>JAWWEW010000166.1:8368904-8507728 GCA_035583185.1 Anabacerthia variegaticeps
CGGCCCGGCACCTTCCGCTGCCCCTTCCCCGGCCCGGCCCCGGCACCTTCCTCTGGCCTGTCCGGCCCCGGCACCTTCCTCATCCCCTTCCACGGCCCCGGCCCGGCCCCTTCTGCTGCCCCTTCCCCGGCCCTGTCCGGCCCCGGCACCTTCCTCATCCCCTGCCCCGGCCCGGCCCGGCCCCGGCACCTTCCCCTTCCCCGGCACGGCCCGCCTCGGCACAGGCATCGGCCCTGGCACCTTCCCCGGCCCCTGCCCGGTCCCGCGGCCGGCGAAGAGCCCGGGGCCGGGAGCCTTCAGTGGTGCCCCCCGGGCCGGAGCAGAACGCGGCCTGTCCCGGCGCCCCAGCGAGGGAGGCCGTGTCCCACGGCGTGGACAGCCCGTGGGGATAGCACAGCCCGGGCACCCCCGCGGGTCTGAGTGTCCCGGTCGCGGGTACAGGGACTGCCCGCGGAACACTGGGCACGGCTGCTGTCACAGACCGAGACACCGAGGCGGGGAGAGATCCCTCAGTTTTGTCTGCTCGACCCCTGGCCTTTTGCTGAGTCTCGGTCCATTAAAATCTGTAGGTTTTCTATAGCTTAGGTGTTTGCCTACATCTCTGTGGCTTTAAACTGTGTAAGATGTGGTTTCAGAAATGGCCCGTGTTCGTTTTAAAAGTGGTTCTATTTTCTGTAGCTTTGAGCTTTTTTTCTTTTTAGTTTTTTAGGTGGTTTTTTTTTTTTAGACTTGTGGAAGACCAATGCCCTTAGGACAGGAATAACCAGGGAGTTGCTTTATCTCTATGGGAGTCTCTCTAACCACTGTGGACATCTAAGGGCTGTACTACAAGGCTTGTGGGAAAGTAATTTAACTTTTGTATGTATTTGTCAGCAGGAGGCTTAGTCATAGAATCTTTGAACACACATAAGCTCTTCAGACTGTTGATATTCAATTTTTATCTTGATTTAATGCAATTCTCTGTCCTAAGATTCAGAAGAAGTTGTCCTAAGGTCCACTAATAGGAGTGTTTCTCATCTGTAATGAGGATGGTTTATAACTACAGTTAAGAGAACAAAATCCTTGATAGTAAGTGATGTGGAAAATAAAGAAAGGAGCTTGTTCTTAGGCCAGTTTGTTCTTTGGATGTTCCCACAGGGCTTCAGAAACAAACTTACTGATTTGTTTTTCTGTCCATACTCTAGGTGGTCTGTGGAAAACTTCTGTTTTGGTGTTAATTTTCAGTTCACAGAGTTGCAGTGGTCTCAGTGGTTGTATCAGCTTCGAGCTGCTATTTGATGTCAGTCATCTGCAGGTTTTCAACAACTAAAGCTCAATTTCTGTTTGAGTTCTTAAATTTTTCTTAGGAAAGAAAGTGGTGAAAGGCATTGCGGCAATTAATCCCTATCAGCTATTTATTTTCACTTTGTTCTGTAGGTTAGAATACCATTTTACAGATACAAAGGTTAAATGAAAATTATGATTAGCCAGTTTGGTCACGCATTAGAGGTAGCTCTTGAGGTTGATGTGCTTAGCTCCTATTCTGCTTTCAGCTGTGGTCTCTCTGATTTATGAGCTTCACTTAATTATCAGCTGCTTGCAGTATCAGGCTATGTTTGCAGTACCCATTTGTGGATGTATTTGAGACTGAGTATGGGGCAGTTGAGAACCAAGTGGATCTCTGTAGGAGTTCCGTCACACAGTTGTATTTGGAGTAATGGCAGCACCAAACAGGACTGGATTTTGACAAAATATTCAACAAGCTACATGCTGAATGCTGAGCACAACTAATTAGGATGTTAATTTTCCTGGCCTTTAAATATTGTAAGAGAGAAGATAACTAGGGGGTTTTGTTTGCACATTTTCATGACTGAAATAATGTGTACAGTTTGCAGGCAGTTTACCAAACTCTGTGCCATGTTTCTGTTTGATTCAAGTTCCTTCTGGAGGCAAGAGGAATGACACTGCCTGAGGCTATCCAAGAAGAGTAACAGAAGTCATATACTCCATTCCAGTATCACGTGGTAAGTGGTGAGCAGGTGAAGCAAAATCTATTTGTCAGAGAAAATTCAAAATGGCATGCTTTAGAATGAGTTCTAGCAAGTATGAAAGTGGTGGTTGCAATAATAAAAGAGGAACTGTATCATCTTTGCTCCTGTATAACATGTGGGGTACCTTCAGAAGATTCACATGTGAGTAGCATCAGTAAAAAACCACTAACTTTATTAATTTCATACAGAATGTTGGTCTTAGGCCGACATCTGAAGAGAGAGATACGTAGAGAAAACTCAATACCTGTGTGGTTGGAACTGTCTGTATGATTCATGGTCTTTGCAGCAAGGTCATTTTCAACTGTGTGTACATTTCTATTTAAAAATCTGTGAAGTATAGTTGAGGGAGACAAGTTGATTTAATTTTCTAAGCTGCTTCTAAAACATCTTATATAGGAATTTTAACAGATTATTTTTACTATAGGTAAGAACAATAATAAATACTGTATTGTGCCTTCCTAAGGCACAGTGTTAAGGTGTAAATTATCGATTTCACAGCAAGTGGAGTAATTTTCTCTGTGTCAAATTTTAAAGTTTTATTGAAAAAAAGTTATCTAAGACTGGAATCCCATACTTTCTGCTTTAATTCATTATATTATTTGAAATATTATCTACTTGATAGTATGTAGATGACTAGGATATTCTGTTTCTATGTCTAACATCTTCAATAATGGTATCACAAATGGAAGACATGTTTTTATTAAGTGGTAATCTAAGTTCATTTTGGTGTTACCTATCCAAGTTTGACAAAAACATTCTCATGATGTTATGGTGCTGAATTCTCTCAGAAGCTATTTCCAGCTTGCACCCCAGTCTTCTTACCAGCTCAGCAAAACAGATGAGAATGAGCAGAGGAGCTTCAAATCAGGGATCCTCACAGGGCTCTGAATAACTGCCCTTGTGTGACTAAGCCCTTCAAATCCAGGGTTGCCTCCACCGCAGGGACTCCAAAGTCTGGACATCCATTTAGACAACATGCTCAGGAGGAAAGATGATCTGTGCAGTGGGCAGAGAACAAGTTCCTTTCTGTGGTAAACTGTCTTCTGGGAAGAGAAATTGGTTTTGAAATAATCTGCAAATGGAATTACAGTTGTTTTTCAGCAAACTTCATTTTAAGCTGTCAGCCATATCACATGAAGCATTTGACAGTTCTTACCTACCCTTTGCTTAAAGAATTGATTGAGATAAACTCTAAATACTGGTAACACTTACATATAAAGGCTTTTGTTTTTTCATATTGATTCCAAAAATAACATGGCAAGTTGTAAAGCTGAGATTCTAGCCCAGTGGGATAATTTAGAATATTATACAATTTGAAGCAAGTTCTTGTTCACCTTTGAATTGCCAACGGGAGCAACTAGGTTTCCTGTCCTTATTTCAAAAAGTGCGTATTTTTCTTGGATTTGTTCTGCTGTATAGCTTTATGCAGACCTTGGTAGTGTAACTAAATAGGTGAGAGCTGGGGTTGTTATCCCAAACTCTGCTGCAGAAACTGTTCCACCTCTGAGGCAACAGATCTTTGCGCAGTTGCGTAATAGTTACTGTGAGAACAGGAGGATTTGACTCTGACAGGAATATTAACTGTAGTGCTGTTCACACATCACTTGGCTGAGATCCTGTGTGTGTTTCTGTTAAATAGAGGGTATGCAGGTAAGCAGCAAGTATGTAGGACTTCACAGAAATCCTCCTGCATTGGACCTGACTGCCCATTCTGGGAAACTATACTAAAATGTTACCAAATAGCAATCTGGTTGTTTTCCAGACTGAGATATTCTCGAGTTTCCTGGGGTTTATTTTCTGCCCTCACAATGCTTTAAAGTAAAACTTTGTGTATAATTGGTTTTGGCGTGTCACGTGAAAATAGAGGTGGCAGTTTCTTTATCTGCAGGAAAATGTATCAGCATTCAGTCTTCAGAGTAATGGGAGGTAATGCTGGTACAGCATTTGTTCTTTTAAGATGTATTGTTTTATAAAACAAATACACTGCAGCCTAAAGAATCTAAGGAATTATTAATGTAATTTGAACTTAATTTCAATTGTCAATTTGTGAATAAGTTGTTACACTCTTAAGTGCCACATTTCTTGGTCATGTTCCCTTTTCCTGCCAAGCCAGCACACGATATAACAGTGTTGCTCTGTAAGATACTGTTACAGGAAACACATGAATTAAGTGAATCTCAGAAGATTCCTTCACTTTGTCTATATAAGCACTTCTACCAAACGAGCACTTGAAATCTTCATTTCCATCATCTGTTTACAACCAGTTAGAGACTAAAGCTTATTAAAAGCCTTTTTACTGGTAACTTATCAATACTTAGATCTATGGGTTTAGAGACTTTTCTTTCCTCCATAAATAGCTTCGGCTGTTTTCAGCTACATCAAAGCTGGAGACTTGCAGGTTTTCTTCATTTGCTCCCGTTGCCTTGAGAAAAAAGAACACAAATTTGGTGGTTTTCCACATAGACTGCACAATTTAGACTTGCCCATGCTGCAAATTTGAGATGTGCTTTCTGTAATACTGCAAATTTGGGGAAGAGGTATTCAGATTACTTCCTGTTGAGATAAAGACTGTAAACATTTCAATGTTTTGTGTTATTAATGAGATGTTTAGGTACCTGTGGTCTGATTATTTAACATTTTTATGTATTATTTTGCGTTAAATTGATCAAGTATAAGCTGCTAACATTTTCATATATAATTGTAACTTTTTTGTTTTTCTGTAGCCCTGTAAAAGTAGGGAGTGAAACTCATAATTGTACAAGTCAAGTAGGAAGTTCTTAGGTTTAGCCTTGTAAGGACTAGGCTAAAGTGGGTCTGGTTTTTTTCACTTGAGGCATTGCTACAAAAATAATCTGTAGCTGAGCAAAATAATGTTTAGATTTATTATTCAGTCAATCATAAGATTTTTTTTTTTACTTTTCCAGTACTTCTGCAACAAGATATCATTCTTATTTCAAAATCCAGGCCATGGATTCATTAGCCTGTTATACAGAATGTGAATTTGACAAGGATTCCTAATTCTCTCAGTGAAAGGTACTTGAAAAACCCTCAAGTGGTTCAGAGCAAGTGTCAGAGAGCAGTTTTCTGAGCTTTTAACATGTTAGTAATCCTGCTGCATACATCAAAATATTGAATAAATTCGGCTAACTACCTCATGAGTAATTATTTTGGATTGCCATGAAAAGTGGTGGTGCTTATGTTTATTAGCTTTAAAGACCTTCTGTCTCCCATCTGTTTATATAGTTGCTGTGCATGATGACTGATGTTGCCAACTGGTTACTTCAGCTCTGTGACAGGACAGATATAAAAAGCTCTTCATGTATACAGGAGATAATGTCCTCATCTCTTGCTCAGACAGTCTATAGATACGCAAAAATTCTCAGTGCCGTGTTTTGATACTGTTACTACATTGCTAATAAGTATTGCCAGATAATAAATATTAAATATGCTGTTTAGTAACACTTATTTATTGTAAAGCCCCTTGTGGTTTTCAGGTGGGTAGGACAAAAAGTAACTTTCTCTGGAGGCTGCAGATCTAACCCAAAGCTTACTGAAGTCAGCAAGAAATTAACCTGATTTTAGTGACCTTTCCATCAACATGGCCCTTCATGAAGTGATAGAGGCTTTTGTATGTCAATGTGAAGGCTTTTCCTTTCTCAGTTTCTTTATCAGTGAGAATGTCTTCAAGTAGCTGTTTTGTGTCATTGTGGAATCATCTTTAGCTTTTGCTTGGTGTTTCCTCATTTATAATCTAAAAGACAAAAGAGGGCATGATATAGTTACTAAAGCCCAGTATATATGAGATTCCCATCTAGCTGTTAAATGTGTTTGAAATTAGCTGATGGAAAAGCTAGTAATGGGAGAGTTGACAGATGCACAGGCATAAAAACTTGCACAGATGCACTGTGAGCGTGCCAGCTTTTTTCCCTTTGATAAGGTTAGGAGGGAAAGAAGGCACAGATATTTCCTGGAAATTATGTTTTTTAGAAAATTGCAGTCTGTTTCATTCAACAGAGCAAACAAAAATGAACTAAGAATTGTTTGAAAGTAACATTTACAATTGAAATGAATGGGTCTTTGCAACTCTTGGTGTCCTTGGCTGTCTGGCTGAATATTACACCCAAGATCTTACCGGCCTGGAATCACAGCATCAGAGACTGCAAGCCAGTTTTTTCTTGCTTTAATACCCAGTTGACAATCAGAAGTTGTTGACATAAATGTAGTGTGTATTGTTTAAATAACAAACATTAAAGCTCTTATGAACTAGAGAATACTCGTCCCCTGTAGTGCTTTTGTTTGCATTCCTATTAGCAAAATCAACTTAACCTCTTTCACTTTGGAAGAGTGGTTACGGAAATTGATATTGTTAAAATTTGTTTGAATGCTTAATCCTTTGTGAAATATGTTGGTGGATAAGCCCAGATGCAAAGAATTAAGAATTGCCACTTAAGTTTGTTAGTACAATTGAAATAGGCATTGTTTATTAGGAAAGTCCAGGAGTACCCTGGCTGATATTTTTTCAGACATTATGGATTTCCTAAAAAAAAGTAGAAAAAAAATCACTGTTACACTGGATGTAAAAACGTATATGTGATATCTTTTCCTGTCAGCTTTCACAGATCTCAAGATTGTTCATGGTGCCCACTGGATGTAGAGATCCAGCACAAAAAGTCACTGTTGTATTGCTCATCCCAGAGGAACCTCAGAATGGGAAATTAGGTCAGAATAAGAAATAATTTGTTTTAATTAAATTGTCCTGTCTTGGGCACACTTGAACAATTTTTGAAACTGCTGTATGTAGAAGTTAAACTTTTTCTCTATCTTTTTGTTTTGTCTTCTAGATAAGTGGTTTGGTTTATTAATAATATCCCGTGTAAATCATGTTACATATAATGTTTAGGTGCCCATATGTCAATCCTCTTAGATGTATAGCCATGCAGTGCCAGGCATCAGTGCTGGTTTATGGAGTTGTGGCACAACACCACAGATAAAATCTGTATATCCTGGAATGACTTCTGGAGGCACTATGGCTGTCACTGTTACCTGCTGCCAGTGTGGGAGCAGTGGGCACCTTAAGGAGTAAGGCTGGGATGGGCCTGCTGTTGTCCTGTGCCGACATCCAGAGATGACATGAGAACAGTTTGCAACTGCTGCCGTAAACCCTCAGTACCACCTTACAATCCCAGCTAGATAAACATTTCTTTTAGATAACAAGCTGAAGGTTTTGTGCTGCTGAAGTTTTTCTTGATTGTGGTCAGGTCTTGTCAATGTTGCCAAGATAATGTTTAATTTATCTGTTCTACTTCATCTCTTCTGTTTTTTCCTTTGAAAGTCAGTAGGTTGAAAGTAAGCTTATTTTGAAATACTGAAAAGGTAGAGTCTCTGCATATCTTTGGCAGCAGATTTTCTGATTTCAGAAGGAATAGTATATTGTGGTCTTCTGACTAAATGAGTTAAGATCACTATGCAATTTTTAAAAGCTTACCCTGATTTCTCTTGTCTGATCAGTTTTCAGATAGGCCGGGTGTTTTTCTTTAATTTAGTAAAAGAACCCTAACTGGCAATCTAAAACAATGTATGCTTTTAGATTGTTCAGTTATCATTAGAGATCAGCTTTCTTGAACAGAGGATGCTTTATGTTCATCCCAGGTTTATAGGCTACATTATCACTGTGTCAGTTACATAAATAAATGTAACATTGGGCTATATAAGCAGAAACAGCTTCTTCATTGTGTGGCAAAAACCTCATGAAAGTAATAGAGGCAAAGGAGGAAGAAAGAAGTCAGTCTCCTTCACTGTTCTGTACTCCCAAACTTAACGCCTCACCTACCAGTGACCCCAGACTTGTAGTGCAAGTCCATTAATGTTATTTAGTTTTAGGTGTAATTTATTCTTGTTTATTACACCGCTAATTCAGTGAAGGTTATTTTAAGTCAAAGAAATTAATGGACCTGTTAACTAAAAGAAAAAAAAAGGTCTGTTATTTGACAAAACACCATACTCATCTTTTTTTCTCCCAGAGTGAGTTCTAACATCACAACAGAATATACCTCTCTGCCCCAGGACTTAAAGTAACTCGTAATATTTTGAAAACTTAGGCTTGAGTGTGTGGGTGTGTTCTGCACAGTATAAAAGGTAAGAGAGAACCTCTTTCAAATAGTGTATGAGATTCAAGAACTAAACAAAAAAAAAAAGTAACATCAGATGTCCTGTGTTAATCCCAACTTTGAATCATTTGATTATTTTGTGCTTTCTCAGCACCTGAGACCTCGGGTAAGGAGGACAATACACCTTGTATTGTGGGAAGAGAGATAAAATTATAGATAAAAAAATAGGATAACCAAGGATGATGAATGTTAAAATCTCAATAGATAAGCTGAGAAGTTGAAAAGGGTGGTTTTGTGACTTATCAAAAAGGCAAAGGATTATGCACAGAGGAATGACAAGGCAGTGTTTAAGGTATGAGTACGTAAGATTCACTGAGTGAGTTCTACATTTTTTTCAATTTACTGTGCAAGCCAAAGTAATCTACTTAACCTTTCATTCCTTCAGATCCCATGAGAAAAACAGATGATGATAATTTATTCCTCACTTCTTAAAAGTATGGGAAGGACAAATACATAAAGTATTGTTTGGAGCCAAGATCATTGTGCAAACTTGTATCATCTTCATATCTGAATGAATATAGGCCAAAACATACAGAGCATGGACCGTGTTTATTCATAATGAGAAACTCCTGGAATTTGCTTTTCTAATGAATTAATACTTTGATGAGTTTTTCTTTCCTGCCAGGCTTGGGTTTTCTCAAGGAATACAGGAAAGTCTTAGATTATTTTCCAAAGTGATAAGTAAAATTTTTCTTGTCTTCAGTGTTTATCCTTTGTCAGAGCATATTCAATTTACTCATTTTTCTCCTGAGGAACAAAAACAGTGAGCTCTAGTGGAAGTACAGTTTGTTAGTTTTATGTTGAAGATGATAGAAAATACAAGTTATGTAGGCTTTTCCAGGTTCTGTTGGATTACAAAAATCCATAGAAATTAGTCTGAGAGAAACAAGCAGAAGGTCTCATGGAATGATGAATAATATCTGTACCTGAATCCATAAACTACTTAACATATCTGTCTGGATAAAAGGAATGATTGTCAAATGTATTACATACGTGTTTTGCCAGCAGATTTAATTTCAAGTATTTTCATACTGAAAAGATATGAGTCTTTCAGTAAGGCTTTATTCAGCAAATTGGATAATGGTAGGTGAAGAATAGGTAATATATCTTGAGCTGTGACTATATTTGGTTATAAAAATTTCTACAATGCCAGGTAAGGTGGAACTACTCAACAAACAAAAGAAATAAATACTGGGGTTGGCACAAGTTCTTTGGGAATGGGGTCAGTGTAGATATGATTGTGCTGTTTTGCTGAGACTGTCAGATCAGCTTGCTTAAAGCAGTGTGGTTTCTTGACCTTTGTCTACACATGGTTTTGTTGTTCGTTTGGTTTTTGTTCTTTTTTTAATTTTCCCACCCTAGATCATAAAAGAACATAAAATTGAGATGAGATAAAGTGACTTTATCTGATCTGTAACTGCATGGACTGCTAATTCTAAGTGACTTGTTGGGACTATGACATTGCACTTGACTGATCTGTAGAAAGCTGGAGAATTGCTCAGGATCAAACCTCTCATTACATCAATTCTTGTAAAGAAGTATTAATCCTAAAGATCAGTGACAGGATTTCTTCCAAAAGTTATGCTCTTGACATGTAGTTCTTGACCTCAGTCATCACTTCTCTTGAAGTATCACAAGTACTGTTATTAATGTGAAGCATGGTGGCAAATTTCTATCATGGAGCCTGGAATTAGACTGGAAATCTAATGTAATATGGAAAACCCTAGATAACTTTTAAATTGGAACAGTTCGACTCCCCAGTAAACTTTATTTTGATTTATATAAGATGAGCAATTGAGAATTTGACCTATTCAGTTAGGGTTTTCCCGGCTCTCCAAAATGCTGGTGTTGGCTGCAAGGGTGAAGTTTTCTTTTTTGAAAGGTAAATGTGAGTCAAGACATTTTTGAAAGGGCTTTCATTTTTTGATGTTTATAGTCTTAAGAAGCTGGGCTGTGTCTGGAGAGGAAAAACTTTGCATAACAGCACAAATCTATACAGCAGTACAGTGCAAGTGGCTTAGCATTGCTCATTACTGGAGAATACTACTGATGGACAGCCCCTCTCTCCATGTTTACATGCTCAGAGGCAAACTGAGATGCCCACTAAATAGTGTGTCATTTCAGGGGTACTTGGAGAACTGCATAGAATAGCTTTCAGGATCAGGACTTTGTACCTTAAAATTACCTGGATATAAAATATAAGTGCTTATTTTCTAAACACTGTGTTTCCCAAGATAAAGGGATAAGCATAGGTGAAGGGACTTGAGAGTTTATTCCCATTTGGGATTAGAATTTTAAACTTCCTTGAGAGCTCGTAAAGTAAAACTTACTTGTTTGCCATATTGAGAAACTGATTATTTTGTGAAACTTCCCCTGCATACCCTTACCCTTGCTATGTTTTTCTCACTTGATCAGATTGTTCAATTTTCTGCATGCCTTTTCTGTTGGCTGCTGCAGTTCATAATATATTGTAAAATATATTGTAATGTCATGCAAGTTCCTATTGAGAAAAGCATGTTAATAGTTTTCTTCTCACTTGTCTCTGAATACCTTGTATTTATTGAATGAATACTGTTTTTATTTTGGGGAAGCTGCCTTCGATTATTTTTTAATCTGATTTCAATATTATAAACTGATTCTCCATTTGTTGCTTCTTAGATTTGTCCTGACGAATATGCTATTGTACCAGTTTGGTTTTAAGTGTTTTATTTCTCTCAAATTTTCCCTCTGTTCCAGTGTTTCATAATGGTTTACATGAAAAATTGCCATATTTCACTTAATGTTTGTTGTAAGTGCATGGCTCCTAAGCTGCCATTCGTTTGGATGGTATATTAGTTTTATCTGCAAGATAAAGTTTTTATATATATGTAGTGTTTGCATCAGTAAAGTAGTTCTTGCAACGCAACATCAGGTAAGTCAGAGCACTAGCTAAGATATAACAAGCTGTACTGCTTTTTGAATTCTTTTCTCTCTGGTCTGTTGTAAAGGTTACTAATCTCTGGAGAGAGATAATAGATCACATGTTTAATGTAATAGCTTTTTGGGTTTTCTGCTTTATCTGCTGATTTTAAAATCTTTTCAAGTTAAGCTCGTATAAGCAGATTTTAATGCGAAATTTATGGGAAGGACAAAACCAATATTTATTTACTCATTTCCTGTCATATGCGCGGTACTACAATAGCTCAATATTTATATTCAGTGTACTTCCTGACAAAAGCAAGTAAAATCTGGAGTTACTCAAATCATTAGCTGAATACATAGAGTACTTTGATATGGAAGGGATACCAGGTTCCCTGTGTTTCTTCACCTCTCTGCATTAATCATAATTTATTTTGCCTCTAATTTTCCTCTTTCATGTTTTTACAGAATGTAAAATTCACATGTGTGTCCATGGCACTGAAGTCACGAGTCTCACACAGTAACTTTCTCTAAAGTATGTCAGTTGACATCAAATAAGGGCAGGTTACGAGACAGTAGTTAGAGCTACTTTAGTATCAAACTAATTTGTGTATTGGGGCATTAAACAGACCTCTTCTGAAAAAGACATTTCTAACATTGACACTGCCACTTCTGTTCTATATGAAAACTTCACACTTGGGTTGTTTAAAATGTTTTTTGAAGACTGCTGTGATTTTTAGCTTTGTATGGCAGTTCATGGGGATGTGTGGTAAAAGTTATGCTATTATACTAGTAGCACATTGGCCTCATGTACACTATCAGTCCTATTGTTTCTATGCCAGTAAAGATCAAGTATAGAATTTGCAACATGTGTTGGGCAGAAAAAAAATCAGATTTGCAAACACTGTTACAGTTTCAGTACACAAGGTATTAAGTTAACTACGAGGTTACAACTTCTTAAATGTCTACTCTTTCTGCATTATATTGTAGGAAGATGCAATTTATAGTTTTACTTAATCTTGGAGCATTTTATGCATGAAGACAAATGGGTAAATAGATAAATCTCATTAGTTTCCATCCTTATCTCTTCATACTTCAGAAGCTTTGAAGGTTACACAATTTTAAATTTCATGATTCCTGCACATTTTTGTATGGCTGGTTCTGTCAGCATGGTCAGATGATAAGTCTGATCATCTGGAGTACCAGCTTCTCTCTGAAGAGAGGTGCTTTCCTCCAAGTGGGCTGCTGGTGTATGGGGTCATATTGAGACTGCATATACTCGGGTGGACTTCCTCCCACAGCACAGGATGGACCAGTTAGGGTGGGCAGGACTATGTAGTACTGCAAGTAATAAAAGCACTTGTAAAAGTTATTGAGTTAAAGGTAACTGAGTGAAGGTACACAGCAATAGTCACAATAGCACCATACAGATAATAAGTGAGGTATTGCTTCTAACAAAAACAGAGGAAAATGATGTTCCTTTACTTGGAACACAGGTACAAAAAAGTGTGTATCAGTGGTTATGCTGCTGTGCACTGCTGCTACACACTGTGACTTAGAACAGTAGAGGGAGACCCAAGATGGCATGTTGCACCATACCTTGAGTTTTTTTAACTTTGATTGACGTGTTTTCAGACTGCTGAATTACCATGAAAAAGGCACAGACCATATAAATGAACATTTCCGGTGTTTAATTAATGCACTTTATTCATATTTTGTTCACTTGTGATGATTTCCTTGAACTTTTCTGGACATAGTAGGAGAAAAACTGTGATCTACAGTTTTTTGAAGTATAATCAGTCAAGTTACTTTTAATAACTAGTCTAAGTGCATTGCTGCTTTCAAGTCTGAGAGAAGTTACCTCTTTCAAATAAGGAAATTTGCATCTAAAAGGCACCTTTGGCTCAGTCAGCTGTGTTGATAGTTACTCAGTGTCACCTGTTCCCTGTTAAAGCTTAACCAGTTTGCTAAACTAACATCTACCTAAACCATTGAAATGTAAAGGCTTATATATTAAAAAGCCAATGCTAATTTTCTATATGTATCATATCCTATTTTTTTCCTAGGTAAATGCCAAAAGACTTGAAAATGTTCTTTCTCTTTCCAGAAGATTCACTGTAATTCTCACTCACTTAAAATACTCTGAATTTTTTCTCTTGGTTTCCTGCAGTGCCCTAGTAAATTAACAACTTTACTCCTTAGCTGTAATACCTGTGAAAGAGCATTTGCTTGGCTGACGTTCATGCAGTTCAGCATGAACGTTGGTAGGTACGTTGCTTCTGTAGCCACAATAAGGAGCAAGTGTGTGCAGTGAACCATCTGTGATATTTGTAATGCTATTGACCAGTGTACAGAGATAGTTTGGCCCAAGTCTGAAGGTTAGATTTCCTTAAGGGAGCTTGATCTCAAAAAATCTTAATCTTCTAGATGGGAGAACGTTGGTGATATCCCATTTTTGTCTAGGAACATGGAGTCAGCATCAAATTTTTTTGTAATAAGACTTCATCTTTTTTGAGTGAGGCTTTTGTAAAGATGAGAAAATAGTAGTGGTAACTTAGATATTTTTTCCTGCCATAGCATGGAAGCCACATAAATATTGGGGAATGAATTCTCTTTTCCAAACCACTGAAGCAACTGCAATTGAGAGAGCAGCCTTTGGTTATTGCTGTAACCAGATAATCCCAATGATATATGTAATTGTTCTGGAGGATGGATTCTGAAAACATTCATAATGGGAAATACCGACTCACATGATTTGAATCTAAATAAGAATCCTTTTGTTTAAAATACACTGGATTTGTGCAGGAAAGTGTTCTTGGTTATTATTACAGTCCCTGTTGCACATTATCATGGTGATGTTCTGGCATTTGTGTTTTAAGTCAAGCTGAAAGATACTTGCTGTTCTAGAAAACAGCCCAGTGAATGGCTACTTAGTTTAGAAAAAAGTTTGGTCGTTGGTCAAAGAATTCAATGTAAGAAAACAAAAGACTTTTACAAGAAGAAAATAAAAAGTGATGCTAGCCTGATATATTTTTTTATATTTTTTTATCTTCTGATACTAATAAGTCTACAGACAGTTAATCAGATGGAACTAGGGCTATTATGATGTTTGTTTGCCTTGCTTTTGTCTTAGGTCGTGCATTGTTTTATCAGCCTCTGTTTGTCAAAAGGATTCAGTCCTAACATAGATTTTCATCAGTAATTATACTTATGGCTAATTTTCTGCAGACTTGATTGTTTTTCTAAAAACCGCCACAATGACACCACTCTAATATTGTGAGGTTTTTGAATATGCTGAAATATCAAGAAGAGTATCCTTCTTGACAGAAGATACAGCAGTTTAGTGGTTTAAATAGTTATCAAAAATAAAGGTTCGGGGAGGAGTGTTCTTCAACAAAATGTGCACGACACGTCTGTGTATCTTTGACCTTTTACCTTTATCTTTCTTTCCGATTTGAGAGGTCGGTGTTCTTTAGAACTTTTAACTTCTTTTGTTTGTAACAGCCACTGTATGCTCATATCTCCTTAATTGTATGTTTTTATGATTGCAAAACAAAAATCAATAAATAGCATTTACTCTAAAGGCCATCTCAAAAGGCACAAAGGCAGTGAGGAAAGAATTATCAGGTTAATCACAAAAGCCTACTACCTTTACTCCAATTTTCAATGACAGTGAAGACCATCTCAGTGGCTGAATTTGAAGTGTATTATCAGTGTTCAGATTTCTGCATAATTGCATTCCAAAAAATAATCCTTTTAAAGTAAAATGTCTGTGCAGCTGCTCAGGAGGTGCCTCCAGATGATCCAAGCTTGTATTTACAGAAGAAATGTCTTTGTGTCAGACCAAGGGAAGTATTTTCCTTTTAGAGCGCAACTTCAGAAACCACAGGCCTTGATCCTACAGGCAATTAGGTACATATTAAATGTTAGCAGTAGCAATGCCATTTGATTACTTGCTGCCTTTTTTATTTTAATAGTTCAGTAATCGTTACGAAGAACACCTTGGTATTTCTTGCCTCTTATTCAGTATTTTTATTTAACCTTTTTAACATTGTAAGGCTGTGGAACTTCTCAGAACCCTAATTTTTGGTTAAAATTATCTCCTTGCCACTTCAGGAGTATTTAGGAAGATTTCTATTGCAATGCCTAAATCATTGGTGTTTCATATTCTAAAAAGCATTTTGTTACTGAAAGCACTGCGGTTAAGGGGAAAAATTTGAATACCTCTTGTTTTATGGCTTCATATTGCTGCATACAGGTTTTATGTATTTGGAAACCAGCTGTACCTGTCTTGAGGCCAAATGGTATTGTAGTCCTCTGGTAATAGCCAGTGAGAAAAACTAAATACTGAACAGATTAATTTTGCTGCTATTTAATGTAAATATTAAGTGTTAATAGAAATTATTTCATGGTGAATAATAACCCAAGTATCTCATTTAGAAGTAACTTCATACTAATCACAGATACCGCTGTAGGCAAATGAAGGTTTATGACTTTCATAAATTTTGATACTGGCCAGCAGGATTCTTGCTCTACCGCCACATCTGGCTGACAGCTGTCTCTGTGCACAGTATTCCAGAAACATGATGGTATTACATGATGTTATTACACCAAATAACCATCTTGGTGTAAAATTACTTTTGGTTAAACCTGTCAGTTATAGATAGGACTACAGTCTTTGCCTGAAACCTTGTACTAAAATTTAGATAAAAAGTATTTGGTGATTGTTACAGTCACCAAACAGAGGATAACAGAAATAAGACCTTTAATTGCGTATCCTATTAATTTCCCCAGTTGCCCATATGTCCATGTACCTTTCCCACATGCATGTTCTCTTGGCTTCTTGTTAGGTCCCACTGGCCTAGTTTCATGCAATCCACTTAAATGTCCTCGAGCTGCCATTCACTTACAGATATTATTTTCTTTGAAGCCCACATGATATATCCCTCACTCTTATGTAGAATATAAATTTGCTTCGGCTACAAGTTGCTTAGCTTGATTTCTTCTGTCAGTTTTTCTTTTCCAATGGGTGCCTTGTAGTACATGTGTATTTGGACCAAGCTTCTTATTGATTTGGTGGTTAAGTGCTGTTGCTGGTATATCGATTCACTACCAGTGCCAGCAAGAGTTGTTGGCATAAAGATCATCTTTCTTTTTCTTGCACAATTTGCAGGCAAACTTGTAATATGTTCATCACTTCATCCCAGAGTTGTTTCAGTCTGTAAGTGTATGAAACTGTTACTACACTGCTTGCTATTTCTTCTGCTCTGGAGATGGCTATGAATAATTCAGTTTCTTCTGTTGTAAGGTTGATGAATCAATGCTTTAACTCTGTATACTACATGTAGGAGCAGTGTAGAATCAAATATGCCAATAAAGGAGGGGAAAGCTCACAGCAGAAGCTGAAGTTTATAATTTAAAGAATATCCTGCTTTATGTATTAATTACTTGCCAGGCCAGCTTTTCAGAAGGTTAAGGACAATATAATTGCTTTTTGCGTACTTTAGCCATCAAGTTATTAACTACTTGCCATTTAAGATATTTGTCATTGAGCTGTACCAAATCAAAGCTGCAAGTTAAAAGATTACACTGTTTATCTCCTAAAACTTTAGTCTTGGGGATATATGAAAATTCTGGAGGGGAAAGTAAGTTACACTTTTGCATTATATTGCTGTAGTCCTTTGTCTTCTGATGCATTGCTGTCCATTTTTTCTGTAATTTTATTTGTAGCTTGAAGCTGTAGTGTGTAACAAATATAAGGAAACTGTTAAATAGAGGTGGAATTAGTGGGGTTTACTTTCGGTATATAGGGCTGTTTGGATGTAACTTTTCAAAACAGAGATTTAGGCATCTGGCTACCATTAATATTGCGGAATGATAGGAAGCTGACGCGGTGTAACCCTCTTAAGTTACCATGGCCTGATGCATAGTGAGTATCGTGGTGAGTGGATACTATTAGTGAATAGTGAAATATGGAATAAAATTAATGAATATTTCTAAGGTGGTTTAGGGGTATCTTAAGGTTATGTATGTAGCATCACGCAACATGTCTAAAATAACTATTGGAAGAGGATTTTTAAAGGTATTTTTAGTTTTGTTCTGTGTGTAGCAAATCACTAGAGATTAACAATCTGTTAGTGATAGTTCATTTTGAAAACCTTTAAATTTAGAATTTCTATCAGTGTTTAGATTGGAGGAAATACATTATGCAGCATAATGTATTTCTTGTAATAGGTGTATTAAACTTCAGTTGCAGTGTCTTGCAAATGTCAACCTTGCTGATGTAGTTACTGTTTTTTAATAGATCATTGACCCATCAATCAGACTCTGACCATTTCAGAGATAAAAAACTAGGCTTTCATTGGCTATTAGGAAGAGAGCACCTTTCCACAAATTAGGAAATGGTGTAATAATTAACAGGTGTAATGGATATGTGCATTCAGGTTTCAGTTGTATCTTTATGAGCTTTAGCTTCTCTTATCTTTGGTGTAGTTAACCCCCTGTCTGCCCACAGATAATTTAACTACAGTATAAAATGGATTGGTTTTGTAGCAGTGGCATTTTGCTAATAGGATTGATAGGGTTTTTGCACATTTTTTCAAGATCTGTAATGAATTGTTCTTTCAGACTTTTTATGGTAAACAAGGCACGGGACTTCACTAACAAAACTCATTAAAATAGTAATAATTCCATTCTAAAGCAGCATAGCAAAGGTTCTCTGAACAGTTTTGCATACAGAGAACTTAGGTAAACTTTAATTTATTTTTCTTTCTGATTTACAGACTTAAATGATTGTAGATACTGATGATTCCTAGTAAAGGAAGGAGTTTGGTATCTTTGACCTAAAAAGTCTCTTGAAAATTGCCAAAGCAAGTGATTTGGTAGCAGACTCATTACGTGAACCAGAAAGTAGGCAGAAGTCACTTAGGATTCCTAAGCACTAAATATCTTAAGAGAAATGTAAATTTTATGTTTTGAAAATATACATTATATTTTAGTTGCAAAAATTCATTAAATAACATAAAGATTTAATTGCTGTGGTGTAATCATAGAATCACAGAAAGGCTTGGTTTGGAGGGGATCTTAAAAATCATCAAGTTCCAACCCTCCTGCTAGACCAGGTTTCTCAGGGCCCAATCCAACCTGGCCTTGAATATACTGGCGCTGCAAAATATGAATATAGAAAGCAAATCCTAAGTTTAGAGAAGTTACAGAACTGGAAAGTTAAAAAAAACTTTCTGAATTTACATATAGCTTACTAATCTTTTCAAACATGACAAGAACCAGAAGAGAAGTGATACTTAAAATGAGAGGCTGATAAATTACATTCTTTGAATTTTGCCATATCTAATTTTAGTGGTTCTATATTGCTTTTCCAGTGACACCAATAATACACCAGAGATCAGTGTTCCAGGATGTTTATAGTTTTTCCATGTTACAATAATGTCTAGGAATGTGCAGATTTATTGACCCCTAGTGGGGTTGTTAGGAAAACGGTTGCTAATTTAATAAGTGCTAAATGAAAAAATTGCATATTTTTCAATGCTGTATTTATTTCAATGCTCTTTTCCTTCTCTTTGCAGCTGGATTAGCTCTCAAATTTCTTCTGGTGTTCTCTACATCTGCAGAATTGCCTGTTGCAGCAACTTCTATTAGCAGCAACACTCCCAAAACATGTAGCTAGGCATCAGCATTTTAATCAACACTTGTAGCTGTAGTTGCATATTTTAAAATTATGTGTATATTTATATAGCAGAAATTAAAAAAAATAAAAGGTCTTTTGTGCTGTGTAAGGTGGGCTTATTTTAAAGTATCTCAGAAAGCTACTTCTTGAGTAGTGTGATGCTACATAAATGAATTAAAGCAAAGTCTAAATCACCTGCACATGTTTCACTGACCTCTTAGGGCTTATTAAATACTTATAGTTTATTAGTAATAGCCTGAAAGCTTCAGTTTCTTAAAACAATCACTTAATATAGTAGTTTGATGCTAAAACAGCATGTAAAATATTGTATTTCTAGCAAACTTTAATTTTAAATGGCTCTAGTGTTTTTAATCATTTAGTTGAAACTGTAATTTTCTGGGAAATGAAATTATGTCCTGTGCTGTGAAAGTTTCTTTCAGGCATTTATTTCACATGAATTAAAATCAAGTATTAAATAATGAATTCGCATATGGCTGTTTAATTAGCAATAACAAATGAAGATAAATAGCTCAATAATTTAATTTTAACTTCATTATAGCATGTTTCCAAATATCAGAATCAGTAACTAGGCAGTGCTGTAAATTTATTTTTCTATGCAAGTTTGACACAAGAAATAAATATTAACTATTTTAAAGTAGCTTCCTTTTATTAAATTTTGTACATTTGTTTGTATAGGCTTTAAGTAGTAGTGTTTTTACCAGTTAAACTATTAAATACTCCCTTGAATTTTAGACATTTTTAAAATTGTTAAGAAAAAGTCAATTTTTTTTGCATTTGCTAATATTTATTATTGTGCTTATTGCATAAACCACATTATTTAATGTCAAACTTACACAGCAGTCAAAAATGTCCAAAAGACCTCAAATTCATGTTTTTGTGGGAGCCCCCAATATTCCAAGTCCACTGCAGGTGTTAGAGCAAAGTAATTCAGCACCTGCTGCTGAAAAGTGGAGAGAACTGCACTGTTTGTGTGATGCACGTGGTCTTTTTTCTGCAAAAGTCCAAGGTGCTGCTGAGCCCTCAGTGTTCCAGGCAGGAAACTCCAGAGTCACAGCAGCTCCTACAAGGGATGACAGTGCTCAGCAGTCTCAACAGGGAAGGTTAATGGCAGCAAAAGAATACTTGACATCTCTTGCACCTGTGGCAGTAAGTTGTACCAGCACACCTAAAAAGACCAGAAGTTTAATTTATTCTGACTGTCAGATATCTAAAGATAGATACACAACTGCAAAGGTAAATCGGGCTGCTGATCAACACGTTCCACAGAACTTTGCAGAATCAGCTGCACAAGATAAACCATCACATGGCTGCTGCTCAGACCTCACTGAAAGAAAAGCCAGTCATTCAGAAGTTAACAGTGCTGACATTTCTGATTTGGTTGCCATTACCAAGCAGATCAGCATAAATCTGTCTGTGGGACTTCAGTCAGGTCACAGAAGTGATCATCACGAACATCTGAGTCAGTATTTGGATATGTTTTTCCGAAAAAGTCAAGAGTCAAAACCAAAAGAACCAAATGATTGTTCAGACTTTGCAGTGTCAACAGATACTGAATTTCATAGTATAGTGACTTCAAGTCAGATGGCTGTTCTTGCACAGGATCAGAATGAGATGCCAGAAAGAATCATAAAGCTGTCAGAAATAGAAGCAGGCAAAAAACCTGAAGAAAAGCAATATGATCACTTCCAATTTGATTCTGGTGTTGGAACGTGTACTAATGTGGCTCAAAGTGAATATAAGGAAGAGTATACAAGTTCTCTTGATCTTTTCAGTTCTGAGGATGATGGGGAAAATACTTGTTTTGAAGCTACAAAACAAGAAGGAAGTGCTGAGAAAAATACAGGGAAGTTTCAAGAACTTAATGTCCCTGCTGAGCAATTAGTAAATGTAATCCATATTGAACCCTTGAGCTCTGGAATATTGTGCTCTCAAGTGGACGGTTCTCATAAGAACTCTTCTAAAAGACCCCGTAAGTATGAAGATTCCTTTCATCTGTTTCACTCAGCATTTAAAAGGCAGCTGAAATCCAAGAGAGCTAAACTGAATTCTTCTCCACCTAGTCCTGGGACAAGAGGGGATCAAGAGAGAATGACAGAGTTCAAGAAACTTCCGAAGAAGCTATCATCACTTAAGAATTGCTGCTGCAAAAATCAAAAGTACAATGTTTTGGTCACAGTAGTACATCCTTGTCATATCAAAGAAATACAAGTAAAGACTAGACCAAAATCTTCCTGTAAAGTTCCTGTAGCAACAATTGTTGTTACTGACCAGTCAGAAACTGAGAGAAAGGTAGTGCTGTGGCGTGGTGCTGCATTTTGGTCCCTCACTGTGTTTCCTGGGGATATTGTACTGCTTACAGGTGAGAATTCTTTTATTTGCCTTTTTAAAATGTGGATCTTTAAAATGCCTGTTTAAAGTAGAAGAATACGTAATGAGTAATTTGGTACTATGGCTGAGCGTTTGTAAGTACCTTTCTTGCATCACTTGCATCATTCAACATCACTTTGAATGGCATCAGTCATCCTGGCAGTGGAACACTGACTGTCCCAGAGAGGTTTGCCCACAGACACAGCCATGCATTGACACTGCAGCAGTGCTGTGGGTAGTCAGGTGTATTCTGTAAGGTATCAGTGTCTTAGAACAGTTGTTCCTGAAAAATACAAGTGCTACTACAAACCACATGTGCTAGTTTTTGGATTTGTAGACTTTTTGGTAACTCTGCTGTTGGACCAGCCCATAAACCAAAAAATTGTGATGTCATGTTCAGATAAGAAATATTCTTCCTGCTGTGAAGGACTTTGTAACGTAGCAGTAGCATCTTGAGATGGATCGTATTATGAATTGGTAACCAACACAGGCTGCAGAAATATAAAATGCTGTTTGTAGTTTACCTCTTTCATAACATGTCAGCTAATAATGAAGATTCCTCCTGATACATCCAATATGTAACAGGAGCAAAACCCTCTCTTGAAGGGAACACATCTCATGTAAGCAAATGCAGTATTCTAAAAACAATATTGCAGCTAATATAGGGCTGAAGCGGCCCAGAACTTGTTCATGACGTGACCGTTTAGGTTTGGCAATATGCAAAAAAGTTATACAGTATAAAATTGTTTGTATACTTCTACAGTTTAAGATGCCTATTTCTCTTTGTTAAGAATTCTGTAAGTGCTCAAAGTAAGTGCAAAGGTAGATATTTTAAAAAAACTGAAGACAAGTTGTGCTTTTTCTTTCCTGCTTAGACATTCTTATTGCAAAATATATCAAAAAGTTTTCTGGGTAAGCCTAGTACTTTACAACTCATTCTGAAATTTTGTACAGTAATAATTTATCCAGTATGGTCACCCACTTTACTTAAACAGTGCCTGCTAGGAGGCTAATAAATTTAAAAATTACATCAAACTAATGAGAAAATATTATTAACTCATTGTAAATGGTGATGATAGATTTTAAAAAAAACCAAAACACTACCTTTCCATGTGATCTCTTTCAAACTCTCTCACACCTGTATGTATTATGGTTCTACAGTCAAGAAAAAGATGATAAACTTCAATATTGTTGATACATAAGTTGATAAGGTTGCTTTTTTCTTGTAGATATAATACTGTATGAGAATCTTTGGTGTGGAGAAGTCATGCTTCAGTCTACATTTACCAGCCAGTTACTGAATCTGGGGAACAGCTCGGCTCTCAATCCACAAGAATGTAAGATTATAGTGCATAAGTTTCCACAAAAATCACAGTAAAATAGCTATTTGAAGCATTCCATTTTATTGGCAATACCTCACACATGGGATAAAATGAAAATATATGTAACTGAGAGGTACAAAACACTGTAGAAAAGTATGACGGAACACCTGTGGACAATATGTGACATGATAACATCAGATAGGCATGTGGAGTTTATGGTAAAGTTTGGTGGTTACCACTCAAAACTCTTGAACTCTGGAAAACTGAGTTCTTTGAGTTTAGTTTTAAGAAAGAGCAGTTATCCCGTGTCTGAAATTTCATTCAGATTAAATTTTTTGCAAAAACCTCAGAGGTTTAAGGAGTAAATAGATCCATCCAGGAAAAGGAATTCATTGCAGGCCATGGAGGGTTGGAGACTAAAGGGAAATACGGTGGAAGTCTTACCATTATTGCCTTGCTCTTACTGTCTTTGTGATGTTCATTATTGCCAGCTGTTTAAGGTGGATTCTGAGGTAAATGGTCAGGAACAGTTATTCTTGTCAAGCTAAGAGACAAGATTTCTTAGCTGGTTTTGGTGTAATTCAAAGTATTGTACGCATCTCAAGGATTTCATGCCTTAAAATTATTCTGAAACAGTTTTTATTTTTGTCAATGTAAATATGTTCCAAGCAGTAAGTTTTATACTTCTAAGCATAAAAAATAGTATGTCTCTTTTTTTTTTTTTTCATATAAGTTTATCCTATAGTGGATGGTTGTCTTCTCCATGGCTTATTGGCATACATATCATCAGAATTGCCACACTTCAGAGACATTCCACAAAGGCAAGTTCAGAGACTGGATAGTGTTCAGTATATGCAGCTAGATCAGCTCCAGCCTAATACATTGGTGCATTCAGTCCTGAAAATTATCGACATTGCTGTATTAACAGGTAAGCTGATGC
Source organism: Anabacerthia variegaticeps (assembly GCA_035583185.1). Taxonomy (NCBI): domain Eukaryota; kingdom Metazoa; phylum Chordata; class Aves; order Passeriformes; family Furnariidae; genus Anabacerthia; species Anabacerthia variegaticeps. The sequence goes on from JAWWEW010000166.1 coordinate 8,392,334, forward strand.
ATTGGACTTCAACTTCTGCATTAGGTGAAACTCAATTTTGCAAGGCATAATGTTTCTCAGTGCTTGACTTAAAGCTTTGCACATAAATTTGGTCATATTGCTCTACCATCCTGTAATAGTGGGATTCAGACTTTAGCCCACACTGTCAATACCATGTATATTCATTATAAATGGAGAATTTTGAATGTAGGAATCTTCACAATTTGTTAGAATATGTAAATCTCAGAACTGTTAGATATTTAATACAAGAGCTCTTTTGAAAAGTTATTTGTTTATGATAAATACTGTAGTTCTAGTGTGGAACTGAGACAGACAATATCTTGGGTAAGAGTCCCATAGAGAACTGTTCAATTTATATGTACTGTGACTAATACTTAGAGCGTGCCTTGTACATGACTATAGTTTTCTTTTATGTGAAAACTTCTGGAGAAATGTTTCTTTCAGTTCCACAGAAATTACAGGAACTTTAACTTCCAATTATGACAGTCAGTTGCTGAGAGATTGAGTACAATTTCTTTCTACTTAATACAAGTCAGAGTGACTGGGAGCTGAAAGATGCCAGTTACTTGTTGTTTCAAAGGGAGGTGTCCAGTTTCTAAGTATTTAGGTGGATAAAAGTAAATTAATGTACTTCTTTGCTTAAAATTGTATCATAAAATACAATAGCAACATGACTTCACCTTAATACTGAAGCATGTAAGGTTTGTGTATTTACATGCTTTTTACTGTAGAAGTAATGTAATTTCAATTTTTTTCAGAATGTGTCTATAGTTACAAAGGTGGCAACCAAAGAAAAATTATTCTAACAGTGGAACAGACCAGAGATCAACACTATAGGATGGTTCTGTGGGGAGCAGGGGCTGCCTGGTGCTCTCAGCTTCAAAGGAAAAAAGGTATAGTCCTTGTACCTCTTGGTAGCTGTAGAAGGATTTTTGTGATGCTATTAATAACTTTAAAGTGTTCAGCTGGTAAGGTTTTTCCATTCAACCTTTAAATAACTCCCCGTGGAAGGGTGACATATTTGATAGCAGTTCTGTCATGTCTCCTCTGTTCAGAAGCAGTGCCACTAGCGACAGAATTTGAAGGCACACACTTTTGAAGACTGAGAAGACACAAATATTTAAAAACTTGAATCTAGATACAAGATGCACTAGTGCCTAGTTATGTAACTATAAAAAGTCATGAGTGTTAACTGTGTTGCCAGCTTTGCTGGATCTTCTTTATAGTTGTGAGGTTTAACATGAATTGCTGGGTTTTTCTACTTCTGATGTTCATTCTCTGCTTTCCACCTTACTGCAGTGTCAGGGTTTATATCCTAATGGTACTGCTGTAACTGACTGAAAGCAGCTCTTGCAGTAATTACATAGCCTGTGTTTCAGCAGTGGCTATTACCAAATTTTGATTTATTCCTGGCTTTGTTCTTTTAAAATAAGTGTAACTAGGTTTTTGTTAAATTGATAACTTCAGTTTAAACTTCTGGTCAATGAATACACTTAGGAAGCAAATGGTGTATTACTTGAAACACTGAGTATGTCTTCTTAAAAAGCCGGTTTTGAAATAGCACAAGATAAAATCCATAAAGGTTAAACAACTTCATGGTCACTTTTTACCTGTTAAATGTAAACACTGAATTCTGCTAGTTCCACTTCAGTTTATAAATAATCTTCATTCCTAGAAATCATTTTAATTTGAAGACCTACCTTTTAAAGTACTTGAAGAAAATGGTCCAATTCAAGCAGTAACTTTGCTACATAATGCCTACCTGGCTCTTATTTTTGTGCATACTTGAGTGTTAGCAGGTATATACTGTTTGTTTGATACTTAGAAATCTTACAGAATTTAGTCATCTAGAATATTACACTTTTCAAAATACAGAATTTGAATTTTTTTGCAGCTTCAAAAAGAAGATACCAGAGGTAATTTATTAGACACAACAATATATCATTCTCTGATGCTTAAAACACAGAAGTATAACATGTAGATCTCAGTAGTATTGTTTGTGTTTGTAAACCTTGTGTCTTATTCTCCAGCTAGTGTTCTGTGCATCTGGCAGTTGGCATCTTTATGATTAAATGTTTATCTGAAATTCAAGATAAGAGTGATTTCTCAATTGTTCAAATACTTAATCATGAACAAACCGTGAGCATTCAATTCCAGTAAGATAGCCAAAATAAAAATTCACAGGATACTAAAGCATACACAACACAGCAGCTAAGTAGTGTGAGTGGGCTACAGGAAAGCCACCATGTCCACAAACTCCTTGGCAGGAGTTGTACCACAGCTCTTGTATGTGTTTGCTAGTTGTAGGAGCAGATTAGAAACTTCATAGTCTTATAGGAGAAGGTATGGAGGCTTGTAATTTTTCATCTGTCTACATACTTGAAGTTTGTAAGACTGTATAGTTCTAGAGCATCTAAAAATCCTTTGTTTTTCATCTCTGTCTAAAAATCAATCTGGACTTCAGTACACAGTCATCAGACATTCAATTCATGCTTTACATTCACCTGGTTTAGACTACCAAAAAATAAAGAAGTATTTCATTAAATACACTCCTGTGAACTTGATTACTTAGAGTTTACTCAAGTTTGTGGTAAGTTTGTAATCAACAGGGGAATGCTGGAGATCTGAATAATAGTTTAATTCAGGTGTCAGCCAAATCTTTTTCTCTAGTTAGACTCTGTCCCCTATTTCATATATCCCCTCTTGCCAAGTGTCCAGTTGTTTCCTCCTGTTTAGATTTTTCCTCAATGTTACTGCCTGACTGAAGAATACTCAGTTGTGGGGGAGCTGCAAGATCTCTAGTTATCTATGAGCTGCATCAAACTAGACTAATGCTCAGACAATTTCTTTTTTAGTATTTTACTGTAAAACACTGCATCTGACAGCAGATTTTTCATGAGCTTGCAGTTTTAGCACATTATCACCAAAAATCAGACTAACCCAAAATAGGAAAATGCTAAAACATGCTAATAAAATGCCCATAGCAACACCTGAATACGTTAAAAAAAAAAAATCTGCATTTTTTGAACCTTGCTTCCAAAAATTATTTTGGCTGCAGCTTTCACCTTGAGCAAGTACATGAAATGTGCCTAAATGATTATCAGACATGTTTGGTAGGTGGATACCAGATTCTTATAATGAAGTGAAGGACAACACAAAATATGTTCTTCTTCTGTAATCTCCATTTTAAAATTATTTTTCTTTATTACAGAGAGAATGGGAAGATGCAAAATTAATTACGATTTTTAAATCAGAGCATTGTGGAGATAGAAGATTGAAAAACATGGAGATATTAAAGGTGGAAGTTGATTAATAATGTGAAGATTTTTTTCTTTGAGACAGTGCCAACATTTCCTTATTAGAGCTGACAACAACTACCAGAGCTGGTTTCTTTTTCAAGACGTTGATTTGTCTTGAAAGCTGAATTTTGTAAAGGTGAAATGCAATTTCTGTTGCGGGAGGACTCATGCAAAGTTTATAGGGAAAGGAAAGGAAAAGCCCTACATGTCATTGGACTTGAAATCCAGCTGCCAGAGCTGACCATACGATGATGTCGTTCTGATTTGTTACTCAATCCTGTAAGTGACCTTGGCTTGCTATAAATTAGCCACAGTATAAGAAAGCAAACTGTTCTGTTTGCTTTTTCTGTTCTGCAGATCACATATGGGACTTCAAATACCTTCTGGTCCAATGTAGTTCTGTCTCAGGTGACTTGGAACTGCACACAACTCCATGGTCATCCTGTGAGTGCTTGTTTGATGATGACAAAAGGGCAATTGAATTTAAAGAAAAGTTTCAGAAAAGCCAAACATCCCTCGTGCAGTTGACAAAGCTCTCAGCACACTTGGAGGAAAAATGCTCAGGTGAGTGTTACCCATAGCTCTGTCATGTCTTTTGTGCCAGGCATAACTAAGCAAAATAGATGTTCTGTTGATGAAGTAAAATGCTTATTTTTTAAGGTAGCACAGGTCTGAGAGTCTGAATTTATTCTGGAGGCTGCTGCTTAGTACTCAGTCAAACTGATGCAGCCTTCATCTCATGAGCCCAGTGGTGAGATAGCTGGGCTGTGTGGTACCATACAAAGACAGCTTTGGAACGTAGGGAGAAATGCTGACTTCAGTTGCCCACACCAACTAGTCCAGTAATGATGTGATTAATCACTGAAAGGTTGTCTAATAGTAGTTCTCCAAAACTGGAACTTTCTAAATCAAAAGTCAAATAGCTACTGCTACTGAAAACTTCTTACAAAAAACATTTTACACAGTCACCCTTTCCCAGATAAACCTATAAGATTGGTAGAGCTGGTGTTAAATTCTAGGAAGTAACTGAAGTTGGTATTGTAGCATTTAACTCTAGTTTATGTATAAATAATGAAAAGTGTTGAATAGTAAAAAGCTATGCTTTTTAGTGTCTCTAAATTAGTGGGAAGAAAATAATTTGGAAACTATTTGCACAATTTTATTTTCTTATTCAATCTCTTCTATAGTGGCATCTACCATGATAGTACCTGAGGATGTAGTATTTGCATATATTTTACAATAATATTTAACCACAGTGATTTTTCCCTGCATAAAATATCTCTAAAAATGTGAGCATGTTGTTACTAAAGGGGAAAAAAATCAGAAAGTTTTATTGATAATTATTTTGGTTTTGAATCAGCTGTAACCCTTGCTTTTGCTTTCAGTTATAAGTAAAACTGAATTCAGATTTGATTGAACTTGTTGTTTCTGTAGGAGTGATTCAAATGAAAGCCCGTATCTTAGAATTGAAGTTTACCATTTCAACTGGTCAGTACAAGCAACTCATCTTCTCTGCTGACACTTCACTGGAGTGCATTGTGGCTTCTCTGCCTATGATTACATATTCAGGTTGTGCCAAATGTGGTTTGGAACTACAGGCTGATGAGAACATGATCTACAAGCAATGTATTAGATGTTTGCCATACAACGAAGTAAAAACATTCTACAGGTAAATAAAATAAAGCTAAAACAATGTGTATTATTAGGGAAGCGAACTTCAACTTTCTCCTTTTTAACTTCCCTCATATCTGAAATTATTTCAGATGTGGTTAGCAATCCCTGTCTAATGAATTTTCAAGGAGTTTTTCTTTAAATGCTGTATTACACTGCCATTATTCACGTGTGATATTCTTAGTTTAAATCTAATTTCTTAATTTCTTTGACTACTATGTCATACAGAAATGATGCTTACACAGTACCGTGTCAGAGAAAGCTAAGATGGAATAGAAGCTTGAGGACCAAAGGAAAACTGCTCAAGAGTCTTGTTCTAGCCTAAGTTTGAAATTGTGTAAATGCACAACCATGTTTTTAAACTGATTCATCAGTTTTAGCCTTGCAGAAATAGCATTGGTCTAAATGTTTTCAGTCAGCACTCTCAGAGAGCAGAGATACTGAGTTATCACCAGATGGCACTGTGAGACATGTATAGTCACACGTAGAGAAAATAAACTAAATAGATCCAGCTGATTTAGGAACATCATTATTAACTATTCAGTTTGTAATCTGATCTTGGGCTTTTGAAATGTATCATAGTGACTCGAAAGATAGAGCTAGAGAATGTTGAGACAATCATGAATGTAATAGAATTCTAGAATATGTAGATTTTCTATCTAAATTCCTTCTCAAATTCTTTCTAAACTCTTTCATAGTGAGTTTAATACTAGTTGACTTAAATACTAGTATCCTATTTATCTAACAAGGTAGTGGCTTAGTATTTTTCCTCTATGCAAAACAGTCTTGCATCTCTAAGTTTACATGCTATTTATTTTCCTATGAGGGAGTATTAAGTGTGAAGAGGGTTTTTTTCTTAACTGAAGAGATCCTCTCAGTGAGCCTGAAGGATCTCAATTTTCTCCTCCACAAAAGTTGGTAGAAAAACGATGAAGATTTCTGATGCTTTACTCTCAGCATGTGAATACATCTTGATGTACAACTTACGTGCCCAACTTTTTCAGGGAAAAGCCTGTCATTTTTGCACTGAAATTTTGCTCTGATTGGATTAGTAGGAATGCATCACCTTGGTAATATTTCCAATAAAGGATTTTTTATTTGTTTAGTGGTTTGTGAAAACATTTAGTAGTTGTTATAGTACAGATGTACCTTGGTATTATGTGGCTATGAAGTGATGTATTAAGATGGGTAATATTGGGTGATGTTGATACAGATGATACAATTCCAAGTGATAAACCTAAGCCCATCTCCCTTCTTTGCATTTCAATATGTTTTGTACATGTTGGATATTTGTAAGTACATATACTTACATCTTAACCTTTATGCTTAGAGTTCAGAGCCATAAATAACAGTAATTTCATAATGGTGCAGTTCTTGTTGTCTTCCAGGAAAGACAAGTGATACAGCAATTTTTTCAGTGGTTCTCTGAAAGTAAGGCTTACTATACGAATTATTTTAACATTAAGTAGTAAATTCAGTCTATATGCCTCAAACTCATTCCAGTGCTACAGATTTGACACGAGTGCATAGAGATTTTATTGTTCTTCTGGTTTTTTATATTATGTTTCAGAGTAATATTAAATTGTATTCCTCTCAGAAATTTTGCTTCAATAAAAAACCCAAAACATAGCAGCTGTCTTACAAAACACTTTTGTTTTCTGATCTAGACCTGCTTTGATGACAGTAGAAGATGAAGGATATGAAATTTATGTTCGTGTGGTGTCTGAGTTGATGGAAAAAATCTTCCTTAATATTCCTGCAGACTGGCTAAACAGATCAGTAGGTACTGTTTCATGAATTACCTGTGACAGAAACTAACAGCAAAGTTGACATTGGACGCAAAATTTTTAATTATTGACAGTTTAAAAAAAACCATTTTATTATATAACTAAATAGTTGTAATTGTTTAGCTAAATATTCAATTACTAAATGTATTCCTTATATGCAAAATAGAATCTCTTAGCAGTTTTCATAAATAGTTTACATGCTTTTGTGATGTGAAACACTGAGAAGTGGTTCAGACAAGCTTTGCTTGATACATCCTGTTTGACCTGAGGGGTGTTGTACTTGATTCACAGGTGTTAACAGTTTAATGAGAAACAGGCTCAGCTCATTGTTTTTAGAAAAATAATTAAAAATAAAAGCTAATTTTCTATTCAGATGTTGAACTACACTTCCAGTAATTCAGTGGAGTTTTCATGGAGGGAGAACTTGAATGTTAGGTGCTATTGTGAAAATCAAGTGTAAATTGAATTGTTCTGTCTTTTGCAGTGCCTTCTTCACATATCGCATACAGGACAGTAGTAGCAGATCTGTGTCACTCGCTGCTAACAGATACAGAGGCATCCTATTTGTTGGAAATCAGGAGCCATTTTGTGCTAGATGAAAACAGCTACCCTTTGCAAAAGGATTTCCATCTGCTAAATTTTCATCCTGATCTTTGAAGCATTGACCCCTGCAGTAACTGAGTAACAAAGACCGTAAGAACACACAGACGGCAAACAGAAGAAAAATAAAGTAGCTGAAGGAAGCAAATATCTTTAAAATGTCACGATAAAGGATTTAACTTGTGAAAAAAGCAAAACCATCAAAAAGACTGGTATAGAATATCTGCTAATATATATACTGCTCCTGTAATACTGATGAATTGTAATAGAGTATATTTTTATACGTGTTTTTTTATCTTAATAAACTCTTCCCGACTATCTGTTTTTCTTCTTGTCCTCAGAAAAATTCACTATTATTGAGAGACTGACTTTTACTCACATCTGGTAGACCAGAGGAAAACAGACAGGATTCAGTAATATTTTAGTTATAAGATTTTTGTTTGTCTTATTCTATATGCTGTCTGTGACTTGGTTATGTCTTTTGTTTTTTTCAAAAGACTTACAATGATTGAATTTCACCTTGCTGTAAAAGCACTTTTTATCTTTAGTTTAATGTGACCTGACAAAAACAGGATGGCATTGTCCTAATCCATCACCTTGGGGAAAGTTCTAAGCATCTGTGCCTTTTGTACCTTATTCTAATTATGCTTTCATGGTAGCATCTGGTTCTAGAATGTGGATTTCTTAATGCCAGAGAAAACCGTGTTGAAGGGAAGAACAATATCAGTGTTTGGATTTAAATTAGGTATTATTATGCTGATCCTATCTCAGTGAAAACATTCCATGAGCATTTTGAATTTAGTGACACTCTTGAGACGCAGTCATCGGTTACATTAGAGAAACCATAAAGCCTGTTTTATATCCTGTGTGTGGTCTCAGTAGGCTGACTTGATGCCTTTGCGCAGAAGTCATGTCCTCTGGATTGTCGGGCTAAGCACCAAGTTCCAAGTACTGGGCTTAGGTCTCTCCGGCTGACTGGACCCAACTGCCTTGTTTTCTTCTCACGGTTTTGCAGGTCAGCCCTCTGGCTCTTGTTTGACAGTATTCCTTCTTGAAATCCAAGGTACAAGCATGATGCCATAGCATGGTTCCCATCCTCATTTTAGTAATTCTGTGTAAAAGTTCTAGGTCCTGCTGCCTCGTGTTTACTACTTCAGACTTTTCTCCCTACCTTTCAAAGACAAAGTCTCTTTACTTTCTGTGCCTGGCTCAGATGCTTCTTCTGAAGTTGCTTTCCACTGCTTTATCATCTCTAGTGCATCTTTCTCCCCTTCAGTTTCATCAAGCTGCTGCTTTTAGAATGTACAGTTATGTTAGGAGCAAGTAATTTTCAAATCTGGTCTCTCATTTCCTCACTTAGAGGAAGAATAGATTAGCGCAGATGGCAGTGATCATTAGGCTTTCTAAAAGAATAGTATGGGTATAATTTTAATTGGGAGAAGAAGGTAAGGTAGAGAGTGATCCTAAAAGGATTATAAAATAAGTACTCTGCTTGAGTAGTGGTAGTGCTTCTCCAGGATCCTGTTCTCTAGCACAAGAATGTAGCCATTATTCGTGTTTGTTCTAAAATGGTGGTAAATTGCTGATGATGAGGTGGTACCTTCATACAGTTACATGCTAGATTTATTGCAGAGCTTTAGAAATCCCTGTATTTGTCAATAGTGATGGGAAGCATTGTGGAAGCTGTCACGTTTTGTATGATCTTGTATCCATTTCATGTATATTTCTTGGATGGGATTTTCTGTGCTATGCATCTTTGTAAAAATTTAATATTTTTTAGAGGAAAGACCCCTGGTAGGCACTGAGCAGTCTTGTAAGTGTTTCTCCTCCATCTCAATGTAACTCTCAAGCACAGGATCAGATGGATGTTATATAAAAGGCAGCAGGTAAAAAAAAAATTGCTCTATAATTTGACAATAATAATAGTGTATTGTAACACCGTATTTAATGTTTCTTGCTTTACTGAAATAGCTGTTGTTCAGGAAGAGTCAAAAAGGGCCTTTCTCATTAACTTCACTTGGATAACTGATCAGTCAAGTACACTGGTAAGTGCATTTCAATGTTTCTTCATGATTTTAGCTGAAACTATTGAACATACAAGATAGAAGTATTGCTACTTTAATATACAGGAAGCAGAGAGAAAAGAGGATCACGTTGGTACAATGCATTTTTTTTATTACATGGACCATACTGTACATGAAGCCAGAGAGGTGACCTCTCCCTTTAGAGGTATTTGTTAACAGACACTGTACATTACATGTATCTTCCTGCACAAGCTAGTAAACTGTCTGAAACATTACTTTTTAGTAAGTTACTTTTAAGATATTTATTGGTATGATTTAAGTAAAGAAGGACAAAATTTTGTAAAATTGTTTTATTATAGTAATATATCAACTGTACGATAACTGTATAGTTTTCCGTCCCAGATCAAATATGTTCCTTATCAGATTGGTTTGCAGTAGTTTTGTAGGACTCAAATTTGAAAACAGCTCTTTGGGGTTGAGGGTGCTGGTGTTACTAATTTAGCAAAGATATAATGAGGGTTGAGCACTTTGTAAAATTCAGTTTTAGTGTAAGGAGTTTAGGCTCATCTTGTATCCAGGGGTGCAGTTAGCAAGACAGACTGAGGGTACCATGTAACATTTCAGATGGTGAATCAGGGAAATGTGTTATCTTAAAATTCCTCTGTGATATCTTATTCATAATATTTCCTTTAGATAATAATAATATTATCAAAATGGAAAGTGTTCTCATCTGTCCAGAGAAGCCCCATTTTTTTAATATATTAAATAATATTGTATCCTGTTTGAAGGGAAGCTGGTTTTATTTCAGCTGTAGAGATTATGATCCTCTTGGAACACAACTGTACAAAATGTTTTCCTGCAGTAGTCTGTGTGTCTGGTTTATGATTCTGCAGGGTGAAAGGTACAGAGTTCAGGTCCCTAGTGAAAAATCAAGAAGACAAGAATGTCCTATTTTATTTTGATTAAGAATAATTGCTCTGAATTATTTTATAGAACAGTAATTTACTTAACAAAAAAGACTTGAGCACTAAAAAACACATATGCCTCAGGGGCTTAAGCTAATTGGATTTTCAATGTAAGAATGGTTGTATCAGGTCAAATCCAAAATTCTTGTAATCAGTGCTCTGTCTCCAGCAGAGATGTGTTGAGAGGGAAATGTATAAGGACAGAATAGGTCCTTGTCTTACTTTCTCAGAGTATTCCAGTCTTCATGCAAACCTCCAGTCACTTGTGACATCACCACTTCTGTACTTGTCCTTTAGCATCAACACGAAGTGTTGTATGTATGTTTGGGTCAGCTGAAAACACTGAACTGAATTACTGCAAGAAATACACTGTGCTGAAGGACACAGGTGCTTCTGGGTCTTTGGCCAATACACAGTTCCTTCCACCCCTCCTATTCAAAAGAGGTTTTAAATCTAATGCTGATACTTTTAAATAAACTGCAAATTGATTAGTCAGTCAACATCTTTTGGGTTTGTCTGTTTTGGCTTGCTTACTTGGGCTCCCATCCCTTCTTGTGAAGCCACTCTGCCTGTGGTGATGTGATGCTGCATTTAGCCCCGATGTCATCGCTGACAACTATTGGTCATTTTGGGCTCTGTCCACATGATGGGTGATCATTTGTGCCCCGGACTCATGACGAAGAAGTGGAATTTACTAGTCAAAATAACTAATACTGGGAGATCATGTTTGGCTTCCTGTTTTGTTTACTCTGCTTCATGTTAATTAAAAAGGAAAGAGGAAAAAGAGAGTTCCAGCTTACCAGGAACCAAGTCTTTTATTTGTGTTTGGTTAAGGAAATAATTTACTTATTTTATTATTGCCTACTTAGGGTACCTTTTAGATAAGAAAGATAGTAAGAGCTTTTCCATTTTAAGGTTGGGTTTTTTATCAGTACTGTTTACATGCTCTGGCAGAGAGCATGCCATCGCTTAACCAGCTCCTTGGGCTTGCTGATCATTTCATTCCAGTGTTCTAGTTCTTTGCCACGTGTGTACATGAAAGGCCCGACTACTACTCGTCCTAGCAGAAGTGTTTCTAGGAAAAAAAGAAAGCAGTTATAAATGAACATGTGTTAGTGCTTCTCTGAAATCCTTACCTAATTAGAATATTAACTTGTACTTCTTCAAGTAATCCATTCTGAAAGTTATCTTTAAAACAAAATATTTGAGGACTTTATGCTGGATTTCAGGTTCTGTAGTTTCTACCTGCTAAGATTCAGCATTCAAAGGTACTGCAGTTAAGTGTGTATTTAGTTAGTGCAGGCCTGCCCTATTGCCTGCACTTAAACTAGATTATACTCAAGGCACAAAGATCTGTATCTGCCCAGCACCTCTAGCTCAGGTTTACTGTGGAAGTGTGCCCTAGTTTTGGGCACTAGCAACCTCAGCAGGATTCACATGATGCTCTGGCTTGGGAAAGAAGTGTAGTTTTGAACCTGTCTTCCATGAGCTTCAGAATGGTTGTAAAGCATTTACCTGTCTACAGGTAAAAATAATGAAAGACTCAAGTGTTTATTCTGGTTCTTGTCAATTCTCATAGCCAAAGTGCCTGCCCAAAATCTCACCTAAAGGAATTTTTTATACCAGTATGTGAATCCAAATGAGGGTATTAATGGTTCATTATCGAGATCATATTTGTACTGCAGGGAGGACGTTCTTGTGAGCAGTGGAAATACTGAAGTCTGATTTGCTTCTCTAAGCAGAACTCCTTAATGAATTCTCTTAACAATCAGGAAAAGGTGGCCTCAAGCATCATGTTTTCTACAGGGGATGGGGATGTTGCTAATCTCTTTCTTCTTTTTCACTGCATCAATTGCTTGGATAATTAAAATTTCTACTCCTCTTTCAAATTTGGTTAGGAAGAGTGAATGGTTTCAAAATTATGGAGGTTGAGGATTGCCCAAAAGTGTTCACAGAATAATTGCATTAGTCTGTTTTAATAGGATACTGAAATGAAACAAAAGTACAGCACCTTGTACTGACAATGACTAGTCTACAGTTATTATATTCATCTTTTATTAAATTTATCTTTAGCCTCTGAAAGAGACATATGCTTTACTGCAAATAAGTTGTTCTGCTTTTTGAAGAAACAGCCTGTGAAACATCCCAGAACTCTTATATGTTTTATGATTATTGCTAAAAAGGAATTAGTTCCTCCCAGGTTTAAACATGTCTCCAATAAGTAAGAGATTTATGACAGCTCGACTGTAATAATTTATGTAGCTTACTTTCTCCCTTGATACTCTGGAGCACAGACAGACTCAGGCTTGCTGTATCCAGCTCTGTCTGATCTGCCTTGAAGCTGAAGGTTTCGTTATACACTGGACTGGGAGTTCCAAGAACAGCTGCTGTCTTTTTACTTTTGATGAATTTATTATGGTTCATCAGCGAGACTTTGACATACACACCTTGGAGAGAAAGAAATTCAAGAAGAAAATGCATCAGAAGCAGTTCGGAGGTGGGTTTAGGAATTTCTTCCTTTCGTGATTCAGTATCGAGTGTAAAATCAGATGGTGAACAATTCATGCACACACATAACCAGCATGGCAAAGTGTAACACTAAGCAGGGAGTGCAGAAGTACTGAGGGTGCAGTTCTGCAGTGTATTTTCCAATTTAAGAGCTGTTAAAATGAACAGTCATATCCTTACCCTGCATCCTTCATCTTATATTTCTGTGCCTTCCCTTCATCTGATGGAGACTTTTTTGAAGGCTTACTTTGTTTGGACAGTAGTTATTTTCAGCTGTTTGATCACATGGTTGAGTCAACACAAGGAAGGCCGTGAGGGAGGAGCCACATCACAGAGAGGCAGCCTGCGCTTGGATGGAATGTGTTGCAGGGGTACAGATTCTCATAGTCAAAGAAGAATGCTTAAACAAAAGGTTTTACTAATGACATCCAGCCCTGTGGTAAGGGATTCTGTAGAAAATTTGAGAAAGAGATCAATGATCTTTCCTCTTCCTTTTAGAAAAAACTACAAAAATTGTGGGGGACACATGCCAGGAACAACAGAATTTTGCCTTGCTTCCCGAAGGGGACATATATTGCACTATGTTCTTATTCAGTAGATCTTTGACAATGAGATCCAAAGCAACCTGAAATGTTCTGCTCCTCTCTACCCTTCCTCAAAATTCAGAGACAAGCATGTAGAAATTTTAACTGACAGTTAAATATTTGTTCTTTTCCAGTGAAGCAGTAATGGATTTTGTTCGGCTACTGTGTTTATTACTTCCTGCTATTCAGTTCTTAAGGTTCACCTGTATAGCAAAAATTGTTAGAAATGTCAGGACTGAAAGAGCATTGATGGGCTTCTACTGTCTGCGTGCTATTTCCACAGATGCAGTAAGCTCTCACTCCTGTTTCAGAGGGTGAAGGGTTACCAGAAGACTTTTTTAGGACAGAGCTGCTACCTGAATGCTATACATGGAAAGAGTTAATATGCAAACTACTTGCATAAAGTCTGACTTTTCATTACTTTATTACTGCTGAACACATTTAATTCAGTGAACTGAATTTAGAAATGTCTCCTTACTGTTCTACTCTGCATATATTCCATCAAAGATTAGTATAGCTCTAATCCCTGTTAATAGAGAAAACTATTCCTTTTGCTCATTATGGCAACTTCAGCTATACCAGCACTAAAATAACACGGCAGATTAATGTTAGATTTGTAGAAAGAAATACAGTGTTCTGGCTCTCTGCTACAGAACTGCAACAAGCTGCAGGCAGACGTGATGTATTAAGGAGTGTGTTGTCCCTCTGTTATTAAGCTATTGAGATGTTGCAAAATTAGAACATTTGCTTTTAGTTCATGATGCTGCTCGGTTCATTTGCCATGAACCATTCATATTTTTTCTGGCCATCCTTATCTTAGTTATTTGTTTTCTAAAATGAATATATTCTGCAATATGTTTCTCTTTCAACAAGTGTACAGGGTTGTTGGAAACCTCTCTATTCTTATCATTTTACTGGGCATTTCTTCATTTATGAGTTTTACCATAAACAGAGCAGATTTATCTCTTGCCATTATCAATGTAGATTTACTCATTTAGAGGGCATGGCTTCTGCAGCTAAATATTCTGGTAACAGTCCACTCAAAGAAACCTAAAAAAAATCTTCATATTTGATCTGTGTCTATAGAGGACTACACTTCTTTTCTTTTTACCTGGTGGGTGCATCTTGCATTTATATTGTTTAGCTTCAAAAAATTACTACAGATTGAAATACAAATTTGGTTTTTCTGTTTGTTTCTGCTTTGAGTGTTTATATTTTAAACAGCATTTTGAGATAATCTCAGAGACCAAGGACATGAGAAGGACATATCAGAAACAACCTCACTGCAGAAAGGGAGAAAAATGTGACTACATGCCATGGTCCTTTGAACAACGGCCAGGCTGTCCTAAAATGGAATTTTTTCTCAATTCAGTTCTTCCCAGGACAGCTGTTCAGTGTAAGCAGTTGTCCTGCAGCTGTTACCTCTGGGAATTTGACTTGAGGCAAATCTGTTTATGTCACTATCCCCTGAAATGCTGCCTTCTCTAGGCTGGAGTGCAGCAAAGGGATGTTGCTTACTCTACTAAAATAGGAGAAAAAAAATTGCTACTGATTACACGAGACCAACTATTTACTATGAAATAAATCCCAAACATAGCAGAACTGAGCTACCAAAATCTAACTACCCCAGTAGTAAAATACATAACTTGTTTCCACTCAAATCACCGAAATGTTTATTTGTTCTTTTCAGAGTCACTAAGCACAAGCCTGGGTGGGCAAATGAGGAAGGAGCAAATTAAAACAGGAATTCTGGAGCTGATAGCAGAGAGGAAATCACACTTACCAACAGCATGGCTCTCCTCCTGGAGCTTTAATCCCCTTGCCCTCAGAACCACTACAGTGAGACGGCCCAGGTAGTCATTGTAGCTCAGGGAGAACTGGATATCACCATACTCTGAAGGAGGCTTTGGAAGCAGAACACCACTTGTCAAATATACTGAAAAACTCTTGTCACACGGACAAATAAGGAGAAAAAGCCTTTTTCATACTAATGGTTTCTGTCACACTAAAGCATGTGAGGGAATTGTAATGGCTTTATATATGCTGTTGTGCCATTTGATGGAACCAATTAATCAGCCTTCCTAAACCTTTGAATTATTACCTTTCAGGTTCTGCCTGTTCCCTTGCCTCTTCTGCTTTTTTTCTGCTCTCAGGAATTCAAAACAGAAGCAAATAACAAAAGGTGCTTTTTATCCTAATTCATGTGACTTTTTCTAGAAATTGGGTAATCCCTTTACAGCAGCTATGGATCTAAGTTGGTAAGATGGAAATTTTGATTCCAAATGTTTATCAAATACTTTTTCATTTGATGTACTTGATAGAACATGGCTCTATTTCATCTGTATTACTCCAAGACTTGTAAGATGACAGCCTGGTACCACATACCTCCAAGTTTTCTTTCTCCAGATCTCTCCATATGACTACTTTGTTGTCATCAGTTAATACTTCATTTTTTAGTGGGAAGATAACTTGGCCTAGTAGATGATGCTTCTTCTGTTTATCAACATGATAAACCAAAAACTTCAGAGTCCTTTGGAGTAACATTTTACTGGAAACCTGTACAGGAAAAGGAAGAAGAATTTATTAATAATTATAAAGTATCTGGCACTTTTCTACTCTAGCAGAACTTCAAAGGAAGAATTTTTCAAAGTGTGTTGAAGGTAGGTGGAGATTTCCTTTAATTCTTTGAAGTCCACTTTCTTAATTTGCCTGAAGTTTTAGCTATGCAGAAGTCAAAATCCAAGCTAAAATAGAATGAGTTTATTTGAAAAATATGAAGTTAGTTGGTGGTTTTTCAGCTCATATGGATCTAGTGCTACATGGTGCATTCACTTTCAGACACAAATGTTTAGAAATCTGTAAACATTTATTTTTTTCAGTTGTCTGACATACAAACTCTTTCTGGTTTTAAAGCTTTTGTCTTGTGACGTTTGCTGAAAGCCTCTCCACATGGGGAGCCAAGCTTTACACCACTATACAAATACTGTCTAGCCTACTTCCACAGCAAAGAAACTAAAAGCTATAAAGGCATTAGATCAGTGTTAGCTGCTTCTGGGCTTTCAGAGGTGCTGGGCTGAACTGCTCAGCCATAGTTCAGGCTGAAGTTTTCATCATTCTCAGGGCAAGTTCTGGAATCCTTAATTTTGGTGCAGACCACAAGTAAGATCAGTTCTGGAGCCTCACACTTCTGTAGCCCAGGATCTCCAGAAGCCCCAGTAAAAAGTCCTGTCTGTGGTGAAAGCAACTTCTATCTTGGCAGAAGTGTTGTGAACATTAATTTTCTACAAACATGTACTGTACTTTGACAAGTTAATATCTGCAAATGCAAATCTGCTTCATCAAAAGGAAAAGTACCTGAAAAACAAAGTTTTCATCAAACTGCGGGTTAAGAGTTTTTCGTTTTGTTTTGGACTGCAAGTAGCTTCTTTCATCAGGCAGCAAGTAGATTTTCACAAATGGACTACAGGAATCAGCAGGAGGCTGCAGCTTTCTGACTTTGATCAAGGAGACAAGGAGCCTTTCTGACTCTTGATCATACTCTACGGAGAACCAGAGGCGGCCAATGTTGCCATCAGGAAAATCCGTCTCACTTTTGTCTTCAGGAATCTTGTACAGCTCTGGGTTAACGGTCCCTACAATATAAGCTCCAGCTTCATGAAATAAAAGACAAGCAGCTTCAGGTTAGTCTCAAGACCATGGCAGGCATTTTTATAACCAATGCTGTATTAGGGGAAATCACATTAGTCTCCTAATTAACAATCAGTTTTTGTATGAATTTCATATTTTCTTTCTGTTTTCCTCAAATTTGGAGGAGTTAGTTGTAGGCTGCGCTTTTCTTTCTCTTATTCCTGTGACTTTATATGGGTAGTTTTAGGTATTTGTTGTTGCAGTCTGCAACTGGTCATTCTGATGTTTCTGGGGATAACAATAAGACACTTCTGAGTTACACTTGTGTTGGGAGGAGAGACTGCTTTTTCTGCCATATGTGCAAGGTACCACAGCACTGGGAGCAGAATGGCTACATTCTCACCCAATTCTTGTATGTAAAAAAATATATGTACACGCAGCGTTTAGGGCTTGTACTGTGTAACACTGTGTCTGCTGTGTCCCCAGTAAACATGCTTCATAATAATCAAGTTACCCGTTAAAGGAGCACCCTTAAAGACAGGCTCATTTTTTCAGTGCCATACCCAAAGAATGAAATGATGACCGTGGCCCAGACTGAGGAATCATGTGGGGGTCACTGTCTTCCTGAACCTGCTCTTCGTTCGTCAGGTTAATCCAGTCTCGCCCATGCAGTGTTGGTGGAATGATAAATGGAACACTTCTGTATCTGCTCAAGACAACAACAGCTATTGACTCTTCTGGCCTAAATATGGAAACCAAACTCCCTAACAGTAATAACTTTACTGTTCTTATCTCACAATGTTGTAAAAATTGTACAGAGATGCATAGGTAAAAATGATAAATATCCATGTTTTGCAATTCATTTTATTTGTTTAATGCATAAAAATCCAGCAAGGCACATAAGATCTTAATTCTTCAGACAGATTCCTCTCTTTCCCCTTTCTTCTCCTTTAGGATTTATCTTTCAAAGGAAAAGAACTGCAGCTTCTTGTTTTAGAGCCCTAAAGCTCTGGAGTAGCTAGCTTTCTTAGGAGAGTCTCCCTCCTGAACCGAAGTCCTGTTGTTTGGTTTTGGATGCTTCATTATGAGATCACCAGGAATGACTCTGGAAGACAGGCTGAATTTGTCTAGGTAACAGATAAAGCTATCCATGCACCAATTACACTTGAATGTATTATCTCTTTTACATAAATCAGAAACAATTGTTGCATTCATAGTTAAATTGTTCTTTTCTGAAAGGAACAAAACAGAACATGACTGATGTTTTCATATAATGTAGGAGTCTCATTTATTTTTGTACACAGAAATATTTAGATCACCCTGTCATTTAAGATTTGACAAGTTGAAATAACTTACCAATAGCGTGTGCTTTAAAAACAAAATGAAAATACGTACCTCGTGCTTTTCAGTTGCATTTCAGAATTTGTCTGATCCTGAAAAAAGGCACTTGCATTTGTTGTTTTGACAGGACTGGTGAGTTCTTCATAAGAATGGAGGCAGCAGAATTTCTTCCAGAGCAGGTATGCAGTTGTTCCAATGAGAACAAATAAAAGGATGCCTCCTATTACAGCTCCAGCCACAGCAACTGCTTGTTCTATACAAACATAGAAGCATATAAAGCATCATAGGAAGATCAAAATTATGTATGTTTTGGGGATAGATGGGAATAATAAAGCTAACAAATTTATTTTGTTTACATTCTAAAATTATTTTAAAATGGAGCCTTCAGCTCATGTGCACATTTTTATCTTTGGTTGTAGCATGATGCAACTCCTGAAGATGTATGACATCAGCAATGACATTACAGAGTGTTCAGATATGCTGGCAATTACTGCAAGGTAAGAGGCTAGACAGGGAAAAAAACCCAAAACCCCAAAGAATTGTTTGGGCTCTTATTTTACATTAGCATAGGCATTTACCTTAGCATGTCAGAAGTGCTAGAGCTGGCGTAACAGAAGAAAAAGAAAACCCAGGAGCACCTAATACAAAAGGTACCACTATTTTGGTTTGGTTTGTTCTTCCATTATTTTGGTTTAGTTTGTTCTTCCAACTATTCATCTATGTTGAATTGACACTAGACCCTGGAACAAGGAACAAAGCAAAGCCATGGGCTGTTTTCCTTCTCAGGATGCATGTGTTTCCTGATCTGTGAAGTTATAATTAAGTATCCATTAAACAGCTTCCTGAATCACAATTACTTCACATAAAACAAAATCTTGTATAATTTGGGGTTTGGTTTGTTCATACTAATAAAACTTAATAAGTATATTTAATATGAATTTGAGGAATTCTGTTGAGAGAATTTTTCATTAGACTGAGGGTAGATAGTTGATAATGGGCTCACTTCATTGCTTTCACATGTTTGCTGAGTATGCTGGAGTAAAATGCTGCAAAGACCACTTATGCTCTGTCCCCACTAAACTAGTACTGGTGCATCAAGACCTGACTAGTTCTCAACTCAGAACTGATCCTACCAGAATATCCTCTGTCTGAAAATGAGCCCAAACTGCAGAATTATATTCCCCTCTGCAGCCGTGGGAGGCAGCCCAGGATCACCTGAGTACTCAGTGCTGGCTGTTCTCAGGGTCTTCTATGAAATTGAAGTAGCAAAGTAACCTGGTGTTTTCTCATAAAAGGTACTGACTTTTTTTTATCTTTCTCTGCTTTTAGGTAGAGAGAACTGTGATTATGCTTTATTCCTTTTTCCTTTTCATCTGTCTGTGCTTGGTAGATACCTTGCAGTTAGACATCTCTATATGATGGTACAAGTAAATAAAGACAGTACAAGCACAAAATAATCAGTCAACACTAGTAATACTTTTGAATAAGAATTCAAAACTAATTTGATGTAGTTTATTGATTAGAGCTATAAAGAGTATGGGAAGTGAGTTGCAAATGCATGTATTACTGATCTTTTTCAGTGTTACCCTGTTGCAATAAATGATATGAAATGTCCTTCACCTACAGAACACATAAGTAATTCCCTTGTGTTAATAAAACTAACCTGGCCATAGCACCTTAAAGCCCTCTACCTGATCCTAACTTGTTTTCCTGCATTTGGTAGAGTAATCAGAGCCAGCTTAGTCTTGCAGCTCCCCTTCAGGTGTGTTGCCTTAACTCGCTGCAGGAACTGGCTGGCTGCTTCCCTGTGAGTCACATAATCACTTGTGTCTCCCAGCACCACCACGGAGCAGCTCATGGCTGTGCCACAGCAACACGCACTTTGCTGTCCTTGCAACGGGTAGGTGACATGAGTAGGTTTCAGCATTTAGCCAGATTATTAGTGCAATGCTTATTCCGAGCAGCAGGAAACAAGTACCCATCTGGTATGAGTTAATATTAATACAGAGACAAGTCTGATTGTGCTAGGTGGGTAAATTGGTTTTCTTTGATAAGAATGCACAGTATGAGGAAACGCATATGAGCATGGGAATTTTGTGTGTTCGTTCCTTTTAGTTCTGTAGGGCATACTTAAATATGTCTTCAGTCAGATTGCCATTTTATTGTAGCTTAGATGGCCAGATGCAGAAAAAATGTTCCAGTTTAATGCCCTTGAACATAATAGAAGTTAATAGTTTATTTGACACAAGTGCTCTTTCAACAATACAAATGTCTGTATGGCTGGTAGTTTTACGGTCTGACAGAGATATCTGAAAGGTTAACGTTTCAAACAAGCTCAACAGGCCTTTGTTTAACTTGTCCTCTTCATTCACAAGTCTTTGATGCTCTCAGCATCAGTCTCATGTCCCCTGATAACTAGTTTGTCACCGTTTACTATTAAGGACAGCAAAGTGCACTGTACTGTAATGCAACACATAGTACAGCAGCTGTGCATTGATGTTGGAGTAAGGGAATGAGGTTCCAGTCTCTTTGTTAATGAGCTTTCATGTACTGAATTTGTTCACTGCAGAATGATGTGAAGCAGTTACGACACACCCACAGCCATTGACTCAAATTCTGTTCCTTTAACTTTACACAGTGGTAGATATAAGGTAAAGTTCTACTCATTTAAGTAAAGCTACCTGTGATTTAATGACAATAAGGAGAATTTGGCTCACTTTTAGTCCATCTTATCTGATTAGATCAACAACAGAACCAGTAGCTTAGGGCACAATGTAGCACTAGTCACAAAATTAACCGTTTAAATAAGTGGAGTCCATTGTGTTCAGGGAGAAAATATGTATCTTTTTAAATAACTAGCTGTCATCATGAGAAATTGATGTATTGTATTCTGCAGCGGTACGGGATCATGGCAGCAGGAGATGGAAGAGACCTGCTGGACCATTTCATCTCTGCATGAGCTGAGCTGGGGCACTGTTAACAGGTACCACGTTTATTCCAGCACAGAGGAGGTGCTAATGGTAATTCTCTGCCTCCTGCGGGATTGCATCCCTTTTTGCTCACTGTCTGATGATGCGCTTTCAATCAGCTTTCCTTAAACTTTGCAGCAAGCCTTTTGGAGTTACAACCAGCCAGTTCTCCACCCGAAGTTTTAACCCCCATATAAAGACACTTGGATTATAAACACACGTACAGTACAAACCAAATAACTGGGTGGGGGCTGGCCCTGCCTTTGCTGTGCCAAGCTGTCCTCTGGCAGGTGCCTCCCAGACCTGTCGGCTCCGGAGGAGGCCGGGCAGGTGTGCAGCCCTCGGAGCCCAGAGCCTGTGATACTGAGCTTTGCGGCAGGAGCCGGTCCCCCCTCCGTTCCGTCCTCCCTCCGTCCCCCCGGCCCCGCAGGCACTTACCGGGCATGGGTGCGGGCTCTCCCGGCGAGTTCAGCCCGCCGTCCCAGGGCCCGCAGCCCCTCCCCGGCCCGCCCCTCGGGCAGCACACGGCAGCGGCTGGACGGGAGGGCGGACAGGGACACGCGTGGTTCCGCGGGGGGACAAGCCCGGGGAGCTGTCGGGGCGGCGCCGGGCTGGGCACGGGGGACGCAGCAGCGATGCCCGGCTGGGAGCGGGACCGCCGTGCTGAGCAAACCCTCCGCCAGCCCCGAGAAACAAATCCCTGCGGCACTGCCCGTGAGGGGGAACCTCGGGAACCACAGCTCCCGTCGGAAACAGACTCCGGTATCAGGGACTTAGTTCTGAATACATTCGAGTGGGCAAGAAACTAGAATGCACTTCTTCCGTACTTTTAACAAAACACGTAAGCACAAAGGGACACAAAGTCTCCTTAAACAATTGCAATTACAGCTCTTCCTATTTGTATTTACGAATGTTATGATCTTTCATCTCTCATGTGTGTAATAAACATAACCAAACAGATCTTAACCAACAAAATTACTCATGCATAGTTCAGAAACAAATTATTTGACATCACTTTTTCTCGTCTACTAATGCTTCTTCCACAGCCAGTATGACAAAAATCTATACCTTAAATTTACCAGCTGTTGGTATTACATATACCTGTTCTCTTCACAGCAGTTGCATGTAT
This sequence comes from Anabacerthia variegaticeps, assembly GCA_035583185.1. Classification (NCBI taxonomy): domain Eukaryota; kingdom Metazoa; phylum Chordata; class Aves; order Passeriformes; family Furnariidae; genus Anabacerthia; species Anabacerthia variegaticeps. The sequence continues at coordinate 8,414,838 of JAWWEW010000166.1, forward strand.
TTGTTTTGTCCTGTTCAATATAAAAGCCAAAAAAATGCATAGCAATTAAACTAGTAGGATTCTAATGAAATATCCTCTGTTGTACATGGAATCTTAGAATTCTATTTATTACATTTAAAATGTCCCGTTGTAGTGTGGTAAGCTTTTTAAAATAATTTTTGAGTCCTCCAGAAGTAAGAAAGTATTTAGATGATTTTTATTCCAAAGACAAATCGTCAAATATTTCAGTTTTACATTTGTAAAATAGTTAACCATTAAATAAATATTGGATAGCTTTTAGTATTCTTATTTCTACATTGAATTAGTATTAACACTGAAGTAGAGGTTTTTTGCTGAGCAGTTTTACTCGTCAGAATAATGCCTATAAGCAAGTTTGAGACAACCAGAAGTTTTGTGGCAAGACAACAGCTGTCTGCTTTCTGTTACAGTGTTCTCACATGAGCTGCTTTCACGGCCATGTGAGGAATGGTAAAATTGCTTTAAACATCTGATTGCTTTACAAAACGCTACTGAAGGATTGAAATGATCCATGCCAGGTAGGCAGTGTCCCATACAGGTTGTGCTGCTTGTGAGGAGGTGTGTGAAGCTGTAAGTCTGGGACAGTGTCAGCTTGGAGGAGCAGATCTCACCCTCTCCAAGTCCCTGTGGAAGGAGTTGATGGCAAAGTCGTTAAGCAGGTTGTTGAATTTTGAATCTCTGCTTCATCACAAAGTTCCTGTTCTCTAGTATTTCTGTGCTAAGTTCTTGCACCAGTTGGAAATCAGAGTAAATACAGGACATCAAACACAATTATACCCTCCTTTATCTCTCATTACTTGCCTCCTTCCTAGCCTGAATATCTGGAACAGCTGAGAGCAAGCTTAGAGTTGAATATTTTGTAGACCTAGATATTGTACTATAAATATTCTAAGTTTCTGGTGCATATTTTGTAGCATACATTTTTTTTTCAATGTGCCTATCCAGGTCTTGCATCTTACAGTAAAAAGACCACTTAAAAATTCCAAATGTAAAAACAAAATCATATTTACTATATTTCAGGATAATCACTGCCAAGACATCCTAGTTTAGAATGCAAGGTAAGGGAGGCTACATTCTCCTCCCCTTTTTTTAATGATTTTTTTTTTTCTTTTTTTTCAGTATTAGCAACAGAAGTAAGGAGTCAGGTCCCTACATAGTCACGCATTTATGAAGTATGTTTTCCTTCATGTTCTGGGAGGTTTTTGTGTTTTTTTGGTTTTTTGTGTCATAGCTTTGAAAAAGTATGTTCTGATGAAATGACATAGCTCATCATCTGGGGAGATACCAAATACTGTAGTTTTTTACTGTGTGTGTCAGAACGCTTTGCTTATAGGTGATTTCCTTGCTTTGCTGCTAGTTGGTCTTGGTTTGAATGCTGAAATAATTATCCCATTTTTATGGTTGCTCAGAGGGAGGCTTTCTTCTTGCTTTGGCAAAGCTGAAACTGATGCTGAAGAGGCAAACGGCTGCTGGAAGAGACGTGTAGAAAAGGTGAGCCTGAAAATCTACTCTAATGTTGCTCTTAAACCTTCTGAAAAATAGAAAGAGAAGTTGAAAATACATGATAGTTTCTAAAGGAATTGATTTAAACAGTCAGAACACTGAAGTAAAGAATATTCAGTCACAAAACAGTTTTCTGAAGTGTTTTAATTTAAAATCAGTGATGTCACATTGCTTGTGAGACACCCACCTAAGTAACAGGTTTGCATCAGTTATCGTATGATATTCTTGTAATTCCCACTAGACTGGGTGAAATCCAACACGTGTTCTTAAAATTGGATGTTTTTGAAAAATCTGAAATATTTGCTCAGCAGCTTTTACACCATTCTGTTTACAATCAAGTTGACTGCATGCAGTTACTTAATGCTGTTAGTTGAGGACATACCATGATAGAAGATAGAGAAGTATTTAAAGAAGGTATAGCTGTAGAATCACAAGCATCAGTAGATCCTTCTAATGATAAGTAATTAGAGCACAATTTAGGTAACAGTTTTACTCTAAAGTCCAACCCCTACTGCAATTTCTTAATAATCTCAAAGTTTCAACAGATCCCTTTCAATAAAAGGATTTTTTAATTGTTCTTTTCTGAATTTGTTTTTGCAACCCTAGAACGATCCTTAAGCCCAGCCATTTCAAGTGAAATGGGTTCAAGTTGTTTTGCCTTCACACCCACTTCCTTGCATTTGTGAATTTTGACTTTCAAACTGGTGATACCTTCAGCTGTAGAGGCATCTAGAAAGAGGTAAACTTTTTTTTCCAGTTAAAATGTGGCAATGTTATTGAGACTGGTCAACTGCTCAGGGCCATAATAGATTGAGTCTGCAGGGAGCATTGATGGACATCCTGACTACAATAAGTAGATTACATCAAGAAGTGTAATTGCAAATGGCAAAAATAATGAGTACTTAGAATTTCTATAGTGCCTTTCATTTCCAACATCCTGATCTCTGCACCAGCATTAATTACTATTAGTTAACCATCACAAAACCTTTTTGAAATAATAGTTATTGTTATTCTTATTTTATAGATTGTTTAATAACTGGAGTTCCTCCAGATTCACACTTGTGTAACTGAGATAAGAAGTTCTCCCACAGTCTATTGTTGGCCTTGGACTAACACCTAGTTCTTAGCTTTAGCAGCCTATGGATAATTGACTGTTTCAGAAAAGAATATGTGAAAGAACGATCTACTCTGTTACTAAATACCCTTTGGATTCATTCTGGGAGTTATTTGCTGGTTTCCTGTCTCAAAAAAAAAAAGATTAGAACGGGAGAGTGAGTGCATCCAGAAGGGAACGTGTCTTCCAGAACTGTCTCTCAGCATTGCTGTTGACGGCAGCTGCCTTTAAGCAGGCTGCAATCCAGAACAGCTCTCCCAGTAAAATTGCAGGTATGAAATGGGGATAGAGACAGGGCAACGTGGACAACAGGAAAAATCCTTCAAACACTGCCATGTTTGGTGCTCTCAGAAGGGCCTGACAAGAAAGGCAGTAGAAAAATAAAAGAGGGGGAGGAAAACATAAACCCAGTTGAGGGGTTTTGATTCCTAGTTTGGTGTTTCATCCTATCCCCGTAAACTCCTGACACTGCAGCTAACCTTGATGTTCTTCAGGGAGAGGGAGGCAGAATACTCTCTGGACCTGCAAAAACCTTCCACCTGAGTGTGTCTGACCCATCAGTTTCTTTGTGGCACAGAACTTGTCAACAGAGTTTTGGCCACATGAAAAACTGTTACAGCTTGCACTGAACATGCTGTGCGGGTCAGGTTTTTTCCCATGCTTAGATACTCATCTTTTGCTTGGTATGGGAAATCCCTGACAGATGTGAGCACTTTGGGGCCTTCTTACAAAATTTTCAGTGCTGTTATAATATACCTACTGCTATGAAAGCATCCATAGGTAAAGTCTGTATATCATCAGCACTTCTACAGGATTCAGAATGTTTCTTTTTTTTTTTTTTCCACCTTTTCCTTTTGCTTCTAGTAAGTTTTAACTGCTGGTGTTACCTAATAAATTTTTTGCAAGCTATAGCACCACCTTCTGTCCAAAGCTGAGGTTTGGTGTGAATAATAGAACAAACCAAAGTGTTCCCTTAAAGGTGATTTCTTTTTAATGTATGAAACAAAATGGAGAAAATGTGAGCTTTTATGACTTTCAAATTGCTTTTCCTTCCTGTGTTTTACAATAGGAATTTCGGAAATACCAAGTCTTTTTGGTTGCAGCGTTTTTTTGCTAATATAATTTACATAATAAAGTAGCAGCTGTTGCTGTTTTTAAAAAGAAAAAAGTACAAAATGTTACTTTTAAAATTAGTTTATTAATAAACTCCCAAGTTCACAGATTATATGATCAAGTCCTGTAGAGACTTTTTCAGGGAAAACTACTTATGAAGCTCTGGCTTGTGTGGCTTTAAAGCTTTTTGGGGGTGATATCTGGCTTTTTGTTCTGGTTTTCCACACCACATAGCCTTGATAATAGTAATCTAAACTTTGTATTTTTGACAAGGCCTTGCAAGATTACCTGTGTACACATGAAAAATGAACTGTTCACACAGCTGTAGTGATGAACAACAGATGTTGCTCTAAGGCAAGGCTAGTTTTTATTTTAGGCAGTATTTCCTAAGTCTCACTCCCTCTGAGCGATAATGAATTTAGGCCAGACATAATGTAAATAAGGCATGACTAAGATAAGTGGGGAGGGATTGCTGAGCAGGCAGATGAATCCATAGGCAGTAATCCATTTTAAGATTTGCAGGAAAGCACAAAAGTATATATATGGCATAGAAATGACACCATATGTAATACAGCCGTAATTGGTAGAGCCTTATGGGATGCAAATTTCTGAGTGCAAAATGTGATGTTTATTTTTGGAAGCATATACATCTGGAATTGGATACTGAAAGCTGAAGATCTGTTTGCTGTAAATTACAGGTGTTTCTGCAGGTACATGCCCCTTATGTATAACAACAATGTATTTATAGATGTCATCCCATATATTTTTATTTTTTTTTAAAAAAGAGTTTGCTCAAAAAGCCTGGGCAAGACTGTAGTGAGATCTCAAGGGTAAAAAAAACCAAACAACAAAAAACCCAAAAACCTAAAATCCTCAGTGTAGGAAAAAAAGAATAAACTTCCAAGGTAATTAAGTCCTTCTTTCATGTGGGTGAGTGATGCCTTTCTCTTTGCCAAGTGGCCAGGAGGTGGCTGGCGGGCGCCATCCCAGGGCTGTCTCTGCTGGCTTTCCCTGGCAGTGTGAAACGTCACTGACCTCACTTGGACACAGCTCTTGGCTCTGCCAGAATAAACAGTTTGGTGTGATCAAGAATCTGTCGGGACACCATCCCATAAATAAAGGCATTTAACAGAAAAAGGCACTCTGCCTGTTCTTACACTGTTTGTTTGCAACAAATGATAAGGAATGCCTGATCCATTTACAGAATATTTATTTAGTACTGATAGTGTCTAGCATGCATCAAAATTACATAATGACCTCTCCTAAATGCACCCAATACAATGGGATTTGGCTCCAAATACTTTTTAATTACAGCTGATATCAATCAGCTTTGGCCAGTCTATTAATCCTCAGTACAAAGGGTTAGAAATTAAATCAGGTATAGTGTAGTTAACAAGTGTTATGTGAGCAACATTGCAGCAGCTATGTGAACTTTTCCAATGGCAGTAAACAAACCCCAAAATGACCAACCAAAAAAAAACCCAAAAACCCAAACAAAAGCAAACAAAATCCCACCAAAAAACCCCCCAACACTTAAAAAGGGTTCATCCTATCTCTAATCCTTTTACAAATCTAGGTTGGAGCCTAGCCAAGAGGGGACAAAATAAACTGGTGTGGGCATGTTTTGTGTGGTGATTGCTAGAGTTGTGAACTGGTGCAGCAAGAATTCTGCACTCTGTTCCTCTTGTCAGCTCCTCATTCAAAAGATATGTGAAAATGTTCTAGGAAATGCAAGCAATGTAAGAAGGATGAAAGTAAATCTTTCAAACTAGGAAGCATACATGTCACTTCCACAGGTATTGTTGCCTTGTATTACTCCTGGGGAAAAATAAAAGTCTGAGTGCTAGAAAGCAGTATTTTTAATCCCTATGCGCTAAGTTAATAATTTCTGTGCCTCCCCCAGCCTGGGGTTCAAATGGTACATTCTGTGGTTGGAAATGCTAACCTGAAGGACACATGCCTACCATTGGCCAGCTTATTATATAACTTGGGTTGTATGGAAAATTACACTGGTTCTGAGAACTTTAGTTGGTACCTTTTTTTCCTGCTGCCAACATAATTTTTCCTGAAAGAGTATGAGCAAGATCTCTGACAATCCATTTGTTTATTGAGCAACAGGGGATTCAAGGATGGGAGAGAGTTAATGGAGATTTTCTTTAGATTCCTGAGACCTATGAGTCAGTATATCTGTGAGCAAAGATTACATAAACTAATAGATTAGAACAAGATTTAGTTGCATAAACACTGTTACTGCATTTCAATCTGTCACAGAGTCAACCCTGCAGATTATTGCAGGGAGAGCTAGCCTGGGTTTACATTCCATCTCACTGGACTGCCTATGGCACTGGACACATTTGAAATAGTGTTGTCCTCTTGCTGTGGGACTGCTCTGAAATCTGTGTGCACTACTTTATAGGTTTTGCTTGTGCAAGCTTTATTTGAGTTGCTCACCAGGGATCATGCTTCCTGTGAGACTGATCTAATATGGATAGCCACAGGGACCAGGTCCAAATCCCCTTCAAGTTCCCTCAACTTTCCTGAAGCCTCTGTCCTCTGTCTCTCTTCCTCCCATCCCGCTCTTTTCCCAGTATATCCTGGATGAAGTTAGGGAGAGCAGTATAGGCAGGCTCCTGCTGCATGGGACAGAAATGGGGATGGGTTTGCTGCCTGGGTCTATTGTCCGGGGAAAGGGAGACTGGATTAGGAGCGTTGAGTGGACTGGAGTTGATCTACAGGCCATGAGGCCAAAAGACAGCTACATTATGATGACTGTGGTCTAAATTGTTTGAGAATGTTGCAGGTTATATGGGAAAACAAAGCCTTTCTTGGAGCTGCAGAGCTGTGTTTTTTAGAGTGTATCAGGGTCAGAAATCAAGCTCCCAGGCTGCAGTACTTTCCTCTTGTGCAGTGTTTTTCTTTGTGCTTCTCAATGATACCATCTCTGCATTTTACATCTGGGAATTGAGGCAACAAGTTTATTTAGATGTTTAACTCCCATTAAGCAAAGCAAACTGTCTCTACAGCAGGCTTTGTTCACAGCCCCCAGTCCTGGGTGCTAGTGAACTTCTAGAAGAGACTCTCATACTTTGTCATCTGAAAACTGAATAATTTTTCTGAATGATGCCATTGGTCAAACTAAACTAAAGAGGTTCAGTATATTCATGGATGTGGTTTTGAAAAGAGGTCGGATCCAAATTTGCAAGAGTGTCTTGGACAAGTCATATAGGACAGAATAATTGATGACTTTTCCAAGTGTGGTGTTTTGTAATGGGTTTTGCTCTGGGAGCAGGCCCTGGGAGCCCTCCCTGCTGATGTGATGCTGGCTTGCCTCCTTTCCAGTGGAGAGTAACAGAACAGATGAAAGACCAGCAATCAAATTCAGGACAAAGCTAAACATGTGATTAAATTCTCAAAAAGGCCAAAGCCTTTATTGCATGAAAGGCAGCTTAAAGCTACCCCAAAACTGGCTTGAAGAGTTGGGGGTTTTTATGCAATTATTTACTGCTTTTTGCTAATGGATATTAAACAGTTACAGAGATCAGGGGCGACACTCTGGTTGTGCATGGTAAGAAATGACAGCAGGGAAAAGCAGAAGTGAGAGCAGAGTGTCCATGTGATAGTCCCTTGATTTTAAGATGAGATGTGAGGTTTCAAGCAATGACATCTTTGGCTTATAACAAAACATGCTTAAAAAAGGGAGCTTGTTTGCATTCTCCATAATCAGCTTTTGTTCTATTTGTTTGATAACCAAACAAAAATAGTGCTGTATGGAGATTTGCTAAGTCTTTGAAATATATGAGATTGTTTATACCAGTGGATTGCCTCACTAACTGTCAAGGCAACATAAGGGCAAAAGAACTGGTCTGCTTTGTTGAGAAAGCTGCTATTAAATCCAAGATGAAAAAGAAAGGAGATGACAGAGCTCAAAAGCACCAGTTTTCACAGGTCTAAAAATTCTGACAGCTTTCAAAAAGATTAATTCTGCAAAGAAGAGTACTGCATCTATGTTCTTCCTTGAAAAAAGTCATGCCAGTAGTATTCCAGCATTATTCACAACGAAGATAAATGTAGATGACCTGGCAGATTTCATGATGACTTTATGAGATAAGCTCATAAAAATCATCTTCCTTTTCACAGAGAAACAGAATTGCAGAATAGAGGCTTATTCATAGACCATACCTGCTATAATTAGGCTGTCTAACCAGAAGTTATCTTTTGCCAGGCACAAGAAGCAGAACTTGTGGTTCTGCTTCTTGGATATAAACACTCTACGTAGTGTTTATAGATATGTATTCAACACTCTGTATAGAGTATTTATAGACAAATTAAGTTGACAGACATTTTAGAGGGATGGCCCATAGCCTAAGGGAATGATATTTGTGTGTATATCAAAAGAAAGAAGAGGTGATGGTGATTAATTGGGATGTGTTTGAAAGTGTGGAACCAAGGCTGGGTGTAGATGGTACAGAATAGGGGGTGGATATTGTCCTGGTTTCAGCTCCTGACTATAGACAAGGAGGAGCAGCCTCATATTCACAATCTGTGATCCTCATGGGTACTTAAGCCACTCAGATATCTGTTGAAGGGACACCACAAGCATGGCATAAACAATCCAGAGGGTTCCTGATTTATGTGTTGATGATAACTTTAGTGTTCACATGATAGAGGAGCCAATGAGGAGAGGTGCTATGCTGGACCTTTTTCTCACCAACAAAGAGAAGCTGATGAGGAATGTGAAGCTGCAGAGCAGCCTTGGCTGCAGTGACCATAAAATGGTGGAGTTCAACATCCTCAGGACAGGGAAAAGGATGCCCAGCAAACTTGCTACCCCAGACTTCAGGAGAGCAGACTTTGGCCTCGTCAGGGATCTGCTTGGTAGAGTTGCATGGGATAAAGCCCAGGAGGGAAGAGGGTCCCTAAAAAGCTGGTTAATACTCAAGGACCATCTCCTCCAAGCTCAGAAGCAATGCATCCCAACAAAGAGAAAGTCAGACAAAAATGCCAGGAGGCCTGCATGTGTGAACAAAGAGATCCTGGACAAACTCAAACACCAGAAGGAAGCCTACAGTTATCCTAAGAAGAAATTATCCAACCATCTAAGGATCAGGTTAGTGAAGCTAAAGCCTTGACAGAATTAAACCTGGCCAGGGATGTCACACGCAACAAAAAGAGCTTATATAGGTACATCAACAATGAAAGAAAGATTAGGAAAAATATGGACCCTCTTCAGAAGGAAATGGGAGACTTGGTTACCCAGGATATGGAATAGGGTGAGGCACTCAATAACCTTTTTGCCTCGATCTTCACTGGCAAGTGCTCCATCCACACTGCCCAAGTCACAGAGGGCAGCACACACACACACACACACACAACCTCTCCCATACTCACACTCTGCTGTGGCACTAGTGCTCATCTAAACCTGCAGTGTGTCTGGTAAGTGCCAGGAATGGTAGGGAAAGGGAAGGAATAACACACACTTGTTTACACTTTGGGGAAATGACAGCACCAGTAGGTTGTGATTCTGAGAATTATTTGGCCCTAATACCTAAACACTATGTTCTGTCTAGTTCTTAATCAGTCTGTACTGGGAAGTCTGAGAATTTGAGAAGAGCTCATTTGCTGAAATAAGTCCTGTATGGGATAAGAAAATCTAAAATTGCAGATATTTTTAATAAGTTAAGCATTTATATATAAATAGCATAGCTTTCTTAAGTAGATCATTAACATGTGATCAAGTAGATTCTATCTGTAAATGATCTTTGAATTACATGGTCTTGTGTGTTTATCTAAAATTTTAATGTGATATTGCATATCTGACAGAATTGCTTTCTTTATAAAATTCTATGTTAGAAATAATTGTACTTTTTATGCCAAACGGAACATGATGGTCAGTTTTATGTTTTTAAGCATCTCAGATGCATTTCACTTGCCTCAAGTGTGTGAAAACACTTGGTATGCTAGCTCCTATACTGGACTGACTGGAATTACTTTGGGTATCTGAGCATAAGCAAATCCTGAAAACCTGGCACTGCAAACAGAATGCCACTTTGAATAAGGGGCAAGCAATATCTGGGGTGGAGAGCTTCTGACTGCTTATAGGCATAGTAAAAGTTAAATTTGCCCATGGTGCATTAGTTATTATCTTGAAGGCTCTCTCAGATTGTGCGTAAGGGCTGTTATTCTTCAGAAACACTCAAAAATACTTTACAGTGGGGATATCCAAGGCCTGATCCAAATTGGCTGTGGCAGATGACATTCAGGCAAGTGAGCAGTGTTACCCACAAGACAGCATATTGTTCCTGGAGGGCCGTGTTATTGTTGTGGACTAAAACGTATTCCAGAAGTGCATTAAGCTAAAAGCGGCCTGGTTGCAGGTGCAGTTTTACTGGTTTAAGTGGCTTTGAATCAACAGACAACAAATATCTGTCTTCCAGGGTTTGCATACAGAGCCCCCCAGGTAGAGATATAAACAAATTGCAAGTAGTGTTTGTGTGAACCAGCTCAGGAGGGCACTTCCAGCAGGCCACTGCCACTGCAGGCACTTGATCTGCCTCCCCAAAGAGCGTTCTGCCAGGAGCAGAGCCCGAGAGGATCAAGGCTCATAGAGGAATTCAGCAAGCACTGTCTGGACAGGTTCAAATCACCCACCTGGCATGAAAATGTTACTACAAATGACTGCAGACCAGGCAGTGCAAGAAAAGACTGTGGGGTTATAAATGGCAAGGGGTGAGAGAAGGGCTCCAGGACAAGTTTTTAGGTCTCATATGGAGAAACCAAGCAATGAGGATGGTCTTCCCACCCCATATCCTCTTCTGAAGAGGGGTAACTGGCCAAAGTGTGGTTAGTGGATTTTAGGCTAGACAAAGGGCTTCTGGGTTAGGACTGGGCTTCTCCTCTCTTGAATGTGGAAGCCCTGGTTGTCTGGATGGAGGCTGGGGTGGCAAAAACTGGCCTGCACACCCAACTGCTCTGCCCAGTGATGCCCTTCTTCAGCAAGCAGGCAGAGCTGACTGCCTTTGCTCACAGGGTGACTCAAAGTCATGGGGCTGGTGGGTTGCTTTCTGCTGGTCTTCATGCACCCAAAACAGTAAATAGTAGCTTTGAAAGCTCTTTTCCATGTCTGGGTGTAGGACTTCATGCAATTAAACACAGTCTCGTGTGTCTAAACCCTGGGTGGAGTTTTCAGGGAAACATGAATGCTAATCAGGCTGAGCCACTGTGGCAGAACTGCTCTGCAAACATCCTCTTGAAAAACAATGTTTTCCTTTTTCCCAAAAGAAATTTATCAGCATTGTCTGCATTTAGCCTGATGGATCTGTAGGCTGCTGACTTCTCAATTTCATTTAACTGTCAACTTTCTTCAAAAAAAGATAGAGGATAAATTCTCAAAATTTGAATTTGAGGTGTTTTTTACACCTTTTCTCATTGAATGTAGAATGAAAAGTCTGTATGCCAATTGCATCATTATGGATGCCCAGATGTGTAACCTGTTGATGTAAAAGTTGGTCACCAGTATCTTTCAGTAAGCACATCTTGATGCTTTTAATGAAAATAGTCAACCTTGCTGGACATACAAAAAGAGAGCTATGAAAATTCCTCCTGTAGAGGGTTCAGAGGAAAAGCTAAGTGCGATATTATCCTCACATTGTACCTTTGATATGTCCTTGGGGCATCATTTGGGCAATTTGGGACAAGTTTGGTAGATGCATTTGAGTGGAAGGGTCATACTAAGTTATTCCACAGTTGGCTCGTAGCACCCATGTAACAATGCTGGAGTATCTACAAGTGCCAGGGGTGTGTCTCATCATGCCAGCCAAAGGTCTTTTGCTGGAATAAGAAAGGCAGCAAATGCTGTAGAGCTGTCCTCTCCCTGCAGCACTACTGCAGTCCTGTGCCATGGGGTGGGGAGAGTCACCTGAGCATGATATGAGGAATGCTGATAAGAATGTGCTGGAAGGGATAGGTTCAAGGAACTTCTGTTACCGGCCTGGTAGGAAGGATGTCAAGGTCAGCACAAACAGCTGACTTCAAGTGCCTGCTCTGCTTCATTGCTGTAAGAACCATGGCAGCCAGAAAGCTGCTGCTGACCTGTGCAGGGCTCTTAACCCCTGCAATGCTTCTGGAGCTGTCACCCGAGGGAGTAATTGCTCAGTGAGTCCGTGGGAGTGTGCACCTTAGGAACAAAGCCTGGAAGCACATAGGAAATTACTGGGTTTGCAGCCCGTTCTGAAGACTCCGGGAGCAATCTTAGATTCCTAAAATCATCAGAAAGGGGGTCTTGATCCCCCTCTCTCAGCTGAGCTAGGCCTGATAAAGCACTGGGTGAAGACCCAGGAACAAACTGAGAACTGCTGTACGTGGTTTACAAGAAAGGTATTAACTCTTTCCTGAACAGAAAGAAAGAGGACTTTAAAGGGCTATTTTGTGATAGTTTGGCATCCTTCCCCTTAACCCCTTAGAGATCCAACTAGCCTGCCTTACGGGAAGCTTCAAATGGAGGGGAATAGGCCAGAAAGAAATAAAAGCAGCTTGCAATGTGGATGGGCCAGGGGGTGCTCAGTAGCAGCACCCTGGGGACCTGCCAGTGCCCTGGGTGAGCCCGTGTCAGGCTGAGTGCAGGACAAGCCGCTGCCTTCACATTTGTGTGCAGGGAGGGCCAGACTGGGTGCAGCATCCAGCAGGCTGGGGATCCCCCGTGGGCTGCAGTGGCACAGGGGTGCAGATTGCCATAGGTAGGTGGGCAGCGGAGAGCCCAGCAATGCCTGCACCAGGCTCGGGAAGCAGGGAGGGCAGGACTGGGAGTGCAGCTGCCAGGGCGGGAGGGCAGCCGAGGGCACAGCTGCAAACACCCTGATGTGTGTGCTGACACATCCTTTTTTAAAAGTCACTTTGGTTCAACCAGGATTTGTTTTAGTAAGTGGAAACAGGTTCTGGAAAATGACTTGTAATAGAAAATGTGTCCTGTGCTTGACAAAATAGGTAACTATCTATAGCATACTGCTTTTTCCATTTCTCCCTGCTCAGCACAGCCAATCTCACTCTTTTCAGTCCATTGATACATCCTTGTTCCCAGACAATGCCTACACGACTGATACATTCTGGGCTTGGGATTTGATTTGGGTTTTTTCCGATTGCTCCATGTTACCAGAAACAATGGGTGTTTCCTACTGGTGATTTCACCTTTACATGAAGGTAGAAATTGTACGCATACAGGATGCCTTGGCTCTGGAGTCAGTTCCTTTGTATATCTTTTATAATTTTTCTTTAACCCTTCTAATTTTATTCCTCCCCCTCTGCTCCTCCTCTTCCTGCCCCTTTTTGCCTCCCCTCCCTGTGCTTCCCTGGCGGCATTGCCAGCTCTGCACAGGCCCAGTTTCTCTAATCAGATGAAGCTGCAGGATTATCTCTCTCCCTCCCTCCTAGGCTCCATTTTATTTCCTCTGCAGCCAAGGGGAGAGCCAGGAAGGCATGCCACGTCTAGGCAGAGGGAACCCCATCTCCCAGTCTCCTGCCTTTGATGCTCTCGAACAATCCCACCTCCTTCCCCTTGTCATGTGCTTGCCTTAGTGTCAACAGCATCAGGCGGATCAAGGAAAGGAAATCTGAACTCTTTTGGCTTTTGTTCTCCTCAGATTTCTGAGCATCTATTTTTAAATACCCTCCAAGTAACTTGGACAGGGAACCTGGATGCGCAATCTCTGAGTAGGGGGAAGGTAAGGACCACGGAAGTCATGTATTGCCCTCCTGTAAGGACACAGAGTCCTCCTTGTTTTGCCAGCAGGTCTTTGAGAGTAACAAAGCAGATGAGGGGAAGGGAGAGGAGCTGCACAGAGACAGACCCAGGCTTCTGTAAGTGCTGTGTTGGCAGCAGGGGGCTGATAGCTGGATGGAAAAGCCCAGGAAATGGTAGTCTTCTATTTTTCTGAAATGATGGGAGCTATGGCTCTGAGCTTTAATCAAATTTAATGTATTTCTGAAGGTTTTTTTTTTTTTAGTTCTGGTGTCTTTGACTTATATGTGTATGTGTTTGTCTTTTAGCAAGTGTTTCTAGAATATGCTTGTCACTGTTTCTTTGGGGGAGAAAAAACCTCCATAATCTTGTTCATCTTATTCCTCTGCACATCTGCAAGTTTATGAAGATGCTGTTTGATTATCTTTTGTGTGTATGTTAGGGTTTTGATACTAAAAATAAGATAAAAGAGTAAATTGTATTGCTTTAAATTGCTACCTTTTAGTAGTAAATCTGATCTGCGAGAGAATCATTTACCTTGTTTTTTTTCTACCTTGTGTACCACATGTTTTTTAAATTCCTAAGAAGTTAATATCCAACACTAGAGAAAACCTGAGGAATATTTCAGTGCTTTCTGCATGTCAGCTTTGTATCACACTCTTCCTTCCTAGGTAAATGATCAATTGCTATTTAGAATGGCAAATAAATTTTTTTTCTTAAACCAAAACATGTCTTTTTCAAAGTCAAAGATTTGATTTGGTTTGGCTTTTTATTGTCACTGGGGTAAATCTTTTAAATCAGAATCCTTAGAAGAGTGTTTTGTGCATGTGTTATGGCTTACAAACTCCTGTGATTAAAAGCAAGAATCTGTGCTGGTGTACTACTGGTTTTTAGGGGAAGAGATTTCAAAGGGAGGAGGAGCAAGCAGCTATTTCTCTTTAGAGAACTCAAAGCATGAAAGGTGACTGGAAAGAGCCATGAGATAAATATATTTTGTAAGATGTTGATCTTGTGCATAAACAAAATGGACCACGTAAAGATCAAAATCTACCTCTTTCCCATTGACTCATGCTTCAAAGTCATCTTGTACACAACTGTCAGTGATTTCCTTGCACCAAGACATTAAAGCTTGCAGGTAGTTGTTTGCATGTTTAAAGCTAAGTGTATGTCTGAATGTTTGCAGAATGTAGATTAGAGTATGATCCGAGTTCAAAGACCTGTGCATGGAGTCTTTGTGTAAAAGAATTAGGTTTAGGGAAGGTTCAATTATGAGGGTGGATTAGATGAGGTCTTTATGTTTTCATGTTGTGACTCAGTTACTCTGTAAAACATTTCTCCAGTTATAGGGTTTTGTTGATTTTATCTTCTGTGCTGTGAAGAAAGCTGCAATTTCAATTTCATTTATCTGACAATTATCTAAGGCCACATAAACAAGAGCAGTAAACCGCATATGGCCTTGTGGTGTCAGAGCTTGTTTATAATACCAAATGTAATAAATGCCCGTTAGATAAGCATGCCAAATCCATGTTTTTCCTGCCATGGTAACCTATGAATATTCAAACTGCACTTGAAAAATCCAAGTGTCTGAGGGAGAGTAGAATAGGTGAAAACTGTTATTGATGATTATGATACTTCTGAAGTTTAATTTTTTATCTGTTAAGGGTAATGACAGAGGGTAAATGGGAGGTAGCGATAAAACACTCCAGGAATAGAGGAATTTGCTGGAACAGTGAGATAATGTTATACCTGAGCGCAAGTGGGTTAGTTCTGAGAAGAACACCAATAAAATCCCATTCCTTCTTCAGCAACTCTTCTGAAGATTAAAGAGCATGAATTGTCCATTCCTTTCCCCTGGAGTTAATGTTTTTAGATGAGGATGGAGTGTACTTCACTGTTCACTTGTATTTGGATGTTGTAAGCTATTACTGGATTTGCAGGAGAATGCAGCCTAGGAACCATGCTTTCAAAGGACGAGGCAGAGAGCTGTTAATGGTATTTTTTGTATAATTTTCCAGTTAATCAGAAAAAAAATTGCTTGTTTTTGTTACTGTACTGTTGCAAATGACCCTCAAGTCATTGGGCAATTCCCTTACTACCTGAAGGAAACAAAAGTTTGTGTGTGGTGTTTCACTGCTTCTAGTCCCAAACCACTCTGGCCCAAGAGCAACAGTACAGCAAGAATCATAGGCTGCAAATGATGTTGCACTTTACTTGTCAGTCATGAACTCTTTGGGGGTTTTGTTGGTGTCTTTTGTTTGTTTATTTGGGTTTGGTGTTTGTTTTTGAGTTTTTTTGTGAGCGATTGTTTGGTTTTGTGTCTGTGTGTTTTTGTTTGTTATTTCCCATGGCAATGAGCTACACCATAGGGTGTGGTGAAATTTTGGTGAATTCTTGCAGTTTCACTGTACAGAAGTAAGTTGTTTTAGCTGGTGCAAACTGTAAAGCTTTATGCATGTACAGTATCATATGTGAAAACACTTCTCTCTGGGCTGTTAAAGTCCTGGAAGATCTGAATTGTCCAAATTCTGAATAGCCTTTATTTTTTTTCTCCTTGGAAGGAGTGTGGGGGTTGTTCTAGTGATGTGAAAGAAATCTTTTCTGTAAAAGCAAAATGAGGGGGAGAATGAAAATAAATATTGGAGTACAGTGGTCAGGAATGTCTGCACGAGGAACAAAATGAGAAGGTAGTGAACTGAAAGATACTGCATGAGCTATTCTCTGGTTAAGATAATTTGATGCCATATTCCTTATGGATGCCTTATAACTATTGAATCAATCTGCAGCTATTCAAGCGGCTGTTAGTTCACATCTGTGTTAAGAGCTGTCCCTTAAGGAGTGTCCTCTGGTTCCTTGGTGGATTGTGGGGAAGAAGGTGGTCTTTTCCATTTAGTAAAGCTCTTAAAGCTTTCAGAATAGAGTTCCACTCAGAGAAATTATCTTTAGCAACAGGAACTACAAAAAAAATTAAAAAAAATCACTTTGGTGCTGCTTAGGTATATATACTCAGAGCATGGGAATTGGTTCAGGCCAGCTAGCTTGTGATGAGTGTGAGCATTCAGCATGTGAGTTATAGTCAAGCATCATTCTGCACCAAAAAAGCCCCATAAGAAAGATTACCTTTAAACTGGCCTGTCCCTGTGTACATCTTTAAAGTTTGATGTCTTCCAAAATTATCACTTAACTCTTGTGCAGTGTGGATTTAATACAAAACAGAAAAAGGAGCAGGAGTATTTCTCCAGCTGCAGAATATTTGCTAACTAAGCTTTAGCAAGGGCACACCTACGTGTGCAAATGAAGGTTAATGGGATTGAGCAGTTGTAAGACCTTCATTTAACTTGCAGAGCTTTACTCTGGTCAACAGTGCATAAGACTGACAGAAACCAGTTCATCTGAGCTGAATTGAAGAATTTTACTTCCTTTACAGCTCAAACTAAGCATATGTGATATGGAAGTTGAAGAGATGATGAATGCACAAAGTCCTGTTTTGTTTGTGTTGGGGTTTTTTTTAGACTTTTAAAATTATTTGGTTTATTTGGTTCTCAGTGGCCTCTGAACTGTGTTGCTTTAGTAAGGTGAGAGGTGCTAATGGATTGGAAGACTTTTGGAGTCACTGCCTCCTTCATATATATCCACTTGCCTGTAGAATACAGGGATCACTTTTGTGATCCTTTCCAAAGTCACTCCTGTTTTAACTCGTTTCAGTAAAAGGTACAGGTTCCACTAATCCATTAAAAAATGTTTAGTATTGCAAAATGGCTGCACATTTCAGCTTCTCTTGAGGCTCAGGATGAGAGGCTACATGGAAACTTCTCTTTGGCGAGGACAGATAAAAGCACAAAAGTATGAATACAGTAAAAAAAGAATAGCATTGGATCATTTCTGACGGGACCTTGGGAAGTCATCTGTTTCCATCTCCTGCTCAAACCAGAGACAGCTATGAGGTCAGATCAGATTTCTTAGGGTTTTGTCTGCTTGGGTCTTGAATGTGGTCAAACCAATGTTTGAAAAGCAAAGAATTCCCATAACAGAGACTTTATTCTTTATAATCAGTATTTTGTTGGTAGCAGTTAACACCGGATGTTTAAGTTTTCCTCTAGCTGTCCATGTTACACAGGTGAGATCTTCCTCTATCAGAGTGATGACAGGAGCTGAATTGTCTTGCAGCTCCAAATTTATACCTCAGAATTTTGTGTTTCTGATGTTATTAAATGTTAATACAAAAGTAGAGACCTCTGCAGCTCATTTTGTGACTGAGATTAACCAAGAGGAGAGGAAATTTGCTTGTTTAAGTAGAGCAGGGTGTAAGCGTTAGTTCTAGAGGAAGTTTTTCACATACTTGGATTTGACAAAATATTTGCAAATTTTAGTCTGCTGCTTTGATCTTCTACTTTATTCTCTCTTGGTTTTTGTCTCCCTAAGGTCTCTGGTGTCAAACAAGCCTTGGATAGCACGGGCTTTTCTCTAGCCAAGCTCTAATGTCTTTCTTCTCTCCTGAGAAGTCCTGAGAGAGTAGACTTATGCTCCCTTTTATCCCTTTCAGAAGTTTTCTGAAAAATATGGATAATGGTTTCCCACATAGGTCTGAATAGACCACAGAGAAATTGGGACAATTGCTTTTTTGAGAGACAGACCTTACACTTTGACATAATAGCAGGGTTTTTTAATGACAAAATATCAAATCTGAAATGAAAGCTTATTCCTCCTAGTTCCTTCCATGTTCTTTGTTTATAAATCTCAAAGCTAGCTCATGCTACAATGGCAGCTTTTAGCAATGCTATGAAATACGATTAGATAGTCCTCTTTTTAGTCCTTTTCAATACTCACTTATCCCTTTGGATAGAGATTGCTGCTTCTTTTCCAGCTTAAGGATATATAAAAGACAGCTTGCAGTGTGAACTGACAGTTTAAATTTGTCAGAGAATTTCTTTTCCATGAGAAGTTCATCAGAGTCCATAAAAACTTTCAAGTGAATGCGACACTTTATGACAACATGGTCTGCAGTTGTGACAGCTCTGCTTATAAAGGTTTCATGAAGCTGCTTATAATAATACATTGCTACTTAATATACCATGCATATATAATATGCATGTTGTTAGCATGCACATTATATAGAGAGTATACACATACAACACCTAATTTGAGAAATTCTTTTAATACTGGATTTGTGTATTTGAAATCCTTAAGATTACTCATCCTCACTTGATGCTTGAGAGCTGGGGGGGGGGTACTTTAAACAGATGCTTCTGAGGTGTGGATAGTGTCTCAGCTTTACTGGTAAGGTGAGCTTTCTGCAAGTGCAACAAGAATTTCCCATAGAGATGCTCTATTTATTTCTTTCAAACCAAATGTTACAAAAGAAGGGCCTGAATACATTGCTTTCAATGTCTTATATTTAATATCTTTCTTTCATTCTGGGATTTGAGTGTGCTCTGCAATCATGAATTAAGCCTTTAAATACCTACAACAGGGACTTCTTCATCTAATCCCTGAGTCACAGTGAGTAAACTGAGTCACAAAGGGAATAATTTACTCAAGGTCATACAGTGTGTCAGTGAGCACAGACAGAATTCGAAGGCAATTGTTTCCTCTTTCTAATTACTGAGCAATTGTTTTTTAATCTGGAAGTCAGTTTTCGGTGAGTCTACAATGTAGAAGTTAGACTTTTCCCTATCACTGCTGAGAGCAGCTTCTGGAGGTAGATGGATTGTTCTTTTGAATCTTTCTTTTCTTCGAGGTTTCATGTGTGGTTCATAAACACTCATTTAAATCAAGAATTGAAGGGGGTTTTGAAACCCTTTATGTAGCATTCAATCACAGGGTAAAACAAGAGAACAAGAAATGAAGGTTAATTACTGTGTCTTGCTTGATGAGTTGTCACGTTTTTCTAGGTAGGAAAGAGATTCAGCTATTACATGTTGAAGAAGAATGAACCATCTTTGATTGTTTTGGTGGGGCAGCTTTCAATCTAAAATACTGTTTTCCTTTAACCTAATGGAGCTGTTTTTTACAATTAGTATTACTTTTGTTTCTGTCCCCATTATTCCTGTTTGATGCTGCTGTAGGAATTGCCGTCCTTCAATTAAGGTTGATATGTGAACATGAAAAGCTGCTGTACCTGCGGCTATATCCAGTCAGTATCTTTATGGCAGATTTGAGCTAGTAACTAGTTATAAAGCTTTTATCTCTGCTGGCACAGCACTGGAACAAGCGAGTGAGTTTTTTGGGAAGGTTGGATATGTTAAACAGAGGCTCTGCCACCTCCTTTCAGCCAGCACAGAGCACACACACATGCTGACTGCCCATCCACTCACACAGGCTGTGTGACAGAGCTTTAGGTGTCAGAGGTGTGTTCACTTGTCAGGGCAGAACATCTCATTGCCCTCATATTGAAAAGTAACTAATTACAGTGCTGAATTGTGCTGTTTAAGCCAGGGTATCCATGGCGGGGGGGGGGGGGGGTGGCCTGGCCGAGTTCTTATCTTCCCTCTAACTGTTGCTGTTATTTGATTATTATTCAAATGATTATTTGAATATTTTCTATTAAAACACATGATTTTACAAGTAGATACTCTAATCACTTAGCCAGATTGGATGGAGTTTGTTGGATGTGCAAATTGGCAGCCTCTTGTAAAGGTTGCATTAATACCCAGCTGCGTTCCCTTGCTCTGAGATTGGAAGCAGGCTGTGAGTGAGTCCTGGTTTTCTGTATGATTTTTATGTTCATGCTGCTTCACAGGCAGCTGTGATTCACAGTTTGCAAGCTTGGGCCTCTGATGGGCAGAGGCTTGCTGAGCAAGCTATGGCCATGTGTTTTTGCAGAGTTCCAAATCAGTGGGTTTGCTTTGGAGTGGGGTCTGCTCAGTACTGAAGAATGGACATAGAAAGGGAGCTCTGAGGAGCACAAGCTTTTCTATACCGGACTGACCCTATCCCCTCCAAGGTGGTACATGTCATGGAATAGGATTTGATCCACTGTTGTGAAGAGGAAAAGGTTCACTGTCTGAAATACATCCAAATGTTGATAGATCACTGAAAATTTTCAGCATTAAAGATTAATTCCTAAAGAAATTAGGAAATGTTTTTCTCACAGGGCTTCTGTAATGCTGTTGATACCAGCAGCCAGCAATTCTTAAAAACATAAACCTGGCAGCTGAATTAACAGTTTCATTTTGCTTAATTCTGATCTGCTTAAACCAGAAAGACAATTATATTAATATACCACTTCTGTAGGCACACACTATTCACTGTAAGCATGATTCTAGGTCAGTGTTGCCTGCTGTCATACTGTTTGATTATTTTTAAAGCCCCAGATGCTGAAAACAGCTGATTACATGAGCATAACAGCATAATTCATTTGTAATTAAAAAGTTTGAAGTCTCCTGACTGAAGAGCTAAGCTTTAAAGCAGTGACCTGTCAAACACTAACAGTGAGCTTCCAATATGACTGTACAGTATCTCATATTTTATGTCTGTTGGGTTTATTGTAGGGCAGTTTGTACGCTGAGGCAGGTCTGGTTGCACATGGAGTGGGTGTAATGTTTTGCTTATAAAATTCTTCTTAAAAAAAAGATCAATTTTGAAATTGTTTCTGAGACGGATGATTAAAGGTGGAGAAGAGGATTCATAGTTGCACAGTAAATCATGTGGTAGAGTCAGGACTACGTCCCAACACATGCTTCCCTTGTGATAGAATGCACTTCTCTCTGGTTTCCCAGTGATTTGTTTACAGCCCCATGTGAATTGTCCTTCCTGGGAATTCAGCTAAAGATGTCACTGGTCTCCTTTGCTTCATCCATATCAGGCTCCTCTGTCATGGAACTCTCATTTTAGCCTTTTTCATTTCTGGAATTCCGAATTCTCTGTACCAGGGCTGTCCCTGCTGGTTCTTAAAAGAGGATGTTCACCCTCTTGCATGGCTTTTCTTACCTGATGGGATAACTGTGGACACAAAGGCCTTGTCATTCTGCACTGAGGTGAATGTATTGGCAAATGCTTGAATCTATTAATTTTCTGATGTGGCAATCCCTTTATTATCCCCTGGTGAGGTCACTGGTAACCAGGTTACCCATGGTCCCTTCAGCATCTAGGGGAAGAGGTCTCTGCTTTGGTCCTCAGTATGAAGATAGCTGAGGTTTATTAACACTCTGGAAAAAAGGGGACTTTTTCCTTTTCATCTTGTTACCAATCAATGCAGAGAGATATCTGTTCAGTGTACTTGGCTTAGGATGGGGAACAGACAAAGTCTTTTAGAAAAGCCTCATAGACAAAGTGGTAATTAACAGAACGAAAGAGGCTGTGACTGTCAGCTTGTATCAATGTCAGACATACACGATCGCTGCTCGTGCAGTGCTGCACGCTGAGGGTCATAACTCTCCTGCTCTTGTGTTTTCTAGCCTGTCAAATGTGCTCCTCTTCTTCCTACAGGTGAATTATGGTCCCAGTGACAGGCACTACTGTCACTGGTGCACCTTGTGGTGCAGAACTGAAAAACAGTCCCACTCATTCCCATAAGTGGGCACTTGTCTGTTGTGTCCAGCTGATGGTAACTGTAGGTGCTCAAACCAGTCTGTCCTGTAGATCTGTCTGATACTTGAAAATACTTAGGATGCCCCAAAATGTTTACAAAAGGGCATTAGCTGATTGAACTGAACAAGGCATAGTACATTTATAATGTTATTCCAAAATGGAAAGCCTACAGGAAGATGATGGATTAAAGGTTAAGTGATTGGTGTCTCAGCATGAGTCTCTGTTAATGTAGTTGCACTGAAACACTTCTGTTGAGAGAATTTAGAGCAATTCTTTTACATTCCCTGACAAATGAAACCTTTCCACCCTATTGTAACTCTCTATTTCTTTCTTTTGCTTACACCTCACCAAAATAAAATAACAATTAGAAACAACAACAACAAACCCCCTAATCCCAGACACTTGAATCTCTAAGCTTTTTACCAAGGCTAATCCTGTTTTGCCAATGCTTTTCAAGTGGTTTGATTCCCCTCACCCAACATAAATGTTGGTGATTGCTGTTAATGAACTCTTTCTTTCAGCAATAGTAGTCAGGGAGAGGCCATCAGAACTCATAATACTGGCATGTCAGTCTTTGTGTAAGTGCCAAGTAGCTCTTTTCTATTTTGAGGAAATTACTGGTAATTCTCAATATGAGCAAGCAGGGACACATTTTTAGACAAAACCATACTCTTATTTTTTTTTTTTATTTTTTGTGGTATAAGTCTCTTCCAAATTAGTACAGCTCTAAAAGACAGTAGTGTTAGATGATGTTCATTTTGATGTCATTTTACCGCAGTAAACATATATCTTAGAAGCCCAGTCATAGATTCCAATAGGGAAGACACATTGCTTGAAATACCAGGCCTGAAGAGAACACAGTGTGAATATGCTGCTCTTCTTTTTGTACCTGAGGTAACTTGGATGTTTAGGCAGAAATTTGGAGTTCTCTGTGTGTGCTGTCTTGTCCCAGGCTGGTGTCAGCAGTGTTTATGGCTAAGTGACAGCTGCCCCTTAGGTTGTAATCAAAGTTCTGTCATTTTAACCATAAACTACTCTTGTTGTTTCAAATGTATAACCATGATGTTTGTAGTAAGATTAAACTGAGTTAAGAACTACATATAGCAGCCTTCTATTCAAGTAAATCTCCCAAGTTAATTAAAATCACACTACTCTCCTTGTATAAAACATGTACGTGTGTGTCCTGGAGCTTGGTGTTATTGCAGAAATTCTGTTTGCCTTATGAAGCTGATTATTGCACAGGTTGCTGATGCAAAGCAGGGCCAGAATGATGCAAATGAAGGAGTGAATTCAGAGCAAGCACCTTGCAACCCCCTAATGCTGCACATCTTCTCAAAGAAGTGCTGCCATGGAGGGTCCTGGTCAGGACCCGAAATGTACAGTCATCATCCAAAAATGTTGGTATGACTCAAATAGACAAATGCTTTTCCAAATTCCACATTTGCATATTAGTGCTCTCACCTCTGAAACTGGCTCTGATTTTGTCACTTATTTTGAAGTCAGTTGATGGTTTTGAAAGCATGAAATGAAATGTTATGAGGAAATTTTTAACTTTTTTTTTTAATTGTATAATCAGCAAAGTGAAGATGGGTGAAACAGCCTGCAGTTGCTATTACAAGTGTTGTTCACTTGTGGGTTGACCACCACAGTTATATAAAGCAAAAATAAACTGTGGAAGTCTTAGAGAAATAAGACTCTGGCATTGCATGCATGTTTCTGGTAAATAGAAACTGACTGTCCCCAAATTCTGCAACTAACTTGCATTGTTTAATATGTTAGGTGATTCGTACTGCCTCAGTGTCTGTTGAGTTACTGTTGTTAACAGAGTACTAAGCAGGGGTTTATAAAAAAGAGGGAAAATTACTATTTACATGGGCCATTAGTCATAGGACAAAGTGGAATGATTTTAAACTAAAAGATGGGAGATTTAGATGATATTTTAGGGAGAAATTTTTAATGCAGGGGGGATGAAGCACTAGAACAGGTTGCCCAGTGGACTAGTGAGTGCCCCATCTCTGGAAGTGCTCAAGGCCAGGTTGGATGGAGCCCTGAGCAACCTGAGCCAGTGAGTGGCATCTCTGCCACGACAGCGAGTTGGAACTAGATAGTCTTTGAGGTCCCTTCCAAACCAAACCATTCTGTGATGAATCTATGAAAGACAGTAGTGACTGTCATGTAACTTGCCATGTTTCACTGCAGATTTTTGCTTGAGACAGTTCTCAAAATGAAGCATCTTAAAAGAATCCAGCAGCTGTGTTATTTTTATGGCATCTTGTAGTATCTCTCTTTGCTTTTGGGAGGAAATGCAAGCATGACTGGATTTCTTTTGTTATTAACACATCATCTCATGTTACTACCCTCATTATGAATACTCTCATGTTTTGTGGGTCTCATTTGTCATATCACTCTTTTGAAGCATGTCAATGCAGTGAAGAAAGCGATTACTAACAGATACATAATACAGGAGCTAAATATGGTCATAGTGAAATATATGTGGTATTATTATTTTACATGAAATCTTGCTTTATATATTGACATACGTGGAACACAAAAATACTGAAGAATTTTAGAATCATAGTTAATTTACAACTGTATGTCTTTCAATTGATAATGTACATAATTTTTAATATTTTGAGACTAAATTTACTGGTGCAATAAATAGGTCACAACTTTAATCATAAGTCATAGCAAAATACACATTTGTTGCTTTAAAGTAGTTCAGTGGAATTAGTGAAAGCAGCCTAGATCCTCTCATAAGCTTTCTGAAGCTAAGCCAAAAATAGTGGATGTTAATTCCATTTCTATCCTAATCCTTTCTCTGCTTGTCTAACAATTTTCTATATATTCATAGCAGAGTATCTGCCTCAAAGTTACTGCTTTCTTGTTTGCCTATTCAGGTATGGATTTCCCTTGAATTTCCAAATTAAAATCTTTCAGACAAATTCAGAACCTACAATAGGCATTTTTGAATTAAATTCCTTTTCTATATATTGTATATTTACCTTTTAAGAAGCAAAGTTAAGCAAAGCAATCTTCTCTGCTCAGCATGCACAAAAGAAGTTGCTTTGAGTCCCTGTGTACCCACTGAATCACTGTTTCTGTTCATGTTTCACGTGGTAATCCTTTCCTGATTAGCTGATTCACAAAATGCAGTGGTGTTGTCACGTTAGAGAGGTCCTGTGTTTTGGGGTTGGATTTTGTTGTTGTTCTTGTTGTTTTTTAAAATGTTTGTCACGCCATTCTTGGTGCCTGACCCCTGTCCTTGCTGGTAGACATAATCAGTGTGGCCATCCAGACACTTGTGCTTCCTGCCCCTGCTCCGAAGTCACCAGCTGGATGAGTCTGGCCAGGCTCCTGCAGGAGGTGCGTGGACCTGCGGCATTGGGCCCTTCCTGTAGGAAAGTGGACCTACATGGAAGAAGTTTCGGGCACACTGAGGAATCAGTGCCAGCATGGCACATGTGAAATGTAGAGTTTGGGAAGGTGGGTATGGGATTACATGCTGTTTCCGAAGGTTTGGCAAGAAGGGCACTGCATGCACGGGTTTGCTCTGGGTTTATGTCATGTGGGAGTTTGTGTTTCCCCAGGGGGGATGTTGGTCTTTTTCCTTCCTGTGCTGACACTGGTGATCGGTGTGGCTGCATTGATGACGTTTGTGCACACCTGCATGCTCACCTGTGCTGCTGTGAAATGCTGAGGTGATGTTTGGCTGCAGCAGGGGTGAGGAAAAGCCAGGTCTACCACAGATGTGTTTGCAGCTGTCACTCTCCATGCAGAGCTCCACAGGCACAAGTCTGGCTCAGGGCCCTGGCTCTGCCGGGTGGACACAATGAGCTGGCTGTGTAAGAGCTTCAGAGTGAGGCAAAGGAGCAGGGAATGGAGAGGGCAAGCAATAGGTGGCCTATAAAAGGAGAAATGTCCAGGGTGTCTGAGAAAAGTAACTTCAGATTTCAACATGACAGGAAAAGTGCATTATTCTCAAGGAAGCTGTTTCATCGTGCTTGAATGCGGCTTTGTTTTCTTTTTTGCCAATTTTTTTCCCATCCTTAACTGTGTCATAAAGTCTCAGGTGAGAAGGTGAGATGCTGTACTACTTAACTGGTAGTTGTTCTTATTATTTTCAAGGCCCAGAAGTCATAGGGTAATTGTTACAGTTGTGCTGGCATGGAACATTGGTCTACCTGAGCAAGGATGTTTGAATGCTGCAGCAATGCTGGTTATAATGTTACATATATATATACACATGTGTAATATATGTCGCATTGGCCCACATTTGGTCTTTATTTCACCTGCAGTTGGGCAAAAGTAGATTTCCTCAGAGTTCTCTAGGAGGTTGCATGGCCAGCATCACACTGGATGTTGTTTTCAGTAATGTCACTATATTTGGACTGTCTTCTTCATCTGAATGTGTTTTGTGTGAGGTGATGATCAGTTTCAAATTGCAGCAATGCTACATAGAGAAAGCAAATAAAGTCTCTGTGTGTATTTACATATTTGAACCCTGTAAACTGTAAGAGTCCACACAACCTTGTATTATGTGTAACAGGATATGTTTGAGGCTTCCCTTCATCTACGTCTCAATATTTGTGGCTGAGGATTTCCACTAGTCCACTAGTAAGTGCTGTTTCATCTGGGTGTGTGTGAGCGCCTTTGCAGGTGTTATCTGTTAAATAGATTAAATGTAAGGTTTTCACCTTGCAGACAGTTATGCTCTGGTGTTTAATCCAATTGACTCCTTTGAACTCTGTGTGGCAGACTATCCCCATGTGTGTGAGTGGCAGCAGGACAGGTAACACACTAGATGAGGTGAGCACATATGAAGGACAGGAAACTTCCTTTTGCCTGCATATGGACCAAATTTGAGCAAACCCTTTGCTAGGGAATATTGCTGCCAATCACAACTCCTTGCTATGCAGCCCACAATTAGAAGCTTTCCAAGGAAGGGACTGCCAGTATAATTATTTTTTAATGTTGACATGCTCAATTTAATTTTGTTATGGAAAACAGTCAACACAAATGGATTTCAGGCAATGGGAAAATTGTAACCTGTTAGCCTGCCAAAGTTAACAGTCAAGATGGAATTACAAGCACTGATAGCTGCCTGCATCAGCAGTAGAGCTCTTGGTTTGTGGATGGAGCAAAAGGCACACTCTTTATCAGTTATGCTGGTTGGTAGATGACTCTTTGAGCCTGTAAATATCAGAATGAGCACATATTAGAAGCTTCTCACTGAGAGAGTTGAATGTGAGCCCTTACAGCCACCATGTTCTTGGTGTGATGAGTGAACTTTCCTGTTACATTTGCAGAATGTTTTTGGTTCACCATGCGTATGTACCTGTTTTGTTCCACACATTCATTTTTATTTCAGTGATACAGTGCAAAATTGTGCAGGTTTCTGTAGGAGACCTGCTAGGGAGGCAGAATGTGTAGAAAACATCTGTGGGAAAGTTGTCTAAAATGAGAAATCATGGCTTCCACTATTTATCTCCAAAACAAAATACCTAGTAGTACTTGACCTGGAAGAAATGCACAAATGCTCTGGATTTCCCAATGAGTTCTTGTAGAAAGGAAATATACCTATGTGTGTAGATAGATATACATATACAAGCATATTAAAATATCCTAGTTATACAAATATTGCAACACCTCTGTGACACGGAATGTGCATAGTCAGTGGAAGATCTGATTGAATCAACAAAAATGGGTCACTAAATCTGCTTAGATTCAAAATTTTCAATCATGACTTCTCTTAGATGTGGCAATGCTAACAACATTTGTGAAGCTACACCAACATGTAGAAACAAGGGTTTTCTAACAGTAGAAGTGACTGAAAAAAGGATAGAAGGACCACAACACTCCAGTTAAAGATTTTCTTCTTTTGTTTTTACCCTGTTTTTGGTGCAGTGAGTGTGCACCTTCCAAAGCCAGCATGAACTTGTCAATTCCCAAAGGCAATTGGCCCAAGCAGCCCAAACCACGTACCCTTAACAGCGTCTGTGCTGAGATGCAGACTCTCCTTACAGTTCCTAGAGGAGTTTCGCCTCCAGCCTTTCACTGGATCCCTCTTTGCTGCCACCTCCTATAGTGCACGAGCTAGAAAGCCCCCTGAGCTGTCATGGGCCAGCTGGGTATTTATGCCCCATGCTGCCCAGCATTGTTCTGGAAACACTGGCACCAACTCCACACTGGCCTGGGTGAGCTCATTTCCTTGGGTTTCATGTCACGTCTCCTCTGCCACAGGTGCCCAAACCAGCTTTGTCCTGTAGTGGGTTTGTTTAGCTGAGTAGCTACTGTACACTTGTGTGGACGCTGGGAAAACAGATGACGAAAAGAGTGATCTTCTTGTGAAATGAAATACGAAGAAACTTGAGCATGGGTAAAAGGGATAACGTGGTCAGTTGTTGAGGCTGTGTTAATGTTTGAAAGCTCCAGCAGTGACTGGGTAAGTTCTGAAATGACAATGTCAAGAGACTAAAAACTGAACATATTTGTGTTTTGACAATCAGTTAACATCATTGGCTTAGTAAGCACTGTGGTGAAGAGCTATCTTGTTTGAAAATACTTCTGTCTTTGCTTAAGTTACATGACATCTCTGGATGTCCCAAAAATGGCTCCTGTGAATTCAGGGGAGATGATGGTTGGTAATGTTGGGATTGTTATTGTTAAAAGGTAGAAACAGAAAACTTTTTTCCATTTGTGTTTTGTGACATGGAAAAAAAAACACCAGAATTTCAATAAATCCTGAATCTAATTTGGGGAAAAACCCTTTGTGGAAACTGAAAATGGAAACTGACTGGCCTGAACACACATGGACTAGAATACTGTGCTTTTAAAAAGGTATTTGTGAACTGTGAAAAGCAAGAAGCCTGGGAAGAAGGCAATAGGGATTATAGTTTCTGATACATTTATTTCCTTCTTAAATTGCTTCTTTTCCTTCTCCACAATTTCCTGCAGATCTCTCTTTTTTGCCATGTCAGCTGACAGCCACCAGCTCCACACCCATTCCTACCAGGACTCACTAAGTTCTACTTGTCACAGACTCTTGAATGTCAACAGTCACCCCTTGTCCAAGAGCTCCTCAAATCTAACCTGTACTGGGCAATCAAGTCTAGAGGAAAGGCTGAACAACAAACAGGAGCTGAAGAAAAGCTATAGTAGCAGTGTCTGCCATACCCTGGAAGACAAGAGCGATGCAAGGAGTGTGCAGAGTCCTGGATGGTCCTTCTCGCAGCCTGGCATGATGGGACTTGGATCAGAGGCCCAGACCATAAGTGACCAGTCAGCAAATGATGGTTCAGAGACCAGAACTAAGACTACAAACCATTTTCTTATCACTGAACAGCCCTCAGCATCCTGGGAAGTGGGGGATGCTAAGATGTGTGTGAAGAGCAGCACTGCTGAGAATGTTTCTTCAGCCTGCACTGTTCACCCACAAAGCATGTGTGAAATGGAAGAATCAAGAACTGCCCTTCAGAGAAGCCACTCAGACCTAACCTGCAGTTGCAAACAGCAGACTTATGTCACTCACACAGAAACCAGTGCTACCTACTCCAGCCTAAGCTCTTCTAGCTGCAGGCATGGTCTGCCAGTGGCGGGGATGTCCTTCCAAACACAGAGGTATGGATCAGAAACAAATGAAAACACATCTCACTGTCAAAACCTTATGACTCATCTTCCACTCCTGCCTAGAGACCAACAAGTCCCCACAAACACCTTTGACAGTGGCACTATTCCACGTAACACTGCTGTTTACACAGATCCTGGAGCATTTCATGCTGCTGTTCTAGGACACCACATGCTGGGAAATGGTTTCCCCAACAGGACAGTGTTCAATCAAGCCACTGGCATTATTCATGGTGGTCTGACTTATGGTAATATTCCAAACTCTGCATACTCCTCCATGGTGATGACAGTTCATAACAACTCTGCAGGGCCCTGCAGTATAAGGCAGGATGCCTTGAAGGCAGATGCCACCATCCCTGCCTACTGCCACTCTTTGCCCATCCCGTCCATACAGCTCGTTCCGCGGTTGGTGTGCTCTGTTAGTGAGACAGGGAAAGAACCGGCAGCACCTGGCTATTTTCATTCCTTTTCTGCTTCAGACATTCTGACATATCCTAAGCTGGTGTCTTCAGTAAGTGAATCAGGCCTGGATGCCAAGAGAGTCCTGAAGTGCTGTAATGTTCCTGCAGAACAACTGCAGCACGCTCAGCACTGTGCTCAGCAGGAGAGAGCTCCTCCAGAAACCAAGGCTGCCTGTGTTGCCCTCAGCAGCCAGCACGGTGCAGACATGGTAGTGACTACTAAGGAAGTGTGGACTATGACCTCCATGAATGATTTAACAAAAGGACTGAAACCACCTCTTGAGTGTAGAGATGCCGAGGTACAAACCCTTCCGACCATGGAATGCAAATCTGTGGCAACAAGCCCAGCAGCAGAAGGTCACTCACATGTGTTCCCAGAGGTGAACCTGGAGCAAGACTTGGAGGCCCCCAAATCTCCAGTACGTGAAGTGAGATGGGATGATGAAGGAATGACATGGGAAGTGTATGGGGCATCTGTGGATCCAGAAGTACTCGGGGTAGCCATTCAAAAACATCTCGAGTTTCAAATAGAACAATTCCAGACAGAGCCTCCTAAGGTGGCCGAGAAAAGTAATGAGGAACCATCTTCTGAAAAAATGGGGAAAAAAAGGCCTTTCAGAACAGTGATGCATTCCCTGAGATATCCAAGCTGTTGTGCTCGTTCCAGTACTGCAGTGGAATGAGCACAGCTGTAGGATGTAGGATAGCTGTGCTGCTCCTAAATTGTAAATAAATGCTGACTCTTAGTTGTTAACACAGTACATGTGGACAGTCCACAGCACGGTAAGTTCAGTGATCATCAAATATACATCAAAGCAAGGAAAAACCCATGGTTGGGCCACACAACAGAACATGCTGATCATGTAATCTGAATGCTCTTGACTGTATTTAATGTAGCACTGTTTTCTTCTATGTTAGCTTTAAACTATATTGTAAGGAATGAAACTTCTTTTCTAAATGCTGCATCTTTTTAAAATAATTATGACTTTTTCTGTATTTTAATAATTTAGAATTAGAAAACATAGTTAGAAAATTATGCTTCAATCTAAGTTCTTAGCTTTCAATCCTACTCCCTCAAATTGTTTTGGGAGCTGTTTTGCTGTTAATTTATAATAATGCTGACTATAAGCCCACTTTAACTGTAGACAAAATGACAGACTAGTGTAATGCTCTATGACAAAGAATTGTAAGTTTTTCTACATAACTGTGAAGTAATTTCAGTGTTGTTAGTCTGAACTCTTCCCTTTGCAAGCTCACGTGCGTTGGATGCTCCTCTAACTTTCCAATTAGTTTGTAGTTATGAATTACACTCTAAATATCCAGAACTGATGTTTACCAAGTGATTGACACAAATGTACAGTATTACCAAAGATGACTCATGTAATGTGAATTACTTACTGAATGCTTGTTGTAGAGACATAAACCAAAAGCTGTTCAGATTAGTGTGTCACACATCATGCCCTACAACTCATAAGCAGTTCTGTTTTGCTTATATTAAAAGTAATTTCCAGTGAGATTATGTGCATCTATCCTGAGCAGTAGTTATTTGGCTGTTGCATAAGCCACAGGGGACACTTTGCATGTAACCTTTGCTTGTCTTGTGTTCCCACTCTGGTCTGACGTCAAGCGCCCGCTGAAAGTGAGACCTTGTGTCTTCCCCAAAGTACAACTGTAAGGTTATTTGTTCTGAGTGCCTTGGTCATTTGGGCAGCTTAAAGATTTTTTTTTCTCTTAAAAACAACTTTGCAAACAATTTCTCAGTGAGAAACCTTTTATAATAGTGTAATGCAGCCATAGTGCAAAGCCCATTTGAAGTGAAGGGTTTGTCAAGAAAGCTGAGAATACTATTCCCAGTGTCATATGTGGCCTTTGATCAGTGGGCTGTGATACATTAATTTAATAACTTCACTCCTGGACAAAGCAGAATTAAACAGCGCTGGCTCCTGTGATATTGGCTTTGAGTTCAAGAGGCTTCATTCAGGTTCTGGGACTTAAGCCTCAATGAAGTCTGAGCTCAAAAGGAGTTTTATATGAACCAAGTCTGAAACTGCTGGAATATGATGCCTTACTCAGGATGCCTCTATAGGTCTGAGCATCCAAGTTTTGGTAATGATCCTGGATGTTAAAATTCCTTTTCTTAAAGCTTTAATAGAAGTAAAGAAGTAACAAGTAACTAAATAAAATCACTCTGCTGTTATTTAGAGTTTAACTAAACAATTTCTGTACAAACTTATTTTATGGTCCATAGTCTTGAAGACTGATTTCTCCCTTTCTTCAAATATTCCACTTTGAGAATTTTAAGCACTATGGTGGTTGAAAACCTTATGTTGTCTATTAGGTTGTCCTGGGGTTTGCAGAAGAATTAAAGATGTGAAGAGTCAAACTAAACCTTTAAAATTGGAAGTGTACCTTGCTCCAATGGCCATTGTAATCCATACTTTTAAGCTATTTGACATGTGGAATACCCTGTATTCTCCTTCCCACCCTTGCTATTCTAAGCATTGCTTCAAAATAAAGCCCTCCACACACACACCGAGGAAGGTGATAAAATAGGACCAGTAACAAACTGGTCAGAAAGAAATAGTTTGCAGAAGGGACTGCAACAATATGACAAAATCCCTTGACTGCTTGGGCTGTTGTACTATAAAAGCTGGAACAATTCTTAGATTTCATACAGTTCTGGTGGCAATTACTGATGGTTTGTGCATTGGTACAGACTTGCTACCACAGTCCTAAACACTGATTATCACTTCTGGATGAGAAAAATGAATAACATGTAAGGAGAAAGGATATCAATGATTTGCAAGTCCAGAAAAACAGATGCTCACCCTTTATGTGCATTGTGAGTCTTTAGGATAATAATTGGAGTTGCTGTTGTTTATAAAAATAGTGTTTATGTTTGAGGATTTCCCGTGCTTTTGGAAAAGTTTCAAGTACAAGGTATATTAATAGAGATCTAAGGGGGAAAAGACCAACAACAAACACTCATCTGAATATTAGCTGCATGGATAAAATATGTCTTTTCATTTGTGTGATGGATGCCTCAAAAAAAGGCAATTTGGATTCATTTTGCATTTAGGTTCAATTTTTTAAAAAAAATTAAATGCAGACACATTGTATATTAAGTATTCTCTGTTTAAGTGTTACTCTTGTAAATGTGAGAATTCTGATTCTGTTTTTTAATGTTTTCTAACTTAGGAAAATCCAAATCCATTACATTCTACTTTCAAATATAAAAAAAGTAGCAGGAAAACTCACACTAGATTTATAACTGAGTGGGTCAATGCTGAACACAGATGCTTGTCACGCCAGTGTGAAATCAGGGTGTATTATTTTCTTGAGCCCATTTGAAAACCAGTTTGCATTGCATCATGTTGCCTCTGCTCCCCAGCCTGACTGCTCAGATACCAGTTAGAGCTGAGGAAATGGGGGTTGGTTGCCTTTCCCTGGAATCCTCAGTGAGAGCTGCACTGGCACAGTGGGTGCTTAGCCATTTTGCCTCAGTGCTTCTTCTTTCCCTTAACATATGGGAAAAGCCACAGCTAATGCAGTGTTTTGGATATGTTATGTTGTCCCTAGACACTAACTAATGTCTCTAGAAGGATTTCATTGTACGTGATACTTGAGGCTGAGAGATTGATAATGGGCAGAGATGCTTATCTCAGTGACTCAGCACAGGTTCAAGGGAATTGATACTAATATCAGTATGCTGACAAAATAGCTTTGGAAAGGTGTTAGAATAATTTATTTCACTCTGAATTATTATTTACTGTTACCATTCCTAGAGGAGAGGCCAAAACCTGTATGAAATTTGACACTGACTATTATGGTTGTACAGTTGCTATTTGAGATAATCTTTGACTGTGGTTAAATACTGAAATAGAGTATATTCTCTCAATGTTTTAAATAAAAACCTTCCATAGTTAAATCAATTCTTAGGAAAAACAAACAAACCCAAACCACTAAAAAGTTGCTTAGTCATTGTCATATCAGTCACTTTTAAAATCATTATATTTATTTGGTCCTCTCCTGAAAATGTCAGTTTTTTCTGAGAAACAGCTTTCTAGAGTTGTGTGTGTGACAGGTTGCTCAGTGGCTGGGGATCTGGTGGAAGTGCCACCTAAACAAATTCACTCCGAGCCCAGTGACATGGGTAACACTGCGCAGTGCTTCCTGCTGCCCCCAGGGCAATGAGGAGACAGCAGCAGGGACTGGGGTGTGCTGTCACAGGCTCTCTGAGACTGGCAGCCTGTGACAGGGGTGCCGTGCACTCTCCCTCACTCCCAGTTCAGTCCCGTGGGGTCTGCAGACCACTTGCCTTTGGGCTCCTGCTGCTGGAAGAGACCTGGATCTTGAGCTGGTTCTGCTAAGGGTGGCCACAGATCCCTCCCTTTAGACACAAGTTTTGCTGTGGGAATCCCTGCTCTAGAGAAAGCCTATCTTCCTTCTAGATGTAGCTGAAGAAAATGTGTGTCGTGCAGCCGAGCCGAAAGAAGGTCCTGCAAGGCGACTCTGCTCCATGCCCACGGTCTTCTGAGACAGGAAAAAGCAAGCAGCTGTTCTATACCCAAATGTAACCAAGAAGTTCCCAGGGAAAGGGAGCATCTCTACTGTACGGAGAGGAGAACGTATTTCTTCCTGATCGCTTCTCTGCGTATAGCCAGTAAGAAATAATGGCAGGCTGGACTAATTGCATTATGGGATAGACACTTAGTCTTTTAAATCCAAAGCACTAATGACCTGTCTGGAGATGCGCTGAGGTAAGAGGCCTTCTGGAGTGATGTTACTCCCTGTTAAAGATGGAATAAGGAAAACAGTGTAACTTTGCTTAGGAAAAGTAATGTGTGGTGATGAGGCTGGGTTAAAAGTAGAAGCTCAGAGTGGAGATTGAGGAAGCCCAGCTCCACACATGGAGCAGGGCCAGGTGCCCTCCAGATACTCCTATTGACCCCTCTCTCAGGAGCTTTTCCAACTGTGAAATTGCAATGTTAATACTTCATTGCCATCTGTTCCTTTCAGACATGTTGAGGTGATTAATTTGTCTTCCTAAGCCCTTTGAAAATGAAAGCAGTCTATTAGTGCTAAGTAATACTGTTAATTGACAAGAGAGAAAGAGGCAGCATGTGGGTTTATAAGTTGGAAATAATTCTAATCAAGTCCCACAGTACCAGTTAAATAACTTAGTGGGAACTTGCTGCGGCAGCCACTCGTCTTTCCCTTTCAGGGGACCTTAGGGCTCTAAGATTGATTTCTAAGTTTTATTTCTTTTTCCTCCACTCAGAACTATGGATCTGAAATGAACACAATGTACCTATTGAGTTTCTTTCTAAAGCCTTGTTATTTAAGCAGATCACAAGATCCAGCTGACCCTCTGCAAAAAAAGGGGAATCTAATGCCTGTGAGCCTGTGCAGAGAGCCCTAGTCTGCTCGAGTTTGCAAGTACTGCCTGTCCACAAGTACATCCTGCTTGCTGAGGGAAGGAGCTGTGGTGCTTTCTGCTGATGCTATAGTCCAGGTCATCCCATCCCCTGCCTCTCTGCAGGGGGAAGCTCAGTATAAAAATGGCTGTGCTCCACTTTCCACCTTCCACCACTGTCAGCTGGAATGAACCTGTAATTTTCTATGGGGCAACCCTAACCCTAACCCCTGTCCCAGGCAAAACCGGTGCTGGGGAGCTGTTTTTCCTCCTGGAGATCCTTCATCAGACTAAGCACACGGTCACTGGTAGCTTTTACTGCCGGCCTGCATCAGTGAAGGGAAGAGTGCCCATCCTTTGCCATGGTCATTTGGATGTCCAGCTTCCATGTTTCTCGAGCCATAGAAGTGCTGAGTCTTGAGCTGACAGCCATCACATGTACCAGAGCCCATGTGTTCAGATAGCAGAGTACTAAGCTGTAGCTTGTAAGTCCTTAGAAGCATTAATCCTCTCTAATATGTGACCTAAACAGATGTCATCTGTCTTATTATCAGGCTTTCAGTATACTACAGGCTATGCCACTCAGATGATGTGAAGGAAGCGTAGAAAACAAAGGGAAGAGACACAAGCAAGGAAACAATGCTGCAGACTTCATGCTTGCCTCCGGGCACAAAAGACAGCTCCAGCAACACTGTGTCACAGGTGTGAGGAACGGGAGATTTTGTGCCCCGCGGTGTTAAAGGTAGTGAAACACAAGGAATCTGGGTCAAGTGCCCTGGTGAACTCCTGCTGGCCAGGATTACATCCTGAGCTCCACCTGGCGCACAGCGTGGCAGCACAGACCCACTCTTCCTCTCCAGCACCTTCTGGGCCCTGCTCACCTCCTACAATTTTTACTGTAGAGCAGAGATGGGGTCACAGCTTGGGGGGCAGTGAACCTTGCCTAAACACCCTTCTGGTTGTGTTTCCAACACACACCTGGGACAGCTCTCCGTAGTGCAGGAAGCACACAGAACTATCCAGGCCTGGGTGCCATCACCTGACCTGTGCTGTACTGCACTGGCAGAAGTGGGTAATTTTCTTAGCCTGCCTCTGCTTCTGGTTGTAGGGCGAACTGCTTTGCCAACTGAGCAGAAATTCCTGCACGTAGGTAAGTTAAATGCTGGTTTGTGTTCACATTGTTGGGAAAATCCTGCACATGACATTGTCTCAGAGAATCCAACTTCAGGAAAGCCTGTCTGTCTATTTGAATTCATGGTGTGATGGGTTATATTGCAATTTCTTCCTTGTTTTTGTAGTGATCTGCATTTGCTAAATTTCACACTTTTTTTCAGCATCAACCTCACTCTAACAGTAGAATCAGGGATTAATTTAGTGTCATGCTGCTGTAGCTGCTTTCTCAAAAAGGATGTAGGGAAAAGATGAGGCAAGTGATTCTCAGGAAACAGAAGAGACCCATTTTGATTGTGTGATGCCTGTTGTTCAACAACCTACTTCTTCACTCAAAAGCAATTCCTAGAGCTGTAACACAGCCCCTGTACTTGTAAGCCTGCACTGTGTCCTTTCCTGCTCCAATTTTGAATGGAAGATGTCTGCATGTGTGTGTATATGAATATATGGGGAGGGGGGAGGTTCAAAATGTTTAGTGACCAAAATAACACTGCTGTTTCACTAAAGGCTCAATCTATGTTTGTGATAGAAAAGGTTCTCTGAAGTAGGTTGAAGCTCTGTAAAAGCAGTTTTAGGTTACTTAAAATTGTTTATACACTCTTTACATGCTTCCTTCCTCCTGGTGTGAGCCCTTTGGTGCTGTGCCCGAGTTCTGATGTTGAGACCTCGCCTGGGGCTGCAGAAAGTGGGGACATGCATCTCCTCTGCTTTCACCTCTCTGGAGCCTCTTCCCTCACGTTCAAATACAGGCCAGCCCCCCACTTGAGTCACCAGGCCTGCACCTTCTTGTGCATTTTCTTCTCATTAAGTTATTATTTTCCTTTTTTTGTTACTTTTGTCATAGAAAAATGGAATATCTGGGAATTATATGCCTTTATATGAAATAAAGTACTTTTCTTTACTACAGTATTAAATTTGGAGGTTCCCACCTTGTGTCAGACAGCAGCTCTCCCCTGTACTGCTCTCCCACCTTTCAGGCGTCACAGAAGCCAGCTGTCTTTTGCTGAAGCTGACTAATAACAATCTCACATAGTTTAAGCTCATCTCCTCAATGCTGAAATTTTGGCAGTAAGCTCTACACTTGCATGGCAAACTGATGTTCTGGTTTCTTAAATTTACAGCATTTTTAATATCTCAAGTGTGTCAGGCACTTA
This sequence comes from Anabacerthia variegaticeps, assembly GCA_035583185.1. Lineage (NCBI taxonomy): Eukaryota > Metazoa > Chordata > Aves > Passeriformes > Furnariidae > Anabacerthia > Anabacerthia variegaticeps. The sequence goes on from JAWWEW010000166.1 coordinate 8,452,666, forward strand.
TTCTAGAACTGACTGTGTGGTGTATGTGAAACATGACTAAGGATTTGTGTTTAACACTTATCTCCTTCCTCAGTATTTCAAGTTGTAGGAGCCACTGAGTCTAGGATCAATGAACTGTTGGGATGTGACTTTGCTGATTGAATGTATTTTTTTGTGTGTTGGAGAATGGCCAGCAAACACCACAGGGAGAATTATATATCAGGTACTGAAGCAAAGCCCCGCTCTTCACCTTGGCAAGTCTCATTAAAGGTATGCATCATCTTTAAGGATTTTTTTCAGTGACATGAATGTCACTGCTGTGGCAGAGGTTGCTGATTAAGTCAGTAACACAGTTACTGATATATAACACTTTGTGTTGCCACATTTTTGCGTAGCTATTGAGCCATTCCTGCTGTCATTGAAGATGTGATGGAGCCTATTGCAACCTACAAAGCATATATGGGCACTCTTCTCATTTGTAAAGTACATGTGAGTTGGAGTACCTATCCATCATACCTGAACAAGCAGAAGAATATATGTAAATGTAGTGGTTGCTGTTTCAGATGCATCCACCAGCTGAAGCTTTGGAGGGTTTCAGGAGGGAAAAGTTAATAACAAAAAAACCCACAAAACAAAACAGAAAAAAACAGGTGAGAATTAAAATGGTCACACATGTAGTTTTGTTTCAAGAGACGTGTGGGATCCCTAGGAAAGCCTATTTGCACAGGCATCTATCACACAAAAGATGCTGTACTGTCAAACATCTGGGTATGTTTGGGAATGTTCTTACCAACATGTCTGTGCATAGGGTAGAGTCTTAATACCTGCATGCCATACATGATGAAGCAGCACATAAATAAGGGTATTTCCCTCTACAATTGCTGGTAACTGCTCCTGCACAAAAGAAGTCATTTCTGTCACCACAGGTTAATCTGTTTCTTTTCTCTGTTCCTCTGCTTAGGAGTGACACTTATTAAAACTTCTGTTATTTTTTGCATTGATAGGTTTGGGCCACAACAAGTAAAAGATTAGTTCATGTCTGTGGCAGGACCCTAGTTCAAAAACACTGAGTTCTCACTGGTGCCTGTTGCTTCCAGAAGTAAGTTCTGCCTTTGGCTTGACTGCCTGGCGAAGCTACAGAAGATCTTTCTGAGAATGCCTTTAAATGAAAGATGAGTGTGGAATTAGGTGTAGTCTGTACTTCTGTTTGATGTGAAGTCGAAGAGGTGAATAGACAGTAACTAAAAACCTTGCAGAAATGAGAAATCCCTAAACTAGTGAAAGGAAAAAAGGCTCTGTGTGGTGTGTGCAGGAAATGGCTATTAAAACATCTGTTTATAGCCTATATATGAAACTGTTTGTGTGGGAGTTCAAAAACATTAGTTTCTCTCTGGCACTGAGGTAGCTTGACACAGAAAGCAAAGATTCAAGGTGAGTAAATACAGCAGAGAGCTTTGCAAGTGCCCTGCAGGGCAGTGAAGCTTTGGACTTCAGCACAGCTGACTGCTCCGTGCAGCATCTCGGGTGGCCTGTGCTATGGGGTCAGGCTGTGGACACGGGCAGGATGAGCTTCAGGGGAAGGCTGGAGATGCATCTGGCACTGGGCTGTGGGGCTGAGTGCCAGGTCACAGCCTGCCTGGAAGGGGACCAAGGACAGACGTCAGAGAGGATACGTGGGAGGGAGGGCCATGCACCCGGGCTGGCAGGGACAAAGGGAAAACAGCCCTCTTCCAGCTTGAGGAAACCAGCGATTCCTCCGGGAGCTGCGTGAGGTTCCCTGACGCCTCCAACAACTCTTCTAGAATTTCACAGTCCACCCTGGAACTCCTGTTGCTCCTGAAAAGAGCAGTTTGTTAGTCTGCCTTGGCATGTGGCTTCACCTCCAGCTGTGCGCTGTGTTTGCTGTGCCAGTGTCTGTGTGCTGCACTTCTGTATTTCCCCTTCACAAGGCAGGGATGGACTGCTTAACTGCATGGTAGCATTGCAGAACAGGGAAATTACATTCTGGGGAGTTAAACAGAGAAGTTAACACAGCTGATTCTCTTCAACTAAATTATTGCAGTTACTGAAAGAGGAACGATCTGAACAGAAACTAGAAACATTCTCTCAACCCCATAAAATTTGCTCTAAAATCATTGCACCAGAGAACATTCTTCAAATTCTTTGTGGTTTGGGTGGTGCACAGTAGTACAGTTTGGCAGGCCAATGCCTAAGGACCGCAGGAGAAGCTCCCACTTCCTTATCGAGGCTCCTGTTTCCCGGGGGTGTGAAGGAATGAATCTCTCCCTGCTCTTCATTCTCCCACTGGAGCCAAGCAAGAAAGAACTTGGAGTGTGCAAAGGGGGTCACTGAACACTTTGGCAAAAATCAAGGTAGGATGGGCTTTACACTGCAGAACTACAGGCACCATTCCCATTTGGCAAGAAATAGCACTGAATTTTGGGTAGAGGCGTGCATCACGCAGTGTTATACACTTCTGAAGGGAAAAGATGCAGGCTTTTATCCTCATTAACTATTTCTGATGTGTATGTAGATCCCTTTTATGCATCCAAAATGCTTCTCTTTGTACTCTAGTTGGAAGCTTACTGCCAACACTGACACACAGTTTTATCCAGTGCTGAGGAACTGCCCAGTACCTCTCTATCTTCACTGCTGTTTGAACACAAACAGATCATCTTGTTTATTTTCCCGCAAAACTGCATCTCTTACCCAACGTTTTGCCCCTATTTTAACAGACCACCTGTGCCTGCCTACCCAGGAAATGCTGCTCTCTTTCCTCGGGACAGTCCTCCCAGATAACTGGCGGGGAGACACATCAGGTGTATGAGCACTGCTGATTTTCCAAGCTCAGGGTGTGCTGGTGTTATTTTTCCCTCTCAAATCCAAATACGCATAGGAAAATTATGTACCATATCCTGTGTCTCCTGCATGTTTAGACAAGGAAGCCAAATACGTGGAATGCAGGTTCCTAGGGTAACAGCGCATCTGGGATTAGGTGGCTGACTTCTACTTTCTCTTAGGTCAGCACTGAATTATTTCTATTCACAACCATGGGTAAGGTCCTGTTCAAAAGAGTGGTTCTTTGATCCATGCCCAGGGGAGAAAAGGGGTAGGAAATGCTGACTCGAGTACCACATGTACGCAGAGCTGCACAGACACTCAGATTTCCATCTGAAGCCCTTTCCATCTGAAGCCCCCATACATTCTCTGTTGACCTTTAAGTGCTGTGCAAACATGCACAGGAGGCAGCGCTTCACAACTGCACCCTTGGGAGGTGCCTTGGGGTCCCATGAAGGCTGGGGTGTCCCATGATGTCTGGGATCCAGGAAGGCTGGGGTCCCATGACGGCTGGGGTCCATGAAGGCTGGGATCCCAGGAAGGCTGGGGTCCCATGATGTCTGGGATCGCAGGAAGGCTGGGGTCCATGATATCTGGGATCGCAGGAAGGCTGGGGTCCATGATATCTGGGATCGCAGGAAGGCTGGGGTCCCATGAGGGTTGGGATCCCATGAAGGCTGGGGCCCATGAAGGCTGGGATCGCAGGAAGGCTGGGGTCCCATGATGTCTGGGATCCCAGGAAGGCTGGGGTCCCATGATGGCTGGGATCCCAGGAAGGCTGGGGTCCCATGATGTCTGGGGTCCATAAAGGCTGGGGTCCCAGGAAGGCTGGGGTCCATGAAGGCTGGGATCCCATGAAGGCTGGGATCCTATGAATGCTGAGATCCCAAGAAAGCTGGGGTCCATGATGTCTGGGCTCCCATGATGTCTGGGATCTCATGAAGGCTGGGATCCCATGAAGGCTGGGGTCCATGATGTCTGGGATCGCAGGAAGGCTGTGGTCCCCTCACCCTGAGCAGCCACAGCAGCAGTGCTCCCTGCCTGTGCAGTACTGGATTCCTTTCCCAGTGCCCTGCCGTGCTTCACACCCTGGGAAAGGCAAACCCAAAAACTGTTCCGTGCGAGGCCAAACCAAGCCACACTTGCTGGGAACTTCCCCGCGGACACCAGAAAGACCCAAGCCAGTGGCTCTGCCCCATTCCCGGCACGTTGTGTCCTAGGGGATTCACCGTGCCAGGGCGGATGCCATTCCTGGCGTCCAGCCACCATTCCCGGTGGATGGCACTGGCCAGCATTCCCAGTGGATAGCAGCCATTCCCAGTGGATGGAGGCCATTCCAGGTCGATCGTGGCCATTCCCGGTGGATCATGGCCATTCCCGGTGGATCGCAACCATTCCCAGTGGATCCCGGCCACTCCCGGTGGATCCCAGCCATTCCCAGTGGATCCCGGCCATTCCCGGTGGATCCCAGCCATTCCCAGTGGATCCCGGCCATTCCCGGTGGATCCCGACCATTCCCGGTGGATCACAGCCATTCCCGATGGATCGCAACCATTCCCGATGGATCCCGGCCATTCCCGGTGGATGGTCCCAGCCATTCCCGGTGGATCCCAACCATTCCCTGTGGGTGATCCCGGCCATTCCCGGTGGACCCCGGCCATTCTCGGGTCCTCCGGGCGCCAGGGGGCGCTGGCGCGCGGGCGGGGGACGCTCTCGCGAGAGCGCGCGGTGGTGGCGCGCGCGTGCGTGTGTGCGGGCGGCGGCGGCGCGGAGGGCGCGGGTGAGGGAGCGGCGGGCGGGCGGCGGTGAGCGCGCGGCGGGATTGCCGCGGGGGAATCCTTTGGGAATGCCGTAGGGGAATCCTGTGGGAATGCCGTGGGACACCCTCTCCCCCCCCCGGTGCCTTGCAGCGGGAAGAGCAGGCGGGCCGGGCCGGGCGGAGGGCGCAGGGCGGACGCGGGGCCGGGGGGTTTGTGGTGGTGTCGCCTCCTCTCCGTGTCCCAGAGAGGTCGTGCTGCGAGCGCTCCCGAAGTCACCTCTGTCAGCGGGAGGGCAAGGTCTTCTGTCAGCCCCTGCGCCTCTCAGAGGTTGTGTTATATAAGGCCCGGTGCCCGCGGTGGGAGCGGCCGGGGCTCCCCGTTCACTCGGCTTGTCAGACCCTGCGGTTCGGTGTCTGGTCAGGGGTGTGAGCCGGAGCTGCCGGGGGCACTGCCCTGCCTTGGGTCGGCGGTGAACTCCGGGTTCGTGGGTGATGCTAAAGGGAAAAGCTGACCGGGGAACGAGATTGCCTTTCCTGGGGGCTTGGGGGAGGTGTGCAGTCACGGGAGGGTTTTTCCCTGGCAGTCATGTAAAAACCACTGCTCATCACGCTGCAAGTGCACAGCGTTGGAGCAGGGACATGCAGAGGACGTGGCAGTGCTATCTCTGGGGCCACATGCTTCAGCCAGAGCCAGGGATTTGTCACTTGTTTTCCGAAGGGTTTTAAATATAAAAGTCTGGAAGATAGTTGTGTTGTAATGTGCAATCTGCGCTAAGATAACAGTTTGTCTTTCCCACGCTTGAGATGCCTACTTCGGTGTTGTCAGTAATTGTGGCATAGAGATTTCAGGCCTTCATTTTCAGAAACGTCATGATTTCACATATGCTCTCTGCATAAAACATATGTTTACAGTAGGCTTCTTGTCTCAGCTGCACTGGTGACTTGTGACTCCTCCGAGCCCAGCTCTTGTGAGGATATCTGTACAAATGCTTGGTGCACTGACCATGCTCTGTCAGGGCTACAACAGCTGAAGAGGTAATCACACATGTTCAGGTCTGTGGCACAGATCATATACCATGCAGACAGCTAAAAACTAATTGAATTTTAGAAAATGTATTACCTGAAACTCTAATTACTATTCCCTAAGGTGTTAATTTCACTTTCTTACTCAGAACTGTCAGAGGTAATTTTTTTCTGCGTGTGGTTTGTGACTTACAAAATAAGGTGGCACATACTTGTTTTGAAGTAAAATAATCCCCCTAGCAGGAGCTCCACACAGATACTGGCATGTGATGCTGTTGCTGTACTGTACAAAATGCTTGTTATGCTTGGATGTAAATGGAAATTTCTGAGACTCGGCTTGTGTACTCACAGTACTTCACTCCCCGACCACAACTCCCACATACCTAATTTGGGACAGTTACTTAAAAGGAACTACTGTTTTTTGGTGGAAGAAGGTGGAAATCTATGGGGATTTCAGTTCAAACAAGCCAGTGGATTTAAAACCACATGAAGTCAGGTCAGAGAGGCCTTTGGATCAGCCTTGTCCTGCCAGCTGGAAGAAATCACTCCACATTTATAAACAGAGCCTGTTTGATGTGAGGATTTGTTCCCTTCAGAAGCTTTTCGCCTGCAAAAGCTCTGCACAGCCATGTTTTTGAGGTGATTCCACACCCATTTGAAATGGAAAACAATGCTCTTCCCAGGGGTTGCAGGGATGGTTGTGCTGAAAGTGAAAAGCTGGTAAAACCAGTTTCCTGTTGGCCTGTTTGCAGACTGTGCAGGCGAGGCAGGATTGTCCCATCCTCCTCTGCTCCCCAGCTACCAGATACTTAATTAAAAGCGAAAAAGAATATTTTTTATTGTGAGGAACAGTATTATCATCTTCCTGCCTCATTCAGGCTGTTCCTTTGTTTTTATGGCTGTAATATTTTTGCTGGTTATATGCCGGTGAGTACATGTACATGGCCCATCCTTGGGAGTGTTCAAGGCCAGGCTGGATGGGACACTGAGCAACCTGGCCTAGGAAAAGGTGTCCCTGCCCGTGGCCGAGGGGTTGGAACTGGATGATCTTCCAGGTCCTTTCCAACCAAGGCTGTTCTGTGTGTTTTCCTCAGCTGTGTGTGGAATTGTGGAAGCAAGAGTAGATGTGACAAGAATTGTGCGAGTGTCATTTTGGTCCTTCCAGGAGCTAACTGCACCCGAGTGGTTTATTGCCAGGATTCCTGGCAGGAGTGCTGGGTGGGGAGCCTGGCGGTCGGGGGGCTGAGCTGTGCTGGCTCGCAGCTCTCGGTCCCCGGGTGCTGCAGCAGAAAAGGCGCGCTGGGCGCCAGCTCGGAGCTGCTTTGTTGCTTTTCGTGTGTGGAAAAGGCACGTTGCCACATTCCCGAACTTGCAGCAAACAGCGGCTTCGTTGCAAAACGTGGTTTCGCGGTCTGAGCTGGCCGGGGGATGCGCGGAGGGGCCGGTGTTGGGTCGGGCCCCGGCGGTGCCGACGTGCGGGGCGGGGTGCGGGGCGGGACGCGGGCTGCGCCGCCCCGATAAGGAGCGGGGTCGGGCCGGGGCCGGGAGCAGCGACCGCCGGGAGCCATTCCGCAGGCCGTGCCTCTGAAGGAGGAGCGGGAGGCCGGGAATGGGAGCCGCGTTATACAGTAAGTGTGAGCCCCGCTGGCGGGGGGTGTGCATCCCGTGCGGAACATACGCCTGGGGGGGACCCCCGTGTGCTTGGGAACAGGCGGCACCGGAATTGCCGAAAAAGGTGACGGTGTGCTGCAGCCGTGTGTCTTCTTGCGGAATTGTGTTTTGTTACTGTTGAGCTGAAGTGTATGATCGCGTCTGTGTCAGAGCACGGGAGCTGAAAACGCCTTAAACCCCCGGTACTGTGTGGGGGTAACTGGGAAAGGAAGAAATTGCTGGTTACCCCCACTTAGTTTTGTTAGAGGCTTGTGGAAATTGAAAAGAAGGATGGATTTGCTCTCGTCCTCAACTGTCATGTGAGTTTTTCTGCCTAATTTTTGACAAAGCATAAAAACAGCCATTTTAACAAGGGCGGGCTGGCTGGCTGGAGGAAGGCAGTATTCATTCTCTCTGTGTATGTTTCAGAAAGAGTCTTGCAATCAAATGAAAAACCAGAAAAGCAAAGTACATGGTAGTTTTAGAGATCATTAGAGAAGCATGTATAGGCTTCTTAATTTTGACTGTGCCAGTATGTAGTTGCTAATGCAGAATGTGAAAAAATAGCAGTTCTTCAGGCATTGAGCCCAATTCCCTCGTGGTGTAAATTCAGAAAAACACATAAATGGTAATGCAGCATTCCTTAGGCTTGGTATTTGTAGGTACACAGCTTAACATAATTTTCACAAAAGTTTTAAGTACATTATCTGCCATGTGAGAAAATATGGCAGTTATATTTAGCCTTTCAGACTTTGACTTGGTCGTTATGTAAGAATATAATTGAAAGTATAAACAATATGATTTTTTTTTTTGTTTACTTGTGAGTATAGGACAGCTTTTAATGTATTTAACATCCTTGTTCTCTCGGCTGGGTGTATTGCTGCCTTTGCATTCTTTTTAGATTGCATCTGAGAACCAGGGCTCCCACTTGTATTTTCCTGTAGGTTGTACATGAAAGTTGATAAACAAGATCAAGTCTAGGGAGTGTTGTGAGGAGAAAGCTTACCTTTTATTGAACATTGCTAGCATGGTGAAGATTATGAAACCTTACAGAATTGAACCTGTGAATGTGCAAATACAGGGACAAAATTGGAATTTATAGCACAGCATGAAGAGTGATGCATTTTGGATTTCTGTAGCCTGTCTACTTTGGTGTAGAATAAGATAAGCTTAAAAAATACATTTGAGTTCATTTCTCTTGTAGTTGTGCTCTGCACTTCCTTAAAGATGAGATGTTGTGGTGAGGATGGGATTGAGTTGTCTGCAGGTTCTTGGGGGTGCCTTCCGGGGCTGCTCCATGACTCGTGTCTGGGGGCACTAGAGAAACAGGAAGCCTGTGGTGCTGAGGGAACCAAGGGAGATGCAGCCTCTGCTCCTGCCTTACAGCAAACCTTGCTTTTTCTGTCAACTTCCATATGTGAGCCACTCCTAGCCCTCTGCCCTCTGAAACACACATCTGGTGGGTCTTGGCTGAAGAAGGATTTTGGGATTGCAGTTTATATGATCCTGGGGCTTGGAAAGTGCAGACTAAATAGCTGCTCAATATCACAAGCTCTGTGGCTGTCTTATCGTATTCAAAACAGTCCTTTCAGTTGCCTCCAGAGGAATGGTAAAATCTGTGACATTTTAGATGGGCATGTGTATGCTTTAGTTGATTCTGCTGGGAATTTCCATAGCTGCCACTGCTGAGAACTTGTTTTAAATACTATGAATGTTTTGTTAGTGCTTCAGGAATCCCATGAAACTAACAGGAGAATTGAAACTCTTCAGAAACAAAATGCCCACAGTTTAGAAAAAATGCTTGTATTGATCCATCTCATTTTCACTAAAAATCCATATTCTCTTTTTCCCTTTACTTGCAGCATCCTTACCAGTCTAACTTCTGTGGAAATATTGTATCTGAGCCCCTTTTACTTGAGGCTGTGCTGAAGCTGAGTAAGTTACCACTGCTATGACCAGGACAGAAATAATGGGGAACTGCTAGAAATTTTGGCCTTTGCAGCTTAGTAAAGAGTGATCTGTGTATCAGCAGTTGGATTTTCAGTTGATGAAACTGTATTGGAATTTTCTGTTTTATGGGAGCCAGTTAATTTGCCTACAGCTGAAAAAGGGGTGACTGAAGCATTTCCTGCCCCTGGCTGGGCCATTCTCCCCCAGCTCTGGCATTGCTGTGGAACCTTCCCTGAATCAACCCCTCAGCTCTGGAGTTTTGCTGGCAAGACATGAAAAGAAGGAGACTGGCGGGGAGGATTGCCTAAGTTTCTGTGGTCAAGGCTGTTGTCAAATATCTGTTGGTTTTCCTGCAGTTGTGCAAATTCCGTGGGCCAAGGCATTTGAGAGACCACTGTCGCTCCTGGAGAAAGCTTTATCTCTGTTTAAAAAACTTACATCTGTGCAGGGTTTTAGGGGTTTTTTGCACCTTTATAGTGAAGTAGAGCAGATGGTTCTTCATATGATGCCTTTCCTCTTCTGTTAAAGAGGAATAGAAACTATTAAGAAATTTTTCCATTGTGTTTTAGGAACACTTCAAGAATGAGTCCACCACAAGATAGAAATAGAAATTCCTGCAGCAGTGAAACTCTGGCAAAGTGCTTTCAAGCAAAGAAGGACTTGGAAACAGCTATATCTGGAATTGTCAAAGCTGAACAGCAGATTAAAGAGAACTGGCGGGAGGTAATTTTAAGTTATTTTTAAAAATTGTTTTAATAGCTACCATTACTCTAATGAGAGTTTTTATGATTCCAGAGTACTTTCTATTGTCATGATGATCTGAAATTTTCCTAGACACTTGCAAGCATGTTGCTGTGTCATTTGGTCATGGTCTTGATAAAGGTATTCCTATATTAATAGCTTAGGCATTCAGAATTTCATAAAGCTGTTGATTGAAACACTGGAATAGAGAGATATTGCAAATAACTCAGTTCTTCGTTGCTTCTTTAAAGGTAGCCTTGAAACTTTTACTAACCTGAGTCATGTGGTGCTGTGGGTGACTGTGGTTAGTTTTTGAGGAACAAACTGCTCCAAAAGTACTTGTCACTTAGTTGTGGCGAACAGCATTTTGTAATCAGTGCAGCATGTCTTTGTTCACACTGTGTGGCAGATGTTCTAGAAGTGGTGGGTGTTACCTTGCAGGTGAAAGCCAAGATCCACAGCCACATCAGCCGGCACCTGGAATGCCTGCGCAGCCGTGAGGTCTGGCTGTTTGAGCAGGTGGATCTTATCCAGCAGCTCAAGGAGGAGGCCTTGCAGCAGCAGGCGCAGCAGCTCTACTGGGTAAGGTTTGGGTGGTCACATACTGCACTGGCATTTTTAAGAAGACTTTGTTCTTGCTAGTATTGCCTCAATTTTAATCCTAGAAGCCAAAACAATAATGTGTGTTTTTTGTCTTCCATGCAGTATTTGGGACAGTTCAATTGCCTTATTCATCAGCTGGAACGCTCCTACAGCAATGAACTAGCAAACCAGATCTCAGTTTGCCTGGAGAGGTAAATATATTTTATGATGGAGGTTAGCACAGTTGGTTTTATTTGGACTTAGGAATTCAGTCTGATCTTTTTTTGTTTGTTTTAATAGAATTAATAATAGATCTCACTGTTATTACATTTTAATGGTTCCTAGAGATAAGCTATTTAAAGCGCTCTGAGATGATTCCTCTCATGGGTTTTTTTAATCTTAGATTGAAAACCAGGACTCTAACAAGCAGGGAGGTACTCATTTGTGCAGATTATTTCAAATATTAGTTGCTGATGGCAGGTGAAGTAAGAAGGTGACACGTTTTGATGGCTGTTTATTCTCTTTGTGTTTTGTGGATAGGCATCTCCTTTTTAATGCAAGTATTAAATTTATTTTCTTTAACGTAATTAGTGCCAAGTCAGCTTGGGAGCCTTTTTATAAAATAATGGACTGCCTTCCAAAACAGGACAGATGAAGATTGTAATTTTTTTTTCTTTCTGTAACTATTATCTTACTCTTTCAGACTGGAAAGTCTTACACTTAAACCAGAAGAGTCTTCCATCCTGAATTTTGAGGCTGACACATCTTATCTTCGCCAGGCTATTACCTCATTTGGTTCAATTAAAACCATGGTAAGCACCAAGACTTTCCTGGGATATAGTTTTAGCTGTATAATAAATACACAGTGGTTTATTAACTTGCACGTAGACTTAATTTTCACTGGGTTCAGTTATCTGGTTATGTACATGTTATTTTAATATATCTTGACAGGGGCTGAGAGAATGACTACTGCATTCTTACTCTCTTGAAGCAACTGAAAATTCATGTTACAATTTTGTTTAGATAGTAATAGTTAAAATATTGTGGACAGCTTTCTGTGGTAAAAGTATTTTGGGATTCTTATGTAAACAGCATATTTCCTGTATTATTGGAGACAACTCTCTTAAGGGAAGTGAACTGAAGGTAGTATTTTTCAGTAAATATTTTTCCATTCTGTTTGTAAATATTGAGATCATTGTTAGCCACAAAGCACTGACCAGTTGTAACTGCACTTTAATTCTGATTTATCATAGAATTCATCCTCGAAACTGGACAAAATGGAGATTTAAATTAACTTTTACTTTTCTTTAAGCAAACCTCAGAGAGAGAGAGTGCTTCTCCCTGGTTCCCAGGGCAGAACTGTGCCCTAATGAACTGTGAGCAGGTAAGATTAAAACCTGTGCCTGTGAGTGTTTAATTGCATTAAAGGGAAGAGGAGAACTCAGGCACGTTATGTGAGCTTGAGTAATGACTTCTGTTTGTTTAAGATGCTTGAGTAGCCAGTAACAGTGGCCGTGGTGAGCACTAGTGATCTGATGTTGTAGCTGCTCCAGGAACAGACATGCAAAAATATACTATGAAAGTGTATGTGGGGTATGACTGTCAGAATTTTTTAATTGAATGTTCCTTGATGTTGTCAGGTCAGGACTTGGAGCTCTTCAATTCCTTTTAATGCAGAAATTCATGGAAAATGTTTTGTTGGGCTCTGCACAGACTGGGTCAGTGAAGGAGGGTAGCAAATCAGTAATGGGATTTGTGGCCGGAAGGAGAGTTGTGGCTGGGTTACACATCTCAGAGCTGTGTGTTTTAGAAGTTGTTGCTTCCCTTTCTTGCCATTTGCTTTCTGAAGAATCTGGGATCACAAAACAATCAGGGCAGTGGCTTCAAGTCATGCTGGCAGTTGAAGATTTACTTTTTTTCATATTTAGAAGGGACTGGTTTTTCTTTTGGTGCAGAAATTCTGATCCATGTTGATGTTCACCATAGATAGCCTCAGCAATTAGACTTTCTAATGACCAAGAACGTTGTTTTTCAGCAGAAGACACTGTGTGGGACAGTGAGTGCCTCGCTTGCGGACTGGTTACTGGGAAGCAGACCTGTGGGTGCTTGCCAGGCTCCGTATGTTCCCAGCACCAATCTTGAGGAATGGGTTACACAAAAATATGTGTCAGAGCCCAGCCAGGTAAGCCTTTTGCGCACTAATCTAGTTTTTAACAGAGGGGAAAACACAATATCTGATAGCAGACAGATATGGTGGGAATTAAACCTTCTGTAATTCTCTTCATTCTGCCTCGTGTTCAGCTAATACTTTGGCACTTACTATCTGGGTGCTTCAAGCTGTAACTATGCAAACAGTTACTGGACATTGTCCTTTAGTGTTAATAAATGTATTTCAATGTATCTTTTCTAGGATTTGAATTCTTCCAAAGTTTGTTATTCTGAGCAAGCATGGGGAAATCTGAAAAATTTGGAGAACTGGCTCCTTCAGAATCAGCAGCATGATGTTCCTGGGAAGACAGAGTCTCCTGGCCGCAAGGACTCCACCTCTACTTTGAGCTCATCCTTTTCCACTATTGAAAAGGTGGAGGAATTGGAATGTCTTGGACAAGAAGAGATGGACCTTTCTGGCTGGCTGATTACTGCTGACACAGAAAACGGAAATACTGCTCCAGATGAGAAATGGAAGTGTGAATTTAAACCTTTTAGGGAAGAATGCAATTTGAATGATTGGCTCCTCAAAGCTGAAACATGCACCAGTTGTCGTGGCAGCCAGATCAAAAATGTGGAAATTGAGAACCTGGGAAATCTGAAGTGCCTGAATGAGCATCTTGATGGAAAGAAATCACCCACTACATCTGCTGTAAATGCCTGGCTCCTTCAGCATCCCCAAGCCCCCTTTAAAGTGGAAGATGTGTGCAAAGGTAATGAGCTCTGTGCCAGCTTTTCAGAATGTGTCTGTGATGAAAACTGTGGAAAAGAGGCTCTGTGTAAATGGCTTCTGAAGAAGGATGGAAAGGATAAAAATGGAGTTCCAGTCAGCCAGAAAGACACACCAGAGCTTGACCATGAAAAGACCAAGTCTGCTGCCAATACCTGGCTTAACCCCACACAGCAGCTCACAGGGGAGCCCCTGAGTGTGGAGAAAGCAGATCATTCAGCAGAGATCGCAGAACCCTTGAAAGTGTTGCTGGAAAGGCCTCTGACGAGCTGGCTGGCCAAGGCTGAGCACAAAGCAGAAAGTGCAGAAGAAAAGACGAGTGAAAAAGCAGACAAGAGTTTCAAGAGTCCTTTCCTAGACCTCTTGGCTCCATTCCATCTGCCCTTGAACGTAAACAGTTGGGTGTTGAGTTCAAATGACCTAGACAATGCAAACGCACCTCCAGCAGAAGATAAATGGCTTCTGCGCAAGAAAGCACAAGTAAGCATAAGTTTCTGTTACTGCTGTGTCGTATGTGCTGGGTTTATTGTTTACCCTGACTACTTCCTTCTCTTCCATATTCCTAGCTCTTCTGGGTAATACTGATGGACAGCTTTTAGGTTTCTTAGCTCTTTTAATGTTTTCATGATTATTACTTACTTAAAACAATACGTTATGCTAAGTGAAGGAAGTGTTTGTGTCAAAGACTCAGAAGTCAGTTTTGTTTTTGACCACTTAACAGAATTTGAAGACACATCAGAATGTATTTATGTTTGGGGATTGGTAATGAAGGTGACTTCTCTTTCAGGACTTTGGCCTTCCTACAGTTTGTGACCTTTTTGCCTGTATGAAACTCAGTGGAGATAATGAAAAATGGCTGTATCGGTCTCCTTTACAGGTAGGATGCACAGAACATGTTAGAACTGAGCCTAAACATAACCTGGGGGTACAGAACACAGACACTTGGCAGCTAACGGTCATCTTCAGTTCTTTAAATGTAATGTTTAACAGTGTTGTAATTTCTTTCCAATAGACATCTCTAATAGCTCGGACCATTCTCCTTTGTCTTTATTCCTCCTCTTTAGACAACAAGCCTGAGAAGGAATTACTTATGTTCTTGTGTAAATCACTCAAATTATTAGTCACTTCAGTTGTAACTAGAATGTGCAATTAATGTGTAAATTTCCAGGCAGCTTCTCTCTTATCTCATATATTTACAGCTGACATCATACTTTTCCTTTCTGACAATAACTCTTTGTCATTGTTTTTGAAATCGATGAAAATAGTCCTTAGCAGGAGTACTTCAAACCCTAAAAGACAAGATACTTAGTTCTAGGAGGAATTTTAATATGATTTTTTTTCTCAGGGTAACTTATACATGCTTTTTTGCCAAAGTGCTGCTTTCTGTTTATCAAAGAGAATAACCCCATTTTAAATTTGTTTAGATGTGAAGTACTGGAAGTGTCGAGATCATCCCCTTCCTGCTATCAGTTGCACATCATGCTGAGTGACTGCAGCTAGCTGAATTCTTGTGTTTTGTGTTTGGCCGTCTGCTTTTTCTTCTAAAATGATAACAAAAAGAAAGATTACTCATATAACAGAGTTATGGTGCAGAAGATGCCTTTTCGTTATGATTAGTTCTGAAATGTAAACCCACTGAGCATAAGCAATCTGATGCTAGAGAGGTGTGAGCAAATTCCTGCCTGTTATGGGGATACAAGGATCCTTCTTTCATGGGTTGTCACTTGAAGTATGTTGAATCCAGTGCAAGTATAAAGCAAAATCTTCCTGGTGCTGTAAAACGTCCACCTTTGGCAGTGACTTGAGAAGTGCTGCTGTTCCTTTCAGCTGCCACAACTTTGTCACACATTGAGTTCCAGCTTACTGGGATTGCAAGGTAACTTAGGCTGTATTTGGAAGCAATTTCTTTTGTTGAGCGGTTTTCAGCTTTGAAGGTTTCATTTGCATCTTGTATTGGTATATCTCCCAGCTGAGTATGTGTAGTCCAGGTTTTGAAAAAGACATGGATTTATGGGACCTGGCATGTGAAAGGACAATTGGTAACTTATTTTTAAATGAAAAATTCTCTTGCAAATTTTTGAGCCATTCAGAGAACAGGCTAGGGTGTTAATTTTCATGCACCAGTAGATCAGAGCCTACCATGTCCCCAGCATTTAATAGCTATTTGAATATCACTGGAAAAAAAAAAGCTGTAAAATGAAATGTGTGTTTCTGCTAGTTCTAGGCAATTCATAATGAATTGACTAGACCACTGCAAAACAGGCATCTTAGCCACATAATATTTAAACGTAATATTTGTGGAATTGGATGCTTTTCAGCAGATTGATGTCATGCTGTTTAGTTGGGAAACACGTAACTTGGCAAACTGTGGCTCCCACTGATGCAGTTTAAAGGTATTTAATCTGTGGTTTTCCATATGATTATGCACATGAAAGTGGGGTCCAGTAACTCAGATCCCTATAGTTGTGGACATGAGCAATACCACTTCAGATATTTAGCAGTTTGAGCCTGTAGGAAAGAGTGCAAAGATATTAGATGGAAATGTGGATCATGCCTGTCAGGCTCCATGAAAAACTGTGAAGTTATGTGGCTTCTGGTGCAGCTTCTATTCACTTAACAAATCACCCTCTGTGACTATGAAAATAGCCTCCCCTTCTCCCCATCCTTGCAGCCTGCCTGGGAATGGAAGTTAGTTGAGTTCTTCACAACCCTGTAGAAAATAAATTACTATCAAGATCCGACCTTGGTATCACTTTGCAGTGTGAACACATTCCTGTCTGATCAAACCTGTGCATTTGTTTAAAAATAAGTTTTTAGTCTGAGAAGGGGACACTGCACATCTGAAACCAGACCTTCAAAGGGCTTAACATCAGCAGACCACTTCAGGCTTTTGTACTTTCATAGCCAGGGCTTTCTGCTAGGAGCAGAAAGGTGTTTTGGAAGTTCACTGTCCCCTTCAAACGTGTCCCTGTTGCTGCATGGGAAGACTGCACTGTGAGTAACTCCAGTAATAGCCTGATGTGATTAGCAGTTGAACTTCATGAAGGTGATTGACGTGCAGCCCACCTTTTCTAATTAATTACTTGTAGTTGTCATTGTGTGCTACTTTGTCAGTTTATTATGAGCCTTTAAAACTCCTTTACTTACTCAACTGACTTGTTGTCACTAATTGATATTTATGTAAAACATTGATTAGTCTTTTCCATTAAAAAATAATTGCAACCAAAGGGTGTGTTTTGTCTCCTTTGGAAGATGGTTAACAAAAAATGCTGTGGCACATGTCCTGGTTGGCCTGTCTGGGAGCTGTTGCAGTTGTGCTCCCATCCCTGGATGGGGTTCACGTGCTTTAGTTCATTTCACCACTGCCTGGAACTCATAGATCTCTACTGTGAGAGGGGAGAAACCTGGGACAGGGTACACACCTAGGGGAAACTCATGTCACTGCCCTGCATTGTGAGCCCCCGGACATGCAGCTGGTCTGTCTGAATCACCTGGGCTTTGCTCAGCTGATGTAAGAGATACAGACTTAGACAAAATTACACATTAGCTTCTTATCACTTGTGAATACTTAAAGAGGATTCATGGATTTTAGTAGCTTTTGGTCCTCTTCTCCCATGACTGAAAAACATCTGTGGTCTGGCTGTGCAGTTGGAAGCGAGTTCCTCTCTGGTTCTTCTGGTGTTTGAACATCAGACTCCCTGTATCCTCCTTTGAGAACTTCCTGTTTCTTTAAAGTCCAGTCTGCATTGTACCAGTAAGAGAACATGTACAGCTGGGCCTGGCAGCCTTTCAGCCACGATACCTCGAATTTCATGTGTGGGTGTACATCCACGCACATTTTTTCTAAATGGACTGGAAATTCTTTATTAGAAGTAGCCACATGCAGAACTCCTGCATGTGTATCCTGAGTATTTAGCTTTCAGAGACGGAAAAAATACTATTGTCATCCCAAGACAAAGAAGTCAGAGTAGCAGAAGCAGACAATGCTATTCGTGGCTTCTCACATGTTTGGAGAGCTTTCTTTGAACAATCTGAGATACCAGATTGCTGCCTTGTAGTGAGGAATGCTTCCTTCCCTCCCACACACCTCCCTGGAGCAGGGTGCTCGCCGGGTTCCTGGGGCAGCAGCTCCACTCCTTGGCCCCAGACCAGCTGTGGTGCCAGTCGGGCAGCTGCTGTCACAGGACAGGGAGAGAGGGTGACTGACAGAGGGGAAGAGACACCCAAGGGGGACACACGACTGCTATTAATGCTGTGAATGTACCAAAAGGTTGTGGTACCCTCTGGTGTCCCTGCACTGGGCTGGCATTCAACAGCACTGTTCAACACTCACAGAGTAACACTTAAAACATAGTAGGTTCCTATCTAGAATTTATTGAGGACAGGAGTAAACCTTCTGTTAATGTATAAAAAAGGATTTTCCCCTCCTGAAATCAGAGCAAACACAAGCTATGAATACCAGATCATTTTTCTGCCCTAACATATGTTTGCCTTCTGTTTTCAAAAGCAGCTTCTGCTTCAGAGAAGCTGGAGATCTCTACCAGAACTAGTGATTTTTCAACAAATTCCCCCACCCATAAGAGAAGTCACCTGCTGACTGGAATGGTGCAAGTGGTTTGCCTTTCTGTTCCAAAGACTAAGCAAACCCAGCTTTGCAAGATTCAGAAGGCTTTCATTATACCTGTTGTCTCAGGCTCCCTCACTTGCTGCCCCAGCACGGAAAGCTGCTTTGGATCTAGCAGCAACACTGGATGCCACCAAAATCCTGCGCTTCAAGAAGCCAAGGGCTCCCATGCTCTAAAGCTGCACGGGAGGGCTGTAACTTGCTTGCCAAATCCTGTTTGCAACTTGATTTCACTTCCTTTTATTCCTACTGAACTTGGATATACTTTTGGTCACAATTTAAAGCAGGAACTTTATACTGATTTTTTGCCATTAAATTGTCAACACAGTGTCATGACACAGTGTCGTGAACATGTTCGCTGTGTTCCATACACACCATTCACTTCCCTCATTGCTGCCTCCGTGCTGCTTGTCTTTCATAGCTCAAGTTATGGATCACCAGATACAAACAGATGATGAACCAAAGATTTTAACAGCTGTAACGCAGAAAAATGCACTCAGCTCTGCCCCTGAGGCAAGCAATTCCAGAAGATCTGAGGGCACTGCAGACCAGATAACATGCTAAGTTGTTTAAGAGTCAGCCTAGCCTTGAGGTTGTGCTAACTCTGAACTTGAAAAGGCTTTTTCCTCCATTATCTCTAGTGCACCTGAAAGCAGAAAGACGTTTGTTAAGCATCAGTTTTCCCATCTAATTAGGGCAGAGAGTTCCCGGGTCATGTTTTAGTCCTGAAAAACTCTCTAGGAAACCTAGAAGATACATTGGAAAGTTCCTGACATTTAAGAAGCAACTCACCCACCATCATCCCCCAAAGCAGTTCTTAGTCCTTCATCCAGCATGGTCAAGAGCACAGAAACCTAAGTCCAATTAATGGAGACAAAGAAAGGCGGGGGAGGAATTCACTGATGCCAGCGTGGAGGGAGAAAGCTCAGAAGTGAACGTTTTCTTGATGTCCCACATGACAGCACTGCCAGTGCCCACATCACCTTTGTGCAGACTGAGTAGGGAACAGTTTCTTTGGTAGCACAGCCCTCAAAAAACGCACACTGGCAAATCCAGGTCTCTCACCACAACAGTAATATGCAGCCCATTAAAGGCTGTGAAACATTAAGGCTTAACAAAAATAGGCATTGACAAGTGGGTGACAAAACGCCGGTTTTCTTTATGCTACATCAAGTGCTGGCATAAAGCATCTAATTTGACCTGGTATCCAAGCACAGTTAATTGAGTTCAGCTGTGAGGACTCATTAACTTCATCACTTCCTCTATAAAAGCCTGGTCTCAGGGGCCATTTCCTCTTATGGAGGCTTCTTAGAAAAGCTGCATTTTGCTTGGAAGGTAAGGGCTACCACCTTCCTCTTACTGCTTTTTTGTTGGGTGCAATGTAGTTATCAAGAGCTGCTTCGGTACAGAGAACTCAAACACTTGTTTTGCATTGTCTGCTGAGCAGTAAGTTTCCTGTTTTTCCCTTGCTCTGCCTTCACAGTCTTCAGACCTGTTTAATAATTTACCTGTTTAATTCTTTCAACGTTGAAGAAATGAGTCGTTACATGGTAACTAATTACTGAGCTAATTAACAACTTAGTTAATTTATGCACAAATGATGCTTAGTACATGGTTTAACACTGGAGGAGGTGTAGATTCATCACAGTCTTCATTCTGCCAAAAACTTACAAAAGTTACTTCGGGCAAAAAGCTTCCTGCTAATTAGAAGTCCTGTAATAAGCAATGAGAGGAGTCTTTACACTGTTTGTTTTGTAACTGTTGCTAAATGAGTTCTGAGATACTGGAGCACCCAAGTGTTTTGATAATCCACTGGCAGCTGTTCTGCAACAGCAACAGTACCTCATCCATAAACAATCAGTTCCTTATTTATTAGAGCAAATAAGGGTGTGGAGTCAAGCCCTGCTATGCCTCACCACAACCACGCACCAGGAGACCATCAGCCTGCTTGTCCACTTCCCCATACCCACTGACTTCCCTGGAGTTTTACCACATTGGTCCTTCAAAACGAAACTGTAAGTCAGTCACTGGATGCAGCACACTTTTTGTCTTACCAGTAGTAGGAACAGCAAAGGATAGAAATGATATTGAGTAAGTACCACCCTTTTTATTAATGATGATGTCCCTTTTTATAGCTTGCCTTGTGCTGTCAGAGTACCAAGCCTTGCCCTGTGCCAATTGCCGGGCGATGTGTGCTGAGCCTGCAGGGAATGCTCTATGGACACAGACTTTATTAGCGCTGTCGCTGCTGTGTGTGCCCGACACACCTGGCAGCACAGCAGGGACAGCTGTGGGATTGAGCAGGCCTTGGAGTTCTGGCCCAGGGCTGGCTGGTGAGCGTGTTGGGGAGACTGTCTTGGTGGCCACTCTGTTCACTTGCAAGTCCAACAAATATTGCTGCCTCTCCAGCAACTGGCGGGAAGGAAAGGGCCAGTCCAGCTACACGATGTCAAGAAGTTCCTCCCAGCACATCTTCCTTCTCCCAGCACAGCTTCCTTCAGTTTCACACTAAATGTAAATAAAATAGCAAAGGGCACCAGATATATCTGACAACTGATTTGATTGGTGACTATGCAAACGTGTCCTCTGCCCTGCTCAGAGGGACTGCTGGGCCAGGGAGCCCTTCATGTGCTCCCAGTTGTTGTACAGAGCGTAGAGGCCGGTCAGTGTCAGCCCTGCGATACCCCCTCGTGCTATCCCACGCACTCCACCTGAAAAAGAAAAACACATTATGGCTTACTAAAGTTACATTTGAGGACATGGTCAGTTAACAGCAACTTACAAGAAGCTGTTTCAATCCAGAGGTACCTTAATGAAATAGTTTTTCTTTCTTGAATAATTTTCCAGAAAGGGTCCTTGTGCTAATTCTACCTTTCTCCCAAACCTGCTGCCAGGCTCAAGGTGGGTCATTCCTGATCCTGGCACCAATTCTGCTGGAATGACTTCCTCTAAAACTGTGCTAACACTATTGCCTTTGGGAACCCTTACAGAGCACTGGAAGCAAAGATGGCTTTTCCCAAGTCCTACTAGATCTATTCCATCTCTCCTTAACACAGTTGTTTACAGCTAGATATGATCTCTTTCTGCTGTAATAACTCTTTCATTTCAGTTTTCAGATGAGGAGTACTTTTTCAGTTATAGTAACTAGCTCTGAGTGGAAGGAGAAGGGGCAGAAGGGAAGTGAACATGACAGCAGCTAATGTGGACGTGACCTTGGGCTCCAGAGATTTGTGAGGGCCATCATACAGAGCCTATCACTGCTTTTGTGTCTTTGGAATTTTAAAACCTTTTGATAAAAAAAAATAAAAAGTAGGGGAAAGGGATTAACTGGCAAGTATTTACTAGAGTGTACACTGAATAATTGCTTTATCCTTAATTTTATTAATATTCAAAATTATCACCTCTCACAATGGCAAAAATTGAGTCACACAGGCAATTAAAGAGCACCTCAGTGTAAGGTAAAAATACAGGGCAAGTTTGGCTACTACCTGGCTGGAGCTGGGAGTCAGATGGCATCCCAACTCCATTCCATCCATGCAAGGGCTGGGGTATACAGGAGCAGAGACTGCTGTTGCTTTTACTAAATAAAATGCTTCCGCTCCTCAGTAGTAGGAAGTGCCTCGACAGAGCTCCCAGAATGCACTATAAATGTGCAGGAACACCTGAGAGTATGACCCTCAATGCTAGGAAAACTTCAGAGGCTGATTCTGCAATGTTTATCATTGCAGCTGAAGCAAGTCAGATAATGTGTACAGTGTATAGAACAAGGCCAGTTTCTGCTGACAGTGCGATAAAACCTGGCAGTGCAATTCAGGTTCCTCAAACTTGAAAACAAATCCATCTTAGTAGTCAGAGACATTTTTTTATTTTTTTTCCATTGTGGGTCATAAAGTTGCCTCACAGAATTGCTTTTAGGCTTGTGTTGGGGCACAAAGCTGTTGGTGTCAGTTAGACTGAGACTGCGTTACCTGTTTTGCAAGGTTAAATGGAGTTGTTAAACCTCCTCCTATTTTCCAGGCATGCAATGAAACCAAGAAGCTGCAGATGTGGGACTTGATAATAGAAGCCATGTCTAGCCATAGTTTCTAAAAAATTCATTGCCAGATCAGCTGTGACCATTTGAGAGCTTTCTGGGGTATAAGCCTGAGTTCAGTGCCCTAACTGCTGAGAATTCAACAGTTCTCAGGAAAGCCCTACTGGGTATGCTCTATGGGCCTGAATCAGCATTTGGGAAAGGAAATGTAGACTTCTGTGTTTGCGAATTGATCCTGAATTTGTTGCACAAAAAGCTTTTCATATGAAGGGGTTGCAGCTGGGTACACAAAGCTAACCAAGTGCAAGCAGTGTCTGGCAAAAATCCACAGGTGAAATTTAAAGAACACTTTGTGCAAAACAAGTATTTCAGATAATCTGTAAAAATACTGACTCCTCACTTCTGCTGGGAAAAAATGAATAAAACATTAGAGCCTGATTTTTCTGCTGTTCATATCAGGAATCAACTGATTGCAGCAGAAACCCCCAAAGAGGATTCATAATCCTTAGGGTGTACAGGGAAATGCACAGAATGTGGAACTTCCTCACAGAATGCAATGCAGACAGAGCTATGACTATTCCTGTAGGTTCTTCCCTCAGGCTCCAGGTTCAGTTCCTCTCCTTTCCTCCTAAAGTCCCATTCTTCCTACAGAAGAACAGGTAGTTGAAGGCTGATCAAGCCTGGTTCCAGATTCTGTGAAGTCAGCATTGTAGAGGAAAGGTATCATCTTTAATTTGGATAGCTAAACCACTTTGTAGCATCATGTGGACTAAAGACACAGCTCTGCTAAGTTGTACTGCTCCTGACACAATGTATTTCCATGCACTGAGGCCTGCAGGTAAGGCTGGCAGCTCTGAACCCACTTACAAACTGTCAACCACAGAGCCTAAAGCTGGCTGTAGGCTGGCAGACAACCTAGGGACATTGCTGAAGAGCATGTTTTGTCAACAGGAACTAAACCTCTGCGTTACTGAGAGACAAAATATCCAAGAAAACATGCAAGAAATGGATCCCATCAGGTTCCCTAAGCTTCTGCTACAAAATGTTAACAGTAATTTTTTTCTTTGTTGTTGTTGGGGTTTTTTGGTAGTAGTTGTTCATAGTTTCTCAACTATCCACAGTAACTACAAAAAAAAGAGAATGGCAAGTTTTCTCTTTCCTAACTGGTGGGACTTGCATTTGAGTAAATACATACAGGTCTGTGGCAGACTTCGAACAGGAATGCACTGTAGAATGCAGCCCAGTTGCTAGGCAGGAAATGTTAGGCCCTCTGAGAAAACTGTTAACAAAAATTAAAAATAAATTCTCCACTCCCAAGCCAGCTGTGTGTGCATGATAGAACACGTTCCCACCCCTCCTCTGCAATCACTCTCTGCAAGCCTCTGATACCAAGTCTGCCCCGACAAACCCTGGTGAAACATGTTTGTGAGCCTCTAATCTTGCACATCCGAGTAAGATAAAGGTTCCAGCTGACAGATGCTTCTGGAAGCAGATATTTTGAGATGAGGCACACTGGAAACCCATAGCGGTTCTCAACTTCTGTGCAAAGATGCATCTGATGCTCTGTAAATAGGAGTTTAGTTCTCTGGCTTTAGCTGCTGTTCCCTTTCACCATAAAGTATTGTCTCTCTTCCATGCATTTAGAATATGTTCCAGTGTATGCAGTGCCATGAGACACAGCACAGCATGCCAGTGCAGCTGTCCATGACGCACAGCATTCCAATAGCACAGCTCTGCATTTATTCATGGTAGGAGCCTCTCCTGACACTGAACTGGACTTTTACAATAGGTATATTGCTGCAGCTAAGGCAGTATTGTGATTAAAATACACAAATTACAAAGCTTGAAACAGGGAACATTTCCTGTAGTTACTGTGGTATGAAGGCTAAGTTAGAAAAACAGCAGGAATTTACAATTTAATTTACAAGTTTAAAAGTAGTAGAGCTGTTGAAATTAATTTGCAAACATGATTATAATATTCTGTCTTCTCACTCAGTGAAAGTAGCAGCACCTGACTGAGAGGGGGCTACTTCAGCTTCTGTAAATGGCACCTGCAAACCCTGCAAATACGTGCAGTACTGAGACCTTAGTTCACTGTTCCTGCCTAGCAGGGCTGGGCAGCGGGGACAGCAGCACTGCTCTCAGTGGCCACACATATTCTTAGACATCAGTCCTCAAGTAACTAAGAAAGCCTCAACAAGCTGTTGCCTGTAGTGCTGCTTGTGCTTTGCCCTTCTCTTTTCCCTATTTCAGAGCCGAGACAAAATCCTTTCACTAAACACCATTTGATTGATAATTCTAAAGACTTGTTGTGCTAAAAGAGGTTTTAACAGAGGTTCTTAATTTCTAAAATGCCTGAGAGCCCTGAACTTCAATGTTCTGAAGTATATCCTTTAATTGCTTTCCTCTGAATAATGCAGAAAAGTAAGATATCCCAGCCCCATACTTGCAGTCTGTACCTGCCACAAAAGCTCCTCTTTCCCCCCTTCCCACCCAGTAAGAAGAAAACAATCCTGTCTGGCCAAAAGAAAAACACAGGTTGAGTGCAAAGGGAAGAGGCTTTTTATAGCTCAAGAAGCAGTCAGCTAACACAACTGCACTGAACTACCTAATGAATGTCACAAAACTGATCTTGACCTCCAGCCAGACTTTATTGCTGGCAATAAAACGTTTAGCCTTTCTTAATTCATAACATACTGACTTTTCAGGCTTGGGTTCTGAGGTCTGAAAATGACAACTACAACCTTCAGCTATTGGTAGCATGCAACTCCCTTCTTTACAGACATACACCATTTTATATACAAAGTTATGTGACATCTATTGTGCAAAAGGAATGAGATGCCGTGCTTGGTATTGGGTTCCTACTGCACAGGAATAAGTAAACAAAGTAATTTAGTTTGTCCAAAGCATTACTTTAGTTCCTGTTATCCACCTCAAGAGGGTAAAAAAGAATTATCTAAGAAAAAGAACATCTACAACCTGTGTAACCCTCAGATAAGAGGTAAAAGTTAGTTAACTTTTTTGCTTACTTAAGTCTCTGGCAGTAATTTCAGTGAGAAATTAATGGTTGTCACGCTGGGCCAGACCAAAGTCCCACCTAGCTCAGTATCTTTGTCCTGAGTGATCAATCCTGTATGCTTGAGTGCAAGATCCAGCTGCACCTTTGTGACATGATGACTGGAACAATACGCATTTTCATGGTGGGAGGGAGGAACAGTGACATAGTGCACAGTGACAATTTTTTTTGGTGTTACTTTCAGTTTCTAGTACAATTATGAGGAAAGGAAAGATGTTTGATTTAGAAAAGAGGTTGAAAACAAGTGCAAGAAGGCTAAACGTTTGTTTTAAGAAGTGTTTGTGCTTTGTAGCATTTCTCACAAAAAAACCTGGCATAACAGATATTAATTTCTGCCTTTTTTGAAACTGAAGAATAAGGAATAGTATCTTATTAAATGGAAAAACCATCCTTATGAACTTTAGATATCAGACCCCCTTTTAGCACAACTTGAATTGGCTGAGTCTCAGTAATATTTCTATTACATACGCCACTGGCAGAGGAACACAAAGGGTTTTCTTTTGTCTCTCACTCAAACTGAATGTTCTGGGTAGAAGTTAAGTGGTGAGCTCAAAAAGCAGCTTCCATAAAGTTGTAAGTAGGTGAAACAAGTAAATACTGTACTCTCATTCCTAGATTTGGGTTGAAAACTAGTAAGTAATATTGGTATTAAATTTAATTTCAAATAAATAGGAAAGCTAGACATCACTTTGGTCAGAGGAATCAACCAGTAGGATGTTTTAAAACTGCTTAAATCTGGTTTACATTCAAAGTCTGTTCAATGTCTGTTAACCTAAGCCATGCAGTGTGGGGAGCTGGATTCCAGCTAATGATTTGTAATGGGGATTTAACTATTTTAGTCACCTACAATGGGGAACTTTCAGTGACTAATGCCACTGCCAGTGAACACGGGGGGGATGAACTTCCACACTTCATCCTCGCTTGCAGGCTTCTCAGTCCTCTTTTATCTTCTTGCACACAGTGTGTGTCAAGCGGCCTTGCACAAAACTGCCCACAATCCAGTGGCTTTAGAATGTACACATTCTGTTTGACTGCTGGCATTTTGGTAATGATTAACACTTCTACAAGGACAAATTATGAAAACTGGGACCACTTTGGGGCAACAAATCTCAGCCTTCAAAAAGTCTTCCCAGTATTTTTTTTCCCTCTTCACTCATCAAATGCTTAATCATTTGTTTAAGAAATTCACTCTAGGCTTTGCCATGTACACAAGAGCATATTTCAGTGCAGCAGGGCTGATGTGATTCTTCCATCAGTGCTGTATATAAACATGAAGTCATAAGAAAAGACCAGCAATAAGTTATCCTGTTTCTTCTAAAATATGTTCCTGATCTCTTTTCAAAGTAGGAATGATGAAAGTGGGAAATCTGAGTGTTTGAACAGCACTGCCTCCAATTCTGTATCCACACTTCATGAATTACAGAGCAGCCTTGATTTCCAATGGCACGTTTGTGGAAGTTTCCAGCTGACATTAAAATATGGAGATTTATAACTAGGTGGCCCTTGACAGCTTTTAATTTTTTCTTTTTTTTTTTTTTAATGCCAACACATGGCATTCCATGTAACATGGGAAATGATTACAATCTTGATATGTCATAGATGTGTGCAGATGATTTGCATGGTTTAAATATTCAACATTTTTTATGTACATATATACACTGATGCTGAGTAAAGGCAGAACTTAGAAGTTTTACCACACAGAATAAGAGAGGGCATTCTGGCATAAGGGGACAAGAGAGGCAGCATGGGAGAAGCAGCAAGAGGGACAGAGCACGAAAGAAAAAAAGGAAAATAAGATTGAAACTAAATTCTGGATAATAGATGTAAACACAATCTTTTTCACTTTGAGAACTAATCGTTGACCTTTGAGGTCTACTGTGTCCCTCACATTTCCTGCATATGGTGAAAAATTTATTTCTTTTGAGTTTCTATGCACTAGGAATACAGATTCACTGACTACATTTGCCTTTATCCGTGCTACTATTAGCTCAGTAGATCTTATGTTACAAAACAAAAAGTTCCACTATGCTTTGGTAAGAAAAACTTCAGCAGTGTCAGATGACTGTGCATGTGACTGGGGTAATTATCTGTGGTTGCCCTGAGCCAAGAAAAGATGACATGTAATGCCAGCTCCACACTTCTGAAAGGTAAGGAGGAAGCCTCTACTGGAGAGTAAGATGGCAGTTCTCCTTTTTAACCTCCTACAGAAAATGTTGGGCTTCTACATTGCTATCCTGTTATTGGTAATCTGTTATATCACTCACGAAATCCCAAGGAAAGGAATTGATTACAAGAGGGCTGCGTGCCCTTATGAAGAGCACAAGTCGGTATCTATGAAGGCTGCTCAAGCCAATTACTTTTGGTTTCAGTTACTCTAGACCCACAGGAAAATAAGACTATTCAAACCTATTTTGCCCCATATATGAAGCTGGTCTTCAGGAATGCTTTTAAGACACTGAGGCCCAATTAGATATGCAAAAGTACAAGGGTTAATTCCAGAACTATCTTCTCAGGAACATGCAAGTGAGTCATATAACCAAAGCTTTACTGAGTTACTGAACGCTTTTTTCCATGTGGTAATGTCAATCTGTAGCACCCAGCAGTCCTCTAAAACAGATGATACCTCCAATTGTCAAGCTTGGAATATGTGTTGACAGGCATTTTGCTGAGGAAGCTTAGACCCTCTCTTCTGCAAACAACTCAGGATGCATCAGCAAACTAACCTTAAAGCCATGCTGTTCTCAAACTACATTGTTGGTTTTGACAACTGTGCAAAGACCAGAGTCCTACCACAAGACAACAGTTTCACCAACAGCTGAGTAATATGTTCATAAATACATCAATTTCTCCGTGTGTAGGGTTTTTTGCAGCTCCAGGTACTACAATCACATTAATCACTTATAATAAGTTTCATCTTCATCCTGTGTTCTGTGTATTCCTCCCCTACCCCCATTTACTTTGGAAGGTAGTTCCCGTTTGCCTGCATCCACTGACTTGAGAAACAGTGTTATACTCCTGCTATCACTGAAAAACATGGCTAAGAATGAGGTGGGTATGTATTTCATACAACCTCACTATAAGTCTGAGTAGATACTTGAGTGTTGCTTCAGTATATATACAACAAGTCATAATTTGCCTCTCATGATTATTGTCCTGTGCAAGTTGGAAAGACTCAAATTTAATTCAGCTGGATTTTTTTAAGTGCAAATTTTCCTTAAATAGTCTTAGTTGTGTGAAAACCATTGTGTGGGTTAGGGGATGCTGAGCTAATGGTAATTTTTACACTGTCAATTTTCAAAGCAGAACCATATTTAGTAAAAGTTATGAGAATCCTCACAACTAGGATAAAGCACAAGAGAAGGAAAAGAAGAAACATTTTGCTACTCTACCGGTGCTTTTGTATAGCATTCCTGTCAAGGTTCCAGCAGCTATGGTGTTCAGGTCATCCTCTGCACCTCGTGTCTTTTCAATGATGACTCCAAATGCACTGTAAAGTAGAGCTGGGGGAAAAAAAAGATTAAAAAATTCAAGTTAGAACTCACATTGCCTGAGGCAGAAGACTTAGAATCCAGGCTTGGTGAAGCTATTTAGACTACACTTCTGAAGCACAGATTTTCTGCTTATTTAAAAGGGTGGAATTCTCTGAAAAATCCCATCTTTGGTGGTTTTTTTTTCCAGATCTCTTTCTATTTTATAGATATTTCTTCTTTCTCAAGGTAAAGTTTGGTTATAAAACAGCATTCTTCATGACAATATATGATATAAAGCACTGACCAAAGTATAAAATTATTTTACTAGTTCAAATTTGTTTAAAAACCTTCTGAGTGTTTAAATTTGTACCGGGAGGCTTCATATTGTCTTCTATGGATGGCATGAAATTAAACAAAACACTTTATAGGTAGCAGAGAGAATTGTTGTCCATGTGTGACAGTGATGAAATGTGAGTTAAGTACAGAATTCAGATCAAGTTAGCAAGGGCTGAATTACAACAGCTACATTTCTTTTAAAAATGACTTGCTTGGGATTTCACATTTACAGCTGCTTCATCTCTGCCTGTGTGTGAAACCTTTATCTTCAGAGGGCCTTTTGCTTTGGGACAACTTTAGGGACTGTCCTGGAAAGGACTAGAAAGAAAAACGCATGGGCTTTTCAGTATGGATGCGTTTATCATCTATGCATTTTGATGAAGGGAAAAGGCACCCCCATTCTCACCCCTCATGATATACTTGTATTTCATGCTGACAATTTGAAATCTTTTACCTCTGCTGAAAAGTATGTAAATCCTTCATAAACAACCATAATAATGTCAATGAGTTGAACAGCAGCATCTTTCTCTATTCAGCACAGGCAATGGTACTTTAGCTCGTCTTAGCAGCAAGCAGTATTAACAGGGAGGGGAAGGAAAAGCTGAATTCAACATCTTTTTTTTAAAACAGTTCAACACAGATGTTGCCTCTGTTCAAGAACAGAATGACAAAATTATCAGTAGTGACAAAAGGAATCTTTGAGGTACAGAAATGCTGCACAAGCAAAATAAAATGAATAATTCAGGTCCTTGAAAGGAACTTCTCTGGTAGCTAGGACAAGACAGGGCTACACCAAATCCCCAAAAATAAAATTCAGCTTAACTCTCTGATTTTGGAGGCCGTATTTTGTAAGAAAAATAACAATTTGTTACTGGAATGCACAAACATTTTCTTGAGTAATCTTTCTTCAAACACAGCTGAAAAAACATGTTAATGTGTCACTTAAACTGGAACCTTGAACTGCAGTATGTCTGCATCTCAGTTTTCAGACGTTTTCATTAGATTTGGAACAAAAAAATAAGAAAAAACCCAACCAAACAAGAAATGGCACAATAAAACTCACTAGGCAATATGCATCTCTTATGAAAAAAAGTGCCATTTTTGCTCTAGTTCAGAATCCTGTCTTTAACCATGACTTCTCTACTATTCCTCAAAATAGAATGTCTGAGTTGAACAGCTGCTAATTTACTCTTTAGCAGTAAGACTAAAATGAAGTGGAATAAATGTAACTTAGCCTATGCTTTGATGCATTTCTCAAAATTCAAATATATGTAGGGTTATGACATGATGTAATCTCTGATTTAAATAGTGCTAACTTCTACTACACTGCTATAGGGCAAGGAGTTTCATCATTATTCTTCTTCAAAGTAATTTCTTCAGTTTTAGATTTCTCCTTTCAAAGTAACTGTGTAACTTTTGGTCTTTTAAGATTGGGGAAGACTGGGGGCAGGGGGAGGCCAAAGAGCTTGTAATGTCTAGGGCATTAGTTCACTGATTTTCATGAAATCTTCTCTGTTGTTTTCCTAAGGCAACTGATGTGACTTTATTTCATGGCCCTCTCCCCACTCAAACCTCAGGTGACAGAAGTTTCTTTTTCACATACCAGGCTACTGATTACTTTCTTTTCCTTTTTGCTAACACATATTAGTTATAAGCAACATTTAGGTTTAGAGTTGGTGGTAATCACATGTGATTTTTCTAGCTGATGTACCATCATTAAAGGATAAATCTTTGTAGTCACTATGACATTTCTTCTTCAAATAAATATTTTGTTGACTCTCTAAATGGAAACAAACATCAGGCAGTTGATTACATGACCACTGAGTCTGTCTGTTGGTTAGTTACTTCAGAAGTATTAAATTTTATTTTTGTGCTTTGTGAATTAACTGGAATTTATTAACAAGTAAGCATTATCTTAATTTCTAGTTATTTTTGTTATTCTATAACTAGAGTTCTTGTTTGTAATATAGTAAAAATTTTGGGGTTTAACTAAGGCTTTTGGTTATGTATGCTCCAAACCCTATTTTAGCCTTTAATTTCTTTTTTTGAAATGTCCTCATGTCCCAAAGAAAAAAACCTACATTTTTTCATGATGGATTTAATAATGAAAATTTAGAGAATACTCTTCTTTAGAAAACACACAAATAGACTTTCCCAAAAAGTACATCTTTAAATGGTTTCCCCTGCAAAAGAATGACTTTACTTACCCAGTGATCCCAGAGTGTTAGCCCATAATGCTCCTTGCCTTGTCACCATATTTAGAATTCTATGAGAGAGTTAAAGAAGTATGAAAACATTGAGCACTCTGTGTTTACATCAAGGCAGTGCTTATAACAGTAGATCTTGTGTGTTTACACTATACATTTGTTTAATAAAACTGAAATAATGAACTGAAAGGTCTTAAAAAAACATTAAGGAAAAACATGCACCTTGGTAATACTCCTCTACTGTGCACATGGTGCAGGCAATACTGAAAGCAAATATTCAGTCTTGTCAAGCCCTAGGAAAATTCTTCTCTTTTCAAGGCAAACTTGACCCTCACTAAGACTCAAATCTCTTCCCTGTAAATTACTTTCTAACCCTAGCTGTTCCTTATGTGGTGACCACACATAGTTACCAGAACAACTGATACACTTATGCTGAGTTAACTGGGTAAAAGATCTCCAGTAAAGCCAGTGCTCTTCTAGAAAGACCATGTGTCAGGGAGCGTGGTGATGCCTGAGCAAGTGGTGTGGGATAAAAACAAGTCTGAACTAAAGCAAGTCAGGAAGAAAAGAGGCAATCCTTTGCAAACCTATTTGTCCAATTCAGCCCTAAGAGAAGGTAAAGAGCCCTGGGTATGAATGTATGTATGCTTCCAGACTAGCACTAAAGAGGGAAAGGAAACCCTTAGTGCGCTCTCAGGGAAGCACAATGACACTTCCTTTTGGCAGCAGCTGCCTCCAGAAGGGGACAACAGCAGCCAGAAGAAATGACTGATCTTTATCTCCCAGCAGTGTAACACTATCACAGGCATAGTATTGCTCTGGACAGCTGACTACCACTGGAACTTAGTTTAGCATCTAAAGTAATGAAAGAGTCACACATTGTTCCTTCTGATTTAATTTTCTACTGTTTTTCCTTTTTTTTGTAATTTTTATTAGGACACACATTATTACTGAATATGGTTAGGCAATGAACTAAACAATAATGGAAAACTTCACTTTGAAATAAGAAAAAAAAAATCCAAGAGGCTAGGGTACTGACAACCTTTCCATAATTACAAGCCCTACCTTCACTTCTTAACTTTACATCAACTCTGAATTGATAGGAAAATTGATAATTTCCATAACCATGACATACTGTGAGATACTTAATTAAAATTCATAAAACAAAAAAATTCTGTGTAAATTTAGGCTAAATTTGGAGGAAATCTAGCTAGGCAAGCCTCTTCCCTGCATCTGATAAGGAAAACATAGAAGTTAATGCACTGTTTGAAGGTGATGACCTTCATCAGGCCTTTCCCTTGCAGGGCCATGGTAACAGCAGGGTGTGCACTGACTGCCACCTCCTGGCCTCCACCTGCCAAAGTTTGTGCTTAACAACGTGGTTTTGTCCAACTCTGCTCATTCCAGATACACAACACAATTCTGTTCATCTAGAAAATTATGGAAGAGTCACAATTAAAGTGCCCAATATTTTGATAAAGAAGGGGATGAATACAGAATTTAAAAAGAAGCAGAGCCAGTATAAACTGTATCAGGGAGTGAAAACTCTTTTCCTCCCATTATTCCACTCCTCTGGTTTCCTATGTCTCCTTCACTTAGGCTTTCTCATGTCTACACTACCTTTAATTCTAGAACTACCTTGTTGAAAAAAATGTCACCGTCTTCACTGTGTTCTTTTAAACAATCAGGTAAGAAGAAATCATGGTAATGCCCCAGGTATTCATGGATGCCATAATCCAGGACAACTTCCACCATGAAACTTGCTCAGCAGCATACACCAATGTCATTCCTAATGCAAATCCAGGCAAGCCCAGCTTCTACATTTTAATCTCTTTCTGGTTTTGAAAAGCTTTGGAAAGAAGAGAGACTTGCTCCCAGAAAAAACAACAGGAAAAAATAGCTCAAAGCAAACTCTGCTGCTTCTGGGAGTATTTCAACATACAAAAACACTGTTTTGATTTTGAAGTAGATTTTTAGTAAACATCAAGGTAGTAATTTATTCTCAAAAATTTAAAGGTAAGTCAGAGGACATGCCAGTTGTGACTAAATGAAAAGCAAAGAGCTTGAACTGAACACTGTTACAATGGAAAACATTTCATAACTTGTTGAAGACAAAGATTCCCATTTGTCCCCACTAAAGATGAAAAAATACATTTGCTTTTGCAGTATATTCAGATCCAAACTTGTACACGCTGGTAAAAACAACTCTGTCACTAAGCTGTACTTTGCTTTTTAGATGGAACACTTACTGTACATTTCTAGGTTTTGACCACGCCATGTTCTGTGTCTCCTTCAAGCCAAGTCTCAAACCATTCAGTGCACCAAACGCTGCCCCTAGTTGGCATAATATGAGTTATTACTTTTTAAGAAGAAAAATTAACAAAAACCCCCTCAAATACTAGAAACAAATACTGAGAGTACACTTCACTGTATACACCGAAGTCAAATATCTGTTTCTGTAAGACTAGAACAGACAGTATTTTGCAGAACAAGAGTTACAACCTTGTCAATTGCTGTAGTGCAGAGGTGTTACCTGGACAGCTGGGAAAAGTGGAAAACGCAGCCACGTACCTGTCATACAACATCCTCCAATGGTAAAAAAGGCCAGCTCAAATCTGCCTCGAGTTTTGTTGGCTCCTGTGGGCAAGATAAACTCATCTGTATCCTGGGGGAAAATAAAAACAAATGCTTTTTTATGTTCCAAGTGTACCTGCTTTAAAATGTAGGCCACATTAATTTTCTTTTTCTTCAATCCATGCAATGAACTAAGGATGGATATGAGTGTTTCTGGAAAATTCTTTCCTACATTAGCACAGAGATTAAACACACTATGTATACTTCATTTAGCATGAGAAAGGACTTTAGAAAGGTAAACTCAAGAGATTTTTTTTTTCTTGCTATCTTAACTGTTTAGAAATTACATCAGTCAGCCAAAGAACTCATAGAGTGTAGGTTGGTGGTGGTTTTTGTTTTTGTTTTGTTTTGCTTAATTATTTATTACATCTTGCAGCAGGCAAAACAAGCCCTCCAAAAAGTATCTTGTCTGATTATGTTGCACTGTTTCCTCACTGAGCAACTTATATTGATGCAATAATGCCTTAACTAAGGTTTCCCACTACTCTGACACTAAAGAAAAACAGCCTGTGTACCAAAAGAAATATTTCCATGTACTGAAATGTCACCTGTTTTGAAGTGAAGGTGAAAAAAGAAGGAATACACTCAAAATTAAAGACAATCAGGCACAGAACATGTAAGGCCAGTAGTTTTTTACTTGTGTGTCTTCCTCTTACAAGGACAGGCTTGTGTAATGATCTAAAAAGCTAGAGAAATGGCCTAGAGAAACTAGCATGTGTATAGAGATAATGTGGGCCAAAGAAATTTGTTAATCAGACATGGACAAGAGGCACATGTGTTGATGAGGTAATAAAGTGGCAAGATCTCTTTTTATGCTTCTGTGCTTTCCAGTCACAGGATTATTCACCCCCTCTTTAAGTGATACATGACTGCAACTGCAAGCTCAAGGAATTACATTTTAAGGCGTTTTATTAGCCCATACTTGACACTAAATGTAGATAGCAATAGAGAAAAAATATACAGCTTCTAAAACTGTAAAACAAACTCAACCTGTAATACGGTTTGTCTTTCTTGTAACTAGATAGTTTGAGAAAATCAGTGTGTACACTAGTTAGCAGTTTCTAATGGTTTTCACTACTGTCCCAAGAAGCAATCCTTGTCCGTATGTAACATCTATGTTTCTGCAGACACAGCCTAGGAGGCCCATCCTCTGGGCTTCTGACAAGGCTGGCATGGTATTTTGTAATGCATGTCAC
This sequence comes from Anabacerthia variegaticeps, assembly GCA_035583185.1. Taxonomy (NCBI): domain Eukaryota; kingdom Metazoa; phylum Chordata; class Aves; order Passeriformes; family Furnariidae; genus Anabacerthia; species Anabacerthia variegaticeps. The sequence continues at coordinate 8,487,702 of JAWWEW010000166.1, forward strand.
CTGCTGAAGGCAACAAAGCATTGCAGAAGACAATTTGTTCTGTGTCTGCATTAGTGGACTAACGAAGAAGGTGGGTTTTAAATAATGAGTACCATTGTGTCATTTGTTATTATGGGAAGGCCAGAATCAAAATGTAAGATTCTCAACAATAAGGCTTTTCCTCTGCATTTGGAAAGCAAACATATGGTCTTTAAACACAGGAGACCCTCATCCCTTTTCTTCACATTAAACCCAAATCTGAAGGCTAATCATTTAATTTCTTAGATTCTAAAATATTAGCTACATCTTTTTCCTCGAATATTTAGAATGCCAGGGGCCTGTGGAGACTGCTGAGTGCAATCCCCATTGCTAAAAGTAGGGCCAGCTAGTGCTAAGCATTTGGCCACTCCCAAGTCTTGTGCTCCTCTAAGACCCCACAGCTTGTCCAGGCAACTTGTTCAGATTTAAAAACCCACCTTCTCCCATTTAAATGCACTTTCCTTTTATTTCAACACATAGTGCTAAATATAAGGGCAGCAAAGTGTTACAACACAGACTGTAGCTCTAGTGTTACAACAAGAGCTATTTCTAGAACCGTATCATGACACTGATGCCAACACTTTTTAATTTAAAGCAAACTTCAATTTTGTTTTTAAAATCTCCTAGTATAAATACACACTTTGTTCTAAAACCTCTGCTACACTACTTTTAACACCATCATGTTCCCAGATAAACTGTACTAAGTAAACAAGACAACTTTAGAGAGTTTCTGGGAGAGGTCTAAATAATCACTTCGCGTTTTTTTGACCACTCAACAACAGCAGGATACACTAGTGAACACAGAAACAGAGGCATATCTCCTGTTTTCTGCCATTATGGCAAGGTTACGTTCTAATCTGGGCTACGACAGCTTCTAATGAAAGGGAAACATAATAAACAGCCCCCAGAATTGCAGTCAGACCTTCCAGTTACAGGACAAATAAACACCATACTATCAAACATAAGGTACACAGATTAGTAGATACTAACTTCAGTGTTAATTCTACAAAATGCAGTGTTCTCAGATAATGAGCCATATATAGAGAAAAATATTAACTACCTAAAATTGTTAAGATGTGCATCCTAATTGGATTAACTTAAACACTTTCAGCTACAATTAATATTGCTAAAAAAACATTATTGGAGATCAAATAATTTTTTTCCCTTACAGTGGCATCATTTTATATTACCTAATGTTAAGCTGTGTGACAGCTACACTATTCTGTAGAACAAAATGGGACGTTTTACTTCATGATGGTTCCCCTTCAGCTAGGAAGTGACATAAGGAAAGTGGTGTGAAATTTGCTGCTGCTGTGATGACAAACCCTGTTACTGGGTCTGGGATTTGGCCGAACATCTCTGTAAAGTTCAAAACTTCATGGAGTTCAGAAAACTAATCGTTGAATCACCAGAATTCTCACAGTCCAGAAAACTAATCCATTAAAAGAGTGGAGAGGTTCTGGCTGCTCTTACTGATTGAGAGGGCTCGGTGGAGGGTGTGATCAGCATCAAAACTGGTGTGAGGGTGTCTCAGGGCAGGGAGGGAGACTTCCTTTCCATAGCAGCAGGCTTGTATTGACACAAAGCCTTACCAACCCTCTGTATTATCACTGGTGGTCTTCTAGATGTCATGGCACTGCAAGCTTTCATTAGCTACAACACTGAAAAAATTGTTCCTTTCCACTGTTCATCAGTTCAAGGCTTCAGTACACACTGCACAGCTCTGCACGAGTTTTGAGGTGTTCACGTGTGCTCGTGCAAGCACTGGGATCAAGTTCTACATACAAGAAAACCAAACCACCTTCTCACCTGTACTAGATATTTGGGGTCCAAGTTTAAATACGGTGACAAAGGGCTCATTCCAGTTACTGAAAAGAAAAGAAAAAAATAGAGCACGTTAGCAGAAGCTTCCCCAGTAACGATCCACATCCTGTGAGGCAAAAGGGGCAGAACCTCGTGCGGGGGAGCAAGGTAACATCCTGCCATGCAGTGGCACAACCCGCTGGAAGGCGGCCCGGGCCTCAGGCCGGCAGCTCCGGGCCGGGCTCGGTGTTTCCGTGGGGAGCGGCCTCAGCCCCGGCCCGGCCGAGGCGGGCGGTGCCAGGCCCGGTCCCCGCGGGCAGCCGGGCCTGCTGGATCCCGCCCCGCCTGCGGATCCCCGGCATCGGCGCTGCCCTGCCCGCCTCCCCTCCCCGCCCCGCCCCGGTACTCACGCGGCACCCCGGCGAGGTCGGCGTGCGAGTACCCGAGCCCGCCATGCCCGAAGAGGCCGCCGAGCCCGGTGCCCTTGGAGTTCCCGCCGCCCTCCATGGCGGCCGCCTCGCCGCTGACCGCCGCCGCCGTAAAGCGCCGCCGTAAAGCGCCGCCCAGCCGCGCTGCTTTGCGGGTCACCATGGCGACGGGGCGAGGCGCGCCGGCCGCCATCTTGCAGCGGGCCGCGGGTCGCGCCGGGCGGACGCGGCTCCTTCGGCCCCACCGGGGCCCGGGAGGGGGAGCGGGAGAGGGAGAGGGACAAGGAGCGGGAGAGGCCCGGCCTGCGGCGCGGAGGATGCGGGCGGGCCGAGCCGCCGGCGCCGCAGCGTTGTGCCGTCCCCGGGGGGCGGGTGCCGGCCGTCCCCGGCGGGCAGGGCCGCCCCGCCGAGGATGAGCGCGGGCTGCGGGCGGGAACCCCCGCTGAAGAGAGCCCGGCCCGGCCCCGGCCCCGGCAGCGCCCAGGGACTGCGGCAGGAGGGGCCCGGCGGCAGCAGCAGCTGCGCCACCGCCGTGGGGAGCAGAGGTGTGTGTGTGTGCGGGCCGGGGGCCGGGCCCGCTGTGCCGCCCGGGCATCCCTGCACGGCCGGGGCTCGGGGCCGCCCTTCCTTCGCGCTCCTGGGATTCTCTCCAGGCGCAATTCCCGGCGTGTCCCGCCGCTGCTCCCCTCGCGGGCGGCGCTGGGTGCGGGGTGTTCATCGTGGCGTGGCGCCTGGCTCCGTGCAGACTTCCCGGCGGGGCACATCGCCCAGGAGCGGGGCGAGCCGCGGAAGGCAGCATGTTCTGCAGGAGCGAGGACGAATCCCTCGTGCGGGAAGGGCGGCTTTCAGCGGCGCCTGTGCTGGGCTGTGGCGCAGGGTGAGGCGGAGGCGGTGACAGGAGCCCACATGGCCCGAGACTGCTCCTCCTGCCGCCGGGCACAGGTGCACGGGCAGAGGGCCCACCTGCCTTCCTTAACTTTGGTCTTTATTTGGAGCTAACGCTGTCAAAATTTTAAGGCACAATAAGGTGTCTCTTTCGGGAATAGAGAGGAATGCAGGGAAGGGGGAAAAGACCCCAAACAGATTTGCTGTTGGCTGCAGCTGATGTGTTAAACCTCAGTAACTGGGAACTAAGAGGCAACTTTGAGTAGATACCAGATTTGAGTCATAGGTGTGCACTCGTACAGAGCGATAAGTAAGAATCTTATGAAAATGAAGTTTTCCTCAGAGGTAGGCTGTGGAGTGGTTTCTTTTATGAGAATGTTTTGGGGAATCTTGAGCAGAAATTTAGACACCACTTAAAAAAAATTGCAGCAAAGTCTGGTTCTGTTGTTTACACTGAAAGTTAGTATGTGTTGTCTTTTTGTTGTCTCTTCACCACGTTATCTGTAGCAAAAAGTTTTGCTGGCAGTCTGAAAGTGATGTGTGTTATGTTGGCTGTGGGGCTTCCATGGCTACTCAGATGTTAAAGTTCAGATCAAAGCCATTTTGTTCTGATGCTGCTCCCATCATTTATTGGGCTAATGAATCAGTATTTCTTCCTCAACACAAGTTTATACTTTAAGAGCTAGTCAGCTGCCTTTGAAGAGGTTTATTGTCCCATGTTTTCACATGTTTCTTTACGTGTTTTTTGGTTTTTTTTGCCTGCTGCTTTTCTCTTACCTGTAGGCAATTTGGGTTAACACTTCAAATGTAGGAAGGTGAAATTTGTGTAAGCAGAATGACTAATAGACTTCAATTTAGTGAATTGTTAGAAGTAAAAATACTTTAGTTCATAAAATCTGTCTGTTTTTGTCTGAGTGTGGAGAAGCTGAGCATTTGCTGGAACACTGAATGGCTGATTATGGCACAGGTGTTGTGCTTGTAACCTACACACAGCTTGGCATTGTTGCCTGGTAACCCAGTCACATGGTGGCAGTTTTGCATGGTTATTTGTGCTGTTATAGAGGAACTTAAAAACATTTTCTGGGGATTACTTTTCTTTCTAGAGATTCTGATGTCCTCTGATGAGGATATTTGATAACCAGCTGTGGGAAAGTGTTTATGAAACAATGTCTCTTAAGTTACCTATGGCCTCAGTTACCATTGATACAAGTTACACAACCTCCATTTGCAGAAAAATGATGTGACTTCCCTTAGTGACTATTAATCAGAAGAGCCAGGTCTGCTGTACTGGTTTTTAAGTTTTGCAAAACTGTTGTTCTGCGGTAAGGTTACTACAAGTCCAGTACGGGTACTACAAATGTTCCCTACCCAGTTGAAAGCAGTGAGTAAACACCTTTCACAGTCAGCAGTAGCAGGCAGATACTTTCTCTTGACAAATCGAAAGTAAGAAAATGGAAGCTAGTTACCAGCTTTCCAGAATTACCTTTAAATAACAACAAAACACAACTGAAAACCCGTTATACTAATGAGGATTACTTTCCAGTTGTGAAATAACTACTTTGAATTTTTTCTCCCTATCCCCCCCTATGTCTCTGTATAATTAGTTCACATATTGCTGTTCTATTGAAAGCTTTTCTTCTTCTTGCACACAGGTAAGACTGGAACTGTGTTGCTGGTAGTAAATCTGAAAAAATTGCACCCTTATTTTTGTTGGTGATTTTGGGTAGTAAGCATTGAAAATCTTTTCAAACTGTTTATGAATGGAGGGGAAAAGAAAAAGTCCTTTTCTGAGCACTTGTCACTTGTAGTGTATGCTATGCTTGTATTAAGCCTTGTGTTTCACAGTATGCCTTCAAATAAGGTTCTTGGATGGGTCTCCTAAGATGTCTGATTGTTCATTCTTTGTTTGTTTTAAGCTATATCATGTTGCCTCTTCATTACAAAATTCAGTAGAAGGTTTTGGGGCTCAGTGTGGTGGTGATAAAAGGTAACGATGAGGGCTGGAAAGTTCAAATTGCCCCTTTTCATTATTTTTTAAATTGTAGACATTCATTGTATACTCTTAACCTTTTAATGATATTAGAAGAACAATGTTGGATGAATTAAAAAACCCACCACACACCAGGCCTGGAATTTATAAAGATTATTACAAAAGTGACAGCTGATGACTGATGCAAATTAAATATTGCATCACATGTAGTTCTAAAACTGCTGGTGTCTGGAGGCTCCCTAGAGTGGAGATGCTAATGAGGACTGAATTGAGGTGTTTTTATCTTCATCCAGTACAAGTTATCTTATTCATATGCTATGATGTTGCAGTTTTATTGTGTTTCATGTAGTAACCAGTAAACTGTGTTTTTTCAGTTTGTAAACAGTGGACTATTACCAGTTGGTTGGAGAATAAAGGATCCAAGACAACGGAGTCCAAAAGGTAAAATGCCCAGCACACTTGTTCAAAAGTTGTGTTCTTTGAGTGGGCCTGGGGGAAGCTAATGGTATATGTTGCCAGTATAGCTGGCTAAATAGAGGCAACCCCATTTCTGCTGCTTTCCTTACCTTGGCACATCTTCTTGAGTAACTGACTGAGACACTTGCACTACAAAAAGCTGACTAGTCCCCCATCCCTCTTCTCTAAACCCCAAACCCAAACTTTTTGCTAACAGATTCCTGAAGCCCCATGCTGTTTAGGTTTGAAAATAAGGGTAATGAATTAGTGGAGTAGATTCCTGAGGTAAGCAACGGATTCATCATCCTTTGGAGCCTTTAAATGGAAATGGGTTGCTAGTGAGCTGCGTTCCTCAGTGCAGTAAATCTTGTTGATCCTCATATTGTTCACTTACAGAGTAGAATACGTAAAAATCTGTACTTTATATTGTTTGCTTATAATTGTTCCTTAAAAGAATACACACAGCAATTTCATTTGAAAATAAGATATTGAATTCCCTTGCTTCCCTTCTGCAGCTTACACAGCAAAATTAATAACAATAGTGAAGCAAATCCCAAGATGACTTCCATTAAAAAAGAGAACTTTTGTGAGCATGATGTGAAAAAGCTGGAGAGTACTTGTCAGCAAAATTATGCAAAAGTATCTGTGGAAGTTGGTGCAAAGCATGTAAATTTGCCTCAGACAGGCAGCATGTGTAACTGGCAGGCTGAGGACAAAGATGTGGTCTTGGATACAGATCCCTTAAAGGGGCTGCAGTCTGGAGACCTCTTCAAAAATGCCAACGTTGATCAGATGCACAAAGCTGGCAAGCAGGCTCAGAGAGGCTGTGAGGAAAGCACTGAGCTTTGGACTCCAAGGAAGTTGTCATCAGGCCAGTCTTTGAAAACAGGAAATACAAAACCTCCTTCCAAAGACAGTGAGACAGATGGACAAGTGGCTTCATGCAATTCACAGAAGCTGAAGAGTTGCAATTCTGTCTGTTTAATGGGTGAGCAAGAGGAAGAAGATGTAGTTCCAGAAAGTCCACTTTCAGATGCTGGTTGTGATGCCTCTATATCTGATCCTGGAGGTCCTGGGAAACTGAGCAAATGTCAGAGCAGTTCAGGGGACTCACCTGCTTTTGAGAAAGAGAGTGAACCAGAGTCACCAATGGATGTAGATAATTCCAAAAATAGCTGCCATGGGTCAGAGGCTGATGAAGAAACAAGTCCATTTCCAGATGAGCGAGAGGACAATAATATGTCCAAATCCATAAATAAATCTTTTAGAATTCAATATGGGGATGCTGAATTGGAGTCTAGAAAGTCACGTTTTTCTGCCAAGGCCTGTGAAAGCTTTGAGGAAACAGATAATTCTGTTAAAGAGGATGGTCTGCATATAAAGTCACCTGGAATTCCTCCTGCTCCATCATCAGAATGCAAAGGTGCAAAACAGGGTGTGAAAAGAGACTCCAAAATCACCTCTCACTTCATGAGGATACCTAAAGTTGAGGAGAAAAGGTAGTCTATCTGTCTGCTTTATCTGTTTTTTTCATGCTTGAAAATTTCCTCTTTGCTCACAGCATTTTGGAGGCTGGATTATATAAAGAATTTTGCAAAATGTATTTTTAAGACACCATGTAAGACTGAACTTATTTTTAATGGGATTACTTGTGTTTTTTAGGGAGTATGTTTGTCAGTGCAATTTTTAAAATCACTTGAGATCTGTTAAAATTGGAGATTAAGACACTGTAGGAAGTTGATTATCAAAGCAGTGATTTAAGACCATGGGATTTTTAAAGCTTGAAAATGAATGGTGGTACAGGAGTGCTTTATCGAGTGGATCTTTAGCATTCATTATTTCATTCAGAATACTTGAGGAAACTGATATTTTCTTGGTTTTATTAGTTTTATCTGTCAAAAATAGTGAATTTTATTTTGTTGAACCATCAATACTATTGATGCTCTGATTGAAGTAGACATGAAAAATTTTGCTTTTGAAAGCATTTGCAGAGATGTTTTTTTGTTTTGTGTGTTTGTTTTGTTTGGCTTTATTTGTAATTTGTTAGAGAGAAGGACCTATGATTAGACACTACAGCAATGGAAACAGAGGCCCTGAGGCTGACACAGGACTCTGAACACCAGGTGTTGTGTGTAAGGACAGAAGGATAATCTCTGCTCTGAAGAGCTTCGATTTCAGTGGGAGTTGAGAAAGCGAGCAGAAACAAAAGGACTGGGTATTGGAAAAACATGCAATTACCTCACTAGACTCAAGCCCTTAAGGGCGAGAAAGTAGTTTTGCACATCTTTACTGGTACAGAGTTTCTGGATGTGAGGAGCAGCTCAAGGAACTTTTCAAGGAAATGGAAGAAAGACTGACAGTGGGTGGCTAATGGATGGCATTCATTTTTCCTAAAAAGTATGGAAAGGGGAGTTTTACAGTTGAAAATTATGTCTTCAAGAAGTTCTCTTTTCATTAATTTAAATGATTGAAAGCAGCAGAGGTTGAGGCTTGTGTTTGTCAGTGCTAGAGCATTGTGTGTTACAATAAATTGATGTTTGAGAAGGAAAGCTAGTGCAAAAGGGTGGTTTTTTTGTGTGAATAGATGGGAATTTTATCAGTGCTTTACAGAATAATTAGTAAGGTAGAGCAGGAGGTTGTAGTGAGATGGTTTTTTTCTTTTCTTTTTGGGCCTAAACAAGGTAATGTGAAGGTTATAAAACTCAGTGCCAGGAAAAATATTGGTATTTCCTATAGTGCTTAAGAGGGTGATTAGAAAATCTTAAAGGTTTGCTGCTGGGTTTTTAAGACCAGGTTTACAGCAGGTAAGAGTGGCTCAGGTTTTACCTTGCAGAGAAGAAGCAGTAGTGTATGAAGCAGGTTTCAGACATCAGTAATACTGTGCCAGAGTTACGCTCTGGCTCTCAGATGAGACTCAGATGAGTCACAGTGGCCAGTTTGGAGGCAGGGGCTGTACCTGGAGATCCCAGCATGTGCATGGACACAGAGAGCAGGTTGGACAATGTCTGTATCCAAGGGTGGAGTCGGTTCCCTGGGGAGAATTGAGAGCTGTGAACAGTACCATGAAAGACAGGCTTTTAACTTACCTTGCTTTTTACTCTGAGAACTTTCTCTTGCGTGAGAAACATTTGGTGTGTTATATAGAACATACAGCAGGCTCAGATTTTTCTTCCCCAGAATATCTCAGATCCATGCAAATACCTTTGATCATTAAAGGCAATTAGTTCATCTGCTCTTGCATATATTTGAATTTTGCAAGTGGGTTTTTTTGGTCACTTTTGAATTTCTACTTCTGTTTCAAGTACTGTATGCCTGACATGAGAAATACAACCCCAGAGAGAAAGGGTGCTTAAGGAATTTGCTTGCTTTTTTAATTTTCAGTTTGAAGAAGGAATCTGTGCATTTGTGCATGCACACATTTGTTTTCTAACAGTTGGGAAAAGGCTGTAGAAGGTATCCCGACAGACATAGACCAGTGAGTCTGTCTCCTGTCTACGGATAAACAGATCCTGTTGGGGAGAATGGCTCTACAGAGGAATACCCTGCCTTGCTAACCTCACTGCAGTTCTGTGAAGGCGTTTGCAGCCTGTAGAGAAGATTGCTTTGGTAGACTTCATGTACTTGTGTGTGTTGGGGAAGAGAAGGTTCGTGGTGGCAGGAGCTTTCCGTAAATGAAGCTTTGGCCTGGGGCCACAGCAAAGGTTGGCAAATAAACTGACTCTTATAGTTGTAGCCCCAGGGTGGAAGTTTGTGTATTTACCTACTAGATTCTTCAGTGGAAATAAAATGTTTCAATGTATTTTATTTTAATGGCAGGAAAGAAAAATGTGAATTCAAACCCCAGAGGCCAGGAAGGAAGATTGCTAAATATATGCCACCTCCCCTTCCAAGTAACAAGAAGTGGTTTGGAACACCAATGGAGGAGATGAGAAGGATGCCGATGTGTGGGGCCCGTCTGCCTCACCTGCGACCCTCAGCCAATCACACAGTAACCGTCAGGGTACGGTCGTTCAGTGTGTCACCTGAAATCACATTTCTCACTCAATTGTTCAAGAGTGGGAAATGCCAAATGTTAGTCTTAGATTTCAACATCCTGCTGGTACTATTTCTTTGCCATTGCTTCCAAGTGGGCTGGGGCAGCTGATGATCCTGAAAATTGACTTTTCTGAGGCACAGAATTAGGATATTAGGATCCAAAAGAAACATAATTTTGGTTATACTGTCTGTGTCTTGTTAGGGACAAGTATTTTTCTTTTGCATAGGGTTGTGTGTGCTTCCTTGTCTGAGTTACAAACTGTGGGAATTTAAATACATCTGCAATTAAATTTGTATTTCTAACATTTTCATGCTGTATTTCATTTTGATATGATTCTGATTTGGATTCAAGACACAAAAGGTTCAAGATATGAAAAAGACAAAGAATGAAGAAAAATTTCTGGCAATTTTACCACTGCATTTTAGATTGAATCTGATACATTTGCCTTTAATCCTTTGGACTAGTATGCAGTCCATTTATTGTTGAAATAAAATGTGACCAGAAGCCTGTAGGGTCATAGAGAAATCCCAACCAAAAAAAAAGCACATGACTATTTGAAACTGTATATTTGGGTGAAAGTATGTAGATATTTAAATTCATAAATGAGGAAATCTTTAGCTGGTAATTGGATATATATATATAGTAGTTGAACATATTGCCTTTCTTTGAGTGTGTTTCAAGAGGTCAAATGATAAGGTGGTGTTCTTTTCAACAAGATTAACAGATGAATTTTTTTCTGACTGAATATCAATCACGTGATCAAGCTTACCCCTTTCCAAAAAGGGTGGCTGTAGATGAGAGCTTTATTAAACTAGGTTTTTGCTTGCTTTTTATTTTTTCTGTTTAAAAACTTGAAAGTAGAGTCTGAGCTTTTTTCCCCTCTCCTTCTGTGTTACAGGTAGATCTTCTGAGGGAAGGAGAGGTACCTAAACCTTTTCCAACTCACTACAAAGATTTGTGGGACAACAAGCATGTTAAAATGCCCTGCTCAGAACAAAATTTATACCCTGTAGAGGATGAGGTAAGATTAAGTATTTACAGTTGTGTAATCAAATAATTTTGTTTACACATAGATGAGTTTTCAGTCTACTGCATTTGCTCAGTTTTCAAGCTGTGTATGGAATTAGAAAATCAAGTCTGAAAAGCTGGATTCTGGGTCGTAATGCTTCAGACAGAGCAGAAGACTTTTTTTTTCTAGTAATTATTTTACCTAGCGAATGAGCTGATGATGCATATATTTCTCTACTTAAGTGGAGTGTAAGCTTAGGCTCATGATAAACTATGTATTTATTTGCTGATGTATTTATATGGTATATATTTTGTGTGTGTGTGTGAAGCAATTTGCAATTCCAACAAATGTGAATGAATTTTTAAGTGCATTTTCATTATAATGCTCTGTCAGGTATTGCTGATAGGTTTATCTGACTGTTGTTCTGCTAAAACAATGGCAGAGATTGGTGTTGTCCCTGAATGGTTTGTTGAACTGGTATTTCTTGTTACTGCTTGAGATTTTAAACATACCCGCTGAAATACTTCAGACTGTGGTGAATAAAACCAGCATGTCCTGTAGTGAAAACAGTATAATGATTATTGGTACTTGACTCAGGAACAGAGTATTCTTATAGCTTCAATGAAATACACTCAGCCTTTTCATTTATCAGTTTTACAGATGGAGCATAATATGAATGCAATTGATGTTTCAGAGATAATATTTTGATAAGATAGATCTTTGTTGCCAGATGAGCAAGATGATTTGTCTCTGCCCTTGTAAGAAATAGTCAAGATGTGGTAGTCTAATAAGCAATGTCATTATTGCTTGCAGTGGGCAATGTGACTTTCTGTTGAGGAAAAGTATCACAGGGTGTCTTAAATTTGGGTTGGCACAAGAGTTAGCCACAGCAGTATGCTTTTATCTTTTGAGCCCTTAATGTTCTTGGAATTGCATATTTATAAAGTTAGTTCAGTTCATGTTTTTGAGTTGCAGATTTTATAAAATGTGGTCATGTTTTATCCTCAGAATTCACTTTCTTTGCAAGGAATGTGCTGGACATTATTTGTCCTTCTTGAGATGGCATGAGGAAGAGTGCTGCATTTGTGAAAAAGAGCTCTATGATTTTTGTGAATGCTTCAATTAAAAATGAACTCTTACAAGAAGTGTAATGCAGTGGACTAGAAGCTGCAGAAGTTACTTTGCTGATACTCAAAAGATGTGGTGTATTTTTAAAGAACTTCACAAATAAAGCAAAGCTTATTTAAAATGTGTGAAGGAAGACAGTTATTAGTAAATGTGTCTTTCTCTTTTGAATAACTTAAGCTGACTTTGTTGTGGGATTTTGCTTTAAAGAATGGAGATAGAACTGCTGGAAGTCGGTGGGAACTAATCCAAACTGCCTTACTTAACAAATTTACCTGCTCACATGATTTGAAGGTAAGCTTGTCAATTTGAAATCAAGTCTATATACATATAAGTACATTCAGGTGCTTTGTATACTGATAGTGATTCTGGCTTAGTCTTTTTTGTTTAATTACTTAAAAAAAAAATTATTAAAAAAACTGTGCTGTTCAAGGGATTCTCTAATGAATTGAAGTTCTCAATGAGTCCTACATGTTACTACTGAATTTGTTAGGTATTATTAAAATGAATTGTCTTTTTAAAGTTTACATTAAACTGTTTGTCAAGCAGTATCTACTAGTTTGTGGTAAATATAGCGTGAGGGCTTTCTGTAGCCAGATGGTAGGGGATACACAGGTGAGAGTTTGAAATAGTAACTTTTGCTTGAGTTCACTCCACTAAAATCACAACAAGTCAAGCTGCTGACAAAAATCTGTAGATTTTGGAGACTAGTGCTCTGTTGATAACTCTTTTAGCTATATTACATGAACTGTGCTTTGGAGGAGCTTAGAATTGCTATTATTTTTTTGTGAAAAAGAATGTAATTTATGTTATAGCTGAAAAGCAGGGAAGGAGGAGAATGTGAAAGCTACAGATAAACTTCAAATAAATAAATAGTGCTTCCCCAGCAACAGATGAGACTTCCCTTGACAATACTATTTTATTTGGTATTTGTGAGTTTTTTCAAGGTGGTGTTGACAGTTGTAGAGGCCTATTTAATTTTGTTGTTGTTCTGATTCTTTAACTCCCTAAACTGGTACAACTTCTGTTATATTGCTGAGAAACACCTTTTATTGGTATTTACAACAAGAGCAAGCATAGGATGCAAACGGTTGATGTTGTATGTTGACAGATCCAAGCATACTTTGTCTTGTTTTGTGCTAGGAGGAAAAACCTGTGGACTGAAGCTTATTCAGTGCTAAACCTAAAATAGAGAGTGCAGTGTCATGGAATTGCATCGTATTAATAAAGTGTTAAGGATTTTGGTGGGCTCTGTGGCAGGTTTTAGCCACCAGATGGTGCTGTTCCTTCAACAAGGAGATTTCCTGATGTGGTTTTCCTTCTCTTAATAATCATTTCTAAGCTCTCTTCTGTTGTGTTCTTTCTCTAGGAGGCCATACTGAGGTACAATGTTGCTTATTCCAAGAAATGGGACTTCACAGCTCTTACTGACTTCTGTGAGAAGGTAAAACCAGTTGTGTAAAATAGGAAGAAAAGTAAAATAGGAGTGACTATTTTGCCTGTATGTCTCAATGCTTTTGGCTTTATTTCCGCTTTTGAGAGTAAGGGGTTTGCAGTCATCATCTATGTGAACAGCTATTTGGCTGATGATAACTTCAGCTGAAACAATAATTATGCTTTATAAACTGGCTTAATTTTAAATCTTAAACATGTAATTTGGGTGCTTCAGTTACACCTAAACTTGCTGAAGGTAAGGTGATAAGTGCCCTTTCTGTGTTTCGTGAAAACAATCCTGACTGACAATCAGAAACTACTAATCAAAGCATTATGGGAGACTAAATGAGATGCAGTAGAAATTGTTGTATTTTTTTTCCACCATCTGAGAAGTACTTCTGAAGCACATGTGCTTGTTTCCTTGGGTGGGGCTTGCTATGCTCAATTAAGGTTCAGTGGAAACTAAATTTGATTTGAAGTTAATTTTGTTAGTTGTGTATGTAAATAGGTGTCTGCTTAGGTCTTGTGGTCAGAGGAGCTGTTCCCTCTGTTGCCTGTTTCCATTGCATGTAGGGATTACTCTTTTACAGAATGAGTTTCCTTTTGCATACAGCACAGTACTGTTATAATTGTTACAAATATTGTTACAAAAGGTAGTGATAAAAATGCTGGTGATGTCATGTTTGCAAGCCATAATGCTCCTGTGCTCACCCATCTTGCTGATTTTAGTGCTCCCTCCTCTCATCTCTGAGGTCTCTGGTTTTCAGACTGTCATGGCTTAATAGTAAGTGTGGACGTCTGGTCTCTTTGCTCCTGTTGACTCTTGTACTGACTGAAATTAACTTGACTTGTTCAGGTGTTCTTGTGTTATTAAAGAATACATATTTAAATTAGAATGTTTTAAAGTGCAAGTGCTATTTAGTTAAAAATCTGACTCAGGAATGTACCAGATTTGCATCATATTGCTGCAAGCACAACTGAGCTTGTCCTGACGTGTTCGTGTTGTGCATTTGGGATCTTGGAAATTATGGGTGATTAGATTCAAAGATCATCAGCCAGGGAGCGTGAGTAATATCAGCTGTCTCCAGAGAAAAGAGGGACAATAGGGAAATAAACTGTGTATGGGGCATCAATCTTTTGCTGAGGATGAAAAGGAAAGTTCTGTATCCTGGGAATGATGATTTGTTTGTCGAGTTCCCAGAAGAAGGGAGGAGAGCCATTTCATACACAGATTTTAGACTAAGTTAAAGAGTGTGCAGCAGTATATTAAATAAGAAACAGTGAGATGCTTCTGACACAGTAGCTGTTTGTAGACCACAGGAGCAAAATCTTACCCTGGCTTGCTTTGTTGAATGTATAGAGTTTACTGAACAGACCGTGTGGAGGGGGGGATATATTTTGTAGAGAAATGCTCGAGTCTTTTCTATTATAAAAGGATGTGTGAACTCTTCTAGTTTTGTAAATTAACAAGACATCTGCTTTCAAGGACTGTTTGCAGTCTGCTCAAGTGAGCAGCTCTTGAGTGAAAGTTGACATTTTTTGTAGAAATCACCTAAGTCTGTAGTGAATTGTAGTGCTTTTGAATTTACTGTATTTTGGAGTTAGCGATTAAGAGCATACCTAAGGCCTGCGTATTTTCGTGTTTGTCCTATGGTTTTGAGGGAACAGGGGAACTCTTTGAGGTGATATTTAACCAGCAAAGGTTGTGAGAGCATTGGTTAAAAGGAAAGCTGGCTTCAGTAATCAGCCTCAAGGGAGTGGCAGCAGCTCAGCAGGAGGAGAAATAGTCACAAATATATATTAAAAGATTAAAACAGAGTCTAGTTGTGTAAATATCTATTTATATTTTTGGGTCCTATTGATTTTCACTGCATGCTTAGCCAAGAATTCTGTGGTCTGATTTAGAAAGGAACTGTGTCCACAAATGTAATGGTGTCTCTTTTAAGGATTTGAGGCCACTGTATTCAGATGTTACTTCAATAGGTCTGTGTTTGGTAAATAATAAAGTGCCATTTGCTGTTTTATCTTCTGATTATGGACACAGCTCACCTCACTTATTAATCTATTGAATGCTGTCATATCAGTCTTACATTGGCTCTCTTTTTAGGTAGTTTCCTTGCAAGTTACACAATCAAAATACGCGTTATTTTTAAACCCTACTTTGTAAGATTCAAATCCATTTTCTTATAATAACAATAATTACCACTTTCTTTGGTTTAAGTTTCATTTCATTTAAGATTAAAACACTTTCAGCTTTCTTAACTAATAGGAAATAAATACTGTGTACATGAGCCAGGATTTTTTCCAAAATAAAATAGCCTGACCAGTTCTGCAGTTTGTTCAGTGTTGTCAGAAGAGGGAGCCCTCACACTTTTCAAAAGACTCATTCTGATTGTCAGTTAATGTGTGGAAGTAAAATTCCTGTTTGTATAGTAAAGTAAACTTGGCAGCTTGGATTTTTTTTGTTTCTTTTAAAAAATTCATAAAACTTGTACACAGAACTTGTTCACAGAACATTGTATGTAAAGATCTTTGTGGCTTATTTGCTTCAGACATCTGATAGTTTTGTTGTCCTCTAAAGCATTTCTACACTGTATTTGTTTTGCCGTCTCTCTGCTAATATTGCCAAACAGGCTTAGGCTTTATTCGACTTACTACTTAATGGATGAAAGTTTTTAGTGCTAACATTTTTTGTCTTACATGCAAGATTCTCGTTGCTTGGAAGTCATCCTTGCATCTGTTTCTCTTTGGTGATTATTTGTGTATTGGAAATTGCAAATAGTTTTGATGTAAGTTTGGTTGATCTCTTAAGCATAGACTGAAGATTGAGTTCAAGTACATTTGTGTGGCCTAGACAGTGATGGTCTCTGAGCTTCTGGGTGTTGTCTGAAAAATGGATCATAATACATCCTGCAGGATACAATACATGGTATTTTTGTTTGTCTGGACTCTGAGTTTGATCACCTTGGTGCAAAGTTTGTGTGTGTGAAATGGAGAAGATACAGTGAGAGGAGTCGGGAATGGTGCAGAGGTATGTAATAGTTTCCATATGAGAAATGTCTAAGTAAGTTATGAGCATTTCCACCTTTTCATCTTAGTTAAGAGAGATGTGAGTAGTGGGTTTAACAGCAGTGTCTGAAATGAACGTGAGAGAGGGTGAAGAGGAAATGACTGCCCATTCTTCCAGTGCACCAGATGAGTGTTCCTACCAGGTAAAGGTTTCAACACCAGGCTAAATCAATTACTGAGATACTGGAATCCCTTGTCAGGGTATATAGGGAATGCTGTGCCCTTAGATCAGGTTTTGAGGGGTTTTGGAGAAATTGCTGTTAGAAAGATCCCATTGACACCCACACAGATACTGTGATGGACTGGAAATTTCTGAAACTGATTGCTGCAAATCAAGAGTGTTGTGAGGAAGTGCTACTGATTACTTGGGTTTTTTTCTCTTAGACTTTTCTAGGCATCTTTTGTTGATGGGCTTTCATGAACTTTTATCCATTTTTATATTCTTGTGACTTTTCTGGATTGAATTTGAGGCACAGAAGTGGCCTTGTCATGCAGGGCCCATTGTGGCATAGCATCAGTATGAGATGTTGCTGACAGAAAGGCATAGGTCCCATACACTAGCCTCTTTTAGGAGGAAAAAATAATAAAGTTAATTGGCATTTTAAATTAACCTCTCTTGAAGGCATGTCTTTTAAAATCTGCTTTTCCAGGCTCTCTGTAGAACTTTAAACCCTTGGTGCCTACTTGACTCAAGTAGGAATACTTAAAGGGGATATGCTATCAGTATCTTTACAGAGACACTCTCCGCTATATAATACTCAGTTTGTAACTGTTACATTTGGCCTTTGGTGTAGGAAAGAGCGTGTGTGTCTACAGTGCCTGCGTAAAGATGGCTTGTGGGCTTTTTGTCTTCTGGGAAAGCTGTTTGAAGCCAATCAGTCTGTTTAATGACCAGGAACTGCATATTTGCTGTTGATTCCCATATAAATTACACATTCAGGAAATCTTTTGATACTACAAAAGAAGCTGTCTAACTTTTACGTTTGGATTTTTCTGAGATTGAAAGAAGCATGATAATGCTCTTTAAAAAGACCAGTCTCTTCCCTGTCTGTACTTCATTGCAGAGAAGGATCTTCAGCATGAAGGAAGAATGTATCGGACCACTTTATCTGTGCTCCTTTTTCTCCTTGTCTAGTCAAGCATGAGTCACTGGTTTTAGCCTCAAAATTGACTGTTAGCAGTTGGGTTTTTTTAATGGCAGAAATCTCAGCTTATCCTAAAATCTGGTAAAAAGCCATGCAGCAAGAAAACAAAGACACTTGTCAAGCTGAAGGAATATATTGCTATTTTTCTTTACCCCTTAGTTATGCTTTTACATGGTGTAGAATGTGGACTTTTCAAAATGTTTGTTTTACAATTACAGCTGTAATTAGTTTTGAAGGAGGATTAAAATAGAAGTTCCATTTCTCACTTCTTTCCACTAAAACTTGCATGATAATAATACTTCTGGATGCTAGATACTTTTAGAAGTCAGGAACAGTGATGTGAAGCTTTGTTACCATCTGCTTTTACATGCAACTGTCTGCTTGTAAATTTCTAGAACCTCACTTAATGCCTCTTTCAAAATTTCTATAAATGTAATTTAAAATATGTAGATCTATTAATATATAATACACAAATACACAAATAATTTACGAATACAACATTTTCTATTTCCCAGAAACATCACACATCCACATGTCATATGTTTTGCTCTTCCAAAAGTCTAGTTTCCTTTTCTTGAAAAATCAAAGTTAATTTTTGTACTAGAAATTACTTTCCATTTGCACAAATCCTTGCTTATTTAAATTTTGGCCTGGCCATATTTATATGGATATGTGCACACACACTTTCTAACATACCAGTTTGCCTACTGCAGGTGTTCCATGCAGATTCCACAATATAGGAGAATATTCTTAATGTGAGAAGTGGTGGAGCATGTTAAATTGAGTGTTTTTTCTGTTAGTTAGTGCTTTGCACTGAAGAATAATTAAATAGAAAATAACTAATATATTTCACTGAAACACCTAGCACATGTGTGTTACTGAATTGCTGAATTGTGGTATAAACCTTGAGAACCTGGGATAATATCTACAGAATGTGCTTTAGTGCATTCTTTGGCCAAACTGTAGTTTCTCATTTGAATGCATGCTACTACATAGTATACTAGTACATTTGGCTTCAACTTGTTACTTGTCAGATACAACTAATTGAGTTAAGATAGAGAATACTAAATGCTGGAGAACTGAACAAAGCAATCAGATGCACAATTATTGGCAGTGTCTGGTTCCTCTCTAAGAAGAATTGGTTACATTTTGAGATCACTGAATAAAATTAGAACTGTTTTGTTGATGAAATACTCTACTTCAGTTGCAAAATTTCAAACAGCCTCTAAGCCACACAGCCTTTATGGATGTGTGTGCTCTTATCCTTAATAACCTCAAACTTAGCTTGAGAAATTTTGGAAATTGTCTGGACAATTTTGGAAATTATGCTTCTATTTTTTTTTACCCTTATTTCAAACTTTCATCTGAAAAAAAAGGACTGTAAGTGCAACATCTGAAGATGTCGCAAATGCACTATAGTCTAGTTGCGTTATGGTTGAGCTCTGGATTTCCGTTCATTTGAAAAAGACCAGACACAAAACACGCACTACACTTAAGTATGTGCATATCTTGGTAAATTTTTGTGTTCGAATAAGGCTTCACCCCATTCTTGTCTCCTTGCAGGTCTTAAGAACCATGTCAGTGTTTCCTGTATGTTTTGTTGTTTTAATGACCTGCTTGAAAAAAGATGATTGCTGTAATCAGTGATACTGGAATAGAAGGAATTTTGAAGTACCAAATTGTTCTGGTGACTGGGTTTTTGATAAATCATTTTTGTAATTGTCTGGACAGTACTAGCAGAAGTGAGCATTGTATAGAGATGTCAGCACTACAAATGTAGGCTTTTAAGCAAGAAACAGAATGTCCCAAGGCTGAAAATAGCCTGTCCATTGCTCCTTGCTGAATTTCATTTTAGTCCAGATGTTTCCAAGCAATTTTCATAACATCAGATTACCTTTGTAAAATCTGAACTGAAAAGGTCTTTTGAGTGTGCTGTGAAGGGTTTTCATTTTACAGAAAGGAGTTTACTCCCATATTGGACAAAAGGTGAGCTTTTCTGGGATGGGGGAATATGTGTTTTGTACACATTCAAAACATTAGAAGCTAGGCACTGTAGAGGACACAGAATATTGAATTACAGGCTTATTCTTAGTTTTCTATACTTTCTTGGCAGAACAGTTGAGTATTTTTTAAGTGGTATTTTGTAAGCACTGTCGCAATGACTATTAAATTGGAATTACCAGGAAAGGATATTTGCACCCACCAGATGTAATTATATTTACACTGTGTCTTAAGTGTTTGTGGATGCTTAATGCTTTAATCAAAATCTTT
The DNA here is from genome assembly GCA_035583185.1 of Anabacerthia variegaticeps. NCBI lineage: Eukaryota > Metazoa > Chordata > Aves > Passeriformes > Furnariidae > Anabacerthia > Anabacerthia variegaticeps. Next base: position 8,507,371 of record JAWWEW010000166.1, read on the forward strand.
ACAAAGACACATTCTGAGAATTTCTTTCATAGTTGTTCACTGTATTGACAACATTCCTCATAAGTGTTCTGGTTTTAAAAGCTGTCCTCAGATGCATGCTTTGTTTAGTTTTGAGATTACAGGGCTGGTGAATAGATAGATTTATGTCGACTGGGTTATGTGTAAGTCATTGGTTATCTGTCCTCACCTATCTATCCCAAATAACTAAGAGAAGCTCCCTTTAGTTGTGGGGGCTTGTCTTAGTTTGAAGGGAAACTAAGATATATTTATTGGCTAAGAAATAAAATAATCGCTCTTCTTAAATTTAGAAACAAACTTTAATTAGGGAAAAAATATAAAATATGAATATGAAAGGATA
>JAWWEW010000166.1:8507828-8586205 GCA_035583185.1 Anabacerthia variegaticeps
TGTTAACCACTGTAGTTATGCTAATGCATTGCCTCCAAGCTTTTGGAAGGAATTCAAAAGGTTTGAAACTATAACAGGGCTTTCCTTAGCTGCTTTGTGCTTTTGGATTTTATTTTTTTTTTTAATTTGTCAGAGCAATTAGGGGAAAAAAATCCAACCCACCAAAAAACAACCCTCTCCCCCCAAAAAAATTGCAACAAAACAAACACTAATGGTCAAAGCTTTCAAGAGAAATTCTTACTGAAAAGGTGCACATGGAAGCAGAGAATTGATAAAGAGGCATTGCCATTGTTAGGACGATTATGAAAGCAGAAGTGAAGTGTATTGTAACTATACTCCCATTTTTTTTACTTCTACCTTCTCATCTGAAAAACTGAATTTGCCTATATTGCTTCCTTGTGGAGTTTGCTACCAGCTGCCATGCATTCTTTAAAGAGCAGATTAACAAAGATGTACTCTGAATATGGTCTGAGGGTCTTATTTGACCAATATAATATTAATTACAGAATATTTTTCAAAAATTATTGGTTATTTTGAGTCTGTGTAATACTGACAGACAAGCAAAGGATAGTCTATAGATTTGATGAAATCTGCAGTGGTATTATGTTATCTTTACTTGATCCTCCTTTTTCCCCTTCTGCCTGTGCTTGATTACTTTTTTTTGGGGGGGCATGTTAAAGAAAAATACAATTTTCATAAGAGTAATAGCTATGTTGCCTCATGAAGCTTCTAGCACCAAGGTTATTGGTTTCAGAAGTGGTTGAAGAAAGTTGTATTTAATATCTGGTGGCTTTCAAATGCTTCTGCACTATGGTTTTCAGACAGGGAACATTATTTTCACTCTTAACTTGTGTCAGTCAGGTGAAAGGTAACTTTTTTTTCTCTCATGTTACAGCCCTGCTGTAGAAACAGGGTCATTGTCCTCTCCACTGCCCTGCTTCCCAAGAGTAACTTGAAAGTACTTAGAAAGTAGTATTTGACTTTTCATCCCAGGACTCTCCCGCTGCTTTGGAAAAGGTTGTGATGCCTCTACCCATGACAGAATCACTTTGAAAGAGTGCACAGGTAAAGTCCGATGGTGCCCTGTAGAGAATCAGGACTGAGATTTCACTCATTGGTAATGAAAGTGATTGAGGTTAGTTTTCCAGTACCTTGGAAGTATTAACTCGGCTTCTAAAACCATTAAGAGGAGACTGAAAAATAAATGCACATTTTTGTCTCAGATTTTATTTAGAGTGTTTAAAAGCTTTGAAAACAAAGCATCAACAAAGCAAAAAAAAAACCACCTGAGAGATCATTGTAGGATTGGATTGGCAGAAGACATGAATGAGCCTTCATTGGGGAGAAAAAATTAAACAAAAATGAATTAACCTCTGCCTTGTAAGCTGTCTTCATTTTTGCTTTTGAAGTGTCAGTTTGTGGTTTTGATAAATGTCAGAAGCATTATTCTTCTCAAATAAGATTCTTCTCTGCATAATCCAGTGTTACGGTTTTTTCCCTTTCCTCCAAAGATGACTTTGTCCTCCCTTTGGTTTCTAATCAGACAAGTGCTCAAGAAATGGGATGGATTTGACAGCTAAGTGTGTTTCCTACTGAATTAGTTTTGTAAGGGAACTAAAGGAGGCTGATGAGAGTATTCTTTCCTGCAGTTTTGGAAGTTAACTAAATTCATAAAATGAGAACTGAAACATGCACACACACATCCAGCCCCTTCTTTTGTTTTCAAGTTTTCAATCTGTTTATGTGTATAACATTTGACTTGAGAAAGAGTCCTTTTTTACACAGAGATGTGAGTTAGTGGGCTGCAGCCTAGTGTCTTTGTCCAGGTATGAGGTACACTAATAGTTATGGCACAATGTGTTTTAAATAGAATTCTTCTCCTCCCTGTTCAGAAGAAAAGGCTTTGCAGAGAGTACATGTAGTGAAGCTTTGTATTCACTTTATTTGTTTTTAAAGTCAACCAGTAAAAACTTGTTTAGGCATTTTTGTTTGTTTTCTTCCCAGCTGTTCCAAATAACAGATTGCGAAAGTGTGCTTTTAGGATTCTGTAATGTTTAAAAGCACTCCTGGCAAGGATTAAGGGAAGAAAGGGAGTACAGGTTGCCAGTCTGAGGTTGGTTTACTTTCAGGTAAAAGACTTCAATGTCATAGACAGTGGTTTGGTTGATTTATTGGCACTGGGAAGTTCTAGTCATGGATTTAGACTCCACCATGTTTAGGTGCTAAAGAGTATACAAAAGGCATGTGGCTTCTGTATGAGACAGGAGAACAAGTAAATATAAGTATAGGCTGCTCTGGAAGGAAGAGAAAATGAAGACAACATTGCTTAGTGCAGTAAAGGAGCAGCCACTTGTGATTGCTTGAACACACTCAGGTGTTTCAGTGTCTCAGAATCATAGAATTATTTAGGTTGGAAAGGACCTGTAAGTTCATAAAGTCAAACCATTAACCCAACACTGCCAAGGCCACCACTAAGCCAAGTCTGTAAGCACCACATCCACACATTTTTTAAATGCCTCCGAGGATGGTGTCTCATCCACTTCCCTGGGCAGCCTGTGCCAATGCTTTACAACCTTGTATCCTCTAATTTGCTATGCCTCTATTTGAAATCAAGTTTTTCAGCTTGGAAGTGTTTACTGTATGGTTCAAAATGCCCTGTAAAAATATACACAAATATTTTATTTGAGACAAGTGATTTGGTTTGTGTAATTACTTAGCTCAGCATTACTACCTTTAACCATATATCTTACACTAAAATCGTTATGAGGCTTGTTACTGGAAAGGCAGTTCAGTATATAACTGATGGTGCACAAGCACTTACAGCATGAGGCCTTATGGCATCTGGGAGGGAAAAGGAAGCTCAAAATCCATTAGAATTACTAAATAAGAGACACAGCCTGAAGGAAACACTCTGGTTTTCCTCTTCATCCTAAGACCATGATTCAAATAGTCCTTGTCCTACCAGAAAAGTTAATGTGGGGATATAAAACCAAACAAATGGAAAGCATTAAGCCGTTGCTGTCTTAGCATGCTGGTTGCCTGTTGGTGTGATGGCTCTACCCTCCCAAGTGATAGATAGAGCTGTCCAAATTTGTGTTCTCTGTGTGCAGTTTGTTTGCTTTGATGAGCTGTCAGATTTAGATTTAAACTCTCTGCCATCACTATCACCCCATACTACTGCAGATCCTTCTTATTAGGACTGTCAGGATCCTCGTCTGTTATGTTTTGGAGGACTGGGTTATAGTGACAAGAGGCCATTACTTATGGCTGCATTTAGTCAGGCCTCTTTGCAGCAGTATAAATGCTCCTTTTGCTAAATTGCAGTGTAGGTTTGGCCAAGAGCTCATCCTTCTGCTACGGCTCGCTGAGCCATTTGCATCCTTTGAATTGGAGCCCTAAGTCAAGTTCATTTAATCAGTCACTCCAGTGCAAATAGTGATGAATTTGCCAAGTGATTTCTTTGGCAAAAGACAAGTCATGCTTTGCAACTCTGATTCCATATAATTTTCCCTCAGGGTATAACCCCTGCTTTTATTTACTTCCTACATATTTTCCATGATTGGAGAGCTGAATAAAGTAAACAGTGTATATATGTTTTTATTTCAAATCCTGAAGGAAGCTGTGAAGGGCATGTATGCATAATAAGGAAAGGAGAAACTGATCCATTGTTTAAAGCCAAAATTGCTATGGTACTTAATGTATTTTCCTTTATCAAAAATTGTTGTCAACCGTTTCATATTTTAGAATTCCTTAAGTTATAGAACAAATGTTAGTGTTTTTTAAAAATGGCAACTCAGTCCTTTCTCTTAATGTTTGCAGAGTTGGAGCCTTGAAAAAGGTCATACACAGTTAAAAGCACATTACTGGATTGATACAGACATTCCTATATGAACAGATTTACTTCCAAGGGAGGTGCTTGTTGTATGTAACAGCTTCATTCTGACTAGAATACTGTTTTTTCAGTTAGAAGAATTGCAACTGATATCTACCTTTGTAGCCCATTGACAAGGGGCGCGACTGGTTCTGTCTCCCCTACCACCCACTGTATGCATCTAGTAATGCATGACTTTTTGGTAGGCTGCTGTGACTTATTAATACAGAGAAAGATTACCCCTCATCCCCAGGTTATTTTCCTGTAGCGTTAATGAGCTGAAGGATCTCAGGAAATTGTCAGATGAACATGGGAACTGGTAAAATGTTCTGGTTGTGTGTGTTTGTTGGGATAGAATGACACATCCCTCTTTCAGCAGTATCAAATAAGTAGAATATGTAATAGCATTCTAAATATTCTGGATTTTACGTCAGTACAAGTACTTCCTGAAGAGGGTTTCCTTCTAAATAAATCTTCCTTCAGTTCTCTGCCCAGGTGTTCTGTGCTGATCCTGGGTTCTCCCAGGTTGGCATTTGCATCGTGGGATGTCTGCCAGAGGTAGCTGTGGTGTCAGCACTCCACATCCTGGAATCCTTTCACTTTCCATGATTGAGTGTTCTTTTTTTGCTGCTTTCAAAGTCTGAAAAGACTGTCACAGATAACACCAGGCTCTGTGTTGCACTCGGCGTAGGTGAGAATACACAGTGACAGTGGTTGGTCTGCAAAGCTGCGCCTGTGGTGGTGTGCTGGATTAGTGGTCAAAAGGGGCTGAAGGCCAAGCAATCAGGGATTTGCAGTGTTCTTTGTCATAGAAACCTCATAGAAATGTTAGCTGTACAGGAAGAGTCCATGGGCAGAAAGGGTAGGCTATAGTTGTGTGGATGTGGCCATTGATGATTGGATAGAGAACAGTGCTGATGTAAGAGTTTCTTGGCCAGGTCTGTGAACTCACAACAATTGTATTTTTGAAGTTGTGGGGTCCTCCTGGCACCCAGTGCTTTTAAAAGAATTCACTTTGTTTGCATCTAAGGATAATCAGAAGTCAGTGAGAATGCTTCTGGGCATTAACAGCTCTAAATTTTGATGTTTTTCATTAGTGGATGTCTAGTAAAAGTCATACATAGAAATCATGTTGTGAGGAGAACATATTCTGGTACATCAATAGGAAGGTAAGAAGGAAAAGTAGAATTTCAGAGTTGAAGAAATGACCTTTGTAGTTAAGCATTCTGCATCAGTGCTGAGCTGTGCAATTCCTGGCCTGCTTCTGTTTTGGGAAGAAATTGTCTCATTCTATTATTATGTTGTTTTCAAAGAAGCATAAAGAAAAGGTTGAAGTCTTGACAGCTATGACAAAGTCCGGTGCCATAATGTGTCACCAGATAAGTGATACTGTACACTCTGTGGCAGTCAGTAAACCATAGCAGCCACTATTTATATGTCAACTTTTAAAGAGACGAAGTGTTACCCGAAGGGGAGAGAATATCAGAACTTGACAGCCTGGTAGACATCTGAGGTTAAATGTCATCTTTTGAATAGATATAACTTATGTATTTGTTCTATGTATTGAGATCTGAAATTCCAGACTTTAAATGCTCATTTTGTTACTTTATGGCACTTAAAAACATTGTGCCTAAGAACAGAGCAGAGTTTCCTGCTAGAGCAGATGATGTTAAAGGTTAGGTCTTAGTTTTCAATATCTAATTTCTACTGTGTAAATATGTGGGTGCATATGCAGCCAGCAACAGGAGAGAGAGATGCATCTTGCTTATTTCCTAATCTTAAAAAATAAATTGGTTTTTGGTAGTAATTTGTATATTACTTGGATTTCTCTATTATATCAAAGGATTTTCATGTTTCCTGAGTTTGCTGGTTTTTGTAAGTTCCTGTTTAATTTTAAAACTTTAAATTAAACCCTTGTTTTATGTCTCTATGAGCAGCATACATAAAACATAGAAAGTAGCTACATAGGTCTTGGGATTGTTTTATTTTCCCTACCAGAAGTTGTTTGTCCTTTGAGCATTTGTTTCTGTGTTGATTTTTAACTTCTTGAGTACTCTTATCACTTTATATCACTTGGAGTGGGAGAGGATAGAGTGGAGATATTTCTAGTTATTTTCATGATCTCAGAAGAGAAGTAGTCTTCAAACAATATTTTCAGCCTTTATGAGGAACAGTATGGTTTGAATCAGAGGCACCATATTTTCCTCTTCTCAAGAGAATTGCTAGTATGTTTTTTACATTCTGAAGCCTGTGTGAGATTTTCCATTGAAATGTGAATTTCAATACTCTGATTATGTGGCTGAAAAGATCACTTTCTGTGATTTCACAATTAGTCTTAAGCGCTGCAGAGACTAACGTTGGTAATACCTTCATGCTGTTTCATCCATTCGGTTTGCTGCTGTTTTTGTGTGAAATTGGTAGTAAATGAAATTATTTTCTAGGTGTTACTTGAAAAATAGTATTGTGTAGTTTTAAAGCCACCGTTTCAGGATTTGAATGATTTTAGTATAGAAACTGGTAGGGAGTAGTGGTCTCAAATACAGATTCCCTGGATGTAGAGTAAGGAGGGAGGCGGACAGCTGAACCATGACCTTTGTATTCTGCTGTCAGATGCACTGCAAGGTGTGTGTTCTCTCTGCTTTTTGCCTTTAATGCAGCGTGCAAATCTAACAGCCAGTCAATCTGCTGCCTGCATCCCTAGATCAGGGGAAAACTTCTGCTGCATAGGAAGATGAAGAATGTGCTTTTCTTGATCTTCCTTCAGCCCGTTCATACAGCAGAATGTGAGAGTTTTGAGGCTTTTGTGATGCGTGCTGTATTGCAGCTGCACCTCTTTATGTTGCTTTTTTTCTTACAACCTTCTGTCCTAGCTTTCCTTAGAGGAGCGTTGCCCACCATAAACAGCTTTTTGCACCTTTTAGAGGCAGATGTGTGATACATGAAGAGGGGTGTGGGTGGGTTCATCTGAACCCTGGGTGTGTGGTGTTGAGCTCAGAACCCGCAGCTGCAACTTTGAAGAGGAACCCTGGGTTTTCTCTGAATATATTGGCTTGAGATGCTTTGGCAGCCAGACATGTCAATGGTGGGCTAGACAGTGTCAGGGAGGGAACTGAGAATAGGGCAACAAGGATTTGACGTGACTGGTCTTGATAAAAGCTTTGAGAAGCCTTGTGAAACATTGGTGTGCCCATTTGTTTTCAGTATTTTCAATTCTGGTCTTCCCTTCTCAATAAGAATGTTAGAACAGGAAGAGAGAGAGAGAGAGGGGAAGAGCTGAATAGTCATAGTATTAGCTGCCTTACAGGAAGAGACTGAAAAGATGCAGCCTTAGCATGTGGGATCAGGCAGTCTGCACCCATCATGTAATGCAGTGGCTGCAGTCCTTGAGGGAACGTGGTGGGGGATGGATGGCAGAAAATGCCTGGAATTGCATTCTCTTTCATCGGATTTCCTGTTGCTGCTGCAGAGGGCCACTGATCTGACCCAGAAGTGCATTTTATCTGTCCTTGATGAGAGAGTGTCATAGCTACTTGTCTTGGATTATGACCTGAATACGAAATTTGGGTAAATCATTCCAGTACTTCTGTGGTTAGGTAGTGATTTTTCAGTTGAGAATTTGGTTCATTGCATTGGAAAGAGTCAAAGGATAACTTATTCAAGGTTCCTTTAAAGGGCATTTGGTGATGTGTTTTCTCAACTGCAGCTCTTGAGAATTCTTTCTGTATTTCAATCAGTGGATTATTGCAAGGTAAATTCAGTGGGGTACTATGATGAAAATATTACAGATTCGCATGAAGGCAAATGAACCTTGTTTTTTTCTCATTTCTTTTGAATGGGTCCTGTTCAGAAACTTCTGTTCAATCATTATTTCTGAGGTAAAATGCTTTTTTTCTCCTTTGTTTTTAACAGGTTCTTGAAGATGCAGAGGCTCAACATCTGTTCCAGTCCATTCTTCCTGATATGGTCAAGCTGGCGCTCTGTCTCCCTACTATCTGCACTCAGGTAAGTAACACAGCCAGCAAGTGCTCTGTGGCAGATCCCTCTTTGCAAACTCTAACTGATGGCTGTGTATTCAACAGTCTAAATTAGCAGCAGTTTCTGTATTCACAACTAAAAAGGATGAAAATGTAGCTGCTCAGCTCTACTGGAGCCAGACTAATGATGATGGCTGAGAATTTTGGAAGAATAGGTGAAAACTGTGTTCTCTTTCTCCTGTCAAATGGGTTTACTGTAATTGTTACTCGTTAGGAGTCAGAATGGTATGTGCCCCTACCCCACCCCCGCATATTATCATCACATAGTTAAAAAAAAATAAAAAATGCCATGAATGTTGCAAGCCAAAATTCCAAACCTGGAGGTTAATGCCTGGTAAAATGGAAGATGTATAACAAAGTGGAGCTGAGCTTTTTGTTCATTTGCATTGTAAAAGAATGGATAATTATGCACTTTCTACAAATACTGTCAATGTTATTTCTTCAAGTAGCATGGAAAAAAATTCAAAACTGGTCATAGAGTTATGACTGCCTTGTTTCATTCTAAAGTTTAAAGCGTGGTTATTGTAGCTGAAAGCATTCTTTAAGGGTTCTTAACCATATAGCTGTTGAACATAGATATTTACTTCAGTTTTTAACATTGCCCAGAATTTGCAACATCCTGTCTATTTTTTCCCCTTTCCATTCCCCATGATTTTGCTTGATAACTTGTGTTTTCCTTTCTTTTGTGATCTGTCTTTTTATTATTGATTAGAAATCTGCAGTTTGTCAGGCAAGCCTTTTCTGAATTGTCTTGAGTAAACCTGTTCTTGACTTTAATGGTGCTGCTGATTAAAGGCTTTACCAATGGCCTAAATTATTCTTGCTGTAATATAACAAATGTAATTTTGTGATCCTGTTTTTTCTTTCAAAAAGAGTAAGCTAATTATTTTTCTCTCTCCTTCCCTCCCTCCCTCTCACTTCTTTTGTGGGTAGCCGATACCTCTTCTGAAACAAAAGATGAACCACTCCATCACAATGTCACAGGAACAGATTGCCAGCTTTCTAGCCAATGCTTTCTTCTGTACTTTTCCACGTCGCAATGCAAAGATGAAGTCTGAGTATTCTAGTTATCCAGACATTAACTTCAACAGGTATGGCGCTCTGGAGTAAATGAAGCCAATAACCCTCCCATGGAAATATTACTGTTGTCATTTAGGGGACAAAAACTGGTTTGTTTCATGTTTCTGTCACTAATTTCAGTAGTTTGCTTTTTGGGTTTTTTTTCTGTCCCTCTAAGGGAGTAGAAAACTGTGCAGCTGTATAAGAAAAGATCTTGTGCACAGGAAGATATGATTAATATTTCCTTTTTTTCCCCTGTGTGAATGTGCACAGACACACTCTTGCTCTGACAGGACTGATAAAATCGCTACTTCTTCATAAGCCAATCCTCTGCAAATGGTATATTTCAGTTGTGCTTCAAGTGTTATATGTATTTAAATTAAAGGCCAGTGTTTCCCCAGCCATGTTTCTGTTGTCTGTGTGTCATCATCAGGGGTGATCTGCACATTAAGTCAGATCAATAGGACTTTGTTCTTCAGCATCCATACAATCACTTTAAGGCAGTTGTTAAAATTAACCTGTCCTCTTCGCTACAAGTTCACCTTAACAGATTTTAAGGCCACAATAAAAATTAACTTAAAGATACTCTGATTTTAAGCAAACCTTTATTCTTTTTTCCTCATTGCTAACTTGCAAACAGATTTGATTAGAACTTTTTCTTCACATCTTTTTTATAATCTAAATATGCTTATTTCAATTTTAAATGAGGGAAGAGGATGGAGACATTTTCTGCAGCAGAATATTATGATTCACATGAACTTGTAGATTAGAAATGAGTGTTGTTTGTTTCTTGGGATTCCCATACAAGTCTGTGTAGATCAACTGTGAGCTTATTAGACTGGAGCTTGGATAGATTATTGATCTAGAGTTTTTCTTATTCCTTGCTGTTAACATATGCAGTTTATGTGTTCTGACAGCTGAGATGAGATACGAAACAGTGTTGCCTGTGATCCAGCACACTTGGGCGCAGGTAACATAAGGGCTGTACCACACTAGAACTTCCTGGAATAAATTGTTAGGCATGCTGATGAACTAATAATGGCTTTGGTGCTTTCTGCCTTCAAGGGCTCTCACAGGTTTATATATGTTGTGTATTTTAGAAGAGAGACCAGAGTCACTGTCCTGGTGTTCATTCCAAGAGTGCAGTGGGTTATGGAAGAGAAGTGTGTGTGTGTGTGGGCATTAATATGCCATACAATTCGGTGTGGTTTTTTACCAGTATTGCACAAGAACAAATAAATGAAAAGTACCATTAAAAAGTATCAATGTTCAGAGCGATAAAAGAGAACAGTAAGGTCTGGAAAGGGTTCTGTTTGACTGCACACTTCTAGCTGTGTTTTATGGTATTTTTAAAGGACTTTAAGCTACCATTTTTTGTTGTAACTTAAACATTCTATAAACCAAGTAGTTACATTTTTTAAGTTGGATAATTTCTTACCAACTGCAGAATAAAACACTGTTAAATAACGAATAAATTCGTATTCTCCTCTATGAACATTGCAGAGCAATGTAAAGTCACAGTAGCACAGTGAAATACTTGTGGTTGACTTGAGGCATAATGTTGCAAGCAATTTTAAGTAAAAAAGCCTTGGCAAATTATTAGGTAAATAGCTTCCTGACATAGACTTAAAGAATATCCAGTATTAACTATGAAACATTCAGAATTTTCTGCCCTATTTCACTCAGTGCCCCTTTGATTTCTGACTTGGCTTCCTGGTACTCTCCCTCATAGTAAGCTCCAACAATGTTATTTAGAAGGGGAATACAGCAGACAACCTTCAGGCTTTCCTCTTGCATTGTGGATGAGGTAATGCTCAGCTTCTGGTCATGGGGGATAGAAAGCCAATTTTATTTGTGCAAGAGCAAAATCACTGTTGCCAGACTGTGGAAAAGAAGGGAAACTGATGTCCTCTGGTTCTTGAGGATTAAAAGTGGCTCTTCCTCAGTGTTTTCCAATGTATGTGTTTATTATGAAGTACAGTTTCCTTTTCCAGTCCTTTATTTTACATAACCATTTGTTGCAGCAAATCCACACCCCTACACCCCCTGTATTTTTGCATTTGATAGTAAGCACATTAGTGAAGTAGAATACAAGGTGTGACAGACAGTGGATAAAATGAGAAGGAATATGTCATTGCGAGGGGGACTGGCAGGATAAAACCAAAAAGAAATTGAAGAGTAGTGGAGAGAGTACTACGAGTCTGTACAGTTTTCTGCTACTGCATATTACCTGACTCAGTTAAAATCTGAAATGAGGGGGGAGAAGAAGGATGAATAGTATCCTATTTCTTTCTTCCTCCTTCCACCCCTGTATTTTCTCACTCTTCAAAGTTAGTTCTTTAGTAGGAAGGACAGAGTAAAATGCCATTTTTTCAGCTATTGTTTCAGGCTTTCAAAGATGACAAGGCTTAGTTCACTGCAGTGTGTATTTTCAGCTTTTATAAAAAAGCCTTTTGTGAAGGTGGATATACCCAAAAGGCAATAGGCAATGACTGAAGCTAAAATGTTTGTGACTTTTTTTTTCCTGTTTATAACAATGTTTTGATGTAAAGGCTTCGGAGGCTGCTGCTCTGCTTTGTGTTCTTAGGGATGGGCATAACATTGTTCACACAGCAACCTTTTGTCCCCACAGTATCATGGTCTGCAGCTTTTTCCAGGCTTAGTTCTTTCCTCAGCATAATTCATCTGCTACATGACTGTGACTGAATGACTTTGTTCTTTGGATACCAAAATATAATCTGCTGTGGTTTCCTAACAAAGTAGCATTACTGAGTGGATGCTAGCACTTCTTTTGTTTAACAAGAGTGGTGTTCCACTACCCACGTCCTGTCTGCATTCATACAAAAGGCTTCTACCCCTCCCTTCTACTCTTTGAGGCTGAAATACTGAAATTCTTGACTTCTAAGTTAGAAACACAACTGTGTAAGTTTTCTTGTGTTTTTTTGTTTTTGTTTTACACAGCAGTCTTTTGTTGATGCACTTTTTGCAGACAAATATTAGTACCTTTTTAGAAATTATAAAATAGTTACTGGTTTTATATTTAAATGCTGCTGTGTTCCCTCTTTCCTCCTAGTCTTCTCCCTGCTCTAGGTTTTTGTGCGGTATTAACTGCCATATTGTAAGTTCCACCCCTACTCCCCCTAAGGTATCAATCTGTTTTACAAAACAGCAGTCAGTGCAAGATATTGAGAATTTACTCACAGAGACATAGCTGCAGCTGATTGGAAGGAGGGCTGTTCTGTGTTAGTATTAACATATGTCATCTGTGCTTTACCTCTCCTCTCCTGTCTGTTAGTCTTGCCAAATGAGAGGAGGAAAAAAGTGGCCATTCCTCTTCTGACACTGAAGCACTTCGTTTAATAGTATGTTGTGACACTGACTGTCTGTTTTGAATATTCATCTTGCTACAGCCTGAAAGTCACCTGTGTATAATGAAATACTCAGTAATTTAATTGAATTCTTCCCTTTTGTACTTGGCAAGGATGGGCCTATTATGATTCATAAGTCATTAATAACATTATTCATTTCAAATATAGTTGATAAAATGGAATTTGTAGTTTAAGTGCTTTAATATTTATGAATTCAAGCAGATAGAATGGCATCCATTCAGTGGCTAAACATTAGATCATACTGAATAGCATAAAATACTGCTTCAAAATATCAAACTAAATTTAGAGCTTTCAATTTTTCTTTTTAAAAAACACTACTATCATATATATGATGGCATTAGATTGGGCAGCTTTATGTAAAAATAACCCATAACAAAAGAAGTAATTGAATTCATCTTACTGATTAATTTATCATGGAAGTTGCATCCTAGTTGAATGTAGAGTCTGAATTGCATTGACACTCTGCATTTATTATGTTGGTTGCAAAGTTTAAAGTAGCTTCTTGTGGTGATAGCCATAATTAACCTTCTTTGGAGAATAGTTTGTTGTTTAATGTAGGACTTTCAGGGAAAAGATATTCCTCTTGAAATATCCGAAGGTTGAACACTGCTTTCTTGCACTTATTTTTCATAAGATGCTGAAAGGGAATACCATGCATTGTCAGACAAGACTGCTCCATGGACATTTTCCTTTCCCACTGTCGGCCAAGTTATCAGACCTGTGTTAAGACAATATAGAATTTGGTAATTTAGGAAACTACCTAGTTTGATTATATGTGAAAGCAAAATGTAAGGAAAAACGTCTGCAATCATGAGTTGGTGTTCCAGAAAGGACATAGGTTTGTCAAGGACCTGCTTTGCTTCTACTTGGTCTTTGACTTGCTACAGATCTTTTCTTAGCTGTTGTGTCAGGTTAGAAAACTCCTCTGTTTTCCTTATTAAAAACACTTCTATTGTTAAAGAGCTTTTATGTATCTGTAGTAGCTCCCATCAAAGCCATCAGGGTTGAATTCATAACTGGACATAGTATGTCTGATGACATAAGCCTGATGGATCTTTTGGTACATATATTAGTGGATGTCCTGGTCTGAGACCACCAGTATTCCACTAGGACTGAATTTCTTCGTCTTTATCAAACAAACCTTTAAAGTAATTTCAAGTGTTTGGAAATGAGAGGGAAAACATACTAGTTAAGATATGTCTTTTATGGAATATATGTGAAAGGAAATGGGAAACTATAGTACATTTATGCAGGAGAGTTGAAATCTAATTTACCAGTCATGCAATTGTCTTTCCATAAACAACATCAATTTCACAACACTAATGAATATTCTCTGGGGAATAAATTAGCTAGTGATTTTGAGAGATGACTGAGATGCATTGCTCCTCTGAAAAGTGGTTTTAGGTTTTCTGAGTTTACAGACACTGATCCTACAAAGCTCATTCTTATACCTACCTTAGGTATGTGTTCTGGTCAGCCTTGGATGGAATACTTTGAGTATAATTTTCTGGAAAAAAAAGTAAATCAGCATTTGTGTTTGGTAAATGTGGAAATACTCTTTAAATAAACAATTTCAGAAGGACGCTATTTATAATGAGTCTGTCATAATTACTTTGCTGTAATGGTTAAAACAGTACTCAATCTGAATAGTTTTGTTAGCTTAGTAAATATAGTAATGTAGTTCAGAACTTATATTTCTCTTCTGTTTCCTGGAACTCCAGTTCTTTTTCTTCTTTTTTTAATTATTCCAAGAGGTTGAGAATTGCAGGAGAAAGATGGAAGAGTTGTCTCTTATGTGCTCCCCAGTGCCATTGATGCAATCCTAAATGATGAGGTTATTGGGCCATTCAGCACTATATTAGTTTTTCCTTTAGGGTGCTGTGTGTCAGTATGAAATTTCAGGATGCTCAGCCATTTAATCAAAATAGCTCAATCATATAGAGAGCAATACAAGTTGACACTAATATACATAAGCAAACATTTTTACCCCATATGTGTATAAGGTATACATATACATATGTAAGATAAACATAGGCTTGAAATGCACCAAGACAGAAAGCCAACGTATTTGGGTTATTCTCTTTTCCAAGTGTTTTGCCATTCTATACTAAAGCTCTGTTTAGTGGTTAGCTCTGTTGTTGAGGTCGAAGGAAATGTCTATTCAATATTTGCATTTCTGCATTAACTTTCCATCCTTTCCCCTGCTTGATCCCCTTCCTCTGTGACATCTATCCATACTACTTCCTTCTAAGTCCTTCCTTCACTTTTATTTGTAGGAGAAAAATGAGGTTTTAGTAAAATGTTTTATACTTGCTTAGGTGTTATATTACCTTTAGTGAGATCACACTAAAATATAAGAAAAGCACAAGTGTGTCTTCAGCAATAGTAAAAAAGGCACTTTCTAATGCTTGTTGGAGAGCTAAAGAAAAAGCACATAGTTACTTATAGCGATCACAAGTACAAAATTGTGCATCTGCACTTCTGCAAACAGCACCTATGAAATGCCATGGATTTATGAATGGGAAGTATTCTTTGAAGCATGATCCATACTGCAAATTTTTGCATATTGTTAGAGCATGGATGCTTTTCTGAGTCTTACAATAGGTTCTGATTTCAACATAAAGTCATGATTATTCTCTTTGAAAATAAACATTCAAAGGAAGCCCAGCCTGGGTATGGAAATACCATTATGAAATTATTTAACTGGGAGTTTAAATCACGTGCTTGTAATGGCTCCTGCTGGAGCCAGTTCTGAAAGTAGCATCAGGGGAGCAATTTAGCTCCTTAGAAATTAAATCTTACAAGTAAATACTGTATTTAATTATACCTGAATCAGAAACAATATTTCAGAACTGTTTACTTAAGCTGGTTCAAATTCTCCCCAGTAAACTATGTGCATGCCAAGGTCACTTTTGTGAAGCTCTTAATGTTCTTAAATCACATTCCTTTTGTGTCCTTAGCAATGCAGCCTTTGAAGTTCCTTGCAGATTTGCCACTTGCCTCAGCACTGGAAGGAGTTAGGAGCAGGTTCTTTAGAACTTTTGGCTCCAGCTTTAGAAGGTGAAAATGTTGGTTGAAAATATGATTTTGAGTTTGCAGTTGACAAAGTAAAGACCAGAGTATTGAGTACAATTTTAAAATGTTTTTTTTTTTCCAATCCAAGTTTTTTTAGGAAAACACTAATTCAAAAATAATCCACATTTTCGTAGTAATTACTGACATGGTATAAACTGTTGTCTTGTAACTGTACTGTATGTTTACTGACAGTTGTTTTACACTTTCCCAATATCAGTTCTTATTATTTTTAATCTTTTATTTCTTATATATAGGATTTCTCCTCAAAACAATTGAGTGTCTGAATATTTGCTAAGAAACAGTTTTCATTTAGCCACAATGACTTTAACAATCTACTTTTGTTTATGACATTGTTCACACATCTCCTTATGTTTTAAAATCTCTGGCCTTGATTTCTTGAATATTTAAATGTATCTCTGTAGAGGTCTTCTGTGTGATTAACGTTGCTGCTATCCTGTCTTGGAGAGCCATAGATGGATTTAACAGCTGCGGTTGGTGATTGGCCCTGGACGCTTTCTTAGCTCCTGTACCTGCTAAATAAGTTTGCTGCATGGCAGTGGGAACATCCTGTACAAAGCTAAATAGCTTACATATGCAGTTGCCAGTAATATTTCAATTACTTCACCTGAAAGGGAGCTTGAAGTGCTTTGCATTTGATTTACCATGCACTTCATTTGGATGAGTTCTTTAATTGGAATTAATGGGTTTTGGCCCTGTGTGCTTCTGTCAGGAAATTATGTGGCTTGCACTTAGATTTTTGGGTGAGGTTTTTTTTAGTAGAATTTATGTCTTAGTGCTTGAAGAAGAATTTTATTTAATGTCTTAGTGATGCTTTCATGTAGCTTTAAACTTTAAAATATTTACTTCAAAAATAAAATTTCCCGTAATGTTGCCTAATTGAACATTTAAGAAATAAGGTTCAAGGTTAAAACATCCATAACTCTGCCTTGTTATGTCCTCACTTAAACTAATGGGGTAGGACTGAGCAATTTTCAAATCATGTAAATATCACTTGCTTTTCCTGTTACATTCACAAATATGACTGTTTTTAGCTTGATCTGACTTATTTCAGGCATAGTTTTTCAAGTTCTGCTCTTCTCCTGCCCAGTCTGCTCAATATACAGAATCACATGAACAACTCTCTCCTGACAGCTTGCAACTTAAGCAAGATGTCAGTTTGCTGTAAAGAGGCAAAAAAATAAGCAAAGGCATGATCAGGCTAATAGATAAATTAACTAGTTTAAAGGCTTCATACCAAATGAGACTTCAAGATAAACGATCAGATGTAATTTAGGCATTTAGAGAAGACCTGCGCGCACACACACACACATTAACTCCTTTTATGAACCCCCTTACTAGCTGTGCAAACTCAACCCCTTGATGGAACTTGCATGTCGGCCCATTTTAGAATAGACTGTGTAAGTCTGGAGTTTGCCTTCTTAAATCCTGATTCACTGTTCAAAGAATAACAAGTTAATAAAATTAGCTTTGGTGACTTAATATAGATTTTGGATGAAATTGATCTATTTAGCCTGTATACCTTATAAGAATTTTCAAATACTGAAAAATCTAGTTCATTGCTGAAAGCATTCTGGTTCACCTGACAGCGTTCTGGTTTTAACGGCAGGCTGTCATTCCAGTACATGGAAACAAATGAATAATGTTGTGTCATTCCTCTACTTAGACTGTTTATTGTGGGGAGGAATCTTATATCCTTGGGGCTTTCAGTGGATCAGACATCTTTTAGTGAACTTCCTATTCAAAGGGTTTTATTTCTGAAGTCACTACTGTTCTTCCTTCCAGATAAATTCCATTATGTGTTGCCAATAACAATGCCTTGTCACTCTGTTGGAAGTGAAATTAAGTAATGCGTTTTCAAGTTGCTGGAAGACAGATGATGCAGTAAAAGTATTTCAGCTAACCTTAAAAGAATACATTCACTTAGAGGCTAAAAATAGGAGACTTCTTTTTAATGCTTAGTTTTTTTACAAATGAATGTTAGAATGCCATTAAAGCCCAGTGGATGGAGCCATTTCTGCTGGGGGAAGGTACTTTTCTTTAGAAATGCTGGTGGTGCAGTGCAGCTCTTGAAAGCAGCATGATTGCATTAATTGTTCTGTGTAACTCACTGAGCTGAAAGAAGGGTAAGATCTTGGAGTACTCAACATACATGTTGGTCACTTATTTTAATCCAAGCCTGTTAGCCTTCTGGTCTGTTGCAAATAAAATTATGAATGTTCATATTGAAAATACATCTTTTTGTATTAGAAGATTGGTACAAGTGAGATAGGTGTTGACTTGGCATCTTCATCAGAAAGGTGGCAAGTCAACAAATTTGTTACTCCCAAAAACTTGTGTTACAGAGGGGCTGTCTTGAGTACAGTCCTTAAAAGCAAGGCTAATATAATATGTGCATAGTAATTATAAAAAAATCAAATTGCAGTTAGTAAGTAGCATTGATTACTATGCACTAATTGATTACTTTTATTTCTTGTTTTTCAGATTGTTTGAAGGACGGTCACCAAGAAAGCCTGAAAAGCTTAAGACCCTTTTCTGCTATTTTAGAAGAGTCACAGAAAAAAGTATATCCTTTATTCTTTTTTTGAGTTATAGAGCAGATACATAAAGAAATTAATCCCATTAAATTTAGAAATGGTTATGCAGCAGTATGATGGAAGTGTGTAACAAAAGCCAGCTTGCAAAGTACACTGATACTCATATACATATGATTACCATATACATGATTCATGCAAGCAAATTTTTTGCTTCTGACAAATAGATATATATGTATATGTGGGGTGTGTATAAAATACAGAGATACATTTTCACCCCTCTGTGGATATATTTGTATAAAAGTGTGTGTATATCATTGTGTAGGTAAAAATATATGTATAATGTTTGTAATATATGCAACTACTTGCCTCACTGCATCACAGTGAGTATGTAGAGGGAACTTGGCACCATATACAGTCATTAAACTCAGAGACTTAAAGATTTTGAGTCAAGCTTCATATTTCCTGCAGTATGCAATTCTTTGACTAGAAAGTTTGTAGTTGAGGGGATTTCCCCTACTTGTATTGGTGCCTCAGGTATTTCCCTTCTATTGTCCCAATGCAAAGCTGTTGTAAAGTTTGCCCAGTTCAAATAAAAGTGATAGCAAGACATGAGGTATCTCCCAGCTTTTTGAGAAGTTAATGCGTAGTCAGATCTTCTGTTATTAGCATGGATTTGAACATCTGCATGAGCTTTCAAAAACAGATTTATTTTTGTGATAATTATATCATAGTTTCTATATTGTATTTGTGGGTAGAAAGAGATTTTACTGTGGTAGCATGCGTCACATCTGCAGCAATACCCTTATAGTATTTTTAAAGAACTCTTTCTTTACATATCAGCATTTCACTATTAGCCTCATATTTTCTCAGAAGGGCTTGTTTTAGAAGAAAGCTTTAAACTATTAAATATAAAGAACCCTCTGCTTGGTTCAGTCCATCTGCTGTTCATCATTTTAATTCACCACAAAATAAACGCAGCTATGTCCTGTTTCAGCTGTCAGACTTTCAGCAATGTCAGTAGAACTAAATTGCTGAGGTAAAAAGTAAATTGTGATCTGTGTGTGGGACTGAGAAGAGAGATGGTGTACTAGCTTTTTTTAATACTTGAGTAATAATGTTTTCATGCAAACCAAATCCTAAGTTTAGGCAGCTGTCCCTGACCCCCTGTGCATGCTTTATGAAACTACCATATTAGACTTCCTAACGTTATAACTTCAAGTAATATTTAATGAGATTCTTGAATGCTCTTTTCTTGAATTAAAAATTTCTATCATACCTTAAAATACCCTACTCGCTACTTTTATTTTTTTGTCTCGGCAATGAATAAGACTTAAGTAACTTCGGTCTATAAATTACTGTAACAATTTTGCAACTCTCTTTATTGTAAATGGTAATTGAATTCTGTATAAAAGAACACAGTGGAAACTGAAGACTTTTTGCTCAAAAGGTGAATGCTTAATTTGTAAAATACTGCAATTGATATCAAGAGTTCCCTTCTGGAAAAGCCCTTGATTACTGAAAGCTGTGCACTTTTTTTAAGAGCAAGCAACCCATCTTTTCCCTAAAACCCTGTAAATTGTGAAGAAAAGCACAGTACAGTTTAAAGTTTTTAGAAGGATGAGTTAGTGCTTTACATACTGTTTTGAATGTTTTCACAAGCCTGTGCAGTAGGCTTACTGCAGCAAAGAATTGAGTCTCAAATGAAGTTTTTATTCAGATAACATCACCCAATAAAAGGTTGATATTTCCTTTCTGTTACAAAACTGAACTTTATTGAGTAAAATAGGGAAAAAAGATGATACTGCATCCTTCCTGCAATGAGCAACAGCTCCTCTTTCTTTTGAGGGCAGGAGTCTTTTCTCAGTTGGAATACAGTGAATTTCACTGGCATTCTGGCAGGACTGAAAACTGATTGATTTGGGATCCAGTAACACTGCATCTTTATTGGCATAGTAGGGCTTTCTTGGAAATATGAGCTGCTGCTTCATCCATCTGTAGATTGAGTGCTCTGTAGTTTGTCTGTTGGCACTGAACAGTAGCTGCTTTTAAAAGTGTACCATTTCTTTTATTTCTAAGTGGCAGCACATTTTACTTCAACTACTGAGTCTGTCTAGTAGTGTTTACTATTAAAGGGAAAATCACATAAGAAATACTTTTTCCTTGATTTGGGAAAACAAAAATACTCAAACTGCAAAGCAGGAAGGGAAGTAAATATTTTGGTCTTCATACTACTTGTCTTCAATTTGAGCATGGGCTGTCAGGGAAAGGTTCAAAGCAGCTCTTGATGAAAGTTAAGCTCTTGGTTTCTACAAAGAATTATGTTTGTAATTTTAAAAGCTTACCAGTTAATCTAAGGACTAAAGCTCTCCTACTTAATACAATTTCCTTTGGGGTTGGTTTGCCTGTAGAACCTACGGGATTGGTGACGTTTACAAGGCAGTGTCTCCAGGAGTTTCCGGACTGGGAGAGGTGAGTCAAACATCCTGTTAATGTAAGAAATTTCTTTAGTCCGTGACAGCTGAATTGCATTCATTTGGAATTGATTCAGGCCTGGAAAAACTACAAAACTATTTTTTACAAAACAAAGAAGAAAACAATCTTTGCTATGGATTGTTGCAGAAAGGAATACAGAGGGAGGTGGGTGAACTGCCACAAGTAGCTTGTGTCCTGAGTTTTCCAGTATGTTTGTTTGTCTGTAAAGCCAACAAGTCTTGAGTAAAGTTTTAAAACTGTAGCATATCTTTGGTGCTGTTGTTTGAGTGGGGAAAAAAGAGAGGGATGACTTGATTTAAGAAATGACAGAAAATATAATAAAATGTGTGATAACCAGCAAGAACACAAGTGTCTCAGCTTTCTTGCTGGTTAGCAAGTTAATGGAGGATGGGAAAAATATAGAACTTAATTTCAAATCTGTGGGGTTATGATGAAAGAGGTGGACAAACTAAAGAACTGACTATGTTAAACCTTTACAATTTGTTTCTGAAAGGCAAACACATTTTCTTGATGGTTTTCAAACCATCAGGGTTTATGTTTTTTTATTTAAACCACCTTATGTTTAAGGTGTGAAAGAACTGTGAGTTTGGATGAGTTTTGTTTTGTAATGGAGGTTTTTGTGTGAAGGTTCTGTAACTATGCTTTCTGTACAATATTTTTCCTCAATGGTAGATCTCAGAAAAAACTGTCTAGATTGCATGTCACCTATGAAGGCACCATCGAAAGCAACGGACAAGGCATGCTGCAGGTAAGTGCATATAACAGTTAATGTGGTTTTATGTCATGTTTTTGTCATACTTTTGTGGTCTGCCAGCTTAACAAAGTTATTTGTTTATCCTCAATTGACGTAAATGACAAGATGTTATGCAGTGTAAAAGAGACATCAAAATTAATTCCATGGGCAGTCTTAGTACTGTCAATGTTCCCCAGCTTGTCTAGGTAGCACAAGTACCTGATACAGAAAGGGTGACAGAAAATCACAATCCCTGGACAGCTTCAGGTCTTCTGGTTCAAGCCAGAATCAAAGATTGACAAGATAAAAGATTCAGGCTGGGATCTTGATGACTTGTCAAGGGTTTCAGTTTATTTTTAAAAAATTATTCTTGTGCCCCAGACAGTGACCAGGTCAGCAGTTCAGGAGACTTTCTTGCTGCTGCCAGCACCACTGTTTCAGTGTGGGAGGCAGTCAGCAAAAGAAATTCATAAGGAGGATGTCCTGTCCACATCTATAGGAAGGAATACATTTGAGTTTTCAAAGTTTACTTTCTGCTTTTCTTTAAAAAAAGTAGTCTGCCTTCTAGAGTTCTTTTACATTAAAAAAGTCAAAATTAAAACTTCTTTAGCCAAGAACAATACTGCATAGGAAGAGGAAGTATAGGAGGGCTTTTTTTTCTGCAATGCTTTTTACTCAGACTATAAAATGTCTCATGACTTTATGAAACTTGAGCACTCAAATGTGTTGAAATTATTAAGAACTCAGCAACTGCTCAGTAATAACCATTTTTCTAGTGTTGCATTCTGTAAAAGTGAGTATTGCCTAGGATGTGGTCTTTGTCATGCTGGTTATTTCAAGTCTTATCAAACAAAGTATCTCTGCTCAGACGCTCCTGGAAGGAGCAGGATGGCCAAGGCAGGACAATGCAGGAATCCACTGTGATCCCAGCCTCAGTTGTCTGGGACAAGCAGAGCAGGGATGGTGACAAGAACAGTTCCTGCTGATTGGCCAGTGGCCATCTGCCAAAGTGGTGAGTCAGGGCACCAAGGACAATCCAAGATGTCCAGTCAGCAGGTGAGGCACCAGCAGGGGACAGGGCTGGGCTGGGCCCCTACGTGATGTGTCTTAGGCAAGGTCCAGGACAAGGGGGACCCAAGGTGAGGTTACTCGGCACAGTTAAAGTGCTTTTGGGACCCTGGCAAGTTGCACATTTGGGTAGCTTTCAGGTAACTTGTTTTATCATAGTCAAGCTCAGTAAATCTTAAACAATTGACATGTGTTGGTATTTCCAGGACAGACTAAAGGAACACATGCTGCTGACTGGTTGTTGGTATGCTTTAGACTTGCCTCTGACTCAGTTTGTAATCTACACAGGTGTTCGTGTCACTCCAGCAACTTCTATTTCCCTCCTCTATGTGTGCTCTTATCAGCTATCTAAATAAAAACCAGTTAGAAGCTAATAGCATTTGAAAGATGAAGTAACTTTTAAAAATTTTATATTTATATGGGCAGTTAATGTGCATAAATAGTAATTACTTTATTGAATTAACAAAATCCTTTTAAAACTGTTGTTTGCATGAAACTGTAATTTGCAAAATATGTACTATTGCAGCAAAAAATAGTCCAAAGCTTCTCTGTTTAAAGCAGAAACCTTCATAGCCAAAATGACTTGCCTTGTTCAAGTGCATTTCAAGGGGAATTTGTAAGGGATTCTGTTAGTGCATTTCAAGGGGAATTTGTAAGGGATTCTGTTAGTACATTTCAAGGAGAATTCATCAGAGGGGTTTTCGGGTATAGAACTTACAGGGGCAGTGCTAAACTTGAAATGCTTCAGTGGGGACAGCTGGGGCAGAATGCTCATTAAAGGACAATGGAATGATTTTTCAATGTCTCTAAAAAGCAAAAAGAATGCTGTAATTGTCTGTTTTCAGCTTTCACATTTACTGAAATGTGTTTTATTCTTAAGTGTGCTCTTCAAGGAAAACCCACAAAACCTGGATTCACAGTATTTGAAATGCAACATTTGTTTCGCTGTGTAATGTCTCGCTTGTCTTAAGTTTTCTGAGAAGTCAAATGGAAAAAAAGAGAAAGGCACGATCGTGTTAATTGGTCCCTCTGCTTGTATTTTTAAGTGATAGCAGCAGATTGCAACAGAACTATTGAATTTTGTACAGGACTTTACATACCTTGGTAAATGAAAGGATTTTATGCTGTTTGCTTATCTCATAATCTTCCTGAATGTGTTTTTGTTAGGTTGATTTTGCAAACCGTTTTGTTGGAGGTGGTGTGACTGGGGCAGGACTAGTACAAGAAGAAATTCGGTTTTTAATCAATCCAGAACTGATTGTATCGAGGCTCATCACTGAAGTCTTGGATCACAATGAATGTCTTATCATCACAGGTTAGTCTTTGCAGAAAATGTTTCACATCTACTTCTGATTTTATATATAGAAAACATATTTCAAGGAGAAGTTTAGAATGTTTAAATGCTGTAGGGATAAAAAAAGGGAAAAAACATAGTCAAGACTCATTTGACAATAAAACTTCCTGCTTTATCCCACCTCTGAGGAACAGAACATAGGGATACTGTTCCAATAGATGCTTTGTGAAAGAAGCAAAAGGGAAAAGAAGTGACATAAGCAAACAGAACTTTTTTATGCTCAGTCTTTAGCTAAAGACTGCTATTGGACAGTATAGGTGACAGCCACAATTACCAGCTATTAGCTGGTCCCAGCTGTCAGCAGGTAATGCTTCAGTTACCCTTAAAGGATGGGGGATTTTTGTTCTGTCTGGAATTTGTGTGTCTTGGTTCTATACATGAGAACACAGTGAGATTTCTCATGGATGAAAAATAAAATTATATTCTAATCCTTTTCTGTTTTACTTTAAAGAACAGCTAAAAAGAAAAACAATGTAAGATCAGAGAGATCCTTTGGGTAAATATTGTAATAGACTATATTTTTCAGTAGTAAAAATGTTGGGTTTAAGTACCTGAGCTGTCTCAAAAATCAAGAATTTCTACAGATATTGGAATACAATTCTTGGACAAGTCCATCTATACACTTTCCTCTCATATGCATACCCAGTAGAAATTCAAGCTTAAATCTTGCAAGTTTTACTCTGTCCTGAGTTATTGATTGTACTGAGCAGATCATCTTTTGTTTTCAGTGTTATAGTTGGTAATCTTTTTAAGACCGTGTTTTATTTTGTTTTTCCACCCTGCCAGAATTAATGCCTTTTCTGTGAAAACTTTTTGATAAATAGGCTTTTGTGATTACCTTTTAAAAAGAAAAACAAGAAAAACAAGCTTCTTTTGTGTATTTTGGATATGGTACTATATCAACATACTGAAGCGTTGTCCTCTGGGTGAGGCTGTTCCGGGAAGGGTAAAAACAGAGCACAGCTATCAGTCTGAGTAATAACTGACTGTGGGAAAACTCTGAATGTTTGGAAAGACCCTCCATTCCTCTACAAAAAAAAAAGTGATTTGACATGGACAAATAAAGGTGAAGATGTTTTTTCACTGCAGCAACATTTTAGTTTTCTTGAGTACTTTGCAGTGTTTTGCAATTAGTATTTGTGATATGGTATTCTTCTCTAATGAAAATATCCATTCCATCATTTTTATTTAATCCCTGGAGTTCTTCCACTTTGGTGCTTAGCCAAGTCTCCCCTATGTCACAAGCTTCTTGATAAATTACATTTTTTGTGATGCATCTTGATTCAGCCTAATGGGTATAACTGTGTAGTTTAAATTTGTAGAGGAGTCCAAGAAATTGGGGGATAAATTAAATTTGTTATGATTGCACAGTATCTGGTTAAGATCACTGCTGTAACGAATATGGAACTGGTCAAGCAAACAGTCAGGTTCTTCAGCACAGACAGCTACCTAGGGAAGTGTCAACAGTAATGCCAAAGATTGCCACAGCTGCCTTTCTGGTAGAGTTATGAATGAATGTGAGTGGTTTTCATTCAGATGTCTTTTTCATTCTATTTTTCTCCTGTTTGAGCTCATGTGTACTTGGGCAGCATTAAGAGCAGATGAAGCTGTGTTCCATGTTTGTTTTAAATTGACAGGGGGATCCATGGCCAGTCTGGACCATATCTTAGCAAGGCATTTTTAGAGACTTCTGACCGCATTACTCAGACAGCAAATGAGATCAGATAATTGGTTCAGCTGAAAATTTACTCAGAGGAGAAAATTGTTTTTCAGCTGGATTTAGCAGGCTGATCATGCCAGTGTCAGGAGAGCCAGAAAACTAATAGTGGTGTAAGAGGAGGTTGGGAAGAACTGATTGAAAAGGAGACAAGGGCCTTCCCCTCACTTGTGGCGCCAGGGGTACCTCTATGTTGGTGACTATAAAATTGTACTCTTGCAATTCTCACATCTACTTTTTATTCAGTGCTGGTGGTACTGCCTCTCCAGTGGTAAAATTTCTAGCTCTTAAGAAATACTAGAGGAACACTGTGGTGGGGCTTTTCCCCAGTCTGTTGGAATATTATAATTTTGTACAGATCATATGTAAATGTAAAGCTAGATAATGGAGTCTGAGAGAGGTCTGTTTATTGTCAGTAATAATTGCAAATCTTTCTATGTTGATGAGGTCACATAAACTCCAACACTTTCACTTCTTGTCTGATGCTATAACTTGTAGAAGTTTCATAAAGGATGAATTTTTGAATGGTATTTTTATATACATTCTTTTGACTTTAGGTAGGTTTTTTTAGGTTTTGTAACTTGTTTTTAAAGTTATGATGACACTACTACTGTGCTTTATATTATGCTATATTTGTGGTTTGCCTTTTTTTACCCCTTAATTTTTTTTTAATAGGAAGAAAAAAGATTCACCAGAAACAAAATCCAGCTTGTCCTGTACTGCTTCTGTTCTCTCAGCAACAGAAGTTTGTATCCCAGTAGTTCACAAGCAAAAGTGCTGCCAGTTGAATAATCATTTTTGTCTGACAAATTTCCAGAGCTTCACTTATGAGAAGGCATCGATTTTCATTAACTTCGGGTTTCTGGGACATGACTTTAGAGTTTGTGTGATTTCTTTGAGTTTCTCTGTTATTGATTTTTTTTATATATATGTGTGTATTTGCTTGTTTGTTTGTTTCTTGGTGCTTTTGTCATCAGACACTGCAATTCCATAAAAATTAATGAAAACAATGAACTTTGAAAAAGCCAGCTTAATATTTTGACTGTCATATCCTGGTACAATATCTTGATAACCTAGTGTTTTATTTCCACATGTTAGACACCAAAGGAAATGCTTCTTTTTTGAGGTTGGAAGTTTCATCCTCTGAAAAGAGCTCTCAGAAAAGTTACATATTTCCCTTGTCTGTCTTTTCTTGCTATATGCTTGGACACTTTTTCCAATCAGATCAGTAAAACTGAATTTTATGTTTGTCAGGAAAAGTCTTGCTGAAGGTTGATAGCCTCCAATTCAATTAGAAAGCTGATTTTTGAATATTGAAGCTGCTTGCCGTTGTCCTTTGTATAAAGGCATGGATATGTGTGGATATATGAACATATTCTGTCATCCACATTTTTGAGATGATTTTGTAACAGGAAGTGAACTCATAGTGAGGAACCTTTTACCATCCCACTCATTTTGCATAGCAACTTTTCAAAATAGCCTTGAGTGGGATTTGTGTGCCCTCAGTATAATTAATCATCTAGACAAATTAAATAAATAATGAGTGGATAATGGGGCAGATGAGTTAAAGAAGTGCTGATAAACCTTGGCAGTTAAAATTAATAAGGGTATATGGGGAAAATGTCATGAAGGAAATGCATCATTTTAAACAGTTTTTAACAGCTTGTTTCCTATGGTTGAGACTACTGAAGGCAAACATTCAAATTCCCTTGTCAGTGAGGTTTAAAGTTAATATGTTTTGTTTTCAATGGCTCAACTTGAATCGTATTTTTATGTAGAGATTGGAAAACTGGATTAAATTTAAACATTTGTATTCTCAGAGTATTGCTGATCTGCACAATAGTTAGGTACTGCTCTCGTCTTAATAGTCAGATGTTTTATGCTGTCAGCTTGCACTTCTTTCTAAAATGTATTTTTCCTGTTTTGTTTATAGGCATAGCTGGTGTCACCAATTAAGGAGTTGGTCAACAGTTCTCTGCTTACTCTTACTGTTTATAACTTGTATACTGTATCTTGTATGAGCCAAAATTTTCCAAATTATCTTTTTCAGTCCCTACTTCAGAAATTCAGCTGGTGTGAGCTCAGAACAGGGGAAAAAGTTGTGATTTTTCTGTGGCATTACTTCAGGAGTATTTCTTTGAAGCATTTGTGCAACCCCAAGGTCCTGAAGCTCTATATAATGAGGTGAAAGGCAACCTTTTAGAAAGGTTATGATTCTTGTTCTCAGTTGAGATGTGTTCAGTCTTGGTCTTGGGATAACCCTTTCAAAAGGAGTTGGTGTATCAGAGTATAGTAGCTAAAATTACTGGTTGCCTTCATAAGCTCCTTTCTCACAGCCCTTAATGCTTGCCAAGATACCCTGCTGGACATTTTCAAGAGCAGCCAACTGTGTTTCATACCATGTTTTTTTGGGTCCTTGTGTTTCTACAGAAGTAGCTCGTGGTGCTGACCATTGCAGCTGAGAGCAGTGGCCTTTCAGTCCATTTGGTGCCATTAATTGCTGTGAAATCTGACAGTTGCTGTCAGGAACCATAGTGCAGAAATCATGCTGACCAAATGCAAAACTAAGCAAAAGGAAAGAAGTGTACTGAGCAATGAGATGGCAAAGTTTAAAGAGTCCCACCTATGCTTGTGTAAGGTTGCCTTCAAGAGCCTGTAGAGCAACTACTTGGGTAACACAGTCATGTGGGAAATCCTCTTGGTTTCTGACTGTCAGGGCTTTCTTCAGCTTCGGATTTCAGTTATGTTAGAGAAATAAAACTTATTAGAGTAATAAAATGTATAAAGATACAGCTCACTAAATACATTTGAATCTCTATATTCTTCTCATGTTTCCTAAACCATCAGCCCAGATGTTTTCTAAATTGTGTTGAAGTGGGGTTGCCACATTTTTAAGAGCAGACTATGTTACCATTGTGTTTACAGGTAGTAGCCTCTAAACCAAAAAAAGAATGGCACAGAAAAAAAAGATGGTATGGAACATCACAGTCCTTGTTAACCAGATTTTAGCTGGTAAAACTAAAGATGATAGGCAGTTTATTGAGAAGCTATTGAACTAGAGAGTGGCAAAGTTGAAAACTGTCTTGTTATATACTGGACACCATATGTAGGTCTGCATATGTAGTTCTGTAGTGGATGCTACTCCTCACCTGTGGGAAAGGAGCTTTACAAGAAGATCTGGTACTCTTGGTGCAAATACAAATTCTCCATTTTCCATTGCTTCTGGGAGCTGTGTCTTCATTTGGAGAAGCAGTAGTTCCTATCAGAGATCTGCCAAGTGAGAAAAATATGTACATATTTTATATGTAATATGGAAAATCATTTATTTCAGGTACTGAGCAGTACAGTGAGTATACGGGCTATGCAGAAACTTACCGGTGGGCAAGAAGCCATGAAGATAAGACTCCAAGGTAAAGTTTAAGTGAAGGAATAAATGTTAGAAATTTGAAAACTTGGTGCTCCTAAGTATTTCCTAGCATTTGTCTTAATGGAGTATTTGACTGCTTGATGCTGCTCTCTTCAGTAGAACAAGTTAAGAAAGTTATATCGCATTAATAATAAGATAATAATGCTAATAAGTGGTACCTGACCATATGTCAGTTGTTTGACCAACATCCTTTACAGTTGTAGGTATTTAATCTGCATTTTTGTTAAGATAGTGACTGAACTGTGGATTGTAATGTCAGAAGAAGTTTGACAATGATACCTCAGGTGCCACAGTGCAGCTCATGTGTGGCAAAATGTCTTAGTTCAAGGGGAAAACTAAGATATATTGTTGGCCAAGAAATAAAATAATCCCTCTCCTTAAATTTAGAAAAAAACCCTTTAATTAGGGAAAAAATATAAATATGAATATGAAAGGATAACAGTTCTTAATCACAATACACAGATATACACATATACCTATATATATATATATATATATATCTCCAAAAGGAACCAAACAACAACAATTGTAACAAAAATTAAATGTCCTTTCGGTGGTATTCAAAAGGGGAGAAGATGCAATTATATCTGCAGACAGCAGGTGGCGCTGTTGCACCTCAAGCACTGGCTGCTCCCGCTCCCAGGGGTGCAGTTATATTTACGGACAGATGGTGGCGATGTCGTGCCCGGCCGGCTGGTCTCTCCTCTCTTGGGAATGGCGGCAGCAGTTGTAATTGGCTCCTGGGACAGGGTTGGTGACAAAGGAAGCAGCAGCAACGCAGCCTCCGCAGGGTAGAAGGACAGGCAGGTGTCTTTCCTTCACAGATGCCTTTGCAGTGTCTGGGAGTAATTGCCGAAAAGCTCAGAGAGTGAGAGCAGAGTGCACAGTTCTGGTCCCACAGCGAATGTCGGACCGGGGGTCTCTGTGTCTGTTCCCCTCCGCGCTGAGAGCTGAGTTCCTTGACTTGCGCAGAAGTCCCAGGAAAGCACTGACCCCTTCCCCCCTCTGGTCTGGGGAGAGATAAGAAAAAAAGGCTCTAGCTTGGATTGTTAACAGAATATGCATATCCATGGTGCCCTTTGTTAACCACTGTAGTGATGTTAATGCACTGCCTTCCAGCTTCTTTGGAAGGAATTCCAACTGAAGTTTGAAGCTATAACACAAAATACGACCTAATATCATGAATCTGAGTAGAAAGCTCTGAACTCTCAAATTGATTTCTCCAACAGTGTTGTTATAGTGTATACAAAATATTATTCATCTGCTATAGAAACATACACAATGTACTCATTTAAATGTTGGCGGAAGGTAGACACTGACCTTGCAGTGTTCTGATGTACTTAATAAATACTGCTGTGTAATTGGATTTGTTTCGCATTTATGCCCAAATTTTTAGTGAGATCTGTCTCATTTCTTGTGCTGCTTTCCTTCCCAGCCTACAAAGAAAGACCACTCCACTGTCTGTTACGAGTTCACCTTTTTAGCTGCTTCTGACAGGAAGGAATTCTGCAGGGAACTGCTCATTTTGAGTCATGGTTATATGGCCAATATCAAACAACTAATGTAATCTACTTTTCTCCCCCCTCCAATTTTAGGGATGAATGGCAACGCCGCTACACTGAAATTGTTGCTATAGATGCATTTCACTTCAGACGTTTCCTTGATCAGTTTGGTCCGGAGAAAATTAGAAGAGAGCTCAACAAGGCCAGTAACTTCTTAAAACAGCCTGCAGTCTAATGTTCATAGTACCTTTTCAAATATATTTTGCTCACTGTGTTCAGCTAAGGAAGTTCTTGCTTAGTTATGTCTCATGTAAGGAAAAGGTATACTTCAGGGTTTTGCTCTCCAATGTTAAACACAGGATTGTCAAATATAACTCTTGTCCTTTGATATGCTATTCAAAGGTACAGAATACTTTCAAAGTATAAATGAAACTTGGACGTACATTTTGTTAGCTCTTCCCTGTCTTGCTTCTAAATGACAGGCTGAGAGTTGGGGTTCTTCAGCATGGGGAAGAGGAGGCTTCAGGGAGAGGCTTGTTTCATCCTTCTAGTACCTAAGGGGGGCTTGAAAAAAGGAGAGAGAAGGACTTTTTATATGGGCAGATAGTGACAGGACAAAGTTTTAAACTGAAAGAGTGTTGGTTTAGATTATATATTAGGAAGAAATTCTTCACTGTGAGAGTGGTGAAGCACTAGAACAGGTTGCCCAGAGAAGCTGTGGGTGCCTCATGCCTGGGGGTGTTGGAGGCCAGCTTGGATGGGGCCCTGAACAGCATGATGTAATGAATGGCATCCCTGCCCATGGGAAGGAGGTTGGAACTAGACAGTCTTTAAGGTCCCTTCCAACCCAAGGCATTGTCTGATTAAAAATTATGTTATTAAGTTCTTCCCCTATGATTTGCTCTGCTGAATCCTACTCAGCTGTGCAATCAAGATGGAGAAGGAGGTGCCTCATGTTTAAACAGGGTGAGAGTTGATAGATATGGCGCCACTTGTTTTTCTTGCACCTTTCTTCTCTGGTCTTGAGGTATTGACACCTGAGAGTTTATCTTTTCATATAATGTTTACTTCTAGAGATCAGATCCAGCTGTTCATAAATATCTGTGCTTTATTTTCACAATAGCTGTAAGGGTTGTTGCAGCTGGATATGTGTATATACTTGCCAGTTAGAGTTTACAATGTTCAGAAGACTGACAAATCAGACCAGTTTTAATCCTTTAACCAAAACAAGTGACGTTCAAGAC
Organism: Anabacerthia variegaticeps; assembly: GCA_035583185.1. NCBI lineage: Eukaryota > Metazoa > Chordata > Aves > Passeriformes > Furnariidae > Anabacerthia > Anabacerthia variegaticeps. The sequence goes on from JAWWEW010000166.1 coordinate 8,539,350, forward strand.
ACTTCCTACTAATAATTCTTACACGTTATTAATCATTATGTGTTCAAAGTTGTCAGTCCTTGACCTTGCCCTAAGTTATTTGTGTGTATACAAAACTGGTCCTTGATAATCTCAGACATTGTTGCCTTTGACAAGGGAAGCTGGAACTGTGGTGGGCATCTTTTTTCTCTCTTCTGCCCTTGCTAATTTGAGATTTTTTTCTTAAAGCAGATACTTGAGATGGTTCCCAGCACTTGATCTCTGCCCTGGACTATGAGCTGCATAATGTTTTGGAACATTGGGTTGCTTTCCCAGGCCATGGCATGTTCCTTATCATTTCCATGGTTAAGGTTTTCATGTTTCTTTGTTTTCTTCTTGTTTTGCTGCTGCTGCTCTTTAGTTGAAGCTAGAGCAGTCTTCTCTCAGGTTTTGAGGTTGTACTTTTTCAGGGACTAGTTACTGCCATGAGTGAGCTGTTTATAGTTATGAGACCTTAGCTTTCAACCTGTGCCAATGTTTTCAAGACCTCTGCTGTTATCCCACACACAAATTTTATCTCCTAATATGCTGTATCTGGAATCAGTGTCCAGTTCACATAGCAAATTCTCCTAAGTTAATAAGAAGGCTACTGGGCTGGAATGAGGACCTTGCATAGCTGGTATAAGGCATAGGTAGTGAAAGATGTGTGGCCTGTTACAGCAGTGACAGTGATGTTTTTGCTGAGCAGTTGAGTACAAGAATGCTTATTCAGTTATACTGTATTAGTGTGCTTATATTTGAACTCAGAAGGTGCTAATGATGACGTCTCCTTAGTGTCCTACATTCAGAGATGCAGCACGTCTACTTTAGCTGAGGAGCTGAATATAGGGGCTCAGTGCTACAGTTGTTAAAGCCTCCTGCTTTCTGTAGTATAGGAGGGTATAGAATAATACAGGATGTATTTTGAATAAATTCAACCATAGGAACGCACTGCCCTAATTCTCAGCTGTAAAGGGAATACACCCCCTCAGGATGATGTGCAGTGCTGAAGGAGTAATTTAATTTAGTTGTAAAACCTTAGCATCTTGACTAATATAACATTCATCAGCTTGTTTCTTCATGGTTGGTAATGAAATTAGCCCTGAAAAAGACAGGTGTATTTTGTAAACTTCACTGATATCTTAGTAAAAAATTCAAATTACCTATGTCAGTAAATTTATGATCTGCCTCCTATTTTCAGTTTTATTGATTGAATTTGGGTTTTTAAAATAAATTATGGTAGATTGCTGCAACTTTTATAAGGTGTACTGGTTTGGCTGATGTTGTTTTATGAGGACTAATTGGTATTTAAAGACAATTTTAAGCCTGAGTTAATTCTTTGTTTAGTACAGTAAAAGTTTCATCAAGTTTGTTGGAGTTTCTATCATATTTTAATTATTCAAATTTTTTTTCATGTACTATGGTGAAGTTTTCAGTTTCATTTAATATTAACCTGAGGAGTTTTCTCTCTGTGAAAAAAAGTTGATGGAATAAGCTTCAACTCTGTTTCTATTATAATTTAATAAATCAAGACCCAGTAAGCACAGTATATGCTCACAGGCTTTGAAGTGTATTATGTGTTAGTAGACAGAGCTCAGGATCCAGAGGTTCTTTTGTTTGTCAGTTATATTGTTGGACACTACGAAATGATTGAAAGAACTTCAAGTGATCCTTCTTACAACGTATGTTTTCCTACAAGCCTGTATGACTTCTTTAAGATCCATTTGTCTTAAAGAACCAGATGTTCATTCCCAGTTAGTTTTCTGTTAGTTAGCTGTCTGAGGCTGACCCTTGTTTCTGGTCTAACCCATATCCAGAAAACAAGATCTGTATGTCTGAAGTCAGCTGTTCAGAGTAAGAAAAAAATAGATCATTGTATCTGATTTCAGCATTAAAGTTTGCAGATCTGTGTATAAGACATGTCACTGTTCTATCCTTACTACCCCTTGAAATTTTTGTCTAATAAAGACTCTCACTAGCAATAATTTGTCCAGTTAGCATTCCACTTTTTAAATCCTAAGGAGCAACTGACTTATAATTGGACTTGCAATCCCATTCATAAATGTCATTAAGGTTATTTGTGTAGTCCCTTAATAAAAAAAAGGTGCAGGTTCATATTTGGCAAGAAATGCTTCCCTAAGAATTGTGGTATGCAGAACATGTTCCAAATGGTGGTGAGTGGGAGGGCTATATAAAATAGTTTAATATGAAAAGAAACCAATTGTAAGTATCACACAACTTCAAGTATATGTTCTCTCGTATTATTCAGAAGTTGTGTACAACTTAAAACCAGATTCATTTATGTAACTCAAAAGTAACAGTTTTTCTGCTTCCAATATGGAAGCAACTGCTTTAAAACTGCACAGAAACCTTTTGTATTCCTGTATTCGTAGGTGAAACCTATTTGAACTATTGATGCACTGTTACTTTAAAAAAAAAAAAAGTGATGAGTTTTCTTTATCCTTTATTTGCTTTGAAAAATTATATGGGAACACTTACTTAGATACTATTCTTCATTGCTGCAGAAGTCCTCCCAAGTATTTGCTGACTGACTTATTGTGTCTGATAAGTTTTATTCTCTGTGTCCTGGTGACTTGAGAAATACATGCCCATTGAGTAAAAGCTGAAAAGAAAATGGCATCCTGTTGCAACACCAATCCATTTCCCTGACTGGGAGCATGGACTTTGAGGAATTATTGTCCCCACAGCCAGTGTACTGGCTTGCTTGGCCCACGAGTTTGGTGCAAACTGGCCTTGGATATTAATCCCACTAATAGCCGTGACTTGAAAGGGCTGAAGGAGCTGCGTGCACCTGGGGATGTGTAAGTGCTCCTTTTGCAAACTGTGAATCAGGGTACCCTGTTAAAAGGTAACTAAATTATAACCAATCTGAATTTGCAGCTTAGAACTGCAGCAGTTTCAGATTGGAGCAAACCTGTGGGTACTTCAGTCTGTACTGGGCAATTGTACCAATTCAGTATGTTTCTGTGCTGTTGGAAAACTGCCCAAAGAGATCTATCTTTTCTTCCATTCACAGAAGCACCTGCCTTTACTCGAGGTTTATTGGTGAATATCCTACTTTCTCCTGCTACCCTAATTTGTTTCATTAGACCTGTAGTCAAAGGTGCCATTTTGTATTTTATTTTCAGTTTTGAGAATTTTTGGTGATACTGAACACAGCAGTTCAGCTGTCATGTACGCTAAACAGGCTGAAAAGCAACAGATATGATACCATCTACTATTAGTTATTCTCTGCTCTGGCTATCTTGAAACATATTCTGTGGCTGTGATGAAACCCCTGGACTCAGCACCTGTATCTGAACTTGAATCGAAATAAGACAAAATTCTTCTCACCTTAAATTTTTTTGTTACTAATCTTAAATTTACAGGAAAACCAAGGGTATATTGATGTATTTTGAATTTGGCATTGCTAGAAGACAATGCTGATTATTGTTGTCATCTTACTGTTTGGAAGTATTGCACCAGATTGCCTGTCAAATTCATCTTCTGCGTCTTGTCTGCATGCAGGCCTACTGTGGCTTCTCTCGACCCAACGTTCCACCTCAACATCTCTCTGCAATAGCCACCGGAAACTGGGGATGTGGTGCCTTTGGAGGGGACTCCCGATTAAAAGGTAAGTACTAGCAATTTTTTAATGTCCAAATGAATCGAATAACTTAGATTTTGATCCTTGGCCATATATTTTTATTCAAGTACATTTTTTTTGTTTTGTTCTAATTAATACGTTGTAGCCAAGAACTGGAATAATAGTTAAACTGTCCATAAAATTGGTTCATTAGCTTTCATCTTTAGGCCAGGAGTAATGTGGCCTTAAACAACAAAAAAGCACACTGCTTTTATATGCTATTTTCAGTTTAAAGTTTGAGGTAAGTACATGATGATAAAATACCAGGTTTACAAACACCTGTACCACTGAAACCTTCAAAAGCATGGACACACAGTTTTAGTTCACAAAAGAACATGTTCATTGCAGTTTTCAGTCATATAAATCAGTTGGCCTTTCTGGAGCAGTCTTTTTAGAGTATGCCTGAAATTCATCTCTCTGCAAAGCTGTTTAAAATACCTGGTAATTTGCAAGGCTTCACAAATTTGCTGGCAAAGCTTAATGTTTACATTTGCTCTTTAATATATTGCTGCATGCCAGAGAGGCTTCCAGTCACTCAGACATGCTTCTCTCTTTCCTGACTTGCCTGTTATATCACTCACTTTCTCGTGTTCTTTTATATTTATTTAGAGTGTTTATAATGCAGCAGATATCACATGCCTGCATTCGTTTAGGACCTTTTCTGTCAATACAAGAACTGATGGATCCTGACATGTAAATTGATATCCTACTTCACAGAGTTCTAAATAGAAATTTACATTTTTGTTGTTTCCAAACATGTGGAGACTATTTAAAATTTGCCTTTCTGAACGGCTTTAGGTAGCTACATTGAGACAAACAATCATTAGGCTCCCAGCTTCATTAGTTTTCTGTCTTAATGTGTTTTATTCATTGAGCATCTATTTTTTTCTCAATGCTCATTGATTTCCTGACAGTTGTTTTTTGATTTCCATTAGATAAAATGGGCTGCCAAGTACAGATTGTCAATATCAGCAGTATTCACTGCAAGATCTGATAATACTTGGTTTATGTTAGGGAGGTTTAATAAGCAATTTCATTTGCATAAGGTTGTTGTCTTGGGTCTGAACTGTAACATCCCATGTATATTTTTTTTTAATGTATGGCTTTCTTGTGACTTGTCTGATCTAACCCCTTATTTTTTCAAAACTTTTCAAAACTGGATGTGTCTTTTAGAATAGGGACTGCTCACTGCATCACTGAGTCCATGTAAATAGCTTTTGTTGACTACAGTGGCTTGACAGTGTATTGCAATGACAAAATAGTTTTTGTAGTCTAAAATCTTACTTTTTCATTTAATGTTCTTAAATACACACCTCTGTCCTTTCAGAATTAGTATCTGGATCTGTACCAGAGCCTTCAGAATCACCAAAGTGTTTGATGTTACTGGATATAATAGGACCAGTGCCATAATGCATTATGACGTTTTATCATGGTTTTTTTTAGTCACAAATTAAAGGAACACAATTGTGTGTAAAATATGGTTTCACTCAAGGTCACAGATGATGCAAAATCTTAAGTCTTCTTAAGGGAGGGAAAAAAATAACCTGACTAGATAAATTAAAGACCTGGTATGTAAACAAGCCAGATTCCAGCTAAGTTAGGAAAATTTCTACAGAGCTTCAGTATAAACTTGAGACTTTCAGCACTGGAAAAAAAAGTTTATGTAATTGTCCGAAGTTGGAAAATCTTGTCTTTCTTTTGAAACCAGAGGATAATTTAGCAATTACTAGCTGCAGGAGCTCTGTGCAAATGTCTAAATACTGGAAAAGTATTGTTCTATTAAAAATGCAGAGGAGATGATCTGATGAGGCATCTCATAAATACATAAATTTAACTTCTGTTGATTGTGAGAAAGCACTCCTTACCTGAGTTGGTGTTCTTATTTATCTGAGAAATGAAGTTCAGTAGGAAGAGAACTTTCACCAGGCCTGTGTAAGATTAGTGGCAGGAGAGGAAAGCAGGCGTCTTGGCCTCATGTGAATGCTGTGGTGTTGTGGTGCTGCTGTCGTAGCTCTGGGCTCCTGGGTGTGCCCAATGGGCCGCAAGGGCCGGGTGTTGGCCCTGCTGTGGTGTCACTGTGCCTGCAGTGGGAGTTCAGCCCTATTGCTCTTCCTGTGATGCTCCTTTCTGCATCAGGAGCATGGAAATTTCACATGGTATTGTGTATCATCAATGTCCAGAAGATTGCGAAGTCTGATTCTTGACAGAAATTTTGATCCTTGTTTCGTAAGATTTCTGTCAATCCAAAATAAACAGTAGGATATTTTTAATGTCTTCTCTGTAAAGTGAAACTGCATTGTTTGTTTAGAATGAGTAGTAAGATTCATTAGGTTCTGTTCCCCTGTGCAAGCCAGTTAATTGGACTCTTTAAAAGCTGAACTACTGAAGCTTTACTAAATCCACAGCTGGTTCAGTAGTTTAATTAAAATATCATCCCAGATTGAGATTAATTTCACATGTGAATCATGTAATTTATAATTTTAGCAATGGGTTTACAAGAGGGTTTTTTGATTAAAGAATGCAGTATTTTATTAGGTCTCTGTTTAAAAATGTGAAAGATTCTAGAGCTATGAACAGCTTTTTGCATAGCTTCCACTAGCAGGTGGCAATGCAGTATGTATGCTGTTTTATTTAACATTGATCTTTACAAAGACAATATTAATCACATTTTAATTAACTACTTACTGGGTAGAAGGGGAAAGAATTAATATCAGAACTGCACCAATAGGCTCTGAAGTAAAACAAGCTGCAATAGATTGAATAGTTGCTGGGGTCCATTATTTGGACTGTTGTAACATTCCCTGAAATGAACGTGTGATTGATTACTTGCCTGTGACACTCCAGCCTCGCAGGACTGGTTGGTGAGAGAGCTGCACTCTTTTAAGTTTGGTGCTGCCTAAAAGGGTCCTTGTTCTACTTCTCCCCTTTCTTATTGTAGGCTCTGTGGTCTGGTGCCCTGCCTTGCCTCAGCTCTGCCTCTCAGCAAACCCTTCAGTCAGCCAATGCAGCTGCTGTTCTAGCAGAAAACAATTAACTCCTACGACTTTTCTGCCAGTTTGGTAAATGGAATTGGCACAATGAGGTGTCTGATGCTTACCTGGGAGCTGCAGGCAAGTCAGGAGGTGGGTGAGAAGTGGCCTAGAGCCCCTTTCTCCAATTGCAGTGGGTCATTAGCTTGGCTCAGATGGACTATTAATCAATACCCCAGATCATTTCTCAAGATGAGTCTTCAAAAAACTGTTTCCCAGACAGGAAGCACATTTCTTTCTTTTCCATATAGAAGAACAGAGTCTGTCTATGTCGTAATGTTAGCCATTGACAGAACTTGGGATGCAGCTTGGTCCAGCAAGTGTGACAGAAAGCTGGAAGTTAAATAACATGAATTGCAGTCCTGGCATTGCCACTCACTTCTTACTGGTCAGCATGAGCCATTGTATTCCATGCGACCTGTCTCTGTTAGAGGCGTCATGGACACCTCAAATTGCACAGGAAGAAGCTGCAGAGCCATTGATCTCCTCTGGGGATCTAAAAGTTGGGTCAGCTCCTGCTTTGAGTAGTTTACCTAAGGAGAAGGCTGGCTCCATTCTTCCTGACAGGCGACAGAGCATGGAAGTTGTGATGTGCTCCTGGGTGCTTTTTACCCCACTATCTGTGGCTCAATGGAAGTAGCTCAGACCAGGATGTGAGAAGGGGCTCTGTTGCCTTGTACTGCCAAAGGTGTTTCTTGGATAATTAATGGCTGTGTCCTGCTTGGGGGCAGGCACAGACCAAAATAAACCCCTCAGAGTTTTAAGCACATTGTTTATCTGCAAAGTAAGGGTGGTTGTCACGAGCAGCTCTAGCACAATACTTCAGCACTCTGAGCTTCAGTACTCAGCATTCTTAATTTTACAAGTGGATAATACTTATCTACCATTTCACCTGGAAATGGGTGCTGTGATTCTTTGTTGTAAATTTAGGCTGTGTTTTTCCCTTCAGCAAACTGTTTTTTTCCTGTATTCACGTGTGTAATCTTTTTTGTTGTTTCAGCCTTAATACAGATATTGGCAGCTGCTGAGGCTGGACGTGATGTTGTTTATTTTACCTTTGGAGATGTGGAGCTGATGCGGGATATTTACAGCATGCATACTTTTCTCTGTGAGAAGGGCCAAACTATTGGTGAGCATAAAGAAATCTTTCCATGCAGCAAAGCAACTTCACCATCTCTATAAGCAGAAATTTTCCATTTTTAATTACTGTCGTCAAGTCCTGAATACAACAAAGTTTACTTGTACCTGTTTCCAGAATGGAGAACCTTCTGATTCAGGGTCAGCTGCACAGTGTAATCTGTTGGGAGACTTCTAGAATATTCGTCTAATTTACTGGGGAATTAAGCTGTAGAATTTGGAAAATACAGATACACATGGTAGGTAGAAGGTTTGCAGAAGGTTTTAATATAACTCAGTAATGCTTTGAAAAGGGAAAATCTTCATGTTTCTGATACAGATTTGTTTTATAGTGTAATTGGCAATACATTTGTAAGTAACGTGTATGTAAGCCCAGTGCTGGGATAGCTTGTGCAGGAAGTTGAGGGTGCCCATTCTATGTTCTAAACAACCTGGAAACAGTCACATTCCCTTTGCACAGCTGTCTGCCTCCTCTACCACTGCTTATTTAGAGAGAGGTTCCTAGCCACGACCGCGGTGTGCATGTGCATTTTTAGCCTTCATTTGCAATCATACTTTGCTCATATGGCATGTTCTTACATGGACTTTAATTTTTTTATAATTTTTTTTTAAGGGGACATTTATAGGTTGTTGCTGAAATACTATAATGAAGAATGCAGAAACTGTTCCACTTCAGGACCAGATGTCAAGCTGTACTCTTTCATATACAACACTGTTGAGTCCTATACAGATTCTACTGATGATGATTATGATGACGAAGAAAAAGGGTTGTGCTTTGAAGATTAAAACAAATGTATTTGATCAGAATAATGTTTCTCCTCCCACTGGTATATTGTGTGAAATGCTGGACATAATGAATGAGCTGGCTTAACGTAATCTGTATTGACTGCATTGGTAGTTATGTATAAGACTCATAGAAAAAGAACTACAAACACCTTCAAGAGACCAGATTTTTTTTGTTTAATGGTTTCATAATGAAAGCCTTGTTCATGTGTGTACAGAAAAAATTTCCTTGGTAAGTCTGGATTGTGTTAGACCTTGTTAAGTAGAATATTTTGGTACACATGTATTTCACTCAAGAGATTGCTGAACGACTTCAGAATATTTCCCTGTACTCCCTTGCCTTTATTTTTCAGAACTCTTATGTAGATTTCTCATGCAGGCTTAGAGCTGGAGTGCAGGCAGCCATGTAACTGACTCAGAGAGAAGCTTTGTAATGATCATTCTTACTGGAAACCATCATAATCTGTAAGACTGCCATGGTGCCATCAATGTCCTTTACCAAAGTTTTCATTCATTTAACTTAAAATGTCCTGGATTTAATTTATTTTTTTAATAAATGGTTAAAAATTGAAAGATTCTGGAGGAGCATTTCACAACTGCACAGTTTTTATCAAATCAGGAATAAAGGTTAGCATGAAGAAGTAGAGAAAAAGTATGGGAGAGTGGGAAAATGAGAAATGTGACCAAAGTGGAGGAAAACATTTTCACATGACACTCTTCAATACCATTTTGTTGGTGCTGTCTGTTACCACATTGAACAAGATCTTAGACATTAGTCTGTTTGAAGTTTCTCAAGGTTCAGTGCTGCTGTTGATATTTGAATTAAGGTCTGCTACTTGTGTTTATATTGTCATATCAGTTCTCTTTATCACAGTATGCATATATGTGATTATAGGATCCCCATGGGATAACGTGAGGAAACAAATCACATATCAGTGGGAGGAAAGTCTGCAGGCTAAAGATAGGGACATGAAGTCTTGTTAGGAGTTTGCACCTGTGTCATTTTAGACATGGGAATGATAACAATTTAAGAGTCATAAAAACTGTGCTATTTCTGTGAATACCAAATTAGTGTTGCTGTAGTACATTAATAGTTTACACAAAACGGCAGACGTATCTGTGATAAAACTTTTTCAGGTCTATGTACAGGGCCAATCCAGTGAGACTTGTCTGCCCAAATTCCCAAGTTTAGCCTCTTCTCTGTTAGATTTTCAGGTCTATCGTAGATGTTATTACAGGTTAGCAATACAAGTGAAAACAGCAGGAAATATAGTGACCTAAGCCTCTAATATCAATGAATCCTTTCAGCTTAGGTCCCATGAAAAACTTCTCCAAGCCTCAAACACACCATGGTAATGCAATGCTGGAAGCTGTTGGCAGTCTGGTTCACAGTAAAGCACTTACCGAGCTGCTCTGGGGGGAAGCAACAGGGAAGAGTTTGAGTCATTTATAAACACCTTCAGAGTGCTGTCCTTTGGCACTAATCCTAAGTGGGCAGCTTGGGAATGTGTTGCTTGGGAGGTGATGGACACAGCAGTTTAAGGGGTTTCTCCTGTTCTTCACACCAGCTGTAGTTTTCTCCACCCTATTATAAGGAAAATGTTTGGGCTAGTATTTCAGGCTTTTTTCTGTGTTTGCAACTTGCATCCTCAGATTTAGCAGAAATCTTTTCTCCTCCCCTGATGTTTCAGTGTTAGCTCAGATTCTGGTAATAGGAATTACAATGTTTTATTAGCTTATTAGCTCTTATTTGGGCATTTAGGTTAAACTATTATAGTGCTTCTAGATGCATTGCTGATGATAAATGTACCCTGTTAATCATGGCAACTGATGGAAACTGGTGCTATCTGGCAAACCTTCTTCACCTTACTACTCAGGATTTCCTATAGAAGAGGTGAACAGAATTTGTTCGTAAACAACTGGAAAAAATACAGCAAAAAGCTTTAGATGGCTTAGATATGGCCTCCCCTTTGTTGTAGCTAAATACATCTTTATTAGTGCAATAGTAATTTTCTTTGTGAGAAGTGATTGGTCAGGTATGAAAAATGTACCAAAATATGATGGAATGAAATTCTACTTCAGCTCTAGAAACAGAAACATTTAACTTTGGGAAGGTTCTCTGATGACCATATTAGAGGAATTCAGTTAAGAGAGTTCTTGCTCTCTTGTCAGGTGCTTCCATGGTAATCCCAGTCTTCTTATGCAGTCACTGAGAATTTTCTAATATGGGGAAGAATGCCTTTTGTTTGAGACCATTCATTAGGATATGTTTACCATACTTTTTTCTTTCCCCATATCAATTGTGCTTGTGTGACAGGAGGAGAGGAAAATAACTCATTGAATGTGTTGTCTAAGTAAGAGTGCCACAGCCTGCATTCTGTGGTGTGTTTCTGATCTTGTAAGGGCAATGTTGTAAGAATGCTTTGAATGTGGCTTTAATCACAGGCAGGCTGAAGATTATATATTTCTTGGTTTGTTTGGTTTGGGGTTTGTTTGGGGTTTTTTTAAGTAAAATTTCCCAGAATTAGGAAGTTAACAATGGTGTTATGTTCCCATGACATTCTAATTCAGGAAAAGCTGAACTGTCCAGAATGCTGCGTGTCAGCCCAATATGTGCTCTGCATCTTTCTTTTTCCCTCCTCCCACCACTCTCTGTTTACAAACAACCCAAAACGTTTTCTTTATAGCGAGGCCTCTGGTGCTCTGGTGGAAGTCTCATGGAATGGAGATGCTGATAATCTCCTTGTGCAGCCTAGAAAGCTTCAGTTTCTCTTCCAGAAACCTGTTTATGGAGTATTCTGGGTTTGGGGTTTTTTATTACTTTAGGGATGTTTGCTATATGATTTCCAATAAAAATAAACTTCCTACCAAAACTTTTGTTTTATACTTTTTAGCAGCTAAATGGAATGCTTATTATGGAACTACAACAGGCAGTCATGGCAATTGCAATGTTGCCCCATAGTCAAGTTTGGTGTTGGAGCACTTTTGTTTTATGGCTCTTGCACCTGAATTGCTCAGTTTTGAGGTTTTCTTATCTGATGAGGAGTATCCAATACTGTATATATTAATTTATAAACTTTCGAAGTGTTCCTGACATTCTTCTAAACTTACAGTTTATGCACCATTATATTATATTGATTTTTCTGGATCTGTATGCTAATGTTTACATAATTTTGTAGGAATACAATTAAAAAATTCTGACTGAAGCAACGTTGTGTGGTTTGTCTGGTAATATACTTCCCAGGACAGAGAAATTCCAGCACACCTGAACACACGTAGCACAGTACTACAGTTAGTTTTAGCAGTAAATTGACACATAACACATAGATGAGAAATTTATTCTTACTGTGCAGTATCGTGGTGGTTGCTTCCATCTGTGCAGCGCTGTGAAAAGGAATTAGCTACTGTAAATTGGGAGGGTGTCAGTATGAGGTTTCATCATTCTCCCAAAGCAGTGTCTGGCCGAGTGTGGGATGAGCTAAGGATGACAGTCCTCTGGTTGTGTGAGGACTGGGTAGGGAGCAGGGTTGATGCCCTTCATGTTGTACTTTGTAAACCTCAGGTGGGGGGGAGGCGGAAGGTGCTCACACTCTGCTGCCGGTCTCTCCTGTCCCAAGCTGTGACTGATCTCACTGTAAGAAGCAACCACCCTCAGGAATACACTTTATTAATTCTTAAAAGCAACTGGAGCCTGGGAAGATATCTCTGGGAATAAGGCACAATTTGCAAGGTCTGCTTCACCGTTGAGTTTTCCCATTTTTCTCCATTGTTTTCCCACTTATGTCAGTTGGGATAGAGGAGTCCCAACGACTGAATTTCACACTTTCAATGTTTACATCCCAAACAGTCTGCATCCTCTCAGCCTGAGCAGCATTCTGTGGCAGAAGGAGGGACAGATGGATGTCAGACCTTGGGATTCCTGAAGCTGTTACAAACCCTGTCAGGGTCACTGAGGTAATTGTGCATTAGTCAGTGTAGGGTGATGCAATGTTTGCTCTGGGTGAATGTCTGGGGATTTTTCTTTCTCTTTCATATTTATTTTTTAGTATCTGCATAAAGTCATCTTTCACTTTTTTTGTGGTACGTTCGTGACAAGAGTGAGAACATCCATAAAATCATAGAAAGTGCAAGATGCTACAGCTGTCTAAAGTTGTTAGGTTTTTTTAGCTCAGAATTGAGTATTTATGATGATGTTTTGTGCTAACAGTGTTTCATGCTCATTTATCATTGCTTAAGTGAGTGTGACCTGGAAGCTGCATAGGAGGTATCTGTCACTGATAACACCATTACAGCAATGCCATCAATTTCTGCTTAGCTGAGCTGTCAGCTGGGGCTCATTGCACGATTCTGGTAAGTGGCACTTGGTCTGCAGTGAAAGGAAGCACTGGCGTGATCCAAGTCCTCTTGGCAATGCTGTGTTGCACAGGGTGTTGGTGGGTATGTGTGTGCTGTGCTGTGTCTGCACGTGCATTGCAGAAGCTTAAAGCTGTGGGAATGTGGATCATTAATAACGTAGTTAATCAGCTGTAAATCTGCAAAGCAGGGGACACAGGCACCTGGGCACAACTGAGAGAAAGAGAGAGAGATTGCAGGGTCTTTAAAACCTGGCTGTGCTTGCTGGCTGGCGGCAATCCACAGTTTGAATACCTTAGTCCTCTGTATTAGATGGATTGCATTGAACATCCTTTGCACAACTGATCTGCCGAACAAGAAGAAAAGGACGGGGTTGTGCTGTTATTTTCCTGTGGGTTTTGTGTATTAATGGTAAATTGAACAGCTGATATTAAAAGTGTTAAATTTTTTTCCCTTTTGTCTTCATTTTTGATTATCTAAGAGGGCCGCTTTGTTGTTCAAATTTCCAGAGTAAGGGAATACAATGAGGGGATTTCTTCATTGGGTGTAAAATGGTAAAAGCATGCCTGATTGGCAGACATTTCTGAAAAGCCTCAAATCCTCCTTCTGCCCAAGTGGTAATCATTGGTTTGGGTAAATCTCCTCTTGGAGAATTCATGTAACACACAGGCAAGAACCTACTTACTCTGTACAGAATTTCCACAGATGCTTTGTCTACCTTGCTCTGTTATACTCACTTGGAAGGCCCAGTTCAGTAACACCTGTTGTTCTGTTTGCCTTCTGCAAATGATTGGAATTCTTATACCTACTCTAACTGCTTCTTTTTGTAATTAATATTATCAAAAGTGAGATTCTGCACAGATAAAAACTGCATTTGCTAAATGGGAAGGGAGCAAAAGACCAGTGAGGCAGGATTGTTTTTAAAGTCTGTTTTTAAAGTTAACAAGAAACAAGAAGGTAGTGCTACATATGACACTACCAGTTTGGATGCAAAACATGTATATGTGTGTTAGCATCTAGTTATTCCCTATGCAAATACTGAAATTCCATTCCCAGGCTATTTTTGTAGGAAGGTAGTAATGACAAATGTTTTAATACATCCCTATGTAATCACTTTTTTAACATGTCTGATCTTAGCTACAGGTTACAGTCATTAAGGGTATTTTTGCCTGGAAGCACAATGTTTGTGAGCTTTTGTGTAAACTGTCATTTACATTAGGAACATCTGGAGTGTGTGAGGAATCAAACTTCTATGAATCCTTGCCTGGATGTGCGCTGTAATGCTTGTTGAGCATCTGACATCTTTTCAGGGTGGAGTGTGCTGGGAGACTACATGGGGAAACTACAATCTTCCTGCTCAAAGATGATGCTTTCACCCTTCTTTTACACTCACCTGATGGAGAAAGAAAATGACTTAGATTGTTGAGGAACAGTTATGTTATTTCTCAGGAATTGCTGATAGTACCTGTTGAAAAACAACAAACCAGGAAAGCAAAGACAGAATTAGGGGTAAACGTCAATGTTTTCACATTTATTACAGGAATCTGCTCTCTAAATATGATGTTTAGATCCTCTCAGAAATCATCATCAAGACCAGCTATAAGGGGGGCACAGATTTATGTTTCCAATTAGCCTTTCATGTCCAAGTTTGCAAGTCTTTGCGAAGAGGGCAGAAAACACTTTAGGGAGGCAACTGATTTTTGTTTCTGTGTTCCATTTGCTGGGTTGCCATCTGCATGAGTTGGTGTCCAAGAAGAAACCTCTAGGAGTTTCCTTGTGTGCCAATTTGATGGATGTTTTTCATTTGTGAAAGACTGCCCTGACTGGATATTGATACAGTCTTGTGTTGCTTATAGGGGGGGAAAAAGAGAGGTGATGTTTCTCTGAAAACAGCAGTGTGAGCTCTGGCCACATCTGGGTAAGTCACGTCTGTTTTGGAGCTCTGTGGGGAAATGACAAACTTAAGCACCTTCCGTGGCCCAATCTTGCAACTTCAGAATTGGGACTAAGAAAAACATGGGAAATTTTCTCCAGGCTGCCTGGTTTGATCAAGTTGTTTTGCTTTGTGTATCTGGAACACCAGAAAGTAGGTTTTCAGTTAAATATTTCCACAGGCTTGTGCATATTTATCAGTATAAATCTCCCCATGTTATTGGTGTTCTCTTTTGTGATAATGAATAACCAGGCAAGTGAGTAAGAGTATCCCTGTGTAGAGAAGGCAGTGTCCCTTTTGGCATTATTGGCCTTGCAGGACTAACCAGGGTGAAAAGCACGATGTTATAGGTCTTTCCTCAGGAGTTTAAGCTGCTCCACTCACAAAGGGAACACATTTGTTGAATTAGTCTGTTGTGCTATTTCAACATCAGGTGTTACCTGCAAAGGGACACTTAAGAAAGTTCAGGATCCTGAATTATGACATTAGTGTGGATTATCACTAAGCAGAAAGAAGGTTTGTTTACTTCCATTTGAAAGGAGAGGAAGCTAAATCAAATCAATTAAGAGTGTACACTTAAGACTTAGATGTAGTTTATGTCACTTGCTTTAGAGATGCTTCAGAAGAACCCTCCTCAGTGGCCTTGTGTCAGTGAGAGACTTGGCTCCTCTGCACGTGTACACCAGATTTCAGGTGGAAATTGATGGGAAGTGCTGAATTTGCTTGTCTTCCATCAAAGCATCTTGGCACACCAGATGCAATAAAGATATTGTATAGATCAAAGTGTTTCATCACAGCATGAAGCTAATTTTGCTAAGATTTGAAGACTTACCTTTTCAGAATTAAAGGGTTAGAAAATTGCTGTGAATAGCTAAATCCTGTTAATGAATAATGACAAAATTTTCCTTAATGTACTAGGAATTGATTGGATCTAAACCAAAATGTCATGAAAATAAATTAAGGTAATTGTAAGTGTTCCATACCCTTTTATATAAAGGATATGGTTCTAAAAAAATTGTATTTTCAAATCCAGAGCTAACTCTTCAAAATGCCTGCATTGTAAGGTAATTATCTTATTGCAGTTTTAAGTCATTATTTTGCTTGTTGCCCGAGGAATTTTACAGCAGAGCAGTATTAATAAGATGCCAGGAGTACAAATTTCACAACTTAATCTCTGTCATAAATGGAACTCGTATAAACAAAGTGGCATTTTCATTCATAATTACAAGACCTGCGGCAAATGTGGGTCAGGAGTGAAGGCATGTTTGATTTCAAATTCTGTGGAAAATCAAAACTTGCGCGTTTTGAGGAGAATGGTAAAAAAAAAAGAATTAAAATCAGTGTCCTCTGGACAAGGATTGAACATACTGCAACTTTGAGAACAGGCGGCGTCTAATTCATCCACATTGTAAATCTCCTCTAAGTGGCATTTAGACTTTACTGCCGGTGATGACAATTTCCCGAGCATTCAGATGGAAAAAAAGACCTACTGATTGACTGAGTGCACCCCTCCCTCATTCTGCCAATTACACTTACACAAAAACTAGCAGCAAAGTCCAGCAGATTGAATTTAAAATGCAACGGATTTGGAGCTTTTTTTTTTCTTATCTAAAGCTGTACCATTTGATTGTGAGCAATCGTGAGGACTAGATGTTTCTAATGACAACAAATACCTCCTCAAGTTATGTGATTTCAGCATCGGTAGCTCTAAAACTTTTGACTGCCTTTTTTTTGGTTGTTTTTGTTTTAAAGTTTTTGAAGCCTTAAAATTGTTTCCCAGCTGTTGGCATGAGAGCTGGAAACAATCAGATGAACCTGCACCTTCTGCATGTCAGGTTTGGATGGGTTTTGTTGCCCTGACTGACAGCAGGAACCTACTGCCTGCTAGGAAAGCTTTTGGCCCCAGTAGTTCGAAAGGTTTCAAGGCTAATAAAATTTCTGCTTGCTGTAAACAAGCATTCCCCTCTTTTTGCCTCCAATTTGATTACATGTGACCTTCAGAGAGCCTCAAAATGTTAATAAATTACTTTGAGATTGGTTTTTGCTACAGTCCAGTGTAAAATTGTACCCATGAAAAATGTTTAATCTATGATCAAAATAAGGCCTTTATACACTTAAATGAGCAGGGGAAGGCTTTGCTTTTCTGAAAATTCATGTGGCAGTGAGCTGACAGAGCTATGGCTTAAGTTAAATCCAACTTTGGATTCCAGTCTCTAGGGATACATGGCCAGTGTTTTATGGGATGGCATCCACAGGAATGTATGGATCACAATGACCAGCATCTTGAAACAACGAGTAATGCCAGGTATTTTCTGCTGCCTTCATATTTCTCTTGAGCTGAGACATAACAAAGGGAGCAGCTAGTGGCCCAAGTATCATAATGGTGTATTTGGTAGCTTGTATCTTAAAGCCTTTCAAAAAATGAGTATTTGGAACCTCCCCAGGTGGGGGAAATTCTCTGAATTGGGCTGAGGTACTCCTGAGTGTCCCCTGCTCAGTCAGGGTCCAGCAGGCACAGGCAGCACCTTTGCCTTGCAGAGGTCAAACACACGGTGCCACAAAGCCAGGTCTGGTGGGTGAACCCCTTGTGTCTTTTGTTCCGCACTTGAGAAGGTGTTGATTCCTTGCAAAAGCTTCGTTGTTTACTGAAATGCTTGCTTTATATCTCTGCTCTGGTCTGGTGGCCTCACTGCTCTGCTGGCTGCCCAGAAGTGTCTAGCCGGTGATGTCAGCCCCCGGCCCGGGAGGCTCACCCTGTCTGCGGGAGGGTCGTAATTCTCCCTGCTCGCTCCAGCTCAGCCGCTGTCCCCGGCGAGCGCTGTGGTGACAGCGTGTGCCAGCGGTGCTTAGCGGCTTTACAGTATTGACTCAACTGCCATCCTCAAACTCATTTACTTAAGGCTTGGACTAATCACAGTCCCCAAAGAGATGTGCAATCCTTGCCCTTTGGAGCTAGAGCCTTCCCTTGCTGCAAGGTCCAAGGTGGTAATGAGTGAGGATCGTGATTTGCTAGCTGGATTGAGTAAGAAATCACAGGTAGGATTTATTTCTCACTTACCAAACACCTTCACAGGCTTTTCAATATATTTCTATAATTGGCCTCAGTGACAGCCTCCTACAGGCTCTGTGCATATCCAGGGCAATGGGTCTGTGCAGGAAAGGTCTGTTCATTAAGGCAACATCTGTAATTGCCTTAGGCTGCCACGGCAATAGCACTAAAACTCCAAACATACCATCATTACAACCAAAACTCATCTCACTGTGGGCCTTGCCAGTTCTTCATGTAGTGTTCTGTGCATTGAAGGTGATACTATGATTAATTAGACTAGGATTTCATGCAGCTCCAAATGCCTTCAAGCAAAGCTGTAAGGAGGCTTTACACCATCCAGACCTCCCCTGGTAACTGGCCTACAGAGACTGGAGAGCTGGACATCATTAGAGAGCTGTGTTCTGAGCTCCACAACTGCCTCATGTTCGTAAGTGTTAGTGCAGTGAGCTCAGCATTGATGGGTGAGGACTTTGTAACATAGGATGGTCTGTGTAGTGTGACAGCACAGACTGCACAGCAAGTTAGTCTGAAAGGCATTCAGAGCAAAGTTAGAACAATTTATTCCCAGCTGATTAAACAAGCACAAAATGACACATTGGGGGCAAGTTTGAAGTGAATTGTTGCATTTTCCCTCTAACACCAACATTCTTTTTCTGAACATCTATTTGGTGATATGGTGGCTGCTAATGGATCAACAGTCCACATGAAACATAGAGGGTAAGCTCCCCTTGGTAACTGGGATGCTCAGGTGTCTACTCAGCCCAGATGTTTCTTCTTTACTGGAGGAAAGTTGTACAGTTTACTGGCAACACAAAGTAAGGGAAGCACAGAGCTGTTTCAGCTGTGAAGCAGAATCACTCTCTAATACTGTCCAGCTGAGTCCAGCACTGTGAATGTAATGGTTCCAAATGGCCACTATCAGGAAAATAAAGGATTGTAACTGCATGCAATAGAATTGATACTTGCAGCCCACTCCTGACCCCTTGGATATTTTACATTAATACTTTTGCTGAAGGTCCCTTTGGCTCAGGCACCAGAGCAGAAAGGGTTGGGGGCTGCAAGAGGAAAGTGTTAAAAAGAAATTATGAAGTTTTAACTGTACAACAGGTTTGGAGAGCTCTAAAAGATCCCATTGAAAAACAGATATGTTTTTACTTCTCTGAAACGGAAGTAAACAGAAAAGCCTGTTCGGTTATTGCAGAATAACTCAGTGGGGACAGTGCATCTAAGGGAACTCTAGCTTTGAGGCACAACATGGTGTTGATTAGTGCAAATAAAGCTCTTCAAGAGTCACCTTTCAGCAATTACAATCAGACACTGCCACTGTGGCTTCAAAAGCTTCATTAGCAAACCTTGCTCCCAGTGAGAGCTGCAAATCTGATACCCCAGAAGTTTTAGCTGATGGAGAGCTGTCTTGCCTTATTTATTTTCTTCCAAATAAAAGATGTGGGAAGATAATTGCACATTCCTTCATCCTGATAAATACCATTAAAAATCAAAATAGATCCTCCTGAAGCCAGTGGTATAGTTCTAAAGAGATGAGAATAATTTTCCAGTTAAGTATGATAAGTCAGGGTATCTTGATGTTTTATTTTCACCTAAAGGAACAATCTAAAGAAATGCAGTGTGTTTTTTGTGTAGCCAAAAGAAAGGTATCAAAAATAATTTATCTTTTTCTATTTTTGTTAGGATTCTGTTATGAAACACCTGCAAATATTGAAAACCATTTTCTAGCAGTTTTCTTCTAATCCACTGGTAAAACAGAGAAAATAGTATTTTCAATTCTTTCTTGGTTAAGGAAAGAGCAGTTGGCAGTGCTTTGTTCATTGTCATCATGCCCAATGCTGGCAGGTTTTTTGCAGTGCCAGTGGTGATCTATTTCCACAGTAAGTGGGAAGAGTTCTTGCTGTTTTGCCTGCCAATGTACTAACTTCCCATTAAAATACAGGGACAAATTAAGTTTAGTGCTCTTTCTAATTTCCACATGAATACGTTATTTGGCAGCTATAATAAATGTTGTATGCTAGAGTTCCTCCCTAACCTACATCTCTTACTGACTCACTGCTTTGTATATGCTGTAGTTATTTGTTTATTCTGAGAATTTAATAATAATGAAGTGAGATATCAAAGGAATAACTACAGCAACAGATGCTTTTGTTCTTTTAGTTGTAATGGGCTAATTTATTAGGAAAGACTTGTGAAACCACCAAGTAGAAGTTGTGTTTTCCTGATTTTCAATCAGCTCTATTGTCTAGCTTGTTTCTCGCTAACAGATCTGTGGCCAGACAAATGGGCTCCTGCAGTTTGATTCTACCCAGGAGTATATTCAGAGAATAAAGTCACTTGAAGATAACCTGTTGGCCAGAATCAATCAAGGAATAGTCTTCAGTGACACCGGTCTTCCAATAAAACACACTGTACTTGTAAGTCGTTTTCCCCAGAGCAATACGTTATGAGATTTTAGAACAGAGAATAATTAAAACCAAGATAGCTGCTATCCGTATAAAACTATCAATATGAGTTTGTCTGTTCACCAAGTAATGATTGCATGCTTCCTGTTAGGTATGACATGACTTCTGTTGTGAAATTGTTATGAATCATTGATGCTTCAGACTGGTTTGAACAGGCCTTGGAGGTCATCCAGAGCAACTCCTGCTCAAAGCAGGACCAACACTGGAGTTACACGAGGCTGGTCGGGCTTTGTTCAGCTGGGTCTGGAAGCCTCCAATGATGGAAGATCCACCATAAGTCTGGGTCCCTGTTGCGATGTTTGTTTATCTTCTGAGTGAAAAACGTTTTCTTTGTGTCTAGACTGAACCATTTCTATTTCACCATCTCTCATCCTCCTGCCATGCAGCACCGTGAAGAGCCTGGCTTTACTGGCTCTGTGTCTGTTGAACGCCCTCCCCTACCCAGGTTATCCCTACAGCTGAGGAAAGGACAGTAATTGTTTCTCTCCAGTTCCTGGCTGTGCTTCAGTTGGCACAGCCCGGCATGCTGTTGGCTTTCCTTGCTGCCTCACATTTAACCTGCCCAATGCAAGAAGCAGTGTGATACTGGGACTGATTTTTCTGTCCCTCAGACACTCAGCAGCACATCTCCTTTACCATGGGATGTTTATTCAGGGAAGTCAGGGATATTACTGAAGCCTATGGCACACAAAGCCAAGGTTTCAGCAAGCAGAGGAAACAGAAATGACCCATGTAAAATTCCTCGTATAAACTTTTCTGCAGGAGGTGTCAAATGTAATTAATATGCTTCTCCCAAGTAGGACCAGGGAGAGAGAGAAGCCTGATAAATGATATGTTGACAAAAAGAGGAAGATAAAAGAGAGTGGGGGGAAGCACTGAAGTGAATGGAAATTTGTTGCTGCTTTATTAGGGTCATGGTTTCACCTGTTGACTCTGTAGTAGTAAAATACATGAAACAATGCTCTGTAGCTACTTCAGAGAAGTATCCAGGAAGGAATCTGCAGTCAATGCAGATATGTCTACTAGAATAAAAATGAGAGCTGTGGAGTAAACCCAGGGAAGTTTGAATTAGAAATCTTACAGAGGAACTATCTGGCAGCACTTGACAATTGTCAGCTGCTGCTAAGAGTCATTTGTTTCCTCTGGAAGATACGGTAGGAACTTTAGTCTGAAAAGTATGTTTACAATTAACATCTTTTGACACTAAAAGATGCAAATAGAGGGCTGACAGCACAGGGTGCTTAAGAGAAGGCAGGATGCTGGATACTGCACAGGGAGAGTATGGCATGCAATGAGAGCAGAGTGCTGGTCTGGAAGTGGAAAGGTCTCTGTTAGACCCTGGGAGGAGCTTAAGCAAGAATTTGTGGTTAACCCTCCTGTATGAGTGCATCTAGTTAGTGGGACAGTTCTGGGGGGAAAGGTCAAGGCAACTGCGATCAACCTGAGTGATATACCTGCCTAGGAAAGGCTGCGGTGCTTGCCAGGTGGGAGTAATCTGGGTGCCTGCCAGATTAATTTCAGAATATTTCAATTGAAAGGGTTGCAGAAAAGGGCAGGGAAATGTTATACAAGGAACTGGTGCAAATCCCAGCTAAAAGAGTGAGTGTTGTTACTCTGCCATTGTTTATAGAGATTAAAAAAAGGGTTTTAGCACTTATTTGAAATGTCCATCTAGGATAAGCAGCAAAACCCCCAAAGCCTCCCCTTTGAAAACTGACTAAATCATTTGTTGGAGCTGTTTGGTCTAGGGTGCTCTAGGGATTTTAAGTATCAGTTTTTAATGTTAGACAAGCCTAATGACCAGAGTCCGTGTAACATTCACAGCATTTATTGTTAGGTTCAGAGTGAGAGCATGTTTTACAATTTCCAAATTGCCTTGTTCTAAGAAAAGATGATACTTTATATTTATACCACTGTTAGTTAGTAGTCTGCTTGTGTAATAAACACATTGGAAAAAAAAGAAGCAATTGGAGTTCCTGGCTTGGCTTGAGAGAACTTCTGGTAAACATTGTCTCTAGTGGAATTACATTACCAACAACAATGAAGAGTTGCCAAAAATACATAAATGTATCTATCTCGGGGGGGAAGCTATTAATGAGATTGTCCTTCTATGAGTAATCCTGTACCCAGACCACCTCCTATGAGATTACCCTTTGAAGAAACAAGCCCACTGAGAAGTCATGCTGTGTTGGAGGGAGTGTTGTGTGGAGCAATTAACTGCAGGAACAGCAATGCTGATTGCAAGTGGCTGCTAATCCAGCAAGAAAAATCCACGTGCCAAAACCAAGTGAAAACAGGAGCAAGGCATTGGAGGGGCATGCAATACCACACCCTGGAACAAACAGTGGGTCACATTGTCCTCTCAGTGGGCAACACGGTGAATCTGCAACACCAGGTTGGCTCTAGTTTCTTTAAAGGTTGCTCTGGGTTGTTTAAATAGCTCAGTTCTAGCTCTGTTAACTTATGCCTGAGTTAAGACATAAAGGAGGCAGAAGTAAATAAGCAAACATGTTAGAAGGACACTAACCTGCTACAGAAAATAAGGATAAATATAAATCACTGTGTCCTTCAGCACAGCAGGCAGTTTCACATCTGACAGCACAGGGGTGCTGTTGTGACTATCCTGTGCTGGACATTTTATTTAGTGCAAGGCTTCTCTAACACGTAACAATTCCTGTGTGGAACTGGCATGAGAATGATGTGAGGCAGGCTGGCACACTGGGCTCTGTGTCTGCTACGAATTGAAGTTTTTCTAAGTTTTCATTCCACAGATGGATTTCCATTGCAGCCAATTCCGAAGTGCGACAGTTTAGCAGGAAGTAAAGCCAGTGTATGGATCTCCCTTTAGCTGGCAGGTGGGAGGGGTAAGTATTCAAGTGGACACATGAATGGGCAGGTAAATGAAAATTCTAAATGGAAATTGTAAGAATTAGAATGTGAATCACAAGAAAATAGCTTAGTGTCCACCACGGTCTCACTGGAGAGCAAATGTGGCAAGAAGGTACTGCTCAGGGAGTGCAGCCCAGTGACAAAGTGACACTGAAGATCAGCAGCAGTAAGGCAATGCCTCAGTACAGCACGGGCTGCTAGGGCAGGCTTGTGGGACAACCCAGCCACAATAAATATGGGAGAATTTCGGAGCTGCTCCAAAGCATAAAACAGAATCTTGCTGTTTCAAGCATACAAATTCCCATTGAGTAAAAAATTTAAAAAAAAAAAAAGGAAAAATAATTTTAAAAAAACCGAACATAAATGGAAAATTGGGTAAAGGCTTCAGGGAAAAACATGAGCACTTGAAATATACTGTAATATCTTAATGTGTCCCCAAGCATATTTACCCTGTTCGCTGCAATGGTATTCACAGTCAGATCTGACATGTGGGCTTCCCTCTGAAGTGGTGGGGAGGTCTGCTTGTCCTCACTATAATTTTTAATTGAATTTATGTTCAGTCAGTGTAACATGATTGCTCTAAAGATGGCTTCTGTCTGCTCCTAATAAGGTTAAAACTCAATTAGTAATTGCAGCATCTGATCATGTTTCACCACTTGCCAGAAGGCTCAGCCAGCACCTGGCCAGCTCTAGGTACCAGCTCAGCACACGTCTCAGTGCAATGGGGATGGACTGCCCGCCCTGCCAGCACTGAGCATCCTGCAGGGCTTCCTCTTTCTGCCAGATCTCTTGTGATCTGCTCCCTGCACTAAATACTGTATCACTAAAACGGTAATACAACATCATTCACACCTTTGCTTTGCAATATTTATCAGTCCCTTGAAGAGGCACAGCTGCTAGGAAAACTGCTGAGGTGATAAGGTTTTTGATGTATTTATGTAAGGCTTAAGACTTTTATTTGTTCATCTTGAAGGAATTAATTTTACTCTAATCAACAATTGTAACAACCAATAGACCTCATGAAAATCTGTGTGACCACTAGGTGACAAAACCCCGGGCAAAGACTGTTGTTTTCCTTCCTGAGATTTTAACTTTCCTTTTCTGCCCTACCTGACCCTGATAAGCTCATTTTCATAGTATACCCTTTAGCACAAAACAAATTATAGCTTTTTCTCTCTTTTTCCTTTTAAGGTGTGCCCAGTTTTCTGATTAATTGTATCTTATTTACCCAGAAAATTACCAAACATTGGAATTTGTCATGGTGTCAATATTTAGCTAAAATGTCAATTTTAGCATCTGTGTAGACAATTGACGTTGGTCATATGCAATTTGAAAGTTGATAGGGAAAGGGCAAACAACAAATGTGTAACTTCTGAATTATGAGAGAAAATGGATAGACATTTGTAATTTGAAGGCATCCAGGAGAAAAGAAAACTTGAGAGGTGTAAATAAGAATCTGGCAGGAAAGGAATACTTAAAATTGTACTGTCTTGCATTTTATATGTGACTACATAACCTGGGACAATAACTCATTCTGAAAACCCCCTCACACAGCATTTTGTCAAGGTCTACTACTTTTAGCCTAGTGTATTGGAGAGAAAACGTGTGCTCTTGGGACACTTGACATCCCCTTGGTGAAACTTCCAGGCATTCCTGCACGGGAGTGGTGTGAACAGCTTGTCCTTTGGGTGGGTTTCCTTATGCGTTCCCCTCAGAGCAGTTCACCTGAGCAGGGCCCTTGCCCTGTCGTTCTGTTTGTAGTGACAGCCGTGGGGCGGGACCCCCGAAGGACTGTGCGGGGACGTGGATGGGCAATGGGGCCGGGAGTCGTGGGTGCAGGTGTGTCCGGATGGGCATGGCCACCCGTGGGTGTGTCCGGGGTGTGTCCACACACAGGTGTGCCCGGGGGTGTGTCCATAGACGGGTGTGTCTGGGAGTGTCCCCGTACACAGGTGTGTCCCCGTACACAGGTGTGCCCCCCCGTACACAGGTGTGCCCCCCCGTGGGTGTGTCCCGGGGGCGTGGCCGTGCCCTGCGTGCCGCTGCCGGTGCCGCGCGCGCCCCGCCCCGCCGTGACCTCACGGCGCGCGCTCCCCGCGTGACGCAGGTGCGGCCCCCGCACATCCCTCCGATCCCTCCCTCCCTCCCTCTATCCATCCATCCCCGCCGTCCCTGCCCTTCCCGCCGCTCCCGCCCTCTCTTCCCGCCGATGCCGGAGCGCCCCCGCCGCCGCAGGTCTGTCCGCGCCGGTGGGTGCCGGGGGGCGGCGGGGCCGGGCCCGGCGGGGCGCAGGGCGGCGCTCCCCGAGCAGGCCCCGGGCCCGGCGGGGAGGGCGGACCGGGCCCCGCACTCGGCGGCGGGGACACCGCGGGAGGAGGTGCCCTGGCGGTGCGGGGAGGGGCAGGAGGATGAACCCGGCCCCGCACAGATGCTGCCCCCTGCTCTTTTACCACGCCCTCCTAGCCTGGGGTCTGTTGCGGCGTCATCCCCCTTTTTACCGCCTCGGTGTTACCTGCTTGGCACCCCGGTGGTGTTATCCCTTTGGCACCGCGGTGGTGTGGCCCCCTTGGCACCCTGCTTGTGTTATCCCTTTGGCGTTTTTTTCGAGGGGACACTAACAAATCTGTTTCCTTGCACTGAGATGCCTCTGTTGGCCACGGTTTAAAGTGTGCACCTTGCAGCCGATGTGGCCTTGAAATTTTCCTCCAGGCCAGCCTTCTGGATGAAGAATTATGGTTCCCTGTACAGTATGGCATGTCTGTGCTGGGGGCAAAAGAAACATTTAGCATGTTGGGGTACATATGCCTGAAGCAGCCTTATTTAATAAAGATGTTACGTGCATTTCTAGTTTAAATTATCTGTGACAGTCTTTTGGAGAAGCTTTATTTAATTTTCATCCATTTTTTTCATTGTCAATCTCATTTTATTAGAATTATTCAATCTTAAAAAGCTTCAGGAGTGAGTTCTATGCAGAATATATGAGAAAATAATAGTGGGATGAAGGAGCGCTTTTGTGAAATGTGGACTGGGCTAATTAATGACCACTTCTGCAGTGCATAAAGAACATTTGTTAACACTGGCAGGAAGGCTTCCTTCATGTGTGTTAAGAAACTCGGTAAGGGCAGTGGCAATACCAGGAGGATAGTGATTTATATGTGGCAATGTGTTTATATTTGAAGTGATTTTGAAAAAAAAGCTGTATAAAGGCTTCATTATCAGAAGTGTTTTGCTGTTTGCTGCATATTTCCACTATCGTCTAGAAACCTGGGTAGAATAATTCACAGGACTGCCCATGTCATTGGGTCACTTCTAGAGCTGGGATTGCCAAGGTGAAAGCTAACTTGCTGCTTGAGGCATAACACCTGCACAAATTTTCATCTGCTTAAGGCTTTCATTTACTTCCACCGTTTTGAGAGTGCTTTGTTGCATTAAATATCAGGTTGTTCTTTTGGTTCACTGCTTCTTTCTTATTTTTGACCTCTGGTAGAGATTTAATTAATACCATCCTTTAGGTTGCTCTTAGCTCAGCTTGATTCCTTGCCAATCACTGTTTCCATTTTAGGGTTGGTTTAGGAAACATAGTGGAGTGGAACAGGTCTAACTATTTCCGACTTCTGCTTGCTGTCCTGTGTGCCAATTTTTGACTGACAGGCTCAAGGCTGAGTGGGCTGGAATGGTCTATGATCATGCTGGTGGTCTCTGGTTTGTTTAGCTGCTGACAGCTGACATCTCTGCTGAAGAGCAGTGTGTGCAAAAGGAAGAACTAGGAAGAAGTCAGGGGTTTTGAGTGATATTAATCTGTAGATGAAATCAGACTGGAATTGAGCGATTGGTGACTTTGCCCAATTTGGTTTCATACATGTGTAAAAACGGATGCATTACTTTTTCATGAGATAGGAATAACATCTGTGGTAACAGTTTTCTTCACAAGTGATCTTTGTATTTTCACAGGAGTGACTGTAGCTCTTAAAGATTGCATATTCAGTAAGTTACATTTGAAATATGGTTCTGACCCCATTTTGAAATTTAAATGGATCTGGAGGAAAGTAACTGGTACCACTTACAAGCTCTTTGTTTTTGTTATATATTATGTTATTTGCATCCATTTTCAAATCTCCCTGACAAATTGTTATTCTGCTGTATGTTCTTTACTAGCTGCTAGAAGAAAGAGCTGCACATTCTTCAGACAGATGTATTATGAAGAAAGAATGTGAAATTAGCCCTACTTAAGAAGCTTGCCACTGTAGTATTACAAACTGTGAAAACTGTTCCTCTCATTCTCTTCTCTCCCAGGTCTTTGCAAAGCACTTTGAATGAGGGTAGGTAACCCCTTAGGAATGAGTGTTCACCCTCAAGGTATCTGTGCAAAAGTTTGGTGGTAGAGGGTGATATTTGCATGAAATAAGATAGGTAGAATAATAATTATCTTTATGTCTGTGCACAGACATAAAGTTCTAAGTGCCACGGTGACCTCTTTCCTTACTGTTATAACATGTTGAAATCATGCAAATTTTTGCAAAATGACATCATGCATACATAGTGTTACATCTGAAAGAGGATTAGCTCTCTCAGTGCTCTTGCAGTCACTCTGAGCTTTTGCAGGACTTAATCTGCTTTCAGAATGGTGCTGATAGTGTTTCTGTTCCTACAGTTGCCTTGGAGCCCTGATCAGAGATGGGGTGACACAGGAGGAAATCGGTGTCATAATGAACTTTGAATCTGGGAAAAGGGAAATGACAAGTGAACACAGGTAGCTAGGAAATAATGCCGATGCCAGGGATTCAGCGTACCAGTAGCCCAGCTGTTGCCAATTTGCTGCAAATGCCAAATGGAGAAAGAAGAGTATGTGATTTTGAGGGGTTCATATGTTTAAAGGAGGACTGTACACTAGTTTTGGTGATGCTGCCTTGGGAGAGTACTTTCCATGTGTCTGGGCACTGTGGAGAATGTGAATGAGAGCTTGTTTGGAACGTTCAGCAAGCGGATGATGGCAGTTGGTGTTAGGAGCTACGTGTAAGATCTGCTAGTGGATGAGAGTGAAAAGGCTGCAGAAGTCTTGAAAGTGGAGACAAGGGAATTTGGTGTGACAAAGGAGGAGAGTTCACTGCTGGGGTGATGCAGTTCAAGGTAGCAAGTAGGAAAGGGATCCGGTTACCAGCTCTTAAAATTGATGTGGAGTTAAAAATCTGATGCCAGAGGAACAAGCAGTAAGACTCTTTTTATTTAGGAAGAGGCCTTTTTATTTTTTTTTTCTAAAGATCAATCTTAACTTTTAAATTGGAGGATGAAAAATATAGCTCTTCTCATCTCTCGGAAATTTAGGAGTTTATAATGATATTTTGTTTTTTGAAATGAGGGGGTGAGAGGGAAAACAGAAAATAATTTAATGGGATTTATAGACAGAAAATGTTACAACATTTTCAAGGTATCTGTTACTTTTTTAATTGGAGATAAAGAAATCTTAGCATGTAATAGGTAACATTAAAATCTGTTCTATGACTCAAAATGACAATGTTCTTTTAAAACACTTTGAAGTTCACTTGGCAACTTGGTAGTTTTGTTTCTTTTAAGCAACTGTTCAACTAATCACACCAAACAACAAAAAACATTGTATTTCACCTTGTGACCAAATAAATTACTTCTCTAGGTGAACAATAAAACAAATGAGAGAACCTTGAAGTTAAATCTGAATTTTACTTCTTCTTAGTTAACCCTACCCTTTATATTCTTTTAACATTCCAAATACTTCTAAAGTGAAAACGAAATTAATAATTTCTTTTCACATTATTGCTATTCCTTGGCAGTTATAGCAACTTCAGCATTAAGACTATACTATTTTGGGACTATTGTAAGCTGCATTTCTTAGTGCTGTTTTGAAGGTGAGCTCTGATTCCCTTTGCTAGCACTGGAGATGATAGTGTTCAGCATTCCCAAGATTCAACCCTTATTGGTTTTCCCTTTGTGTTCGAAATTGCAGGGTATCTGCTCTCATTGTTACAAAGCTGATAAGAGTTCATTGGAAGCACAAGATAAATGTTGCTAGGGAAACAAATTAACCTGAACCTTTTCTTACTGTAACACTGTTTGATTGAAGGCTAATGTCAATATGAGCACTTAACTAATGCTTCTAATTATTCTGTCCGCTCCATTACTCATGGCATAAATTTGAGGTAGTTGCTTTTTGTAACCATGGTGGCCGTGTTTGACACTGTTGGTTGAGCCCACCCCAGCTTGACTTGGTAAAAGGCTGCAACTTTCTAAACAGCGGGACAGCAGTCAGGGTTGCCAAGAGCTCCAGAGAAGTCAGTGATTAGCAGACTGTTTCCAGGAAACTGGGGCTCAGGGCATGTGGTACAAGTGGTTATTGCTTCAGGGACCCGGGGGGATGTTATGAGTTACAGAAGCTGTGAGATGAGCTGGCTGATGTGGGGATGGCTATCGGCAGCAATTCCACTGCTCTAAGTCTTACTCTGACGAGACATACCTAGGCCTGAGCTTTGTTGAAGAGCACTGTAGCTGTAAACATCAGTTTTCACTGTGAGGCTTAAATGTGTCTGCAATTCATTGTCTCTTTGTCTGATTAAGTTTGGTTTTGTCTTATTAATAGACTTGGATCATCTGTCTAAATAAATGAACATGAGTCATCTGAAGTTGTTTGCAGCTGTGCTGAAGTGCCATGGCACTAAACTTCTGGAAAAGCAGGATATAGCCAGAAGGGCATTTTTACATGGCCAAAGGTATCTTTCATCAGGAACCTCAGAGCCTTTCCTGAGTGGGGGCAATTCAAGTTATGTGGAGGAAATGTACTATGCATGGCTTGAAAACCCTAAAAGCGTGCATAAGGTAAGTCTAATACTTGACTGTAAATGATAATATTGGTTTAAGAGTGAAACAGTTTTTTATACTTTTTAACTTTTTTTATAAAATGTTCAGGAAAAAGTCTTGTATGAAATGAGAAACGTGAAATTAATTTCCCACATATTGATTGTTGTAAGATGTGATATTGCAGCTATAAAAGTACAAAGGAGCCACAGGCATGGTGAGCTGAGGGGAAAGAACGAGAAGTCCAAACCAGAAATAGTAAGCTGCTCTGAAACTTTGTTCTTCCATTCCTCCATGGAAATGCTGATAAAGTATTTCAAGTAATCCATTAAGTAATTAATTGTATCCACAAGAAGTCCCAAGAATAAAATGCATATAATTTTTTGATTTATTGTAATAAGATTGTATCAGAGAATATGTTATATTTAAATAATATGTATTGATGTTGGTACTTCTAAACTGTCTGCAGAATATGAATATTTAGTTCCCTTTACACAGCTGTTGAAGTTGAAACCTTAAAACTGAACCTGAAATTGTCAGAAAATTCTTCTCAAGTATCTTGAAAAGTATTTTGTCTCTCTCCCTCTCCAGATGACATACATTTGTTTCCTTTTTTTAAAAAACTTTAAATCTATTGCCCAAATCCTTTCTTGTGGGCAAAATACATAGACTATTTTCTAACAATCTTTCTGCTGACAAGGAAGGCTTTGTTATGGTGATACATGTAGAGTAACTTAAGAAGCTCCTGAGAAGTCTGATAAATTCTAATACAGACAAGTCATTTTCTAGAGAAGTAATGTGATTTGTGCCCAGAATGTTTACCACATTGGTTGTCTGGTCCCTTATTCTCAAGGCAGGTATATTAAAATGCCACTTAGAAGTTGTTCTAAGTTTGATAGTCTATCTGCAGTGTGAGGAAGTGATGCACACTGAGCAGGGGAACCAAAAAAAGGAGACCAAAAAAGGCAGTTCTGTGGCTGGACTTTTTTGGATGTTGTGTATGAATTTAATCCTGTTGGAGGTTGACATATGCAGTGACAACACTGAAGACTGACTGTTATTCACATAGGAGATAGGTCCTAGGTCTTTTATGTTACACCTCAACTTGGAACTTCAGCGACCTTCTCCAGGAGTGGCTCCTCTCATCCCGTCTGACTTTGAACCCTGGTGCCCAGACTGCCAGCTGAATTTCCAGCCTAGTGTGTGGAGTGTGGTAGCACGTTGTGGGGGGGGGGGGGGTGCACTGAATTAACTCCTGGGAAGCTCTCATGATGTGTGTGGGCTGTAGATTGATATGAACCCTTTTATACCGAGAACACTAAAAGCATGAACTGATGCATGAGGAGTGTGTGTGGTGACATTGTGTTGACATCGTTTTTATTTTATTTACATTATGTCGGTTCGTGGTGAACTTCTTTCCTTTCCGAAGAATGAACTCCTCGTTCAGACCCTTTGCAGTGGGGTGCACTGCGCTGCTGGGAAGCCCTGCAGTCCTCTTAGGGGATGAGAAGCTGCCCTCGGTGGACACGCCCGGGGAGCAGAGCCCAGGCTCAGCCGGGAGCGGGGCGGCCGCGCCGAGCGCGGCTCCCGCCGCCCGGAGCTGGCCAGGGTGCTGCACGGAGCCCCGGAGAAATTAGACCTGCTCGTTATTTTGCTCGTGCTCGAGAGTAGGCGGTAATGCTAAAAGTCCTGCCGAAGGACTGTCCAATTCGTCTGGCGGTTCAGGAACAGCCTGATGATGGATCCTGACGTGCTTTGTAGTTGAACAGTGACTGATAAATTAGCAGCAGTGAATTGACAGAGAAATGTAAATGTACTGGTGGAGTAAGGTGTGGCCTAGGGAGTGGATCCCAGGTAATTCAGGATGCATTTTTGTTGTGGTTTAACCCCAGCTGGCAACTAAGCTCCACGCAGCCACTCGGGCACCCCCACCAGCAGGACCGGGAGAGAATCAAAAGGGCAAAACTGGGAAAACACATGGGTTGAGATAAAGACAGTTTAATAAGGAAAGCAAGAGCCATGCGCATAAGCAAAGCAAGGAATTTTTTCACCAATTCCTATGGACAGGCAGGTGTTCAGCCTTCCCCAGGACAGCAGGGTTCCATCACATGTCATGATGACTTAGGATGACAAATGCCATTACTCTGAACATCCCCCTTCCTTGTTCTGTTTTATATGCTGAGCACAATGTCATGTGGTGTGGAATATCCATTGGTCATTTGGGGTCAGCTGTCCTGGGTGTGTCCCCTCCCAGCTCCTTGTTCACCCCCAGCTGGTGGGGTGGAGTGGGGAGCAGAAAAGGCCCTGATGCTGTGTGCATGCTGCTCAGCAGTAACAAAAACATCTCTATATTACCAACCCAATATTCAAATCCAAAACAGGCCCAAACCAGCTACTGTGCAGATAATGAACTACCCCAGCCAAAACCAGCACGATTATAAAAATGTGTGAATTTTTTTCTGGGTTAACTATACGTAATATACTTACAACAGTAATGAACTGAAGTAAATTCACTGTGTCCCTGGTTTATGAGGCTTAAAAGAAGACAGTTGATGGAAATAATGGTTTACAGCTATTCTTGCCTAAATTATTATGTTTTTCAGCCAAAAAAGAAAATTGGGGGGGGGGGGGGGGAGGGAGAACAGTGTTTCCAATTAATTTCACTTTGTTTCATCAACAATATTCGGTTTTGGTTTCTTGAAAACCATCTGATTTCATCAGCTGAAAGCTGTAAGTACCTTCCCAAGATTTTTGCTGTCACAAATTGTTCAATTTGGGCTTTTATAAAACAGGTTAAAAATGCTAAGGGTTGAAATCAACCAGTTTTCTTAAAAATACAGAAACATTCATGCCGTAATTTTATGACTGTAGACAAGTTGTGAATTTATCATTCTGCTGTGAAAAGCGGTGGAAGTGTTGGAAAATAATGTCAAGAGATACCATGTGGTGTTGGTTATGGTATTGTTAATAATTTGACTCTCTGCAGGCTACTCATATTTTGTTGTTTTATTCAGTATGTCCCAGATGGTTTAGAGAGCCTGTTGGTGCTAGGTGTTTAGATATTACATTCTCTTTTCTCGTTTTCTTCTTTATGTCCTATTTCTCCTCATGTTTCTTCTTCTTGGGTAGCACCTTTTCAGAAAGGATGTGCCTCCTAGTTGATTAGATGGAAAAGCTCATTTTTTTTCTGGGCTTTAAAAGTCATACTCTACTCACTTTTATTTAGAAACTCCAATTAATCAAGGCTCCCTTAATGATTTTCCTCTCAGAAGATTTGTCTGGACATGTCTTCCCACATATGCATATTTAAAATATGACTGTCACATTCCAATGAGCATAATCAGTGTTTCTAAGAATCTCTCTGTTCTATGTATATCATGGTTGTATTTCAAGGAATATGCATGTATATATGTAAGAGCTCTTATTTTTTGTGCAAATCCATTCCTGATGATTTCTTGCTTTTCCTTGTCTTTTGACTTTCCTATCCTTAGAGTAGTCAAAACAACAATGAGAATAAAATGACGTGGTCTCTGAAAAAGGCGTCATTATTTCTCCTTGAAGTTTGGTGTCAGGGCCATAGATCATAAGAGAGAAGCTTGACAAGGCTCAGTTATTACTATCACAAGATTAATTACAAAACTGCATGGTTGGATATGGAGTACATAATGCCTGCCGTGTTATCCTGTATGCAGCTGCTCTACCGTGAGCATGTAATCTCTTCCTTGGTTTATGTACTAGGAAAAAGTGTGGGGGTTTTGTTTTGTTTTGATTTCATTTTGTTTATTTTCTCTTTTAAATGATATAGTGATGTTCAGTGTGTGTCTTTTAAGGCTTTACTGTCCTCACTGCAGTTGATAAATATTGTGATGTCACTAGGAAAAAAAACCAAACCATCAGGATAACAAACTTGTTACTTGTTATTCTAAGTGCAACACTGTTTATTATATGAGAGTAGAATGTTGCCACTGAATCACTTGAATTGTGTTATATAACTTGAGAAAATAATGGTTAACTACAACATAGATTTGCTGACAGAAGGAAAAAAAAGTATGATGTATGACTATAGTAAGTTTATTTTTTTGCAGATGTATTTTTGTGTTATAAGTCTCCTCTGCCATTTTCTACAAGAACTTCACTAATTTACTTGAGAAGCTGCAGGTTTGGTGTGAGACCAAGTTGGTCTTCTGTCTGTCCAGTCACATGGCAAATGCTGTTGCCAAAGACTGACATTGATACACAGGACTTGAAGACTATAATCTGGTATCAATCTTGAAAGACACTATAGAAATTTGTAAAGGCTTTGATGGATGTGTATCTAGAAAAAACTAATTTTCTGTAGCCAAATGATGTATTTTCCCTCCTCTCTGATTAAATGTCAAGCCTGTCCAACAAATCAATAAGTTCAAAAATGCGATAGGAAAAAACAGTGCGGGTTTCTTCTGTCCCAACTGGTTGCATCTTCAGATGTAAACATTTTCTTTGTATTAGTGAGTTTGCATGAAGAAAGGATTCTATGCTAATTCTCCTTTAACAGGTCACTTGTTGGGCAAATCTATTTGGATTTTGTTAGCAACTCTCTCAGCAGAGCACTTGTCTAAAAACATATTCAATTGTGCTGTGATAACTTTTACATCCGAATGAAAAGGTTTTGACTCAACAAACGAATAGTTACATTACTATCATAATTATATATATATCATGGTGTTGGAAAAAGTAAGCAAGGAACCTTAACATAAGCAAAGGAAAGTCTTTATTAAGACTTCAAATGAATACTAAATGTCAGTTGTATCATGGATCCAAATGTATTTTTGGAATTTCCAAATTCAATGTTTAAGGAAAAATAATAACTGTGTATTGCCAAAATCTTTTCTCCAGTTTAGGGAGCTTGGTATTTAAAAAAGGGATTGTTATTGAGTGTCTGCAGATCCCAGACAGTGAAAAACAGACAGGATGCTGTATAGG
Source organism: Anabacerthia variegaticeps (assembly GCA_035583185.1). NCBI lineage: Eukaryota > Metazoa > Chordata > Aves > Passeriformes > Furnariidae > Anabacerthia > Anabacerthia variegaticeps. The sequence continues at coordinate 8,574,421 of JAWWEW010000166.1, forward strand.
CATGGAATAACAGTTCTGTTCTTAATACAGAATAAGAACATGTACAGAGAGAATCCCAGCCTAAATGCAGTCCCACTAATAGGTTCTTGTAGACTACTTACAGGATGTTATGTAAATTCAGAATTCTAATCTCAGTGGGACTAGCAAGGTGTCAGGTAAGAACAATACAGGAAATGGGCGTAAATGAGAGCCGGGACGAGGAATGAATTCTTCAGCAGTGTGTCTGGAACTGACCACCACACATCTGTGTACCTTAATTTGTCATGGTGTATAAAAGTTAGGCTATATTTAGCTGAACTCTGTGTAAGAGCAAAGTGATAAATTAGGTTTACTGTATTTGTATCAATGCAGCTTTGTGGGAAATAAGTAAGACAGGTGCATTAAAGCAGTGTTTCTTGGGCGGTGAGTTCATGCTAATGGTAAGGTACTAATCCATGGGTTCAGTGAGTCCCCCCACTTCCATAACTTGAACTTGGAAGATTAGATGATGTTTAGCTCTTTTATGCTGCCCCTCTCATGGTGTTTCTGAATGCCTTAAATCTTGTAGAAATTTCAATGTGAAGATATTTTTTAATGAAAACAGGATTATACAGATATATTTTTGTTGTCTCATGTTTGTATTACATTATTTTGAATCTTTTGTATGTTCTGTAATAAGTATATTAAGTATTCTTTTTAAAATAAACTCCCTGGGCTACTTTTTGTCTTTTCTGGCAGTTGGTTCCTTGAAATGTGTTACTTTGAACATCACAGGCAGGGTAAATAACATGTATTGTACAAAATTAAATTTATCTCTTACAATTCTTCTATTCCAGTCACAAAGAATTTAAAGTTTTTTAATGTCTTCCTTTTTTTCTGAAGTTATCCAGCTGAGGGGAGTGTTTTGTGAACTTTCATTACCTTGTATGGAAACAGTAAGCTAGGCACAAGTATTTCTTAGTTGCCTCCTAGTGCAGACTTCCTTCTATGCTGAGTATTAGCATCTCAGATGTTTTATCCCATATCTCTGTTAGCATTCATATGTCTAATACCAGTCTGGTACAATGACCACCTCATTAGAATGGAAACAGTTCAGGAAAAGAGTATTTGGGTATATGTGAGTGAAGTAGCTTGTGTCAAAGCACAGATGGGAATAAAAGGATCTTTTGCTTGTTGTGATTCAGTTTCTGAAACAAGTACTCTTCTAAAGTTATGACTTGCACCTGTAACCAGGTCCATAATTTCTTCCACAGTAAGGTGACCTAAACTGGTGAGGAAAGGATCTTAGAAAAAAAGCCTCACTCAAAAAGACTTTAAGTGTTTTTAAACAGTTTCTTCAAGAAAAACCCTTAAAGGCTGATTCTATTTGCACGTATTGAATGTCTTGAAGTATTGTACATTCTATAAGTATCATTAAAGGAATGGATTATTTTCTTTTATTAAGGTTCTTTGTGTTGTAGGCTTGATAACTCTTCACTGGCTGCATAGTATCATACCCATTCCTGGTTGCCTGAATAAATACCGCTGTTAAAAAGAGTTGTGTGAATGGATAATGTATAAAGATGTTTTGCACTCATATGTGGTGGAGAGTTTTCCAATGGGCAAGCACAGTGTAAGAAATGAGAAGAAAAGGGCTCTGTGTAAATAAACCACACAGTTGCTGCCAAGATTTGGACACAGTACTTTCTTTTTACTGACTCTTAGTGGTACTTAACACTGTAATGTGGTGCATTTGCACCTTGAAAAACCTGGTTTTGGTTGAGACTTCTGTTGGAGGTAATAATTTTTTCTTCTTCCTCACTGTACACATGCTCAGTCCTGGGATTTATTTTTCCGAAATGCTAATATTGGCCAAGCACATGGTTCCCATCTGCCAGAGCAGCTGGAAAGAAAGGCATCATTTCTTCAGAGCCATGGCCTGGCCCAGACACCGGGTAAAGCTGAAAAGGTTGTTGAAGATCACCTTGCTGTGCAGTCTTTGATAAGAGCATACCAAGTAAGTGTACTTTGGGGTAGGTGTGGGAGGGCCTCTCCTTTGCAAACAATGTTTTTCTTCCTTTTTATGTTCTTGTTTATCTTCTGGGCATAACTACTGTCTTTCTTCTAATCCAAAATATCTTGAACTAGAGAGCTTTTTATTTCCTGCACAGTGTCTAAACATGGTGTGCTGGATTCAGACTGGGCTGATCCTCTGGTTTAGCAAACTCATAATCTAGATTACCTGCAGACCTGATGTTGGTCATCTGACTTAGCCCAGAAGCAGTTTGTGGAGATAGTTGTTTGTGAGAGGGAACATGAATCTCTTGTGTTTTGCGTGAAAGGGAACATGAATCTCTTGTGTTTTGCCCCTTACCAGGAGCAGGAGCCAAACAAATCAAAGCTTAGTTTTTCCTATTCTTTTGGTTCCCTGGACTGTATTAAGGCTTCTTTTGTGCGTGTGTCTCTGATTCAGTAAATTGCCTGACTGAACTGAGAAGTCAAATTATCTGAAATAGTTGTGCTTCATATGAAGGGCATTTTCCTGGGTGTACTGGTACTAGTGCATCTCTGGATCTTGCAGTGAAATAAGGACACTCCCCTCTCTTCAACAGCAAACTTTTCCACAAACCAAGTCTTTGTTCACCTCTGGGAAAGTTCTAAAAACTACTTTCTTTAAGAAAGGCTTAAAAACAATGTAAAACACAACAAAAAAACCCCAACCCCGAAAAGCAGATATGTATTGAGCAAAATATTCCTGTTTGATTTTTATTTTTCAAGTATATAACTTCCCAGGTTTTCTACAGTTTGACTCAAGCAGATCTGTTCTGCAATGCCTTCAAGATTTTAACTCCTGTTTGATGTCATCAGAAAATAGAAGAGGAACTTGTGAAAAGACTTTTTGTGCACATGGCATTGTCACCATTGAGTTGGAGAGGTGTAAAGAATAGAAATGTTTGTGAATATAAGGAATATATGAAATTTGCTTAGAAATAGGTATGTAGAAAACAACCACTTTTGCTTGAAGTAAAAATTTGGCGAAGAATTAGAGAAAACTGGAGAATGTGAAGCTGCTTTGACATGATTTACTTGAACATAGTTCAGGGATTGCCATTTCGTTCCCTGTATTTTAGTGTGCTGTCCAAGTCAAGTGATGGAGCAGAAATGTCTGTATAAATGGCAGGCACCCATGTGTCTGCAGGAAACAATCAAAGAGGATTGCCTGAGGCAACTGTCTGTTTTTTAAAAGGTATTTAATACCCTCTCAATTCAGTGCTGAAGGGCTATGATAATTTGTGACCTTCCTTTGCCTGATAAAGAAATGAAATGGAGAAGGATACAGAATTTTCATTTCTCAAAACTGTCAGTGTTTTATGTTTTTTGTGGTAAGCTGCTTTGTGATCTGTTGAGCTGGACTTCTGAAACGGCAGTTAATCTATTGCTTTTTCTAACGTGGAGCACCGGGCATGCTGAGGCAAGGATTTCCAGTGAAATGTGTGTGCTTAAAAAAGGCGAGTCTAAAGAAATTAATTTGTTGAGTTTTATTTTATAGTATAGTTTTGAGGTGGGGCTTTTTTATTTTAGGGGTTTTAATGTTTGCTTGTTTTCTTTATTCTCTCTGCATCTTAGTCTAGAAGTCATGATTTTAAAGTCTAGCTTCAGGTAGTCTGTACTTGCATTTGGTCAAAGTTATGGCAACGGATGAAAATTTTTTATGCATGTATTTCTACAAGGTTGATCTCTGATTTTTGTAGATGTTACTATTTCCTGTATCCAGTGAAAGTAGTAGAAGTTATTAAAAATAGCTTGATACTGAGGAAAATACTGTCAGTTAAAGACCAAACTGCTTCTGGAATGTAGTATGGCACATCACTTTCCTGATTTGCTCTTCTGGGTTTTGGCATTCTTGCTGGTCTTCTTCCTCTTCCTATAAATACTGCAAAGCATATGTAACTTAGAGAGGTGAATTATTTCCTGTTGATGATGCTGAGACAGAATTGTTTGCTTAGTTCCAGTCAGACTTTGTGCTGCTGTAAACAGTCAGATGGCACAGATGTTGCTGTGGGCATCATTTGACCTGTCAGAGTTTAATAACTGGTGATTCACGCGATGCAAAGAATTGCAGAAGTCAGGCTGAGTTTACAGGGCTGATCGTTCTAAAAAAGGTGCCTCGTTTCTGTTTTCTTATGACTGGAAACCATTTTGTTACGAACTCTCCTAAACAAACATAGAGTACTTGAACAGTGTTTTTACGAGTCCCTTCTTGATGAGCCACACTTCAAACATACTCTATTACTGTGGGATACAGTTCACTATTGCAGTTTACAATTTCTTTTTTTGGTTTTTAAGGGACAATTAGGATGCTAGTAATGTGAATAAAATTCTACCTAAGTGATCTGAATTTGTCATTAAAAAGAAAAATTTTAAGGAGAAAATATTCATATATTCATCTATAACAAAGCTTTTAATGAGTTGTTTTGGTATATGAGTCATTTTGGTATAAGAGACATTAAAAATTGTTTTATGTTTGTGGCTCTAATGGAGCAGTTATTTCTTCTGTAGCAATGTTACATGATAATGTAAGGTCCTAGTTTATAGCAACTTGTGGCATGTGTTGACAGCAGTCATACTGATAACTGAAAGCTGGCTAAATTCCCCACTCAATTTGTGTTCTTTGGTGTCTTGAATGTCAATTTTATTATAGATCAAATTTCCAAAATTTCATGAATGAAAATGAATGCTGTCAGATGCTATCTGATGCAGAGCAGAGCTCAGGGAGAGCAATCCTTTCACTACCAATGTAAATACTTCACCACCAATCTGTGTTCTAGGTTAGCATTGCTGTATTTTAGTATTCTGTAGGTGGAGAAAGGAAATACAAAATGACCGAATTGGTAAATAGACTAGTCATGGTTTCTAAATTTTACCCAGAGATTGAGTAATCTTTAGTAATTTTCTTTACTTAAACTTCAGTGTAATCTGAGTTGAATTGTATGTCAGACAAAATAAATATTATGTTCTAATGTTTATTCATTAATTTTTAATAGAGATAGTGTATGTATCCAGTGATATAATGCTTATTTCTTGTTCTTACAGGAAAACTTGAGAAAATATGTGGCCTTGTCGTCACATTAGTGGTGTTTGCTTATTTGACTTACTGGCTCATATATGTGTATATATATATATATATATATATATGTATAAGTGGAGATATATTAGTGAATTTTTCCCTGCGACGTGTTGTGTGATTTCATTTTTCTCTTACTTTCCTCCCTTTTCAGATCCGTGGTCATCATGTGGCTCAGCTAGATCCCCTTGGAATTCTGGATGCAGACCTGGATTCGTTTATTCCATCTGACCTAATTACTACAATTGATAAGCTTGGTGTGTATGCTCTCTGTCTTCTTATTTGCAGTGCTCACTTTGTCTTGTGTCTCATTGGCCTGAGGTGATTTAATCAGGCGTTTCACAGAATCATAGAAAGGCTTGGGTTGGAAGGGGCCTTAAAGATCATCTAATTCCAACCCTTCTCCATAGGCAGGGATGCCACATTTCAGGGAAGCTTCTACCTTTTCTCCTTGCTGGTATCATGAAGTAGTGCCTTTGAGTAAGGGAGCTATAATTTCAGGATGATGGAATTTGTACTCTGAGATCACAGGTGAGGTTCCTGTGAATTCATCTTCTGATGAATGATGATTATAAACACTCTATAAACCCCCTAAATCTTATATTTTTGAACCACACCAGAAATTAATACTAACCAATGCATTAGCCAAGATTCTGGTAGTCTAAGTTACTCCTACCCCATTATGTTTGAAACTTGTTTGAACTCGGGACATCTGAAGGCTGGTCAATAGAGGAAACAAGCAATAAATAAAACACTGGGTGGAGGAACTTAGGGTGAATTTCCTACCAAATTTGGATTATAGTGTCTGATACGTATTCCTTCTGTATGTCTTGAAGAAGTCTGTTTGAAGTTATCAGAAGAAAACATGGAAAGCATAGAATCCTTTGCTTGTGGATATAATCCAGTGGTGGTAACTTTAGTTTACTGCTGGAAGAGTGTAATGCACAAGGGTCTGCTTTTGTGGAGGTAGTTCTTGTTGCTAGGAGGGCATGTCTCTGAGAAATTCCACGGATCAATTTCTTTGACTCTCTCTGCTTGAATAAAAAAACAACAGATTGATTTTTCTCTACTCTTCAATCTACCTGGTTTGTTTAAAACGTAGTTTTCTACTTGATGAAGACACTGAATCAATTTTTCTTTGATGTGTTGGGAAGCATTTTGGACCAGATAGAAAACATAGCGCAAGTAGTAGATAAAACACATTCTGCTTAATTTTACTATAAGCACATCTATTGCCTCGTTGCTGTTGTGCTTTCTATTTCTGGTGGTAGGGAAAGAAGCAGTTCTGATTGTATAAAGGCAGCGGAGTGCCTAATACTGTAAATAGAGAGTTGCTTACACGAATTAATTAGGTGTTCTCTCTGAAGTTCCTCAGTTTTAATTAAAGGAAAGTACCTACTAGAAAATGCATTAGACATTTACTGAGTAAATATAGTCTGGAGCATGAGTGGCAGCTAGCATGTTAGTACACATTTCTTCATTGTTGTCTATCCTTGAATGTTCCGGGCAGGAAATTTATGAAAGGTGCCTGGCAGTACAGAAAGTATTGTAGTGTTTGGTTTTCCTATGCAGTTTTTGTCACATCTTCTGGTTTCTTTTTGAGAAACCTTGTGGTAGGAAGTTTCTTCTGGAAGTTGCTTCTAAAAATGCAGGTAGTTACAGGCGTACCTACTGCATGATTCAAGTTACAGAATTGCTTTCAGGATTTTGGTAAGGTTATATCCCTTTAAACATGAAGTGATGCTTCAGTAACTATGTGGTGCTGCAGTACAAAGCACAGATGTTCTGTGTGTGCCCAGATCACTCCTGTACGTGTTCTGGTTTATGCATGATAGAACATGAAGAGCCTGTGAAGTCTGAGGGAAAGTCAGCAAAAGAAAAAAATAAATAGGATGTTAGTACTGCTTTGTTTCAAATGACACTAAAGCCCCTGTCATCCCCTCTATCTCTCTCCCCTCCAGCTGGGAAAAAGCCTTATGATACCAAAAAGGAGCAGTAGTGATACCCACCCTTTTTTTGGTTGCTCCAGGCGTGAAATTTTAATATATTATTAAAACTGTTATTAAAACAAAAATTAATATTTTAAATATATATTATTTTTAAAGCACTAAATGTGTTATTTACTGACAATTCTGTATAGTAAAAGTGGTGGCAATGCAGTCCTATGGCCTGACTTCAACTCTAAATGCTAAGTTCTGTTATTATTTCATCTTTAAATTGGTGCTTCATTTTTGTCTTCAGAAAAGTCATTTAACAGGGAATACAGAGCACTGTTCTTTATTGATTTAAGAGTCATAGTCAGGCTGTTTTATCAGTGTTAAAGTGGATGTCTGCTGCTTATCTGAAACCAAGAAAAAGAGTTCAAAATTAAAAACAGAGAAGCTGGTTTTAATTTTTAAAATATTTTCACGTATGCACACACACATAAGCATTGAGATGAGAGCATGGTGCTAAGCTCGCAGGTTCAAACCCTGTGCAGCCCATTCCTTTAGAGTTGGACTTGATAATCTTTGTGGGTCCCTTCCAACTCAGAATATTCTGTGAAATTCTGTGAAAGACATAGTTGTAATGCATATATAACTTTCTTTAACCATAGGTAAGGTGTATTATAAGTATTATACATTTGCTTCTTACAGTTGTAAGAAACTATTTTTCCCTTCTTCATTTAACAAGTCTTTAAGAAAGAATGATTTATACTTCTAAGCAAACAATGACTATTTAATTAAAACATTCATTTTAAAATGCAGCAAAAAGTTCATTTTAATAATGGATACCTTCAGAATATTCACATTTTCAATTTTTATTTTGGTACTTTCTTTTCTAATGTTGCTTTATTAAACATAATTGCCATGGTTTGAAAAAGAATGCTGGTTTCCTTTTTGTCTCCTGCCCTGCTCTGCAAATCAATAATGTACCTGTTGTAGGATTTTATGGTTTGCATGAATCAGATTTGGACAAAGTGTTTCAGCTGCCAACAACCACCTTCATAGGAGGAAATGAGAACAGTCTTTCTTTACGAGAGATCATCAAACGCCTGGAGGTCAGTGGGACATTTTTGAATTTGTGATTGTTTTCATCCAAACCAAAATGAACTTATTCCAGCTGTCAGTCACAAAAACCCTTATCATTTGTCAATTATTAATAGAGCATGTAAAGAATTCAGATTACACGAAAAATAACCTTTGTACTGTTTCTAGAGGTGGCAGCACCATTGGTTTCATTATCTGGATATCTGAAATACATAGATTAAGGATGAGTATAAAAGAGGTCGAATACTAATTTGAGCCCTCACTCCGTCAAGAACTGATATTGTTTAAAAGGAGTAGGGGCTTTAGAAATTATCTTTTGAGTGTCAAAACACAGATAAAATACCTATGTATATAGTGTTCAGGATGTTCAGGGGTTGTCCTCAGTTCCCCAGCTTCAGTGAGACTTTTGCTTGAGAAGAATTGTGAAGGCTGGGTACCAAATTCATGAAAGCCCAGCTGTAGCTTGTAGACTGTGATGGTCCTTGTTTTCCATGCCCAGTCATTTTTGTGGAGTTTCGTTATCTGACAGGTGATAAGGTTTATGCCACAGAAAGTCATCAAAACTGAAGTGATTTAAACCAAAACTAATTTGAAGGAATAAATATTAGAGGTGAACTTCAAATAGCAAAACAGCAAGTGAGAATGGTAACGAATTTGTAGACTGCTGAGTGACTTAGTGTTTGGTGTTCTCAGTTGTTTGACTTGTACATTGGCTTAGCTGAAGCCTGGTAAATTGTTAACACATTATATCTGTTGTGTATTTGAACTCTATATTTGTTTGGGGTTTTTTTTGGTTTTACGCTTTTATCTTATCTGTGTAGCAATTTTCAAGAGATAATCCTTAAAATTGCAATGTGCAAATAAATTGACAAAATCAATAGCAAAATCTAAGAGCCTGAAAGAAACTGATTTTTGTTAAGGAGAGGTAACCCTCTGGTTTCCTCTTCTCTCTCTTTTTTCTTTTTTTTCCTTTTTTTTTTTTTTAATTGAAATTAACATTCAGTTCCTTTTTAGAGGCAGTAGAGAGTAGATACTATATGTTTGGAGTGGTTTTGTCTCAAACTCATACTAGATCTTATGTCTGTTGACTTGTATTTTGGATACATTTTTTTCTATTAAAATACTCTTAAGAAAAAGAAAATGTAAAAGATGAAGGAGATAAACTTTCTGTTGTGTCTTTGCATCTCTCTTTGTTCTTTCTTTGCTTTCAGCTGTTTGGGTTCTTTTTCAAATATCCAGGTTTCTGAAACTTCATGGTTATCAGATATTGCATGAGACTTCATAGCTGTCTTCTCGCTGTCTTTATTGCTTGATTCTAGCTGACATTTAAAGAAGGCAGGGTTAATTTTGGTAAATTACTTGAAATCTTTGCTGGTTCATTTAAAGAAAAGGCTGTACTACACATGTAAGAACAGTACTGAGTTAGGTGAAATGCCAGTCAGTATAAGGCAAGTTTATTTGCCTATTTTGAGTGTATCACCAAATGAAAATATTCCAGTTTCAAGATTTTGAAATGTTACTTTGTAGAGAAAACTTGGTGTCACAAAACCAGATTCAGTAAAATAATTTATTCACATACAGAATTACTGTGGGGAAGATATTGTGGACGCGGAAGAAGACAAGATAGCTTTCAGAAGAGTAATAGTATATAACCCATTAGCTCCTAAAGCTTCTCTGTTGCTGTTTTCACATCCTAGAATACCTACTGCCAACACATTGGCTTGGAATTCATGTTCATCAATGATGTGGAGCAGTGCCAGTGGATCCGTCAGAAGTTTGAGACACCGGGAGTTATGAAGTTTACTAATGAGGAAAAAAGGACTTTGTTGGCCAGGCTGGTGCGCTCAATGAGGTACTGGGGTGGTGCTGGGAAACTGCTCTGGGACTGCCGGGTGGGAGCTGGTGCCGTCTCTAAACTGCAGAGGTGAATAGACTCGGTGAAATCTGGAGTCCAGGTGGATGCAGTTAACCTGGCTGCGGTATCAAATGAAAGCATGTCAGGGTCTGTGTTGTGACTTTTAGTACTCCATTATCCTAAAAGGCAGGTTGTGTTTGGTAATGCTTGCCCAGCCTTTAGTGGCATATTTGGCAAAGTTTTCATTGGCCTGAGATGATAAAATAGGAAAAATTGTTTCAACAGACTAGTAATATAGATCTGTGTTAAAGATTTGTATCCTGTTTCAGAAAACAGGTGTCAGAACAGTGTTGTAATGTGTTTTCAAGGCCCATTTCTGCCCTTTCCTATTGAGATGTGCCAAGATGTGCTGCACTGTTGCATGACCTGGCAGCAGCAGTTTTAGTCTCTGCAATGTAAGAAAGCACACTTGGAAACAGCTTATGGATTGCTCCTGTTGTGGAAATACTGTGATCCCAGAGACTGAATTATCCTCTTACCCTTAGAACAAGAGTTCTTAGACACAAGATTTATGCCAATTTTTACAATCTGAAACAGTTGGCATGTCCTTTGATAAACACAAGAGTCAGAGATTTATAAAGGCACATTTTGTGGTTAAACTTCCATGTTCAAAGACTTAAAAATGAAGTGCTTATTGGAGGTATCAAAAGATATTTTTGCCAGGTGTTTTATTTGCTGATATCGTAGCAAGATTGTGTGTTTGATTAAAAGGTTCATTTAAACAGAAATAAAAATGTCAGTTGATCATCAAGTGAATATTACAGTTGAGTAAGTTTGTTTAACAGGTCCTCAGTGTGAACCATCTCCATTTATCTTAAGACAAGAATTTGTGCTTTTATTCCTGCCTAAGCTGTGGAAAGATCTAGGGTTTCTAATACCATGAAGGAGCCAAATGTTCATCTTCTGCCAAATGAATTAAAAAAATTTCTATCCAACTATCTCTAGTGCACATTTTATTCTATGATTCAAAAACGATCTAGGAAAAATTATCTCGTTTTGTGAAAAACTGGTGATGCTTTTGAGATTTGTGGCTCTGTAAAGCACGTTTTCATTGTTTTTCTCCAGAATACTGTTTTCAAAAATGTTCATTCCAAGTACTACAGAGTTCAGCTACTTGAAACTGAATTTTGAAGTTGGATTTCTCATCCTTAGTAGTTTTCAACAACAGGTTATTGAGCAAGAGTAATTTTTAACTCCTCTTTCTATAAATACTCACTGTACATTTTTGAGCTACTTTGTATATGCATTAGTAAACATGTTAGAGCCTGATCTGGAGTCTGATCTGGGCAGCATCAAACATTTTCAGATTATCCCTCTCATGAGATGTGTTCCTCACTGGGTACAGAATGTATGCAATGACAGTGGGTGAGCTGCCAGCCTTTGTGCACTTATAGTGGCATGTGGAAGACGTGACTGAAACCCTCTAGTTCTGCACACTTAGTGGCAGTTTGCCTCAAATAATGAACTTGCTGCTTGTCCAATACTGGCTTAACTTGGAGCTGCAAAGAGGAGGAAAGCAGCATGTACACTGCTTTGATTTGCCCTGTAGGACCTGCTGTTCTTATGGGACCCCACTTTCAGTTTGTATAAACTGGCATAGCCTCACAGACTTCTCTGAGGAATTCTGGCAGAATAGCTCAGCTGAGGGTCTGGCTTGTTGCTTAGATGGCTGAATTGCAAGGATATTGATGGGTGAGCTAAGGAGGGTCTTTTGGCAACAATTCACTGCCTTCAGGATTTCAATTAAAGACGTAAATG
>JAWWEW010000166.1:8586305-8617751 GCA_035583185.1 Anabacerthia variegaticeps
GATATTGATGGGTGAGCTAAGGAGGGTCTTTTGGCAACAATTCACTGCCTTCAGGATTTCAATTAAAGACGTAAATGTCAGCATTCTAAGTGAGGAATAAGCTGAGTATTAATGGATTGTGGCAGTGTTATGAGTCAAGACATGGCACAGATGATGTCACTAATACAGTTACTTTCATGAAGATGTATTTTTTTGCCTTTCATATCTCCAAGCTTCACAACATATAATCCTTTCAACATTTGTTAAAAGGTACTTTTTAACCACTTGCATTGCCTCTGGCCCAAATGCATTAAGGAATGAAAGAACACAGAGCCGTCAGGGATTGTCATAATTCTGCTGCTGAAGCTGAGTTAGAGATACCAGTGTCCTAGTTCTTGGCACATTCCCAACTGTTACATCACACAGTTTGAGGAGCCCTGCCACAGAATGGCACCTATGGAATAGGCATGCTTTGTGCTCTGGTTTGGTACAAGTATTTAATACAGGTTCTCTGTTGTGTTTTCCTCAATCCATGGAAGAGACTTCCTTGTCACTCTGCCTTCCCAGTGGTCAGTATCTGTGCACATGAGAACAGTTTAACTCGGGAAGTGAATTTGGTCTGAGGTGAAGACTTCATTGTTTCAAAGTCTTAGTAAATACTTCTCAGACAGAGGAGAAAGAAGACTTAATTCTTTCCTGTGTCTTCCTCCCTGTTTGACTTAATTCCAGAGGCCTAAAAACTTGTATTCACAGTGTTTTAAAACAGTGTAATGTAATTTTATTTGCTAAAAGATATTTGACAGTATTTGCTACATTATCTTAATACAAACACTCTCTTGTTTTTTTGTGTTTCTTTTTGGCAAAGATTTGAAGACTTCCTTGCTCGCAAGTGGTCTTCTGAGAAGAGATTTGGTTTGGAAGGATGTGAAGTAATGATTCCTGCACTTAAGACCATCATTGATAAATCCAGTGAAATGGGAATTGAATATGTTATAATGGGGATGCCTCATAGGTAATGTCAATGGAAACATCCCAACAAATGGGCTTGTAGTGTTAAGACAAATTCTAGAATTTTATTAACAAAGTTCTGCAGTCTGCCTTAATTATTTATTAATGTGATTATATAAAGACTGCTAGATAGCTACAAAATTCACTTGGATAACTACATGTTATAAAACAACTGAGGGAGTCCATTGGAGGGAATTTGCAATGGGAAGAAGAGTTGAACCAAGGGTTTCAGGTCCATAAGTTTGATGTGAACTTTTGCAAACTTCTGACAGTGATTTTGAGATTTTGTAAGTTTTATAATGTTAGCTCTGTTACTACCATAATTGTAGTAGACATAATCGAGACATAATTGTGTTTGAAATTTTCTTAGAGGTCGGCTGAATGTATTGGCTAATGTAATCCGAAAAGAGCTGGAGCAGATCTTCTGTCAGTTTGATCCCAAACTTGAAGCAGCTGATGAGGTAAGATGTTTTTTCAATAGATTCATACAGAGAGGTCAACATTCAAGGTAGTTTTTAATTGTTTTCGTCATGGTTATTATGAAAATAGCATTATCAGCTGCTGAAATGCATTTCCTTCTTTCTAGTTTGAGGAACTTGATGTGGTGGGATTTCTAAACAAATGTAAAAATTATGTTGTACCTCTAACATGGAGAAGATATCTCAGGAATGACTGCAGAGTTTGCTTAGAGGTTATGAACTCAGTCATCTTTCTTTGTTTTATGTAAATAAAATGAGTATCAATATTCTGTAAGTATTTATTTAACTTTGGATGGCAACAGTAAGGTAATAGAATAGAAACAGTGTTCCAATTTGAAATTACAGTGTCAAACCCATAGTTCATACTGATGTGCAATTAACTGGATGTATTTTTCAGACTGAAGCACAAATGTTAGGCATAGTGAATTAGATGCAGCAGGTATGGGTGCATACCTGAATCATGATTACATCTTGCATGTTAGGGATCTGGAGATGTAAAATATCATCTGGGAATGTACCATGAGAGGATCAACCGAGCAACAAACAAGAAAATCACTCTGTCCCTGATGGCTAACCCTTCTCACTTGGAAGCAGTTGATCCTGTTGTGCAAGGGAAAACAAAAGCTGAGCAGTTTTATCGAGGGGATACAGCAGGAAAAAAGGTAAAGATTGTTTAAGGTAGTAACTTTTCATAGTATTTTGAATAAAAATAATTTACCAGTAGTTTTGTATCACAGAATCTTCCTCTTTTCCTCCTTCACAAAAGGGATATATCATACGTTGAACTAGATACGGTTTCGGTACCTCAAGGATTACTTGAGGATGTAGGCTTAAAGGTTTCTTTTGTTTGCAAACTGAGCAAAGGCAGCAGAATACTCAGAAATTTATGGTGCTTTATAAAATTACCATTCTATTTTATAAGCACTACAGAAATATGGAGCAAAGAAATCCTGCTGAGAAGCTTAAATTGCAGTTTTGCTTTCTAATGTAACTGTGGATGTATGTGTCTAATTCTTCCTCTCAGGTTATGTCCATACTATTACATGGGGATGCTGCCTTTGCAGGACAAGGAGTGGTTTATGAGACCTTTCATCTCAGTGACCTCCCATCCTACACCACAAATGGCACTATTCACATTGTGGTCAACAACCAGGTAACAAGTAGAGCATTTTCCAAACAACGTGTCTGCTGAATAGTTGTTCTCCTATTTCTTTTTATTCTAGATTGTTGTTTGCTGGGTGCATTGTCCCCTCTGCTTATTAAAATGGTTGGGATATTTCTGAAAATGATCATAGTATCTAGCACCTATGAGTGGATAATATTTTATTGCCTACATTTATTTAACTCAATTTGTAATACCTAATTGGATTAGATTTGCTTTGGTTTGTTTTTAAGGGAGTAAAAAGAAGCTAGCTAGCCAAACTGAAAAGCTGATGCTTCTGCTGTTTAAATGACTATTAAATGCAAACCTGAAGCATTCACACCAGAGTAGAAGGAGGTGCCCAAATTATTTTAATAGAAGTTTATGGCATTTTTAGATTGGCTTCACCACAGACCCCCGTATGGCCCGTTCATCTCCATATCCTACTGATGTTGCTCGTGTGGTCAATGCTCCCATTTTTCACGTGAATGCTGATGACCCTGAAGCAGTGATGTATGTGTGCAGTGTAGCTGCAGAATGGCGAAACACATTCAATAAAGATGTCGTGGTTGACTTGGTAAGTCTTGGTTTTCATAACTTTTCATTCTGTGCATTATGTACTACTCTCTTATTTTATTGTGGCTTGGAAGGTCCGGTCAAGAAACATTTGATTTTAAAGGCCTTTGCTGTCCTCATTTGAAAAAACAAACAACTCACAAGAAGCCAGAAATGTTTTTTATACCATAAACCTCTTAAAATATCTGTAATACTATGAAATGGAAAGATTTCATTTTACATTTTTCCTTACCAACAGAAACAATCTTTCCCTTTGTAGGTTTGTTACCGTAGGAGAGGGCACAATGAAATGGATGAGCCCATGTTCACCCAACCTCTAATGTACAAGCAGATCCATAAGCAGGTGCCAGTGCTGAAGAAGTATGCTGACAAACTGATTGCAGATGGGACTGTGACACTGCAGGAGTTTGAGGTACACATCAACAGAGTTAAAGGGAACCTAAGGAGCTACCAGTAGAAAGAAAGAACTGTTACTGTATGGTGTCTAATTGAAAACTTTCCTTTCATTACTGTGATAAGGGTTCACTCTTTGACAATTTATGTTTCAATTTGGTTTGGATTTTCATGTGAAATAGTATTGTTGTAATAAAAGGACTCAAAGTACTCTTAATGTAATTAATACATATTGCACACAAAAAATTTGCTTCAGTTTTGATATTTGTGAAAGGTGATCAGATAAGAAAGTTGGAAAATAGAGGTATTTGTTGGCTGTTCTTCATCTCTAGAACCTTGATTCAGCAGCAAGACACCCATAGATATAACTGTGTAATTGTAGCTTCATAATGATAACCGTAGCAGGCTTGTGTCCAGCAATGATGCAATAGAACTTTAATCTTTTTATTTTCTTGCAAAATTCAACTAAGTTTAGAGATCATTTGAAATATTACAGAAGACTGAAGTGTGGAGTCTGATGCCAGTATTAGACTCGTTAGGTCTTTACCTTAACCTTTTTGAAAATGAATATGTAGAGTGCAGCTGCAACAAAGGAGCTTCTGAGAAGATGTGACTACCTATGTAGTGGCATAATATTGCAGATCCAGAAAAATGCACTTTGTGTAAGTGGATTCTTTTATCTGCAAGAGTGATCACATCTCATGCAGAAGTAGCTTTCCTGAATCATTTTAAGAGTGTGCCAGCTTTGGTGACTGGATCCAGGATCCTGGATGGATATTTTGCTGTACAGACTGAGCTCAACATTGCTATTAATTCCTTTAAAGGACAGCTGGCTTAATAGCTTGAGCGTGATTTTGTACTAAAACAGAGATACTGCTGATGCATTCTGCCTCTACAGAATATGGCATTCTGTCTGTTGCCTTGACAGGTGTGGTCAGCAGATTCTTAGCCAGACCTTCCCAGAAAGACTAATTGTCTCAGTTCTCAGTTCCAGTCGTTAGTGGCTTCTGTAGCCAGGAGTATGAGAGCTGGATGGTTCTGGTCTTAGATGTATGACTGTGAATATTTGGTACTTCAGTTCTGTCTCATTCTAGAGTAATGCTTGCATCTTCAGCTCTTGGTACACTCCTCTGTAACACCAATCCAGTTAACTAAATAATTTATTTAGAGTAATGTTTTATACTACTGAATGATAGGTGTCACCTCTAAGATACATGGGTTGTATGTTTATCCATTTTAAAAAAGAAGATTTGTGTTTTACAGGAAGAAATTGCAAAGTATGATAGAATATGTGAAGAAGCATATACTAGATCTAAGGATAATAAGATCCTACATATCAAGCACTGGCTTGATTCACCTTGGCCTGGTAAGAAGTGTCCTTTCATTATCCTCGTGTTATCTGAGCATGCTTTTATTTAGAGTCCTTAATCCAGGATTTAAATAGATTTTATCAGACAGTGTTGCTTTTAAAATGGAATTATGTGACCTTTGATTTGCTCCTGCTAATAGTAAATACAGCATTCTGCCAGATCAACTTGAAATGAATATTTTTCTTTTAAAACATGTAAAGTAAGGTGTGACTTTGAGAAAGATGTCTTCCCAGTTTAACAGAGAAGTGGCTTTCTGTACTGTTAACTGCCTGTGCTATCAGAGAGAAGGAGCATGTCTCATGCTCTTTTTTTTAATTTTATTTTTGTATGAGGGATTGAGGTGCCGTATGCCTTTTATTGGCTGCCTCTGCCCACGTAGTTGGACTTCACAGGGAATGAAAGCAGAAACAAAACAAATCATTGTGTGCCTGTAAGATAAGTTCTGTTGTCATACGGACAATCAAAATTATTGTGTCTCTCAGCAAAAGGTGAAGAATTACGTTTAGTCTGCTGCTTAGAATGTCATTTAAGAGTTACGAGTTTTTAAATAAAGTGTAGATAATACAGATATCTCTTAAACAGTCCTTGAACATTGACCAAACATTTTACTTCCAGGATTCTTTAATGTGGATGGAGAACCCAAGAGCATGTCTTGTCCTCCAACTGGGATTTCGGAAGACTTGCTGACTCACATTGGCAATGTAGCTAGTTCAGTGCCAGTCAAAGACTTCAAAATACACTCAGGTCAGCTGGACTCTTTGTATCTCCTAGTGGCTCCATTTCTTGCTCTTTTTCTGTATTTCTGCACAGAAATTATTGCTAGGCCTTTTCCCAAAGAGGAAAATGCCTGTGACTTTATTTTGACTGTTCTACTCAATGAATGAGGAAAATGTGACAGTTAAGGTCCTGCTGCTTGTTCTCAGCATAATTTACTTTCAGTATCACACCACTACTGTTCCATGCCTCATTAAAATAGACTTTCCTCTGAGGGAGGTAAAAGTTTCTTTGTAACCTTAAGTTAATACCTCCTTTCATTCTTCAAGTCCTTGTGGAAAATGCAGGCCTCTGTGCAGCATGTTTGTGGGACTAACCGGGAAGTAAGACACCCATCTCAGGAAGCATTATTCATTGGGGTTTTCTAATGCTAAAACTGGAAGTAATTTGAAGTCCACTTAAGATACTTGTCTTGTAGTTAGATTACTTTCTGCTCAGAAATATAGTTTGGACTTTTCAGACCTGGCAACATTGCTGATCTGCTATGAGCTGAATTCTAGTATAGCTGAATGGACACTCTGAGGGGAAATTCTGACACTTTTTCTTTCAACTTACCATTTAGCACTGATGATAGCATAAATACAGCATTTTTTTCCCAAAAATCTTAGCTTTTGTTCTGAAGTGATTCAGTTCTGACTTTGGCATCTATTATAGTAAGAAGTTAAGTGTGCCTGTCTTACTGAGGAGTCCCAACACCATATCTGAGATGCTTTTACTTCTGAGTAAAAAATAATTAAAAAAAAAAAAAGTAAATAGATACTTCTGCTTCTGAGGTAATTTTACTTCCTGGTCAGGTGGAAATCTAGCAACTACCAGGAGTAATAACATGTTCATTCCATGGGAAACATGGAGACATTTTTAGGAATCTTTTTTCTTTTGTTGGCCTCTAGGATATATACTTAGGATCAGGAAGAATAGCTTTTTTTCTGTACAAAATCCCTAGCTAATCTTTCTTCTCTCGAGTCATCCATCAAGGACTAAAGTGTGTCTGCTGTAGATGTTCTATGTGTTTGTGTTCCTTTGGGACAATTAAACCCAAGTAATCATGATAGGGCATTCCCAGTTACCAATTGCAGGCTTGTTGAGCAGATACAATTAAGGGATAAACTTTAAAACTCTTTTACGCATTTGTGCACTTCATTATGACACTGATAAATTAGGAATTACAGTCACCCAATAAAGTTTAGCATTAGACATTCTCATTAAAAAGGTAAGTTGGTCTTATAAAACCTTCACTAAAAAAACAACTATTAGTTACCAACTGAAAATCTGTCAGCAGCTGCTACACTTTCCTATTTATATGATATTCATAGTATTGATCAATCCAGCCTGTTTCACTTTATAACGTCTCCAAAAGTCCAATAAGACAAATGCCAAGAAAAGAGAAAAGAAGTGAAGAAAAAAAATCACAAACCACATTGCTGGTATTTTCAGTCTCATATAAAAAGTACTTGTGTTAGAAATGTGAAAATAAATCTTAAGGAAGTATTTCACCATGAGTCTTTTAATTGTCCTCTGTAGTTTCTGACACAGCCAATCTTACTTCCTCAAAAACAAGGTGTGAACATTATGCAACCCTCTGCCTGGGAAACAAGTATTTTTACTTTGCCAACAGTTCAGTTCTAGAAAACAATTCGTAGACCCTGTTTAGGATCTCTGTTTAACTTAGCCAGTGAGGAAGGGGAATGGTGAATGTAATATGACTATAAAATTTCTCTGAAGTAGATCTTTATTCTGATCTTTATTCCAATGTAGGACTCTCTCGGATTTTGAGAGCCCGCTTGGAAATGACCAAGAACAGGGTTGTTGACTGGGCCTTAGCAGAATACATGGCTTTTGGCTCTGTTCTAAAAGAAGGGATCCATGTCCGACTAAGTGGACAGGATGTGGAGAGAGGTACTTTCAGGTGAGTACTGAGGTAACTGTTAAATGTAGTCACATACTTAAAGAAACAACTTGGCACTTTTTAAACAATGTGGTCTTCTCTGGGGAGGGGGAAGTTGGGACTATTCAGCATCAATCTAAATGTTACAGGTTCTAGTAGTCAAGAACAATCAAATCTCCTCTGTCTCTGTAAACAAAATTTTAAAGAAGAGTATTTAAGGCAGAACAAATGTTTTTGAATACTTACTTCCTTCTCTTGCTGAAAATCAGAAATTATATTTTTTTCCCTGCTTTTTAACAAAAAATTCAGCTGTATTCCATCTAATTGCTGAGAAATAAGACAACGGGACTTGCTGCAGCAGATTCTGAGTCTTTTAAATACCATTCCAGTAGTGGCTGCTTGGAACTCTCTGTCCTGTGGACAAACATGTTGCCAGTTGGCAAGGCTTTTTAAAGTGAAATAAAGTCCTTTGCATTGAGATTTTTAATGACTATGGAGCATGAATGAAGGCAGAATCTGATCACTTGGTAAAATACATACAGTTTGCTGCCTTACCTGATTCTCTGTGGAGTAAAATTTAATGATGTATTTAATTGGAGCATTTGATGTGATGCCAGTTCCTGGGGTGAATGAACTAGCAGCTGTACTGTGCTTCATTGTGAATGCTTGCAGAAAAGAGAGATAAATCTTGGTGCCTGTCTTCTCTGGTACAGCAGTCTCTTTCTGTGCTGAGCTTCATTTGGTAGCCAGTCTTTTGGGCTTTCTTCCTTTTGCTTCCATTCTAACAGCAGTTTAACAAAACCCTTTGGACAAGACCTGAAAACAAAACTGAAAATTGAAAGATTTCCCCCCTCTCCAGTTTCTCATGCTCTTTGATTTCAGTACAATGGTCTTGTAAAGTGAGCATCTCCTGGGAGAGGAATGTTCATTGATTAGCAACTTACCTGCCTATTTCAGGTGTGTGCTTAGTCACATCTAGCACACCTATAGATTTGTCTTGCAAATACTGATTCTCTGTATTCTCAGTTCTCTTACTGGAGGAAGAGGGTTTTTCAGAACTATTTTCCAGATTTTCATGATGTTTAAGATAAAAATGTTCACAGCAATATAGGGAAAAATAAAAAAGGTGTTCAGATGGAAAGCTATTTAATCTGGTGAAGACTAGCTAAGGATTCCTATCCCATCTGGACTTTATCATTCAGTCTTTTAGAAAATGAGTAAAAGGGCATTGCAATGAATTCTTGTGAAGTTCAGGTCTGAAACTGATACTGCAGATGTTTGACTTATAGAACCTGGTTCTGCTTTATTGCTGGGTTTTGATTTTGCCTGATAGGTAGTGGGATCTACAAAATACTAGAAAATGGTGTGATTATGAATTTTTGTCATGAATGTGATAGGGCAGCTGGACAATAAAGGGTGAGGTGAAAAAAATGCCTTGCACTACACTGTTAAACAGAAGAGAATACTGTAGAAATATGTACAACTTAGTTTATCATACTGTATCCAAGATCATTTCATCAGAAGAATATGTAGAAAAGTTGTGGTACAGACACGTCTAAGATAAACTGCAGTTTTCAGTAAAGCTGCTCTTTTTTAGCTGTAATTGAGTTTCTTTATAATTTACAATAAAAGTGAGCAACTTCCATGACAACTGAAGATGTTTGCAAATGCTCATGTGTTTTTACTGGAAAAAAACCATATTGCAAACACATAGAAAGTATATGTCATTTTATGCTCCCTTCTTCACTCCCAAAAATTCTTGAAATACATAATATCTCAAATCTCTAAGACTGATTGAAGATGTAGTTTAGGCTAGAATTTTGGAAGAACTGAAGATACTGTGTTGCCGTAATGAATACAACATGATGGGGTGCTTTCCCTGTTTTGGAGCTTCTGAGGTGCTGTCTAGAAAATAGTCCTTTCTGTCAATATCAGTGTGAGGCCTTGCTTTCTTCTGTTTCAGTTCTCAACACTATCAATAGATAGAAGCTAGATAAAGCTGCAGATAGAAGCACCTGGCCCTTTCTCATCTTGGAAACACACTCTGCAGAAGGGAAGCAAAGGAAGAGAGAAAGACTTGAGTCTCTACTGGTCTGATGTCAGTAAACCTGACAATTGCACATACTGACTTTTATGTCTGAAGACTTCTGGCTGTCCATCTATGCTCATCTTAAGCACCTTTTGCTAAGGAAACACAAGACTTTATGCTTAAGAAGCTTATCATCTAGCTAGGTCTTCTATCTTTGGCTGAATGACAAAAACAAAATGTCAGTGGCAAAAATGGTTTTTACCAAACAGCTGCTTGGTGTGTGAATTTTCCCCTATCTACTTTGCCTCCTGTGCTGTTCTTCAAAGGTTCTGTGTTTTTCTGGCCTTAGATTGTTGACCTCTAAATAAATTTCAGAGCTCTTTTGCTGGTGTTCATTATAGGAAAGGGAAGTACAAAAAGATTCAGACTTTAGTTCAGTTTTGGCAGCTACTCTACACACAGTATTGTTACCAGTATAATAGCTGTCCTTATGTTAGCAGTTGTAAAGCTGGACATATTGCTGTGATTCACTCAGTTAGTCTGCTCAGAGAGTTAATGGATTACAGTAATTACTTCAGTCATCTCTGTTTTGATAGTATTCCTCGGTGCCCCATTCTAATGCTGATTAATGGTCTTCTAGAGAACTGTAAATGGTGCATGTGAGTGGAAATAGCAACAAAGAGGATACAACTTCTTCAAGTCTTGGTGCTGAGATTAGATTTTTTTTTTTTTTTGCATAAAAGGCAAACAACAGTTGTTTTAAGGGAAAGATGATTAAAATCTGTTAGGGAGACGGAATGGTATGTTTTTAATAACAGTTTTGTTCTTCTGCATTTTATTATTTTAATCATTCTATTCTGTAGCAACAACCTCCCCATCCTTTTTCCTTTCCCCCCAAGTTCTACTAGTAATGAGGTATTTTCAGTTTTTGTGACTGTTTGAGAACAAGTCTGGATAGTCAGTGACAGTTTTTACAGTGCAGCACTTGTATTTAGACATGTGATTGTATTTCACATGGTTTTGACCAGACCAGGATGTTAAGTGTAGCAAAGGTAACTGTTACTTGCACACTTTCCAGAATGTACATTTGATACTTTAGCTTTAAAAATAATTGTAGTAAAGCCCAAAGTTGTTCTTGGCTAACAAATTCCTTTGAAAACCTCTTTGCAGCCATCGCCATCACGTGCTTCATGACCAAGAAGTTGACAAGAGAACATGTGTTCCCATGAATCACCTGTGGGAGCAGCAGGCCCCCTACACCGTGTGCAACAGCTCCCTCTCTGAATACGGGGTCTTAGGTATGTCTCTATCTGACAGATGTGCTTGTGTTTCAATAGCTCTCCTGCACAAGAAGCAGAGCTCAGCAAGAAAAAGAATGTGAAAAAAACTGTAAAATGGTTATATGTCAAAGAGGTATCAAAGCTCTTCCTCTCAGGTTCTGGCCTGTCTTAAACAAGCATCCCCACATTTTACAATTTTGGAATTCACTTGAAAACATCCATCTGTTGTGGTTGATCTTGGCAATGCTGGAACATGCACTTGATGCTTTCTCAAAAGGGGAGGATCTGACAAGAAAACCAGGGACAGTTTGTAATACAGATATAAAAATCCATCCTGGCCTTGTCTGAACAGCTATTCTGAATGTACTCTTTCAAGAAAACAAATTCTGGTTAGTGATAGCATTAATCATAGTGAATTATTTTACCTTCAGACACAGAGAATGGATAACCTCACTCTGACATGATGAGGGTGGCAAGAGGAATGTGGAGCACAAAACAAATGCATCTAATAATTTATCAAAAGTGTTACTGATTCTATGGATAAATAATGGAATATTGTGTGAAGGAAAAAGATGAAACATTGTAGTAGATAAAGATGGTAATAGATGCTGCTTGCTTCAAAGTTCCAGAAATAGTTGATTATTTAGTCATTTTTACAATGCTACATATGACGTATTGCTAATAATATAAAAAGTAAGGTGATATAAAACTGTATAGTTGGAGCATGGGCTGAAGTACTGAGAATTTTTTTTAGTATTTTTGTTAGTTCTGTGGTAGTATTGGTATGAACAGAATCAGATTTTTGTATCCCTAACATGTAAATGTAAACTCTAAATAGGAAAATGCAAGTGAGAATGTGCATAAATGTGGGAAAAATAATTGGCATAGATAAAGAGCAAGAATTTAAATTCAGAGAGTGATTGTTTGTTTCCAGTTTCCTGTTGTTTCTCACAGCATATTCTGGGGTTTCTTAGTTTAAGCCTATTTACAGTGTGTCTGCGAATTTTATGGGTGAGTCGTGGGTTTCTGGGTTTGGGTTTTTTCATGTTCAAATGAAAATTATAAATATCTGGATATTTCTGGTTGAAAGCTGATTTTGCTCCAAAAATTACACCTCAATAGGAAGCCTAGTGTTGATATGTTGATATTGAAGGCCAATTCTTATTGCCACAATTCTGTTCTTTATAAAACTAACCGAGTTGGCTCTCTCTCTCTTTGATCTTATCCTGCTCACTATTGCCCTTCCAGTTTGCCCAGCAAAAGATAGGTGAAAGTTGATTTAGTAATTTTCATTGAATACAAGCAGTAGGGCAAAATATGGGTTTGTTCACACACTGCAAACCAGATTACCATTTCTGCGCGGTTCTGCTTCAGCAGATGAGATGGCAGGTTCTTCAAAACTAATAATATTGATATTTTTAATTGTCAAGAACCTTAAACCCCTTGTGGTTGAGATGCAGTAAAGGAGATTAAACTGATAGAAATAGTTGATAAGTGATATGGCTTTTTGTATGTTCATTGGGATGGTTTTTTTTAAACAAACAGTGCCACGTTTCTATGTTTGATAATGAAGTTTTCTCTCTTGCTAGGCTTTACATACCGACCTTTTCCAGCAGGTTTACTGTTGTGTATTTTTTGCATAGAGGGACAGTGTTGGGATAAGCAGCAGTGTGTGAACATGTCTCTTCGAGGTAACCCTCTCAGCCAAAGAGGAGCTATTAGAATTGATACCTGTTTGGCTGTAACATCACTGGGTCTCCTCTTTAGTACATGGAAGAATAAGTGCATGCTTGCATCTCATGGAGTTGATTCTTCAGGAGAACCAACCCCCACCCCCCCCCGCAGTGCTTTATTTTCTCTAGCTGCTGTTTCTACTGTATAATTCTGTTAAAAGGAACAGTTTGGGATTAGTGCACTGAAGTATTTGTGTTAGGAATTTATTCTATGACTGTGTTAACATGCCGCACCTCAAAAGCATTTTGGGAATTCTTTTGGTTTCTGTGAGGGAGAGCTAAGTGAAAATGGATTAAACAGCCCAGCATGATAAAATTATAGATTATTTCCCAGATGCATAAACCAAGAGCTGGTATCTGTTCAGAGCTGTGAGCTTTGCACCAAGTTATAGTTGATCTGGTTAGGAACACCTGGGGTGTCACTGCTCCATTAAAACAGTACTCTGACAAGATTGATTTTACTTAGAAATAAAACAGTCTTGTTAATTTGTAGTTCAGACAAGTGCTTATGTTTTGTGTACATGAAGCTGTGGAGTGTGTGTACCTGGGTCATTAAATCAGAGTATTTAACAACCTCAGATAATTTTCTGTGACATTCTATGTCTACTATTTTTAGTTGTATTCAGATTGTTATAATTTAGTTGTGTATCCACTCAGCTCACTATAAATCTTCCCCTTTACTGAAACTGAATGTCTGGAAGTGTGAGTGATGGCCATGCGAAGTTTGGGTTTGTGAAAGGATGCATGTCCCTTTGTAGTCCTTGTGCTTAGAATTTCTGTTAACATAGCACAAATCTGTCTTTGAAACTTTCCTCCATCTGATATTAAATCCTGGCACAGATAGGCCCTTTTAAGCATCAGTTAACATTCATGCCCTAAGTCACTTTGAAATCATACTGAATTAAGCTATAGTTGTAGCCTGACTTAAGTTAATTGAAAAACTACAGTTCTTATGATAATCATGAAAAGTGCTGTGGGGAAAAACAGAGCACAGTGTGTTGTGTAAGCTGCTCCTTTGCTTGACAACACTTCTTTCTGTACCAGAGTGACGAAAAGAACAGTGAGGGAGCACAGCAGGAACTGGACTAATAGAAACAAGCATTTCTGCTAGGCCTGTCATCCAGGGACCTTAATGAACTTCAGCAATTAAAACATTAGTTTTGCTGCCTTAGTCAAGTGCTCTGTATTTTTCTTCCCTCTCTCTCCTCAGTTTGGACATTTACCAGTGTTGTGCTGGGTCCTGGTTCCCTGTGCCCTGGTGTGCTCTGAGCCTGAGCAGCTGCCTAGTGTTTGGAGTTGGCTGGTT
The DNA here is from genome assembly GCA_035583185.1 of Anabacerthia variegaticeps. Lineage (NCBI taxonomy): Eukaryota > Metazoa > Chordata > Aves > Passeriformes > Furnariidae > Anabacerthia > Anabacerthia variegaticeps. The sequence goes on from JAWWEW010000166.1 coordinate 8,600,259, forward strand.
GCTCTCCAACACCTTTTGGGTGTGCATATTCCTTACCTGTCATTCTTTGAAAGCGGCATCTTACTGCCTGGTTGCCTTGGCACTGGATTTCCTCACAGCTTAAACCTGTTCTCTGTTTTTCTAACTGTGTAAGAGTTAATCCTTTGAATTTACAAGGTTTCCACAGCATTCTGAAGAAGTGTTCAGTTCTTGTTTCTGCAGACACAAAAAATAAAGTTTGCAAGGTCTCTGCTGTAGTTTTTTCTTTATTCTGGTCTGAGGTTGAGCCCTCATGAGGAATCTCTGTAGGAACCTGCTCCCTTGCAGTTCGTGTCCCACCTCTAGAACGGTGGAGACTTTCTAGCTCCGGTCACCTTCCCTGACCTTGACTTTGGTGCCCCAAAGATTCACTTTCAGGAGAAGGACCTCACCCTCTCCTGGGGTGTTCACCTTGCAATTTCTTTTTTTAATGCAGCAGTTCAGATCTTGCTCTTCAAGTGATTTTCTCCACATGCAGATAGGAGCAGTAATTCTAGACAGACTAGGGGGTCTAGCTACAATGACTATTAGAATAGTTTTAATGTTAGGAGGTCTTATTGTCATTTCCATGGTGAAAAAATTGAGTTCTGGTACAAAAGACATATTTACCAGAGACACATGTGCCATGAAATAGTAGTCTTGGCAAGACTGATATCAAAATATTAATCAGAATGTATAGATTGCATTTGGACATATTTTCCCAGGTATTTTTGTGGCTTTCAGAAAACTTGCAAATGGTATCTGTGTTAAGATCACACCTTTTAATGCAGCTTCACTTAGAATGTTGTCACCTTGTGGAGACTAGCACAAAGCTGTCAAAAAGATAAGAAATGAGAAATTATATTCTTTTTTTGCGTGTGAATTTTAGGGGTGATCTTTGGTATATGAAATAGAGTTATCTGTGTGCTGTGACCAAATTTTAAGTATGCACTGAGCTGCATACTCTTTGAAAAGCACTGTGTGATTACGCTGAGTGGTCAAGACCCGAGTTTGTTCTTCTCTAATAGCAGGATTACCCAACCCTTACAGAGAGCAGCATATGCACAAATAAGTCTTGAACATACTGCATATTTTCTCAACCATGTCACCCAATCAGTAGAAATGTTCTCTTAATGTTTGTGTAAAATTAGAATGGGATTCGAGCCTATCTAGGGAAATCTGTTTCAGATACCTTTGGGAACATGCTTTGAAGGAGTTGTGTACATTTTCCCACTGTTTTCATTGTGTTAAGAACAGTAGAATTACAGAAATGAGGAGGCCAGAGATTAAAAATGTGTTCTGAAGGAAAGGCCTTTCAGGCAGTCAGGCCAAAGGCATGTCCTTGTTGGTGATGACCTGTCATGGTGACTCGCAGGCAAAAGGGCTGTCTGACTTAACAGTCTCCTTTTGGCCTCTAAGTTACTAGTTGCCTTTTGATGGGATCATGAGCATCTCCTGAAGACATGGATGGACTGTTCAGGGATCAGCAGTCCAAAAGTCAAGTGACTCAAAAGATTTCTTGCCATGGAGATTGTAAATGAAAAGCTGGGTTGGAATTACAAAGGAGCAGGCTATGAAGACACTAAAAATAAGCTCTTGTAAAACTCTTTTCCCTGTTGTGAATAAACAATTTCACTGGAAGCTCTTGTTGCCTTTTTGCTTGTGCAGTTAATTTGTCCTGCAGTTATCCCTCTACTAATGTTTCAGGCAAGTTTGTGTACTGACATTGGCTGAAGAGCCTCTTCCCAGAGCAGAGGAATGAAATCCTGTAGCAGTCCCAATTTAGCTGTACTCATCAAGTTAACCCAGAGCAATTTCAGTTTCAGGCATAGATGACCTATGTCAAAACTTCATGGCAAGTGTTTGAAGGATGTTCTTGTAATTTGTGTTACAGAGGGATTTATATGATACATGACTAGTCTCGATTTTGTTGAGGGTTTTCCTTGTGGAACTGGACAAGATTTTCCTAAGAATGTCTGTAAGTAAAAAAAAAAAAAAAAAAAAAGAGAGAAAAGAAACACAAATTAATGCATAAATTTTAGATAGCTGTACTCTTCTCTCAGTTGTGAAGGGATTTATCTCTGCATCCCAAATGCCAGTCTTGGGTGCGTTTTTGTCTTAATTAAATGTACACTACTCTTGTGAGTGTTTGGAGGTGGGGGCAGGCTGTGAGTCAGTGGGACAAATTAAAAAGTACAGATATTTTGTTACCAGAGACTGTATTCATTTTTGCCTAACGTGGTGTTGCTATCAAGACTATATTGTAGAAAAGCATTTGAATGGCAAGTGTGTCACAGTAAGGCCAACAGGTAAAAATGGGAACGACAGTGATATATGCATAGCAAAAACAAGAGGCTGAGTTCTGTGTAGATCAATGGTGGCAGGATGGGACTCTGCAACTTCAGTTACATATGCAGATCTTAAAATAAGCTGAAAGAGATAAATCTATATTAGTCTGTTAGCTCACTCTGAGGTTTTTAACAGTCTTGCAATGAAGAGTCTTACACACTATTGTTGCTTTTTAAATAAAATTTTACAACAGCAAAGCTAGTTGCTCTGCTGGGGTAACCTTCAATGAGAGTCTTCCCATGCTGCAGTTCTGTATCTGAAAGCAGATCACTACATTCTGTGCAGAGCTTTAACATAAAATGCATGTATCAATCAAATATTTATTCTCTATGTGTACTGAATCAGTTTTGCCTCAGTCAGAGCCTTTACATCCAGAGCAGTGCTGTTTAGCACTGCTTTCTACTGAGAGCTTTAACCTTTTCAGTTTTAATAATTCCAAACTATTGGTGTAGCATCTGAGTACAGCCATTCACTCAGCAGTCCAGGCTCTGCTATATCAAAGGAAAATATGAACAGAGATCAAATACTTTTTTTTATATTATTGGATACATTTAGTTGTTCACTATGAAATATGGTATAACAAAATACCTGAAATGTAAATGTGGTTATAAAACTGAGATAGGTACTCTGCATATAACTAGGTTTTCATGTTTTGACTTGACACCAAATTCTGCATTTTTTAAAAAAGTTACACAGCAGAGGCCATGTAGCACGTGCAAACACCTGAGGAGTTTTCTATTTTGCCTTTGCAGATTTGCTAGGCAGCAAGTAGCTAGTTTGCATTGCAGTACCAGTTCATGTTTCTTTTCTCTTTGCCAATCATCTCCTCAGGTCCTGTTGTTGAGCTGGGGCTGTATTGTACTGCAGCAGGTCTTTCAGTGAGAGCAATAATTTTTTTCTGCCTTTTAGAGGTAGAGCCTTCAGTTATTTTTGGGCCTTGGCAAGTTTTTGTAGCAGATGAAAAGCCACATAACTTGCTCTGTGCAGAGCACCTGAGTTCCTGCTGCAGTGGATTTGTCCTGCCGTGTTAACCTGATGTGGCTAAGCATGTGAAATGTGTGGCACTTCTGCTCCATGGAGTTAATGAATTTACAGTTCAAAGGGCACAAGTTTAGGGAAATGTCTGCACTTACCTGCTACTGAAACCACCAGACATAATGGAGTGGGAGAAGGTTACATCCTTCGTAGACATGTTTTCCTAGCTGGAGTGGTGATGCCATCCCCATGAAGAACACTTCTGGTCTCCTCTCTCCCACTGAGGCAGAGACCCAAAGGGTCCTTAACCCTGCCAAACAAGGATTGTTTATCCAAGTCCCAGATGTGTCTCTCATGCACCTGTTATGTTCAAGCCTTTTTGAAGATCTGAAGACAATGATCCTGTCTGTAGACTGAAAATTGATGTAACCAGTCATTTTGTTCAGCACCTGCAGATGGGGGGGGGAGATAATATTGTACAGTGCTGTGCAAGTATTAAAGTTAATAAGTAACTTTTTGAACTGGTAACGGGCTGTAAATGGATTTTTACAGGAAAAGATAGTAGTGAACATTCATAAAAACATTACACAAAAGTTGGAGCTGAGGGAGGTGTTTCAGTTGTTAATTTTAAAGCTTGTATGATATTGAAATGTTTGAGGATACTTCTGAAAGGATTGGAGCCAGGACTGGAAAAGTGTTACTTGCTAATTTTTCTGATAGAAATGATACTGTTGAAAACTGCATGATTTATAACAGGGCTACAAAATTTCAGTTCATTCTCTCATTTTGGGTTTGTTTTCTTTTTTATTTTTAATGAGAAATGACCAGGATTCTCAGCAAATCTCTGTTTTCTAATTCTTCTACTTGTTTGGCTCTCAGGTTTTGAACTTGGCTTTGCTATGGCGAGTCCCAATGCCCTGGTGTGCTGGGAAGCCCAATTTGGTGACTTCCACAACACAGCGCAGTGTATAATAGACCAGTTCATCAGCTCCGGCCAGGCCAAGTGGGTTCGTCACAATGGGATCGTCCTGCTCCTGCCACACGGAATGGAAGGAATGGTGAGGGCTGCTGGCTGATGAATGTAGGAGGGAAATGCTGACTACAGTGTCTTCCTCTGCAGCTGTAAAAGCCAAAGGTGTCTTGAGGATCCAGTGGTGATAGAAATCCAGTAGAGGAAGATACTGTTTAGCATGTTGCACTGCCTCAGTGTTGCAGAAAAAAATGTGAATAGATTGATGGGCAAGAACCAAAAAACCCTGAGAAATATTTCTGAGCTCTTAGCTTTGTGTCCTCCTTAGTGGCATGCACCAATTTTCGCCCAGTTTTTTACTTTCTCTTTCTGGGTATCTTTCCCTAAGACACTGCCTTCTTTCCCTTGAAAACTGGATCCTTAGTGTACAGTGTGTCTAGGAGCACTTGCTTGGTTTTATGTTGCATAAAGTATGTCTGTGTAAACTCTGCACTAAATTCTTTTGTAATGAAATTATATGAAACTTCAACCTTCAAAAATCACTGATCTTGATTAACTTTGATGTAATAAGAAATTTCCCTCTTTCTGGAAAGGAGAATGTTCCTACTAGTTGTTGACTCTCTTTTCTTTGGTGGCTAGTAGAAGGAACTAGACAGTATCTTAGAGGGAAAGGGCAGGGCTGTGCTCTGTATATATTGTTATATGAAGTTCATATCATCAGTAGAATTGTTCTTCAAATCTTTTAAATTATTTTTAAAGGTTACATGAACATCATGTCAGGCAAGGTTTTTCCTTTTCAAATACATTAACCTTAATGAATTGATGTTTCTAGTTTCCTATTAAGAAAAGTATAGTATGTGCCAGAGTGGCAATCTCCATTTGTATAAATGCTCTAGATCCTTTCACCACAAACTGCGTCATTTCCATTCTCACAAACAATTTGGTTTATTTCCATTCAGTTATAATTCTGTCCTGGTATACTGGGGTGCATTCATATCTTTTGAATGGCTTTCCATATCCATTGTGTGTAAAGAATAAAGGGTCTGATGGCTGATGGTGTTCACAAGAGTTTTGATAAATTAATTTTTTTAACTGAATCCTGAGGGACAGCCTGAATGAGCCCTCACCAGGAGGTGTGGTCCTCTGCAGGAAAGCACTGAGCTGAAGAGGCTGCTCTCTGCTACTTACAATATATTTAATATTTCTTTTTGGAAGAGAAGATTTGCACAGGTCTTCTGAAAATGGCTTATTTTGCTGCTAGTGTCAGATGGTTTTGGAACATTTAAGAATTCCACCAGGCTTTTGAAATCCCTTCCCTTCCCAGAGGATCCTTCCATTACAGGAGTGTTAGTCTCTCTATAACTACAGTGTTGGGGACCAAATGATTTGGTGAAGGATTCGTAATGGGTTATGGATCCCTTCACCTCTAGGTCATGCATTCACACTCAAGTTGGCTGTGATTGAAAGACTTTGCAGCCTAATGGCTCCTTGGGGGCTCATCTGAAAGTAGCTAGTGGATTCAAGTATAGGTCTCACTGGATAGGTGGTCACAGTAGAAATAAACTCTACCCCATCCCACGCAGCAGTTGCTGGCAATCTGATTGGTAGTGTCAGCAAAGAAATCGAAGATGGATGTGAACACTGAGGCTTTGAATTGGGGTTGTTGCTGGGGCAGTCTGTGTGGGTATGCTATGGAAGCATCGCCTGTCTCTCCTGTAATTGTTTCCTGGTAACATCTCTGTTTCCAGTGTACTGAATGCCGTGTGCTCATGAAGCACTGTGTTTGTGAATGTATAGGCTGTACTTAGTGCAGGATTTGATTTACTCAGACAGATGTATACAGCAGGGGTATTGCAATAAACTGGACTGTTACTGTGCACCATAGTTCTGTGCAGCTTTGCTCCTTGCTCTCAAGTCCTTACCCATCTGTGACCAGATTATTTGGCACCTCAAAAGTGGAGGCAGACTTCAAAAGAGTAGTGATACAAGGCTCAGTTCCTGGCTTTTTGTGTTACTCATTTGTCACCAGCAGGTGTTTTGCTTTCAATTCCCTTAGTCCATGGAGTAGAGTGAATCACAGAGTCATAGAATGGTTCAGGTTAGAAGGGATCGTAAAGACCATCTAGTTCCAACCCCTTCATCATGGCAGGGAATGTTCCACTGGACCAGGTTGGTCAAAGCCCCATCAAGGTCCAACCTGTCCTTGAACACTTCCAAGGAAGAACACTTCCACAGCTTCTCTGGACAACCTGTGCCAGTGCCTCACCACCCTCACAGTAAAGATTTTCTTCCTCATATTAAATCTGGACCTGCCCTCTTTCAATGAAAGCCATTCCCCCTTGTTCTGTCACTACATGTCCTTGTAAAAAGTCCCTCTCCAACTTTCTTGTAGGCCCCCTTTAGGTACTGGAAGGTGCTGTAAGGTCTGCCTGGAGCCATCTCTTCCCCAGGCTGAACCATCCCAACTCTCTCAGCCTGTGTTCATCAGAGAGGTGTTCCAGCCCTCTGATTGTCTTTGTGGCCCTCCTGTGGACTGTGGAGTCCTGCACCTGGAATTAGGGAGGGTGATATATTGAATCAAGGTGGACTGCTAGCTGTCAAAATAATGACTGATTTTGGAGATCGTATGTTAAGGTTTCAACAGAGGAAGTTATGATGAGAGATGGCCATAGAAAGAAAAAATCACTCATGAACTGAGGAGCTATGGGGAGAGTTGAGAGGTGTAATAGTTTATGCCTTCGGGTTAAAATACTTCACAGCTGTCTCCAAAATCAGAGTCCTTCCTAACAGTAACTGTCACTTGAACAAGCAAAGGCTGTCAGTATTAGTAATATATAAAACCACTGCTTTTTTTTTCTTCCCATACTCCTCATAACTTCATTTCATCCTTTGTAAACAAGGACATGAAACAGATTGTGTGACAATCCTTATGCCTGATATTGTCTTGGCTAGCATGCATGTTTTGCTAGTGCAAAATGGATATAACAATGTTGGTACACTTCAAGAAATTACCTTGAGTACTGCTAGTGAGGCAGCAGATGTGAGTGTTCATTAATGACAGAACATAAAATACCTCCTGAGGAAGAAGATATTAATCATAGGTTAGTTTGACAGGTAATGTATACATGTATTTTGATCCGTTTTAGCTGAAGCATTCATCCAGGTAATTGGTCCTGTACTGAACAGTGAACAATGGTAGGAGAGAGATCCTGTGTCTTCTTTTGTTGCTAATATAGCAAAGGCAGTCAGCAGTTAACTTTGTGTTTGCTCCTGTTCAGCATGCAAGAAGTGTGAGTCACTGCAGTACACTGAGACACCCAGTGTTTCTTTTCCTGACATTCCTCCTGCTCCTTTCTGCCCTGCATTAGTAAGGTCACTCTTGTGCCCACATGGACCTACTGCCTTTTCACTGGTCTTCACTGTGCAGCTATACTGAGGCTAGAAATTACCTGAACCTGGTAAAAGCATTGAAAATATATGTGAAACTTAATCTCCTATGAAAAGAGTTAATAGAAGACAAGGAATTCCCATTCTGTGGTATGTCCTCTCTTCTCACTGCTGTAGCCATTGATACCTTTGGCTGGGGGCAGGTGGGCAGGATGGTGCAGAGCTGCCAGGGTGACACAGGAGTTACTAATGCAGTGACTGATCTAGACTAATGTCTAACTGCTCATTTGGTTCTTTAATGTTGTTTTGAATGATACCTTTATCAGGGTCCAGAGCATTCATCAGCCAGGCCCGAGAGGTTTCTGCAGATGAGCAATGATGATTCTGATGCCTATCCAGTAAGTAGTTTGTCAAAACCCATGTCCTTCCCTTGCTTTTTACATTAGACATATTTTTTGCAAGAAGCATCCTTTTAGCTGGGCATAGCAGGTTAAGATTTAGCTTCAAGTCTTGGTGTAACATTAACTTGATCTCAGTAAAAGTAATGGAAGTGTGCAGTATTGCTGCTTCATTGCAAAGCTGAGGTCACATACAATTAATCTCTGGCAGCAGGATATTTTTATGGCTGGTCCTCAGGGCCAGTGATTCTGCTTGTTTATATTGCTGTGTGTACTGCAAATAGGTGTCTCTAGCCAATTTCTAGAGGAGGCCAAGTGAGACTACTCTTTGGTTTTTGCAGAGGAGCTAAATTGTACTGCTGGGAGCATGAAAATAAGCAACTTCTAATTGTGATTTGGCTAAGGCTTTTTAGGTTGGTCATTCATTTCTACAGAGAAAGTACATAGCTCTACGGGATGCTGGGCATCCACTTCCCCACTGCAGGTTTCCTAAGAAACATTGCCATGCTTTAATTGAAAAACTTTTTTTTAAAAAAAGGCAAAATAAAATGGGTATTTCAGTTTTGGCCCTGACTTTGTTACCCTTTGGACAATGATAGTTCCAAAGCCATGTTTCTCCTCAATTAAAAGTGATTTTTGTCACTGTACTGGCAGAATAAGGACCTGTTTGATTGACTATACTGAAGCACTATTAATTGCACATTATAAGCAAGTTATAAGTCTTATCACAGAAGGCAGGAGCTCAAACCACAGACCAGGAAATCAGGTTAAATTTTGTAGCGATCTGTAGTGAGATTATTGAGCCTATACATACACTTACCTAATACATACGTATGTAGCTATGGATAAAAAAACCCCTTCATTCATCAGATACAGCAACATAAAACATTCTAAATTTATGTAATAAAATAAGAGGATGGAACACCTACCAAAAAATGGGAGCGTGAGAGTTACCTGTGCACTCACACATTGAACTATAGTTTAACATTCTTTCAAAGAGGTTCTGTTTTATGTCTTCCATCTGCTGAAGTCCTAGTCCTCCTCAATCTTCATGTCTGGTCTTCCCAGCTTGTTTAAATTAATGGAAGCTTTTTGTGTTTATCTGCATACATTTTTAGGAAGAAGTAGAAACAGAAGTGAATGATTTGTAGGGATGCTTCCCTAGCTAATAAAACAATCTCAGCAGAGAGCTGCTAATTAATTTTTTAAGGAAGGGAGTTGCTGAGAGTTAGAAATATAAGGATGGCTTGCAAGCCTTTTTTCTGATCTTTTACACATTTTACTAATGCCTTAAATGTCTCTCTCAGGAGTTCACTGAGCAGTTTGAAGTTTCCCAACTGTATGAATGCAACTGGATTGTGGTGAATTGCTCAACTCCAGCCAATTACTTTCATGTCCTCCGAAGACAGATCTTGCTGCCATTCAGAAAGCCGGTAAAGTTACTGTAATAGACTTGATTTTTAAAGATATATTGATAAAGATATATTAATTTGATATATTAACCCTCACAAAAAGAGAAGTCTTGTTTGCATATGACATGCTGTTGAAGAGAGTAAGAATTATTGGAGAAAAACCATAACTGAACACACATTAAAGCTGCCAATTTGATAGGAAGAAACTCTGCTCTGACTCACTATGGCTCTAAAATTTGATTTCCGGCTTTACTTCCATCTGGCTGTGCAGATCTTCAGATGAGCTTGTCAAGATACTACTACTGTAGCTAACAGGTTGCATAACTATCATCTGCTTGTCTAATTGCTGGAGCTTCAAAAACCTAAGATAAAACTGTTGAATGTTTTACTGGTTCATAGCCTGTGATTTGATTTTGCTGTCAGAAAGAAGCATAAGCAGTGAGTTTTGAGAACCTTTAAAAGAAGTAGACTACCCAAATCTTTTGAGTAATTTTGAAACTACCATGGCTTTCAGAACAGGAAAAAATAGTTTACTGTTTGTTATTCACATCAATTTATTCTGTAGCATATTCAGTTTGTGGGTTTTTTTATGAACAGTATTACAAATGTTGCATGAAATAGTGTAGATCAAGCCCCTCCTCAGTGCTGACAAAACTTCTGTCTTACAGCTGATTGTTTTGACACCCAAGTCACTGCTGAGACATCCAGAAGCTAAATCCAGTTTTGATGAAATGGTGTCTGGTAGGTCACCTTAAAAAATTATGGACCAACAATTAGCTATACCAAGTTGCATGTCAGACTGTGGAGATCAGAATCTGCTTTCAATCAGCTGTGCTGGTCTGTCTCCAGTTCCAGCGAGTGCCTTAACTGCTGTCAGAGGCAACTGCTCAGTTTTTTAAGAGCAAGTTAGAGTGTATGAACATGCTTAAATATTGTATTTTTTCCTTTTTGTAAGTGAGTAAAGTTTGATTCTCAAGCAAAGGCATTTGCTGGTTTTATTACTGTTCAAAAGCTTTATAAAATGGGTCAGATTAGAAATTCTGTAGGGTTTATAATTTGTCGGTTTGTCTTGGGTGTCCCCTCTACTTCAGGCTAACCCTCAATAGTGTCCAAACTCCTAATTAACATTGAATTCTGACATACTTTCATGTTCCTGCTGAAGAGGACAGCAGGTAGCAAGGTATTGCTGACTCTCAGCTAACTCTTTTTGCTCTGCTTTTAGTGGAAGGCTGAGAAGGAGAGGAAGCTGACCCTGTGAAGCACAGATTCAGTCTTTTTTAATGATGAATTCTGCTGTTCAGTGGGACAGGATAATTCTGACATAAATCAGTTCTTCTTTCATTTGTTTGTGCTGTTGCTTTTCTTCCCCCAAGATAAATGGTTCAAACAGGAACTTATTCTCCTGGTGAGTGGGTGTGCTGATTCAGACTAGGAGGTCCTGCTGCTGTCTGCTACCCTGCAGTTGGTTAATGTGGAAATAGTTCTAATCAATCATATAAGAGAGCAAAGAAAAGGATCTTTCAGACCATCAAGTCCCTCTTCCAGTTTCATGTATCCCAAGCAAATTGTACTCCTGAGAGTTAATATCACAGGGTAAAAGGCCTCTAGCAGTGAGGATATGCATTTGAAATTGTACTTATGCATTATCTCTTATATATGTGGCTCAGTTCTGTGTTAATTTTTGCTTTGGCTAATGCCACTTTAGCTTTCAGTCAGATGTTTAAATCACATAAATATATGGCAGTAATGTGCATGCTTGTGTAAGTATTTCTGCAGTTGCCAGATTTAGTTGCATTATGAATATGATTTGTTTTTATATAAGAATATTCTAAAATTTTTTAAAGCTATAATAATGTTGAAATAATTTGAGAAAAGAAATGGTATTTCAGGTAATTCTCTAAAAAGCAAAGCTGGAAGCAAAGGTGAGTTGTCCAATCAATTTAAAAGTAAAGGTGCAATGTACAGCACAAAGCTAAAAGATAATCCACTGTTAATATGTTTCTGTCTGTTACATGTGAAAGACTGGATTATTGGCAATCTTCTAACTTCTTGAATCTGAACTGCTGAAAGTCACTTTAGCAGAATTACTGATCTCAAAAGTAGGACTAGAGAGGCAGGAGAACCCTGTGACCACTGTAACCTGCTGGTTGCTTAGTAAAAGACTGTTACTTGGGCTGCTTTATTGAAATGTCAGGTCCACTGAGAGCACTTTTTCTAATTTGTGCTCCAACTAGGTACCACTTTCCAACGAGTGATTCCTGAGAATGGGCTGGCAGCTCAGGCACCACATGAGGTCAAGCGAGTGATTTTCTGCACAGGAAAGGTGTACTATGATCTTGTCAAAGAGAGAAAGAATCAAGACCTGGAGAAACAAGTAGCTATAACCAGACTTGAACAGGTGAGCTTCCTGATCCTCAGAAGACAAGGTCCTTAGGGAGACTTCCAGCAAGGGGTTCCTATGCTTTTCATTAGATACCACTTGCTAGAATGGATGGTAATACCATTCTTATAGCATGTGGCATCTTACAACACATATTTTAATCCTTTGTGGCCTTGCGAGGAAGGCACACATCAACAGTGTATTGGACAATGAGATCCAGAAACCTTGATGGCTCTTCCAGAACAATGTAACAATGTGAAGATTTATGATATGATGGCACCTTAAATTTGTATTTGCAGTCTGCTATGTTTAAATGTTGTGAATAGTACACTATGAAGCTGTGTTGTCATTCGCTATTTAAGGACTTGTCACAGCTACTTCACTGAAAAAGCTGTAAAGGTGCAAGAGATCTGAACTATGACTTACTTCTGTTCTTCCTAGTACTACTATAAAATATGTGTGTGTTCATTTCTGAGCATTAAATCAATTAGAGAAACATGAGTCACTTTTCATGAAAAAGTAATGATTCATCATGGGTTTAACACCAGGTAAAAGAAAGCTTTGCCAGTTTTTACCCTGTCTTTCCAGATCTCACCATTCCCCTTTGATTTGCTGAAAGAAGAACTTGAGAAGTATCCAAGTGCTGATCTAGTTTGGTGTCAGGAGGAGCACAAAAACAGTGGATATTATGATTATGTCAAACCTCGTTTCCGCACTATTGTGAACCACACTCGACCTATCTGGTATGAAACTTTAAATAATTTCTCTGTCTCCTGGGCTGATTTGTTTGCTTTTAAATTTGGTTGGGATAGTTTTCAAGTTTTGTTTGTTTGGGGTTTTTTCCTTTGAAATTTGTTTTTTGATTTGAGGATGGTATTCATGGGTAAGTCAGGTTCTTCACAAATCAACACCTACATTCTTGGGTAAAGGAGGGAAAATCCTAGACTACTATTTCTCAAATACAACATATCTTGCTCCTTCTTGTAGTTCTATAATCAGTAGCAACTAGCTTATTGCCACTTAGCACGGCACTTAGCTCTCTTGAATTTCTGTTGTCTAAAATTTTGTCTTTTAAAGAATTTCATTCCAAATGTTAGGTTTCTGGAAGAAACAGCTGTTGTAAGAGCTCAGTCCAGGTACCTTTGCATTATTAGAGATGATTGACTCTTGGTTGTGCACATGCAGCTGTCAAAGGAATGAGAGTCTTCATTGCCAAAAGCAAGTTATCTAATTATGAGACAGTGTAGCTGCCTGCCCTAGGAGGGATGGGGGAGAAGACACAGTTTAATAATGATGGGAGGGGGAAAAAAGGGGGAAGCTGACCAAAGGGTATAACTTGGTACAACTTAGACTGATTTTTATTTAAGAAGAATTGATGACTAAATGTCCAAATCTGCCAAGCTGACTTGAATGCATTAAACAGCATATGCTCATGCTTGTTATTGTCAGAATAGTCTCTCCTCTCACCTCATTTGTCTGCCCAATTCTTTTTGTCACACAGGTATGTTGGCCGAGAGCCTGCTGCCGCAGCTGCCACAGGCAACAAGAACATGCATCTGGTGTCACTCAGGAGATTCTTGGATACAGCTTTCAACCTGAAGGCCTTTGAGGGAAAGACATTCTAACTGCAGGGCACCAGCACATCTGACTAGTAGTCTCTCAAAACACTGCATCCAAAAGAAAACAAAAGTGGCGAAAATACTGGAAATTATGTATTTTAGCTTTACCAAATAAAAGGAGCTAGCAGCTGACTTCATTAATATGTACCTTGCTTCCCAGTTTGTAAGGAAAAAAACAATTTCAACTTATCTTCCACCATTTTTTGTCACTTGTCTATTTAGATTGGGACTTCTGACATGAGAAGTGTCTCCTACTCCAGGATGCAATGTCTAGTTCATTAAGGCTGTGGGCAGCCTCATTCATCTCAGTCTGTGGGCACTGTCTAATTACTCTAAGTAGAGTGGGCATGGACAGCATGGCAGCTATGCACACAAGAGGCATTGTTACTACTTCCTGTCCTGGGTGTGCTCCTCAGACACACTTTTGCTCTGGGCAGTAGGTTTAGCCCAGCTGCTCCTGTATGGGCTGTGACACAATGGAACCTGATTCAAGGAGTCAGGTGATGCTGGAAAGCTTCTTCTCTCATCAAAATAAACAGCTGTATTAAAACTTTTAGCTATGATCAGCTACTGCTTATCCAAGCAGGTTACCAAAAAGGGATGAGTGCCTTATGCTGTCCCTTAGTTTCACCTGGATACAACATGACCATGAAAAAACAATCCGTCAGTCAGAGTGTAAAATTGACCTGGCAAGGTACTTGCCATGAGATCCAGAACTCAACTTAGTCTCATGCTTGTGAAACTCAGTAGCACCCTTTTAAATCAGGCTGGTTGCCTTGGGCTTTTTCTCTCACTGAAGCATTAAAGCTAATTCAGTCTTTTGAAATCTAATGAACTCAGAAAGAACTGCAGTTGACAGCCACAAATATTGTCTCCTATCCCTTTGTATAGCTCAAAATATTAAGCTGATAGGCAGTACCCATCGCCCAAAGTATTTTAATGCTTTCATGAATGCTTGTTTCTGTAGCAAGAATTGAGCGCAGCTAAATATTTCTGGCACTGTTTATTGTATTCTCAGTTTGCGTAAGGCAGGTCAGTGCTGCATGAAATATGATAAATGCACTTATGCCACAGCATATGAAGAGGTAGAAAACAAAATTAACATAGAAATATAAATGGTAAATGACAGATTTCCACTTTCATTCTGTATCATAGATTGTGGCATAATAGTTGCATAAAAATTCCATCAAAGAATGTAAAAATAACCCTAATAAAATAAAAAATGTAAGAAGAAAATTCTTTGTTATGGCTGGTATTTTTGACAGTCCTTTGAGTGCTGGCATTAACATCCAAATTTTTAAGACTGCTAGGACAGGTAATTTTTCTGTTTTCTATTTGTTTCCTCAATAGCAGTTTATTTAAATATAGAAGCAGTGAGGGAGGCAGCATTTGGACAAGAAAAAGATAATTACTCAAAACCATTGGGTAAGAATTAGAAATGGCATGAAGGTTATATTAGAATATTTTGATCTATTATTTTCTATTTTTTTAAAGTAATAAGTGGATGCATTTCGAAGAGAAATTTTAAAACATGGGAACTAGACTGGAAATAACTTGTAATTTTTAAACATTGAAATTAATTTAAATATGTTGACTCTTCAGCTTTCAGGTGGTAAATGATTAAAAGTTTACTAGAGCATTGTAAATTGCTAAATGCATAGTTTATACTTGCAGAATTCTGCAGCTCTCCAATGAGGCCCCTTGATTAAAAAACTTTTACAGAGTTCTCTAATAGATGTCCTTTAAATAGGTGGACTATCAACAGTGGATGAAAGTTTCTGCAATGGCAGCTTTACACCAGGGTAAGAATATCTCTCTGATCTCACAGAAAAGAAAAAACTTTTTTAGAAGTAGTTGACAAGTTAAATACATTTTACAGCAATCAATTCATCTTTGAAAAGGACTGAAGTATATGTGCAAAAAAGCCAGCACTGAAATTCAAGTGACAGCTTTGAAACTTGGAAGAAACAGCAAACGTGAGAGTCCGTTGACTTCCTTGCATTTGTGGGTGACACACTACGCCATCCATGCCCACAGCAGCAAGAGACTCGCTGAGACAAACAGCTCCTGTCACAGAATTGTTTTTCATTCCCAGCAGCGACCTGATGAGCTGTGCTAACAGCAGGGTGTGCTTGCTGGAAACCTTTGCTCTGCCCATGGTACCATCCGAGTCGGTGTCTCAGAGCAGAGGCAGAACCTGCTCTCTGGAAACAGAACCATTCTGCTTGTTCTAGGAGGTAAAAATTAATGTATGAGACTAGACAAAAAACAAGAATGTGTGTGCATTGTTTGAACTGAGTAGATGAAAATGTGTGTTGTTTGTTTCATTTTGTGTTTTAAGAACCCCTTGCTAGACTCTGGCTGCTGTTTCAAGAGCCCTGGGTAGGTCTTACCTTGGTGCACAAGCAGCAGATATGCTGCCTCTGATAAAGAGCTGGGAATATGGAAGCTTGGTAGCCCTTACTCTATGCACACACACACACACATATATAAGTATTTTTAATTACTGTTGGCATAGGTGACTTTGAACATTGTTTAAGACATGAAACAGAGGCACACTTAAAAAAATCACATAAAAGCAGAAAATCCCTGAAAGCAGATAGAATATCTTTGAAAAGTTAACAAGTCGGGTCAGAGTTGGAAGAAAGTCTGCTGTTGTCTTTCATCTTGGTTCAGTGCATTCAGAATGCTTTGATTGTACAGGCACTCCTCAGGTGGGTGCTGGCTGTGGGACACAGTGAGGGGCTCTCAGGGCCCCTGCCAGGCTGATGAGCTACGCAGTGCACCTGAGCACCTAATTAGGGCTGATGGAACTCACCTGTGTGCAGTGGGGGTGGCCAAGGAAACACTGCTGATTAAAGCCCAGGGTTTGGGCCCAGCTGGCCCCTCTTTATCTCATTTTCTGTGGGCCCCTAAACGCTTCAAGTACTTCACCATGTTTTTCCAGAAGAGAGGGTTGTGGCTGTGGCCCTGCAGTGGAGCAAGGGGCCCTATGGGGCCCCTGTGGGGCATAGCTGGCCTCTTCTGCAGTAGGAAGGGCTGGAATTATGGAATTGAGGAATGGTGAGCAAGGCTAAGGATGGCTGCTGGGGGACGGTTCGGGAGGCATACGAGGCCTCAGGCTCCCAACTTGTACTGTCTACAGGCAGGTAAGAGACTGGGCTGGTGGGAACTGGGTTGGGCTGTCTAATCCTGCCCCTGATGTGAAGGGAATACTATGAGTTATTTTCAGAGCTTCTGAGGACTTTAAGACCCAGAGAAAAACGTTTGGTGTGGCTGTCAATTTCTGATGCAAGCCAAGGGTTAAGGCTGCTCGGGATGTAAAATACTGCCACTGGCAGTATGAGTGCAGTGAGGTTTGTTTGGAAAAAGTAAGGAGACCTTTGAGTGAAATGTGGTAGAAAAATGCATGGGAGTTTTTTTGTTCTGTTTTCAAAAAACCTCAACAAAATAACCATGCAGAAAGAATTACTCCTCCTTCCCTGGGAAGAGGTGTAGGATGACCTGACTCCTTCCAGGCTGCAGCCGCAATCCCTAGACGAGACCTGCTGGGATACACAGACACTGGACCGCTGCTCCTTCTTCTCTCCATGTCCTGTGGACAAGATTGCAGGTCCAATTGCGTAGCGATAGGAACCTTGATTTCATGGACTCTGCTGATTCAAAAAATCATTGAAAATTTTTCTTCATGTTTATGCAGAGCAAAGACAGAGATTAAGTGGATACATTTTCTTAATTATCAGTGTAAGATATCAGGAGACAGCATGCAGTCTAAAATAGAAATTCAACATACTTAAAAGATGGAAAGAGTTGAATAGTACTGCTTTTCTAATTCATGCTTTTTAACACTGAAACTCCTTCTGGGTTTAGATACCTTTCAACTGTTACTTCAGCTTGTGCTTTTCTTAATGCCATTATTTAAAACCTAGCCTATTGATGCCTGAAATCCTGCAAAACAGACACTCTACACAAGGTTAATGGAGATAAGATATTACCTTTAATATGA
>JAWWEW010000166.1:8617944-8667119 GCA_035583185.1 Anabacerthia variegaticeps
GAAATCCCTTACTTTTACAATTCTAAAAATCCATAAAATACACACCAAAAATACATAAAATCCTTAGGCATCACTATTATCCAAAAGAAATAAAAGAATAAGAGGAATAATTATTCAGGAAAAATAGTATTTTAGAGATTTATTGGTTTTGATTGAAAATGTTTCCCAGATTTCCTCAAAGTTTTCAATTATTAATAAGTGCACCAGGCAGTTCCTTTGTGATATTTAAGTGATGCAGTCATTAATGGCAAATGGAGATATAATTTGTTTAGAGGGGAAAACAGTTGTAGTCATCACTAAAGATGTGGTGTGAAATACTGAAATATGATGTCTGTTGCAGAAATCTTTACTTCCTGTTCAGTAGCCCATAAATTCACTGCTACTCTCATAAAGGAGCACAGAGAGACTTTCTGCCCATGTTGTACCCAGCCAGCATTAAATTCTCCTCCCCTTCAGGAGGGGGTGCACTCAGACCATCACAAGAGAAGGAGGTCTGTGTGAGAGCTCAGCTTGACTCTCAGTTGTTTTCCTTGTGTGGTATCAGACATTATCCCTATAAAGGGCTTGTTTTAGTACTGGTTTAAGTAACTGCATTTCATTTGACCCTGCAATGCAATAGCAGCTGTCTGCACACAGACTTTGTTGAATGGCAGAGATGTTCAGTGCTCTCACAGATTTCTATGTGCATTGGTGATGCTACCTGGGCTAAAAGAAAAGATGCAGATCAGTGTTAGAAGGCGCCTGAAAAACACCCCCTGGTACCCTGTGTCTGGGACTTGGCTGTGCTGTAAAGGAGACCTGAATTCTTCTCTCTGGTGTCCCAAAATGACCTTGCCCAGGTTGTGAGGGTAATTTTGCAGTGATGTCTTGGATAGTCTTGATGGAGTTTTCAATAAGTAAGTCTGTTCCACAGGAGAGGCCATCAAGTAAACATGTGCTGACCAGGAGTTGCCAAGGGTAAGCTTAATTAGTAAAAAGCAAAAGACATATGAAAGAAGAGTACATTTCATTCACAATAGAGGGAAGATTATATTTCCCCAAATGAGTGTAAACACTGCTTAGGGGCAAAATAAAGAGGATAAAATAATATTGTCTAATATAGAACATGACAAAATGACCGTACATAATTTCCCATGACTAGAAATAAATGTTTAACAAACTGCTCCCAATAGGCTTGTTAAAGATGAAATATTTATCACTATATGTTAATTACAGTGTTTAAGCAGTTCTTAAGTAATTTAAGGGGATTGGCTTCATCTTGCTTTCAAGGATTTTATGTGATTAAATTCTTCATTAGTTGTTCTTTGTGCATATGGACTGAAACACAGTAACTTGTCAACTCTAGAAATAGCTTACTAATATAGTAAAGTTATATGTTACTCCTGGGATATTAGTCTCTGACACTACCAGGTTTTAAGAAGACCATATATACTTTTTTAGGCTGCCATATATGAGAGAAGTACATACTTACCATATAAGTTTTCCTCCTTTCCCTGAACAGCATTAAATTTCAAAATAACTGTAAATATTTTGCACTTTACGTCTTAGATATGCTGGCACAAAACAGTATTTTGCACAACATTATGCTGAGGAAAATTTTTGGTCTATTGTGACTTTAAGCTGGCATTGACAAAACTGTCATCTTAGAGTTGATGAAGAGCTGAATCTCTGTGTTGCTGAGGGACTATTCATTGTAACGACCTACTGCCTATTCAGAGGGAAAGATAAACAGAAATAAAACAACTTAATCTCCAGTGATTCTAAACGGTTCCTAGTTACACTCTTAGATAATTAACTTCTCCTGTGATGTGCTCATTTAATAGATACCTGGTCATATGTGACCATGTTTATTTAATGTGCTCTGCAATACTTATACCACAATACACCCTTCTCATTATAAACCAGACAGTCTTTAATTTATTTACACACACGTATTTTGAAGATTTTGCTCAGACAAAACTCTACAGACTTCAGGAAAATATATCTGAGTGTGCATGTCAGTTTATGACTGCACATAAATTGCTTCTGTCAGGAAATAGGGACTGTCAGGAAAAAAATCTAATATTTTTCCTTCTTGTCAGCATCACTGTTCTTATATTTATGTACATAAAAAAAATGGGAACATGCTACATGAACCATGAGTATTTTTTGGTCCCCTTTTTTTTTTTTCCTTTAGGCCTTTATCACAGCCCTCAGGTCCCTCATTAGACTCATCAGTAAGATCATATTTTTCATAGTGAGCACAATATTGTGCAGCTCATGAGCTCAACAGATTTATGCAGAACTCTAACTTTGTGGTACCTGTATTTGTCACAGGGCCCAAAGAGAAGCAGAGAACTCTATAAAATATTCTGTTCTCCAGAATGAATTTCAAAGCCTGCAACAAAGACCACTAATTTGTGATATTTCTGACTATACTTCATATGACCTCAGTGGATGCCTTCCTGGGTGCATTTACATATACACATCTGTGTGGGCAAATATTTGTGTCTAAAAAGCACTTGTGTGTAGGTGCAGAACAACCTTGTCTTTTCTTAAAACTGTCTTACAAAACTGATCAAACTGGCAAGTAGTAGCAAGTAAACAGCCACATGTCAAATTAACTATAAATTAGTGATGCATCTTGTCTCTCTCGTGAATGTGCCTATATTGAGGAACACCATTGTAATTTTCTTTCCATGCAGCACTTCCATCTCCACACAGGAGCTCCTAGGCCTTTGCAGGGTTTTTTTTTGGGGGGAGGGGTTTTTTGTTTGTTTGTTTTTTCCTTTTAGCAAGCTGATGACCATGAAGGTACACATTTCTTCCAGCAATAGCTGTGCTACTTTTGTGGTAGGCTTCTGAAAATTAGCTATTTGAGTATTCAGTACCTGCTGTCTCTAATGTGATAATGTATGGGATAAGCACCTACATATTTACCCCTTGAAAGGGAAAACATCTTGTATGTCTTGTGCAACCCCTGGGAGTGATGACAAAGAGTCAAGTCCTCCTGTTTGCTGAGAATGAAAAGAGCACCTCAGTAGTGTGTTGGATAATGCTAGCCTGCTTCTTTTCAAATATGCTCCTTAAATGAGGAAGAAGCTTCATATTTTTTAATATTGTTTGAAACCAAACACCAAAAAAGTACCTAAATTAGGAGCCCAGAGATCCTGCAGTCCGCACTTTTGTAAAGATCTGAATTCTTCTGTGGACATGCTTCTCTCTGTTAGTTACAGAAGTAGCCCAGGGTGTACCAGATCCTAAACTAAATGTTCATTACGCTGTCTGCAATTAACTGTGACAAACCCAGTCCTGGGAGGTGTGTTGTGTGAGGGGGAGTGGATGTGGTGCCACACCACCGTGCTGCTATGCAGCTCATACTTGGTGCAGTTGTGTTCATCTTTCTCTTTTTAATGTATCAGCTGTTTATAATTTGGTTCTTGATAGCTAATACTTTTTTTTTAAAATTTTCCCTCCACTTTTGAAGAAATTACTGGAAAAAATTGTCAGATTTTTGTTTTTTAGCCATTTGCAAAACATAAAGAAATGTGCATGATAGATCTTAATTGTGTTATAAGAATGGAACTCTAAAAGGGAAACTATTTTAGTTCTATTGGGTTATTGTGCCATTAGTACCATTTGACTGCCAACTGTGCACCAGCGGGGCTCCAATCAACGGGAGCCTTGGAGCGTTTTCCATTGCAAATAGTGCCAAGGATAGGAGAGAGAGAGGCTCTTAGTGCTAGAGTTTTTGCAGTGATTAATAATACTTGAGATCCATTTCGGTGATCAGAAATGTGCCTTAATGAGACAATTAGTCAAACCATAAAATCTGCACAGCAATTTAGTTGGTGCTACTACTGGAATAATGTGCTGTGGCTGTTTTCTTCCTCCTGATTTGACTTTATCACAATAGTCTGGAATAAAGTCACTGTAGACTTGCAGGCTAAATTCAGTTTTCAAATGGCCGTGATTATATATTGGACAGATAATCCCCTTAAAAATGAGGGAGAATTTGAGGAAAAAATTGGTTATTTCACTATAAAAAAAATTAAATGCCTTTGTCCAAGTGGCTACTATAATGCCTTCCAATATCCAGCTGCCTGCTAGTGCCATGGCAACTAATCACAGGCAGTGTTTGGGGGACGGGCACCAAACTGAAAGGCCTATTGCAAATTTGTGTTTAATTATTCCTTCTGTAACAAAAACACTGTAATAGGGCCCGAGATCTTTTTATGTGGAGCTATGAGATCTCTTTCAGGTGCAGCTAATTTTTTATCTCACTGTCACAATTTGATCATAATATTACTCTAAAGCAAAGTTAAAGTTGTCCTTAACCCATGCTCGTCTCAAAAGCTTGCTGTTTCACACCTGCAGCTTTGTGTTCCTCAAAGTTTGTTTGTATTTACTCTGGCTAAACCTGTTGATCTAACCAGGCTTACTATCTCCCTACCAAGCTGCTGTTATTCTAACAGAAATGTCCTCAGAGTGATGTTATGAAGGGCACTGACCTCAACAAAACTTAAATTTTTTGTATTCTTTAAAAAAAAAAAAAAAAAAGTAAAAACCAAAACCAGTCACACTGGTGAGTTCATCTGCCTGGAGCACTTCTACTGATGTCCACAGCATTCCATACTCAAGGGGTCTGGGTAATTTAGTCATCTATTTCTGGGAGAAAATTCTGCCCATTATTTAAACTTAGTCTAGTTAATTTGCATTTACCTAAGAGGCCAGTATGTACTGCCAGAGCAGAAAGCCATCAGTTGGTGTCTCACTGCCAAATGCAGGAGGTGAGTTTGTTGAAAGCCCTTCCTGTGCCAAGGGCTGCACTGGAGCTGGGTGATAGTCAGGACAACTTGCTCTGTAGTCACAGGGACGGTCAGGGGGACAGTGACTTGTGAACAAACTCCCTGCTGTCCTGCTGCAGAAAGTGCCACAGTTATCTGTGCGAAGCCTAATTGTACTGTTCTCCATCCAGTTCAGTTTGAATGTTCCAGTTTTCTAATCTGGTTGTATCAGAGTTGCAGAAAGCAGGAATGTTTCAGTCTTTGAAAGGGGCAATACAATTTCTGCCTCACTCAACTTTGAGTATTTTTTTTTCTTAGTAAAGGATATTGGTTTACTGTCTCTGTCATCTCTAGGGAAGTGGACTGTATCTGGCCACAGCAATAGTGACATTGTGACAGCACTTCTGTGTCAGATCAGTGTTACTGTAAGTGTGCTTTGCTACCTCCCTGCAGATTACAGCTGGTAGGAGATACTGAGTGACAGGATTTCATTGTTTTATGCTGGGCAGCCCATCTCTCCTGCAGCCCCACTAGAAACTGCAGCTTTTCTACCTGGTGCCCCTGGGCCAGAGGAAATCCTGCGGGTTTTGGCTCATACCACTCTGTTAGGATGCAAAGACTAACCACTTCCTTCTTTCATAACTAATTATGGGCCAAACTGAATACTGCTCAGGGTACCAGCAGTCTGACATATGATTATTTGCGAACTGCTGAATTACCTGAGTGTAAAGTGTTTTAAAATGATGTTGAGGTTCAGAGTGTACGTTGACAAATAAGGAGCAATAAAGAAGATTCATATCCTAGTTATTGCAGGGAAGAAAGAAGATAGGACAGCATTACTTTTGAGGAATGTGCAATATTAGTTGTGGTAACACCCAGTCAGCTTTAATCCTGTCCTTATGGCTATGCCAGCTTCTCTCTACTTTTGGCCTGTCTAATGATGCACAAATGTTCTCTGAGATATTTGTGGCCAAGAGAAGAGTGGAACTGGCACATCTGTATAAATAAGTATCATTAGCTATGAATGACTTTGAAATTATCTTTGTCATCGGAAACTTCATAGAAGTGGAAAGAATGAAAGACATCCAGGAGTTTGTCATCTTTTAATTAAAATCAGATTATTAAAACTGCATGCAAGTTAGTTCTACATGAATTTATAGTATTCAGAGTAGTAACATATGACTGGTTCTGGAAAAGGTAGTATATTCTTATTTGGTTGACATGTGGGTGTAACAAGACTATCTAGTTCTTCTTTAAGAGACCTAGAAGTGTAGAGAACTAATTTTCTCCTGACATTGGTGATGCAAGTAAATCGCCTGACAGAAATCCACAATAAAAGGGAACATGTCCCTGTAAATTGTTGAGCATTTAACACTACTTTTCTCCCATCTTCTCAAAGTGAATCCAACTTGCCATCACCTCCTAAAGGAGAAAACCACAATTTACACAATATATGCACGTGAATTTGTCTTTTACATTTCTACTTCTTATCCTAGCATCTACATTCCTTTGTGTTCTCCCTCACAGTACCTGGGTCTAGCTAGGCTCTACTGTGGTTAGCTGTGTAATCTGAGATGGATTCAGCTTTGATCTGGATTTGAAACAGAGCAAAAAGTGGATGCAGCAGTGCAGGGGGTTCTGCAGGCAGCCGCAAGGCCTGTTAGCCAGTACTTTACTGACTAGAATTGGAACAAAAAAAAAAAGTCTTTTGTTGGAAGAAATTTCCAACTGGAACCTCCTAGTTCCTGGCCAGTCTGCCTTCCTTTCAAGAAGGTGAAACCAACAGGGCTATGGTGCTGGAAAAACCATTGTCCTTTGTCAGTTTGCTGCTTTTGGTCCCTAATTCCTGGCTGCAACCCTAGAGAGGCTGTTGAAAAGTGGGGAGGGGAGAAGCAGTGGCTTTCAGCCTTGATCTGCAAGCCATTTGCCCAAGAGATGAAAAAATTTAAGCCCTGAACTCCTTGGCTTCTCTACAGCAAAAATATGATAACAAAATTACTCTGTGGGGCAGTAAAATGGTATCTGTGTTTTCACGCTGAGGAGGAGGAAAGGCAAAAAAAAAAAAAACCAAACAAAAACCCACCCAAAGAAACCTAGGGCTCAAGCAAAAAAAAAAAAAAAAAGCTATTTTGAAAGAAGAAGGAAGCCCTAATACCTCCGTAGACCAAAACTTAGCAGGTTTTCTTGTGGTTGTGTACAGGTGAATGTAGGATGTCCCTAAATGATGCTCTCCCAAGCATGGCCTTAACTCCCAAGCCATCCTCTGTTACTGACTGTGCCCTACAAACTGACTCAAATATAAAGCAGTGCAAGCTTAAAAGTATTAGTGTTGATGGAACCTGGACTGTTGATGCCTTAGGAAGAATTAATTTCAAAATGCAACTGATTTTTGAGAGACTGACAAAACTCAGGAGTTATCAAAATCCAGGTCATTGATGCTGCAATGAAATAGAATCTCCCTGCCGACTACCAGCTCTGCAGTGTTCCAGTCTGGTTATCTTCCAGAGTAAGATGATGTCCATCTGCCTGCAGGACAGCTGGAAAAGCATAAAGAAGTAGTGGCAAGCAGGGTGTTTGCTTGGTTTCCTGTGAATTCTGAGTGTGTCTAAGTTTTAGCGCTTACTAGGGCAAGGAGCAAAAACTGTAGTTAAGTGCTGTACAAAACTCCCCACAAAGCCGATCAGCTTTAATCTCTGGCTTCACTATTATTACATTAAAGGATCTCCTTTGAATGAAGCCTCCACCCTCTGTCATCTCTAGTTGTGAAAGGCATGAAATTAATTTTGTACTTGTATTTGCTATTAACTGGCACAGCAGCTGTAAGAAACACAAAGTATTTATTTGTAAGTACCTTGGAATAAGACTAAATTGAAAAGAAATCTCCAATAAGCATTAAGATGGTATTATAGAACAGCTGGAACATTAAATGAACAATCTTGATAACCCAATTGTTCATTGATGCATAATTCATTTTGCTTCTACTGAAAGAGTAATTCCTCGGGACCTTAAAGACTTGAGATTTTTGTGAAGCTGAGAATCAAACCAGAACAAACAAAATCATCTCTTGACCCACATTTTTTTTACATGAATTAGGTGCTTTTTAGGTTTATTATGGTACATCGTATAATGCTGTAAATTATTCAGAACTGGGGAAATAAGAGAACTGGCTGATAATGCAGTTCCAGCAATACAGAAATATTTCTGCCTGGGCCCCCATAGATTTAAATTTGTTTTAATTCATTGCTTTCTATTGACTTGTTTACAAGGCAGAAGCAGATTCTTGTATAGCCAAACATTCAGGATCTCACCTTTCCAGGTTTCTATGAGCTCTGTGTTAGGGCTACACTGACCCAACACACATCAGTTATTTTGGCAGGTGGAGGTACTTCTTTCTATATCTCAGTTCCACTGTAGCTGTACGACTTGCAGGGGTCAGTGTTCCTCAAACATTTAATCTGACTCCATTCACCTGTGACAGCTGTTTGCAGTGTTTTAATTCAACTTACTGAAAAAGTAGGGAGTGTGGCTGAGGAAAGAGTCTGTTTCATAAAGTAGTATGCTTTCATCTTTGCTGTTTTGCCATCCTCATCAGACAGCTCTTGTTGCTTTCTAGGAAGCTTTAATGGCAATCTCTGACAATTAATTTACACTTGCAAAATGGACAAGAGAGATGACATCTCTGTGCTGTGGGCTCTAAATGAAAAAGCCCACCCTATCAGTTTCCTCAGGTTAGGGCCTGTTCTCTCTCAGTGCATGTCAGCTACATTGCAATGATCTACCAACCCTAGTGAGGGAATTGGAATGAGTTGCCAGTAGCCCTAATTGCATTAACTCATACTCTTTGTAGTTTTCAGCGTCTGGCAAATAGTGATTTGTCTGATATTGAGTTTGTATATAAATCTTTCTTTAAATTTGAATACTTGAGATCACATGCTTGCAATTTGATTTGTCTTGCAGCCTTTCAGTAGGCAGAAATTTTTATTATCTATCCTCATAGGGCTGGAAAGCATCAGAGCAGAGGAAAAGTGTTCCTCATACCCTGATAAACAGGAAATAGACCACAACAGTACTTAATGAGATGAATTAGAAAAAAAATATCTACAACCCTCCTCTGTGGGTGATGCATCTCTGCAACCTTAGGTATGGATAGCAAAGTTGTGCAGCACTTGGTGATGCCCCGAGGCGCTGCTCTTCTGTGGGAGCTGCGGCGGAGCCATTTTAGCCCCTACAGCAGCGCTCCGAGCCGCACAGCCGGCTCGGTGCCGCACCGAGCCGGCTGCGGGTGCGGGAGGTCCAAAACGGGGCACAGCTGCTCCGGCGCTGGGGGCACCGGCTGCCTGCGTGGGGGGAGCTGCTGCAAACAATGCCTGAGTTGTAAGCAACAAACGGTACTTTTTACTCTCAAGTACTTCGCTTTATAGCTAAATTTGGGTTAAACGCTTTCGTCTGTGGCGTATGAGTTTCTTTCAGACTGTGTTTTTAATGAGGTTTGTGCAAATGGAAAAGGAAAAATATATACACACTGTAACGCGACCTTATTTTAGCGAACACAAAAGAAGGGGGTGTTTGCGCTTTCTGAGGCGTGTTTGAGGAGCAGCTCTTTCCTCCATCTCGCCCTTAGCACCGTTGGCAGAGCCCCCTCCGCAGCCTGCCAGCCTTCCCATACCGAGAGCCTTTCCTACGGCATGGCCACAGGGAATGTGATCACCGGTGGCAGGACCGGCGGGGAGCCACCGTTGGCGCCGTCCGGTCTCCATCCCCACCCCTGATGCTCCCCCTCTGTCGGGGCCGGGTCTGCCCGGCACAAAAAGACGACAAAGGTCTTTTTTCCTCTGGTGGCTTTTATTTGCAGTGCGGAGCTCTGTCTGTGAACGAGCTGAATTCGCGTTACCAGCGTACACACTTCAGCGCGTATATATGGATATAGACAGATAAATATATTTCGACAGAGACAAAACGTAACAGGAACAACGTGTGCTATAAATACACATTTACATATGCCATAAATCTATACGGTTTTTTATAAAAATAAAAGTATCACTAAAATATTTCTGTGTCTTCTGCAACTCATATACTGTGTTGTCACAGCCACATCCTGCCAAATTACCCGTGGCACAGGGGCTCTGGCAGCACTTCTGACAAAGGAGCGAGGGTCGGGCTTTTACACCCTTGAAACACTCCTGTTTTGAACTCAAACGTCTTTTACTTTTGCTTGCTATGAATATAAAATTTCACGAAAAAATTGGCTTTTTAATCCCCTGCATCCCAGCCCTGCGCCTACGTTGGTGTACGCCCACGGAGAAAGGGAAACAATTGCCTTCTCGAAGTTCTCTTGCAGGGGTGCTGTGTGTCTCGGGTCCCACCCTGAGGCTCATTAAATCATTGCCACTTGTTACATTAATGTAATTACACTTAGTTTGTCAATCAAAATTTTCTCTCTTTTTATAGTGAACAATCTATTCCACAGTTTTCTGGTTAGAAACATTTTAAAAGCTTCATGATTGGTTTCCATAAGTGCATAGAAGTGAGTATTTTTAAACTACAGAAAGGAACTTCATTTGTATAATACAAATAATTTTAAATAGAAACTTAAAAAAACGACCTCTATCCTGACATCCGTAATAGATGCAGCTGCAGTGTGAGGTCATCCCACACAGGTGTAGGGGATTCTATTAACTGAGAAGCAGCACAGTCCCTTTTGAAACTCCTGCTGTCGAACAGAGAAGCTTGTGATGCCCTCTGAATTTTATCCATCGGTAATTTAATCAGGACTCTCCAATTTAAACAGACCTGAACTGAGGCTGAAGGCTCTTGCACAAGGTCAGGTATTTGGCAGGTAGTCCTTTTGTTAGTGGCTACAGTAAACTGTGTACTCAAGTGGCTTCCTCTGGAGTGACTGAGTTCATCAAAGCTGCTCCTTTCACATATTCAGGCTGAATACTAAAACTAGGTCACTAAGACAAAGTATGGAATGGTTAGCTGAATAAATAGGAAGGATGGGTGGTCACTGGTCCTTGAATAATATATGGTGTCAGTATTTTGCACCACCAGTGTTTTCCAGAGTTGGAGAATCCCAAACACCTGTTATGGCAGCTGTAGACAAGTAAGGGGCTCTTACTGTATATTGATATTAAATTTCAGGTATTGGGTGTAGTTGCAGCCAGAATTTTCAGTGAATGTGGAGAATACAGTGTCTGAGCTACTGTTAAAATTCCAGACAAAAAAAAATTAAAATGAGAAACAGGCAATATTTGCAAATAACTGTCAGTACATGTGTAACTAGGAATACAAAATAAAATTATATATTTAATTAGAAGAAAATTAATAAATAATGAAATAACTTCACAGTATTTTTATACACTTAAAATACTATCATGTTAAGCATAAAATTCTATTAAAAAACATAGTGCTACATCTATGTTAAAAATGCAGAATGCCTTTGTAGTGAAATGAGGCAAGGCAAAATTACTGGGACTGTTTTCAGAGAAATTTTCAACATTATAGGAACAATTTGAAGTTAATATTTGAACATTGTATTCTTCCAGTGTACATTTGGTTTGACTAGCACTTTTCTTGATTTCTATTTATTTATTTTTACATCATAACTTTTAGACTAGATTACCTTAGATATTAGGAAGACATTCTTTAATATGAGGGTGGTGAGACACTGGAACAGGTTGCCCAGAGAAGCTGTGGATGCCCCATCCCTGGAAATGTTTAAGGCCAGGTTGGACAAGCCTCTGAGCAACCTGGGATAGTGAAGGTGCCCCTGCTCATGGCAGGGAAGTTGGAGCAAGATGGTCTTAAAGGTCCCTTCCAACCTAAATGATTCTATGATAACTTTGGGGCAGCTTTTATGATATAGTATTATTTACATAATCTAAAAATAGATTTTACCTTTGTTTTGAACCTCAGCTCCTGGAGTAGTGAAACATCTTTAAGTGAAACATGATAACTTTTAAAAAATGAGCCCAGCTCTTAATGCCTGTAAATCTTCACAACTGATTTACTCCAACATAGCTGACTTGCTTCAATTGATTATCAGGCCCACTTGGCTTTATATATGGGTTTGTGGATATGCTTTATACAGCAGACTGCTTAATTGTGTGAATGCAACTCCAAAGAGGCAGTAACAGAGGCACGGACATATAGAATCTACTGAGTTTGTATCTAGAGTTCTTATACAGAAACGTATCTACATCTCTACTTTATTGTAATAAATCTATGCTCCTGTTTTTAGGCTTGAGAGTGATTAAACATATGATTGCTCAGTCTACAAACTAAGAAAAAATATCTCCGCTTTTCCACAGTGAGCTAAGCAATCCCTGGCCAGGCCTCAGAGTGTGTTCCAGCTTGAGTGTAGCAAGGGATCTGGGCTGGAGCGGGTAAGTGTGTGTCTTTAGTCAGTGAGGAAGTTGTATTCTAACAATGATAGCTGAATACCTCTAAGTAAGGCAATGTATTTTAGCCTTAAAGTAACTGAAAATACCAGTCCTTGGAAGGATTTGTAGGAAATGAAAGATGTAAAGAGAAAACTCTCAGGATAACACTCGTATAATATGGGAATTACTAGATAATCTGTTATTTTCCCAGTTGAATTTACTGAATGTTGCAGAATATGATACCCTACATATGCTATTAAAAATATAAAATATAAATCCCTTCATGTGGGATAATGCAAAGCTGATATGAGTACCAGTACTCTTACATTGGTATTTATAGCTCTAGTTTGAAGACTTCCTTATATTGCAAATCTGCCTTTTCATTCTAGTTATTGCTCTTTGATTTTGTGGTTGCATATACTCTCCTGCTGGTCATAGTGACTAAATTTATTCCCATGCAAAACAGAAAAGGTCCTAAGCAGGATTCAGTAGTACTTATGCTTTATGCTTTGCCACTCTGGATTTTGCTCACTGATAGAAAGATAGAAAGAAATAATTAAGTCAATTCATTAGGGACAAAATTCTCCAAGTTTGCTGTGATGGATCATGCCTCCAATATGCTGCTTTCAGAATAGGACTGTGCTTGGGGCCAGTGCAAATCAGAATAAAAGCTAAATTATTTCTGCAGCATTTTTGAATTGTGGGAATATGTAAACACTAGTGTTAACTTCTCAATCTCTGTGGAAATGCACGATGGCCACTCTTCAAAATAATAATAATCATAATAATTTTCTTATATAGTAAACAGATTGGTGGTCTTAAATACTCCATGCAAATGTTTAAGATAAAATGACATCAGCCTATTATTTACAGTGTTACTTTCAAAATTCCCAATAGGGGAAATTTCTTTCTTTTTTCTTTACATGCAAGTCTTTCAGGCATAGATGTGAATATTTTAGAACTACTTGCAGGGGATATTAATTAATTAGTGTGCCTTAGTATCTAATTTATGTCATATACAATTTTTTGGTGATAAAATGGTATACATTAATCATGGTTAGAATTGGTAGTACAACACATGCTTGTATTACTTCCTCCTTCATTTCAGCCAGTGAGACCAAACTTTTTTGCTGACTCCTAAGCAAGAAATGGTAGATTTAGTACATAGAGTTGTAAATGTTGGCAACAATGAGAAACAAATTACACTTTGGTTGTACACTGTTCTATTACTAGTAGTATCTTGCCTTTGAAAAACTATGTCATGTTTCCTCATAAGGTGGATCAGGAGAATAATTCCCACCTCCTCTTAGCATTGGCTGTCATTCTGCAGCTGTGTGGCTGCATCTGGTTTAGCAAGTGGCTTTGCTGTAGTAGAATTGCATTTGTTACACAGATCTCTCATGGCTAGGAGACTTTCTTCCATAGCTTTTGCAAACATTTCTGAGGAGGTTTCTTTACAGTCTTTAAAGCTTGAGATGCAGAATAATATATGCTCTGGCTGAGGGTTATAACATGCCCCATATCCATTGGGCACCACAGGCCCATAGCAGCAGAACATTTCCATAGTAGTTGGAACCTGGTTGCAGGGAGAAGGGAAGGAGTGATTTCCAATTAATCAGGAGGCCTGAAATGAGCTGGTTAGGAATGAGGAAAAAAGATAAACTAATGCAGGTAATGTGATGAATCCCCCCTTGTGGAGTATCACTATTTTCAGAAGTCCAGACCTGAAGCTCATTTACCTTGGAAGGTAAAAGCTGATCTCAGTATAAAATTTGGTTGCTGTTTGTTTGCTATCATTTAAAAACTGGTATCACTTGAAGGGGCTAGAATGTATTTTTTTGCTCAAATTATATAGATTTTTAAAAGCTATAAACTTTGTTACTGATAGATAGGAATTTTATGTATTTCTCATATATAAAATTGTGATACATAAAACTTCTCTAAGGTTTTTAATTTCTTAAGGTTATCGTAAGGTTATGTTAAACTTATAACCTGAAGACTGCATTAAATTATAGAAATTAGTATTACCCATTTCTAATAATAGTTTATAATTGTGATGATGTATCAAAACATTTTAATGCATCTAGGTGCTATATTGCTATTACACTCCAGTATCATGGCATAATAAGTCAGTGAAACACTTTCTCCTCCAGAAAATAAAAGATGTGTTAGAAATCTGTATGTTCAGACTTTGTGTACATGGGCCTTCACAAATGACATTTGGCTTTTTAATGGTGTAGAACAAGCCATTAGTCCTGCTAATAGAGCCATAGAATTGTCAGATAAATTTGCTGTGCAACAGCCAAAGGCCATAAAGCTATTCAGAAGCACTCTTTGCTCATGGATAGTTTCTTGGAGAATTTATTTAGTAGTGTGTTGGTTACATTCACTCATGTCTGAAAGCCTACAAACATTATGACAAGCTCAAATTACTTATTAAGGTTTTATGCTGTAGTATGCTATAACTCTCTTTTGTTGCATAGTTCTAATCTGTGAAGTTGGGTTAGTGTTTCAGTTAATGAATTCCTACGTAGATTTCTTCTTTCATTAGGACTGCTATTACATACAATGAAACATTTAATTTTTAGGCTGTATGCTGTAAAGCTGCCTCCTTATTCACAACACTAAATGTAGGAAGTGTTGACTCTTAAAGTATCTTTGTATGTGCAAATGACTGTAGATCTGTAAATGTCTGTACATGTCCAAAATGCCTGTATATCTAAGTTGCATGTCTGCATGGGTTGCAGTCTTACAGAGAATAACCGAAGGCTCACAAACATTTCAAACACAGCTACTTTTAAGAGTAAAACTTCCTTGTGGCTCTCAGCTTTTTGTTTCTCAGGGGGGCAGCCAGTCTGGTTTGTGACTGTATTGTCACCTCCTACTAGAGCTGTCACTTTGGGTGAAGGGGGAGAGGAAAGGGAATGGGAACATATGTAGTTTGGAAACTGAGGAAACTTCAAGCCCTCGTGTGAATTTTACTGAGCTTATTTGTGTGCCTTCCTTGAATTTCCAGGAAGGGTTTTGGAATGTTGCAAATGAAGTGATAACTTCAGTCACTATTACTGTGCTGATGGACCAAAACTGGATTAAAAATGAGGAGCAATTTGTAGACTTCCTGATGGTTCTTGATGATACCACTTTTGTTTTCCTTTTTTTCCTTGTTTTCACTGTGAGCCACAAGGTCTGGCAGAACACAAATGAGTTAACCTTTGCTTAGCAAGACCAGTGAACAGGAGAAACTCACCTGGCTGGTTGAGAGGATGAATCGATTGCTTGTCAAGTATGTCTCATCTGTAAATATCTCTGGCAGTTCCTTGAAGTGTTCTCGTGCCACCTCTCGGAGCCCGAGCAGGTGATTGTCTATTGCCATTCCAGTAATAGCCTGTGTACAATGTGATAAGGCACCAGCATTTAACTGGCTTTGGAGACATTTTCTTGACTGTTACTGCATTGTTTTCTGGTCAGAGTTGATGAACTTGGTTAGAGTGCTGTAAGGCCTGTAATGTTCAGATCAGAGTATGTACTTTGCAGAAGTTCAGTAACTAGAAGCTCATGTGGCACTCTGAAGGTGTAAAAATTAGTACAACTCAAGACCATCTCCTTTCTATGTGCTGATGTTATGTGGGTGTTCATCATCTCTCTGAGCTACATATCATGGGCTGGGCTTACAAGGATGCTGAGGGGAGCATATGGGACACCAGAAATTTCTAAGCATGTTTTGGAATTTTCTCTGCATCATTTGGATTATATTTCAGGATAGGAGGTTCCAAAACAGCTCCAAACTGGAACAAATAACTCTTTCATTGCTTTGCTGCCTGTGTCTCACTCTGGCAGTTAAAGCCTGTGTCATTCCATGGAATCTAGATCCAAAGATCTGGTAGATGTCCACAACAGATTTAAATGGCTCACAGAATAACAGATAGATTTGCCAGTGATCCTTCACAGATCTACTAGCATACCCCACTGCTTGAGAAGACTTGGGTTGGGGACACAGAATGCCATTGTAATTTAATTTACTGTCAAAATACTCAATTTCTGCCCCTGCTCCCTGTGCTGGCTTCATTGCAGAACTGGATTATCTTGGGGGTATCTCAGGACATTCCTTTAGGTCTGACTTCAATGAGGCAATTTAAAACAGTAAGTGTAGGACAGCATGGTTGGGGTACCAGGAGTCTAGGATCAAATTAAACAGGGTTTAACAAGGGACGATAAAGTTCTTGATGAGCAAGAGACCCCAAGCAGTCTCTACTCACCATGATCCCCAACACAGAACTAGCCATGCTTGCCCGCTGACCCTGCTCCTGAATGTCCCCAATGTCCTCTCCTGTCTCAGGATTACAGGCAAGGTGACAGGCAGCTCGTGTGGGGGCTGAATGTTGGCAGCAGTGGCACCCTGGTGGCCGGCTGGCCGGGTCACAGGAACTGCTGCAGAGCCTGCACTAAGGCTTTCTGCCTTTCTTGCCGTGCTTGGGTCTCTGCTCTGTCCCGCTCCCTAATGCTGTAGACTTAAGGGATTCACTAGCATTTAGATATTTGCCTTGCTAGCAAATGTGATTGAAGATGGCTAACAGGATCAAAAATCAGCAGTGAGAAATTGGCAGACAGGATAGTTACAGAGTTTTGTTTCTTTAGGAAACCAAATCAAAATTGCTTCCATTCAGGCAGGAAGTGCCTCAGATAATACGTGTGTTTAAAATCCTTCAGTGTCGGTTTGTTCTTGCTGATGAAAGCACTGATTTTGTGGACTGAGCTGTAGCTCCTCCCTGGTCTGGGCTGAAGTAATTTAGGAGGGGAATGCAGAATCTGGGACATAATACTACACTGAGAGCAAAACTGATACCCTGTGGCACAGGCCCCTTGTAACAAGGGAAACAAGCAGCCTGAGAGAACGCAGGATTTGAAAAAGAGAAGTTTTCCTCTTAAGCGTTTAAAAAGGAATAAAAGCACAAGTTTACTTTTCCTGTTACAAGAATAGCTTTAGCCACTGCTAAGTGCCTGAAGCAGGGAGGTGGAAGTGCATAGTCTTATTTGGCTTATTAAGGACTGAGCACCCATTGGTAAGGGGGCTAATTGTTCATCAGGCCAGACAGAGCAAGGATGCTTGCAGAAAGGGGGCATGCTTCAGAACCGTGCTTACATTCTGTTTCCAAACAGGGAAACCAACTTGATAATCAAAGGAAATATTTTGCTATCTCACAAGATTTATAAGGCTGTTAGCAATGACATTTTTGCAACATAGATCAATGTCATGTCTGAAGAGAGGCCGAGACAGGCTAACGAAATAAACTGTGAGTCAATGCATAGGAAAAAACTGTGCTAAATTGAATTTTAGATCTCCACATTTAAGATAGCAATGCTACTAGTAAGCCTTAACAAGGGGAAATAAAATCAGTAAATTGCTTTTTGTTTTATGAAGTAAAATTTTTTTTGTTTTTCTTAGGAGCTATTACATTTCAGTCTGTTACACACAATTTAGTCAGACCATCTAATTCTTACCCAGAGTTTAAAGGCACAACAATTACATTCTGCTATTCTGAGAAAGAAAGGGGAGCTTGGTGAGTAGAAATACCTGGAGAGCTTTTTAAATTTAAATATAAATTATTTTTCCAGTGACAGTTTTAATATTTTCCCATGAGCCACAAGAAGGCTGACTTCTATAACAGTTCCTGAACCTCAAATGACTTGGAGCTTGGAGGGGAGTAAGACTTCCCTTAGCTTTTCAGATTACATGGAGTATCAGCTTCTAAAATGTGGGTTCTCAGCACAAGGCTTGAAGCATAGAATGGGTTTTCTTCCCTTTTTTTTGTTTCACAGTTTTAGGCACAGATCCTACCTGCAAGCAACACTTTGTTTCTCTAGTGTTTTGAGTGTACCTTTGAAATCACCTCTGAAAGTGAATGATTTCTTTAATATTATGAATATCTAAACAGTATTCAGCAATGTGGGTTTATTAGGCAATGGTCTGAGGCAAAACCATGGGTAGGCAAAACCAGAGGTAGCAAATTCACTTATCATAGCTGGTTGTTAACATTTATTAATTTCATAAGTGGTATGACTAAGTTGTTTATAGAACAAGTCCGTGCTTTGTCTTGGCACAGTGGGATGTACAGCATTACCCAGCCTGAATTGTCTCATTTTTAATCAAGAGAAAATGAGTTGTATTTGATACTAAAATGATTTCTTCACTGAAGGACATCTCTTCCTTTAATGATACACTGCATTCAGGTCTTTAAAAGAGAACTTATCATTCTCTCATTGTTAATGACCTTTGTTAGAAATGGGACTTTGGAATACCAGAATACACTTTCCAGAATACCAGTCTGTCTGAGGATCAGGTCCCAGATAGTGACCTCTCTCTTCTAGTGAAGAAAAATACAAGAAAATGCATAGATGATTAGTTTGGGGGGGGGCGTGGGGGGTGGTGGAGAATGTTCCTGTTGTGTTACAACTGTCTTGAGATTATCTGTAATGATATACTTTATGGGTCTAAATACCTGTAAATCTGGGGGATCTGGATTTTGCAGCTGGAATTTTATTTGTCATGCATGTTGCATGTTACGTAGCAGTGAAGTTGGTTGCTTTAAGCCTTGCAAACTTCTCATCTCTGATACGGCTTTCTGCTTGCCATACCCCATTAGAACACCTCCCTGCCACTTTGCTTGACTTAACTTCATGGCTAGCATTTCATGCTGATTGCAGAGCACAAAGAATAAAGACTTCTTTCACCTGGCTACTGTTCTCCCTGCCAAACCCTTCAGTATTTGTTAAAAAAACATCCCATTATGAAATTGTGATTGCAAGATTTTTAAGATGGAGGCCGTTTTTTAGTTGTTAATTTGTACAACACCAAGCTTAGTGCAATCCCAGCTTGTGGCTGGGACTCCTCGTTGTGGAGAGATATAAATGTTTCACAGATGCACATTTGCCATGAATATGTTGGATATGGGGTGTCATGTGCATGACAGTGCCAGTTAAGAGAGATATGCCAAAGAGTCATGGGCTTTCCTCTTATGTCTAATGGAGAATTTTCTTATCTTGCTTTTCAGAAAGTATTTTTTAAGGTGAGGGAAGTTGAATATGGCTACTTGGGCCAATAATGTTCATAAGAGTGATGTGGCAGATACTTTCTTATTTAGAGATGCTTAGGTTTTTCTAGTGCTAAAATAGTTAGTGATTGTACCTTTGTACTTCTCTTGAAAAAGCCAGATAGCTCTTATTCCAATAGGCAGTGTTTTACTTACCAGAATAGAGTAATTAGTCTGAGCTGTAATTGCATCCTTAAATCTCTGCATCTTCTCAGAATCCTGTTGAGTTAATCCAAATATATGTGTTATTGAATAAATTTCCAAAGAAATAGCATCTTCCATCAACCAACCAACAACCAAACAGCAAGCACTCTCAAATGTCCTTTGCTCTGGGCTCAGGTGTCAGTACTCATTATAAATGAAAAGCCATTGGGATCAATGTCCTGATCAGCAACGGTGCCTGGTTGTGCAAGGGCTGAACAGGTTTCTTCGTGGTGGTTTGTTTGAAGTCAAGGAAAGGCTTGCAGTTCCTTTTGTGGATTCCTTTCATGGATTTTGGGGGTAAAGATTATAACTAATTGAATCACTCCATTTGAAATAGGGAAAGTAATTGCCTAATGTAATTCAATGTTTTCAAGAGAGACAGGCAGTGTATCTTCTCCAGAATGGTTTATCTAGACAATGACAGTGATATTAATGAAAGCCATTATTGATATTTTACTAGCCAGTCAAAAAATTACTTCCATGTGTGAAAGGGCACTTAAAATTTTCCAAGGCTGCTCTACCCTCCACAGATGCCTCACATTTCAGATAACAAGCTAGTAAATTTTGACTCCTGTCAAATGGCAGTCTTTTATATTAAGGGAACCATCCTAAGAAGTGCTGCCCTGCTGTACATCAAGTGCAGCACTGCAACCATGGGAGACCCTGAAACAGCCAGAAATGTCTGGGTCTCTAGATAAACAGGAGACCTTCAGCTCCTATGGACGATGAATGATCTTTTGAAAAAGAATTCATTTTAGAAGCAAGTCAAGGTCACCATCAAGGACCTTCAAAATACAGAGTCTGATATTTTTTCACAGGGCTAGAGCTAGGACTTAGTTCCCTTGTACAGATTAAATTACCAAATGCAGTCTTTAAATCTGATTAATTTACAGCTATTCAAGTAATCTCTGTAGTGTCAGTAGCTGCTGCTTTTACAGCAAGTGTCAAATGCATGAGATATTTCTCCTGCTAAAGAATCAATCTGACTCAATCAATCTTTGGTGACTGCTAAAGCTATAGTTTGGGGATTATTTTTATTAGCATCAGAGGGAAAATGGTTTTTCATTTGATTTGAATTAATGGCTATTAACAAACAATATTTTAGGGAAGCTCAAGGCTGCTTAAGCCAAATGATGCATTTCTTCGTCCAAAAAGTAGAATTAACCCCTTCACATTCAGAGGCTAAAGAATAGGAATAGGTCTAAAGAATAGGAATTCTTGGAATAGGGTTGTATTAAATTTATTTTGTTTCTAATGTTTCTGTGATGATAATAGATAAATAGTTGTGAACCGAAATATGAAGATGTTCACATCAAAACAAAGATTTCTGAACATCTGTTTGAAGGAACAACCACAGATCAGTATAAACGTCCTTTGTACATCTCAGTAGACAAGAAGCCAGGAAGACTATCAGTGAATTGGTTTGCATTACGATGGCAGGTTTTCCAGGGGGAATGAAACCATTATTCTTCCTATCCAGTATGCCAAGGCATGCAGGGGAAAGATATGGGGGCTGAGACTGAGCTCAGTCTAGATGTGCGTGGCCTTCTTTGTCTTGCTTGTGTGAAGCAGTACAGCTTGGGCTGTGGTGAAAGGGGAGGGTTTGGTGGTAAAATGGTGAGAAATGATGAAGCTTTGGGAGAGCTGCAGAAATTAGTAAGTATTGGAATAAGGAAGGAAGAGACTGTTGGAAGGAACAAGAAGGATCTGTTGAAACATCGTGTGAGGAGTATGCTGGGTCCTCCCAGGAGTCCAGTCAGTCTGCTGCAAAGTGTTTTGGGGCTGGGGCTGTGCTGAGTGCACATGTGTGGAGAGCAAGGTGTGCACAGACAACGGGAACTTCTAATGAAATTAAGAACCACCTTGTCAGACAGGACACGGACAGCAAATAACAACAGCCTCTTCTTGTCTACTCTATGGTAGCCACTATTATGTGCAATAGTATGGTCATAATCTGCTGTGAATTACCCACTCAGCAAAGGGAATTACTTCAGGCTCTTTTGAGTTATCATTTTATCAAGGAATTTGAGTCTTGTTCAACAGGAGCTAAATTCTGGGCATGGTAACCTTAAGGAGACTGAAGAAGCAGTGGATGAACAGAGCACTTCTCTGGGTAAATTTTCATCATCCTCTGGGACATTAGAGCTTGGTTTATAATATTTCATTAATTTACATTTCATCTACAGCCCAGCAATGCTTCTAGTACTGTTATGCTAAATTCCAAAGAACAGCCATGTGGGCTGTTGCCACTGGAGTGGGCTTACTGTGAAAAAATAATCTGTATTGTGGCAGCATTTTGCATCTAAACAGCCACCTGGAAATTCCCTGTACAGCAGCGAAGTGCAGTGGGTGGAAGCAGCACAGAGAGAGACATTGAGGGAGGCTCAACAATGCTGTTTGTGCAGTTATACTCTCAGCTGTACCTCTCTGCATTCCCATCTACTCTGTACAGTACTCATGCTTCTGG
Organism: Anabacerthia variegaticeps; assembly: GCA_035583185.1. Taxonomy (NCBI): domain Eukaryota; kingdom Metazoa; phylum Chordata; class Aves; order Passeriformes; family Furnariidae; genus Anabacerthia; species Anabacerthia variegaticeps. The sequence goes on from JAWWEW010000166.1 coordinate 8,639,852, forward strand.
CAAACAGATGGTGGTGTCTCAAAGCAAGCCAATTTTAGTTTTTCTTTTTGCAGGATGATATCAGGATGGTTTGGAGAGTTGTTTGATTAGCCTGATGAGGCTTTTAATTGTTAAGGTTCAGCTTCCATTAGGATCCTATAAAACTAACTCTATTTAGTGGAATCATACCTTTAAAACAAAAAAAGATCAGCCAGAGCATACCCACCTTATCCAGAAATCAAAGCAGGGGAATTACATCACTTGACACACTGCAGTCTGCAGCAGAGCTAGCTACTGCAGGGGACCTGCCAGGCAATTCCCCTGGTGTGGCAGTATAATGATTCTGAACTTTGGATGTTCAGCCTAGATCTCTCCAGGGAGCTGAATTTGGATCTGATAACAGAACATTCATAAGGCAGTACTAAATCTAAAATCAGATTATTTTTCCGATAATGTCATGTTTAGGCACCTCTGAGTCTTTTGAACGTTTACATAAAAATAAGAGAATATTTATATTTAGCTTAATGGTTCGTTTGTATAAAAAGCAAAATCCTGTAAGGCTTTCTATCCTCCCCTATGCCTTTATGTTCTCAATTAACAGTTGAAAAATGAGAGACTGGGGACCAGGAATGCATTATTTACTTAGTGTTTTGGCAAAGAAGACAGAGGGAGCCAAACCAGCATACCGATACAGCTGTCTTGCCATCAGTCATTGCTTTTACAAAAGCCAATGCTTCCAAGGTAGAAGACCTAATATTGTCCACTCGGCCCTCATCAAATCGGCGTAGGGAAGCACTTTCATAGGTTGGGACAAGTCTCCTGTGGCATCTGAAAGAATGAAGTAAGAAAAACAAAGAATAACTACTTTAAAGGAGTCATAAAGGCTAAGAGAAATATAGGCTTGGTGCATTTTACTGTTACAGCCACACTTTTATTTTTTGCACAGTATTCATCTTAATGTTGATAGAATTTTATAAGAAACTTTAAAAAGATTGATGCTTGCTCCTTTCTAATCTGAGGAACTGCATACAGCTGTATACATTTTAGTTATGCATTGCCAGTAAAAAATGACTTGCTGTGTAAAAACAAGGCTAGTAAAACTAAAATTTACTGAAATATCTCAAGGAATATTTTATTTGTACTGCATCATAAAATAATTGTGTAATTAATCATTTATTTATCGGCTTGAAATATGCTTTATTTAAACAAGAAAAAATGCGCTCTGTGCATGAAGAAAAGTAGGAAACTGAAAAGGGAAAAGGATACTACTTGTGAGCTGGAGTGAAAACCCACATAGCAATTAGAACAGAGCGTGAAGATTGTTGATTAATTTGGGTCCAGGTATATAGCTACTATTCCTTGCTTCAAGAGACCTACTGTGTCTTTCAGTTGAAACAGGTGGTCTCAGAACACCACTGTTCCCTAAGGCTTTTGTTGCAAACATGGGATTTATGTCATGGCTGGAATCCAGATAAAAATCTTGAACTAGATCATTGTTGAAGTTTGGTTAATGAATTATGCAAAATGAATGTTTAACAGAAGTTGGAGTATGTGAAATGTGTTGGGCACCAAGACTACTCCGGGATTTACTTTGACATGATAAGGAATTATTTGTGTAATAGGCTGTTCTGCAGGAAGCCATGAAACTGATCTCTGGCCTGGACTTCTGACAATGTAGAAAGGGGCTTTTGACTTTGGTAATACCATGGAAATTAGATGATATTATCAAATCTTGGGATGTTTGTGAAGAAGGAAGCAGCAGTAGTTACTATCCTGTGTAGGAACTCTGATGTGCTGCTTTTCCCCCTGCAGTGCAGGAGATGCATGTGTGGTGAGCTTGGGGTTACTGCCATAGTGCCTCCCAAGATACCCACAGTGGCAAGAGAATGTTTCTGCCCTGGGGCCTTGGACTGGCTATAGCTGCTGCTGCTACAGACAACCCTGCTACTTCCTGCCACACCCCCTCAACTTCTCTATGCCAAACACAGGGACAGCTGTGGGGAGGGTACTGCCTGGGAACGGCATGTGTGGGATGTAGGGATGGAAAGTTAGAGGAAGAAGAGGGAAAGAGAGCAAAGAAAAGGAGTACTCTGAGAAGTGGGTGTCAGTTTCTATCTTGCCTGTCCTACAGCAACATCACTCAATTCCATGCAGGAAGCATTTGTTTGAGTGCTGAGGCAAAAATGGGTTGAATTAACCTTACCTGTAGAATGCAAGCTGAAGTGCTACTTGAATATAGGCATCTGGGCTAACCTTTTGTTTCTTAATAAATTCCTTTCCATAGTGCTCAAACTTGTAGGCAGTAAAATCCAGATTTTCAACTATCCTGGAAAACAAGAAGAAGCAGTTACTCTAAGGAGAGCTGCAAGAATCTCACAGAATCACTAAGGTTGGGAAAGAACTCTAAGATTGAGTCCAGCCATTAACTTAGCACCACCTTGTTCACCACTAAACGAAATTATGTTTCATTTTTGTTTGCAAATAAACCCCAGAGATCTTTCCCTGCCTGTACCCACTTGGAGGTGAGCAGGCTCCTGCTCTGCAGACAGTCGTGGCCCTTGGTAACTTGTTCCTAGTCAGTAACTTTTATTCACACCAGGCTTGTTATCTGCAGCCTTAACGTGAGCTGTGGCACTCAAGTCTGTCCATTTGAGTAAGACACCCTTTTTAAAAAGAAAGCCAGACAAAAAACCCCTGGCAACTAGTGTTTCCACCCCTGAAGCCGAAGTAAGGGCCTCTTTTGTCCTTGACAAATTCCTAAGAGATTTACTGGTGTGAAAAACGTGTGCATTTAAAACTTGAGGAAGACCATAAGCTCATAGCAAGCTCCAGTGTAGAGGACTATTACTTTTATTTAAAAACAAAAAGGAATTACTCTGCATCCTTAATATTCTCACTCTTACATGTGCTTCTAGCCACTTTGAGGTCTTGTTTAAGGCCACACTGGACATACAGCTGATCATGCAGATGTTGTGTTAATTCTCTACAAAGAGATCACAAGCCTGAGTATTGAAAAAAAAATAAAAATTGCCATTCCCACCCACAAGGATCATGCAAATCTTTTACAGGCTGGAAACACAGTCAGAAGAACTAGCCTTTGTAGGAGCAACATGAATGTAAACAAATTACATTCCTGAATTCAAACTGTTTGTTCAAACCAGTTGTATTCTGTTATCCCCTGTATGTATCCCTATTGCCCTGGCTTCAGCTCAAATCCATAAAGGACATCCACAAAAACAGAGGACCTGCACTGTTTGCATGCCGTGCAAATAGGACTAAACTGTTTTTCCGGTGGTTTGTAGCTTTCCTAGTATTTACCTGGAACGAAAACAATGGCAATGCAATTCCTGAATACAATGAAGTAGCTCCAGCCCACAAAGAGGTGCTAGGTATGTTCAGCCTGGGAAGATGAAGAGGAGCAGGAGGGCAGGAAGCCCTCTAGGAAGAAACCCATGCCCGTACACAATGGGCTGGGTAGTTCCCAGCTTGCAGCCCTCTTGAGAAAAATGAGGCATCTGTTCTACCTTTGGAGTTTTTCTGCTGATGATGCCAAATGTGTCTGAATTTCAGGGGAACATTTCCATCTTAGTCTCCGTGGAGCAGGAAGCTCGCTCACTGAATCAGCTCGGACTAATTTCTTGGCACTTTCTTTCCTGTTAGCACGTGAGACAGAAATGATTAAGGTCACATGAATAATCTCTTTGTTAAACACTGCTTTTTTAGCAGGTGAACCATTGGTTTCCAACGGTTTTGTGGGTCTCAGTGGCCCTGTGCATCAGGGGGAATTTGCCACTGGCAGAGGCTTGCAGTGGGTGCAAAAGCTGTGCTGAAAGGGAACTTACATATGCTTGAGCAAGTATTCAGTGCACTGCACCATTACGATGCCATCGAAGGGGGAATGTTCAAACACGGTACCGCAGAGTCCATCTCTTCCTATCACAAACTAAACAAGGAAAAGAACAGGTGAAGTTTTACAGGGAATAGATCATGTTCTGGCTAAGTTACCCATGACGGCAACCTAACGAAGATGTTGTTTTTCTCCTGTGGTTTTCTTATTGCTCATATCAGGAACCTCCTTGCCTTACAGATCAATGGGTGACTTGCAGACTTATTGCAGGAGACTTCCTTGCCCTGTAAAAGGCATTGCAGTGAATCCCTTTCATGCTGCTATTTCCGACTGAGTCCTGTGTTAATGTAAATTTTAGCAATACCTGTTGGAGTCTTAAAATTTGATTTAGCATGGGCTTCATGGTACAGAAAACCAATCAATAGAAAGAGAGGTCAGGGTTCTCCTTCCACATTTGGGAGCAATGCAATGTCTGTATCTGAGAAATCCATAGGATCCCATTTTATTACAAAGCTCATCCTAATTTGACAGCTTTCTCATAGCTTGTTTTTAAGCTCTTTTTTTTTTAGGTGCTTTCTTACAAGACAAGTAATTTCCCTTTTACTTGTCTTCATTGTTTATTTCATTGTGTTCATGTGGCATAGCCTCTAATTCTGTGATATACCAATGCAGTTGGTTATTTCTGCATCTCAAACAAAAGCAGATGTCTAGGACAATACTGCAACTTGTCTCACATGTTTCCTGTCCTTTTTCTGGATTTCCCCTCACATTTCTTTTGAACTGGATGTGGCTGGACTCCTCTCACTCAGCTTACTCTGCACATTTGCATCACACACATGCATCCTGCCTCTCTGCTTTCCATGAGGTTTTCACACAGTGTGTGTGTGCATGATGCAAAAAGGTCACCTGGACATTTTCTGATGCCTTACTGCAAAGGTGAAGAAGTATATGCAAAGAAAGAACAGATTCTGCTGTGAGCATGGCTTCCTACATAATCTGTGTATGCATGAAAAAAAATGGGGTCTTACTTCCTTAAGAATTTCTCTTCACTTTTAAACTACTGGCCTGGATGCATCTAGACAGATGAAGCTCTCCCATATACTATGCAATCTTATTTGCTTTCTGTTACTATTACTTATAATTGCTTATAATTACTTATAATAGTAATTATAATTACTTACAATAGTAAATGAAAAAAAATCTTGTTTATTCTTATCTGCTTGAAACAATAGTAAATGAAAAAAAATCTTGTTTATTCTTATCTGCTTGAAACATCTCAACAAGTGACTCTGCAAATAACAGGATTCTAACTAAAGACAAATTGTTCTTCAAAAATGCAGCACTGGAGTCTGCTAATAATGTCATTAGCAGTGGCATAAATCAGAAATGACTACTGAAATGTATTTGCACTGGGTTAAGTCAGTGCAACTGAAATTATTTTAGGGGTTTCTCTTTTCATGTTCCTGTTCTTAGATATGGCAAGAGCAACAAGCATTACACAAGCAATGTATCAGTCAGGGTTTTTTTCAATTTTTCATGAGGTGGCAGCATTGTTGACAGATGGAGATTAATACATCGCTTCACCCTGGGTCTATTGCAAAGCGTGAAAATAACAGTGCGACACTTTAAAATATGACAATCAAAATCTGATTGGGAAAAAGGTTGGAGAAGGCAATACTTCCAGAAAACTCTCAACAAGGATGTCATTAAATGAGCAAACAGTCTGTTAAGTGGGGACTTAAACACATGCCAAATTATAAGCAGTATTTCTGTGTTGTCAGAAAAATATGTAAGAAGAGAAAACAGAAGAAAATACTGTGCTTTTCTTTTTTTGTTCTAGGATGCTAGGCCAGTATTTTTCATTCCATTTGAGTGCAATAAAATGCATTCTGTTTTCCCTTTTCTATCAGATGTCTCCCCACCCATATGTCTGTGTACCTGTCTTATCTTCTCAAGTGCAATGGGGAGCTGCAGAGAAGGTGAAAGTGTTCCTGTGTTGGAGAATGCCCTGACGCTGCCAGCAGGGCAGTTGGTTTGCCTCCCCTGCCCTGCAAGGAACAGCCTTGCTCACACCAGCCCTGCCTGACCAGATGCTGACACCACCTTCCCTCTTTGTCCCACTTGACTCTAAGTAGTCCCTGCCATAAGGCAGCTGGAGTCCTTTGCCATGTGCAAGTAACATCATAGTACTGTAAGGTTTTTACCTGCATAGGTTTGTCGTACCAGCGATTGGCCCCATTTTTATGGTAGCCTCCTCCATGCAGCAGCTGCAATGCCATGTTTGTGTTATTGAGTTCCACCCCACTGGGGCTGTCCAGGCACAACAGACATATGCACCGTTCAATCATGTCAAGAGAGTCGCGGTTAGTAGAGTCTGGGGATAAAAGAGTGAAATGTTCACGTGCTCTTACCTCTGAGTGCAGGGCTGGTGGGGAACCCTGCTGCCTTGGAGAGCACTGGAGAGCTGCAGTGAGCTGGTGTCTGCAGAGCTCTCTCTCTCCACAACAGATCGTCTCAGTGCGAGGAAACGTATACCAAGGCATTAATTCATGTGTTAACTTCTGTAATATCTCTCTATATCTTTCATATGATTCAATAATATCCACTTTCTTTTTCTGCCTTTCATTTCCTGTAGTAATTGCGTTACAAAATAGATCTGTTTTACTCTTAAAGTCAGCAATGCTTACTTATTTTATATATAACAGTTACAGAAAGGACAGGTGGAAAAGAGAAAATTTCAGGGCTCACGCTATTGCTGCAGTATTCTGTCTGGAACAACAGGGCTTATACTGGTTTTGTGCTGTTCTCCCATTAAAACCCTTTTCAGAACAAGGAACAGCAGGGCCCATGTTGTTTTTGTGTTATTGTATTAAAATTCTCTTCTCTCTCCTGTCTCTGGTCATTAGGTTATATTGCCTACATCATGAGAAAAATATCTGGATGAGGTTGTGAGGCTTAGTTTTGAACATGATTTTGCCAAAACCATGGGTTGCCACATTCTACTTCCCTCCTGTCACTAGTGTACTGCTGAACACAGTGTTTTTTTTCTGGATCTCTTGCTGTTTATTTTCCCTATCCTGACACTCTTGCTTATACAGTTGGGCTACTGAGGTGAGTTTTACCTTGTCCTCAGCACTTTCCCCCTTATTTGTGGTGTATTTATGTGGTGTTTTTTTTCCCCTCAGACTCTTTAACTCAGAAACGTTATTAAGGTTAAGGGTTTGTTTGCATCTGAGGACCAGTTTGAAGCACAGGAAATTTTTGGTTGTGAGCACTTAATACAGCTCTTAATTGAAAGGATAAAAGTGTGGAACATATAATAAAAACTTATTTTATTTAAAAGCATATAACATTATTAATTGCTGTTAAATGGTTGTTAACAAGATCAAAGAAAAAAGGGCTTTCAAATGTCAACTTAGAATTCCTTCTATTCTTAACAGATAACCTTAAATCTGCTGATTTTGCTGGATTTTGGTGTAAATTATTTTTGCTTCAGGATGTTTTTAACTAAAGATATGAATTCAGATTGATCAAAAGTTCTTTAAAGTCTGTGCTCAAATCAGGAGATGATTTTAGCTAAAACAATGGAAAAAATATTTAAAATTAAACAATTCTGATTTGCATTTGAATATGCATGTTTCGGTATGTGCATGTTTTTAAGGTTTGCAAATATGAAGAGATGATTGATTCTCTGAAGGAGCAGCATTTTTCAAAGTAAAAGAAAATGCACTTTCCCAGAAGGAGTAACATAGGTTAGTGAGGCGCTAGAAAAATAACAGATGCTTGTTATCATTCACGTTTATTCTCTGGATGCTGTGTAGTAAAAAAGAGCACAAATATGCAAGAAATTAAAAAGGTGTCAAGAGAAGGAGAAGCAAGAGATAGCAGAAGGAAGAGGGGAAGCTCTGGCCTTTTTTAGGCTATGGTAAGGTACTGTCTATTGCTGTTTGGCATCTCCCGTGAGGGAACATTAGCAGCCATGGGACCAAGAGACAGAGATGGTCAGCCTGGCTCCTTGCACACTGCATGAGGGCCTGGTGGAGTGCAGAGTGTTGTCTTCCTTTGCCCACAGAAGCAGAGTCCTAGGGAAGGCACCAGGAGTGCCTGCCAGCTCCTACAAACACTTGAGCCAGAAGATTGTATTTGATGTGCCACGTTGAGCTTTCTGCCAGTGATCTGTGCCACCCTGCATGTGAAACACTAGTGCGCCTATGAAGTGTCTTCAAAAGCATTCAGAAGCTTTGTAAGGGAGATGACATATTCCTGTCCTCTTGGCTGTAAAGCTCTTCTAGTATCTCACACTTGCAGGGCTGACCGTAATCGTGGTATTGTTTTCATTGGTGGTCTGGGTACATTGATGCAAAGGCTGAAGAGAGCCTTGTGAATGGAAGTTGCCTGATATACATCAGCTTCTGGTGTTTGCAGGCAGGCACCTTCAAGGAAAAGCAGCTTGGATAGTGATTTACAAACTACTCACAGCTTGCTCAGCGTTCTGCTTTACGTTGTTTGATAGGTTTATATATATTTCATTGTGGCTGCTACCCATACATCTTTGACAGATATGAAGCCCTTACTCTGACATATGGCTTCAGGGTATCTGGAGTCTAGGTATTAGAGTGAATAAAATTAAGCTCTGCTAGAAACAGAAAAGTAGGGGAAAGATGGCCTTACAGAAAGAAACAGACACGTCTAGAGAGCTGATCAAACACTGAAAAAATTATCATGTGAAGCAGGCAATAAATTGCACAAGAACTCATGAACCATGACAAGAGCTGAAACAGAGAAGTGTGAGAACAAGCCTAAAGCCCTGCAAGACATTTCTTGTCCTTCTTTCTTTCTAATGCACAAATGCATTGAATTGACCAGTCAGCCGTTGGTTAGTTGGGGTTTTTGGTTTTAGTTTTAAAAAGAAGACAGTATTGAACCAAATTCAGATATACTAAGCATGAGACTGCAGCCCCCATAGCAGTGAGAATTCACTTCCTGTACTTAGAGTGAGTGAGTTAGTTCTGCAGCCTGAAGGGTGTTACAATGCTGAGTGTGTTTATAAATCAGTGATGGTTGGGTTTATTGCCACAACTTCGACATTTTCTCACCTAGAAAACCTATCATCTGCTTGTAGGTTTATGCAGGCCCATGGATCTATCTCCTTCATAGCCTCTGCAAAGCACTGTGTAGGTCTTCTCTGTCACAAAACATCCTCTCTTGCCCTGCCCAGAACAGCTGTGGAGCAAGCCCTTTCACCTCTCACTGCTTCACAGGCTTTCTCTTCCTCTGTTATTGTTGCATGAACATTTGGCCACCACAGATAAGAAAGAAAAGAGGGCTGATAATGATCATGTATCCATGTCTAACAGCAATGCATTCACCTGTATAGAGGAGCTGTGCTAATACAAGCAGTTTGGGATGGAATTCCAGCTTAGATCAGAGAGGGCTCACATCATAGTGCTGTAATATTTACTTGCGCAGAATTAGGTTGGTTTTTTTCAGCTGCATAACTGAGTTGGTTTGCTTCCTGATTAAAACAAATATTTTGACAAATGCCAGGCCATCCGAAAACACCACAGAGATGCTTCTGCTAGTTTTTGTTGATGTTCCTTTTTTTTCCTTAAGGATGATGTAGATTTACAGAGATGATTTTGCAGCAGGTTTCGAGGCAGTAGCCGTTTTACTTAAAGGCATGGCATGCAAACAAATGATTAGGTTTTTACCTCAATTTTCATTAAAATAAGGAAGGAAGAGGAAGGGAAAAGCTGAAGATGAGATTGGTGTTACATAATGTTGCTGAAATGATGGTCAGGACTTTGTATGTGTGTGTGTTTACCTAGACTAAATTTTTATAAGCACAGGTAAACTTTAATAAGGAAAGAAATCTTCCTTGGGATGGTAAACATATTTTGAGACTGCTGGCAACTCTTCTATATTCCAGGGCATTGGTAAAAGAGTAATATTTTCTGTAGCATTGCTGAACTGGAGATAAAGAGATGAGTTAACATTTTCTTCAGGAGGGAAAAGTGAATATTTAACACATGTAAAATGGCAAAAAGAGCATGTTTACATCATTTAGCTTCTTGGTAAAACATATAAGATATGTGATAGAGATCACTAACTCCACCCTTTATTTTCAACTGTTTCAAAGTTTGACATTCAAGCCCAGAATCTGAGACAGCTAAATGCTGCCTGTTGTGAGAGAAAGAGAACTGCTCCCAGACGAGAACTGATGTTGTCTTTCCTAGATACTTACTTAAGAATTGTCTGCATCAGCCCTAGTACCTTCTCCACTGGCTAGAGTGAGTACACAGCTAGATTCAATAGGTGTTTAACTTGTAGATGCCTTTGTTAGATAAGATCAAAAAATATCTGATAGCTGTCAAAAGCTAAGAGAATACATAATTCCTACTGGTACAAAATAGATATGAAGAAAGAGACAAATCACAAAATCTGATGTAATGTAATTTATGTGATGAAAAACAGAGAATGGAGTGAGAGTTATTACATGGCATTAACACTTAAACATACACAGCGAAAAGGTCAAGGCATATCTACCACTCCCCTGGTAACACACATTTAAACACTTACATGTATTTCGTTTCCTACTGCTGCAAAAATTCAGCAGGGAGGCTGCACATTCAGTCCTATATTTGCTGTGATGTTCACTGTCAGCAAAGAAAGGCAATGACGGTGAGGAGGAAGAGGAGGAAGATGATGAAGAAGAGAAAGCTGAGATTGCTAGATGATGAAGAAGAGAAAGCTGAGATTGCTACTGCTAACCTTTCATAAGGATTGTCCTGGCATCTGCCCACTCTGTTCTTCCATCTGTTGTCAGCAGGCCAATTGGAGGCAGCATTTCCTCTTCATTCTCTGCCATTTTGGCTATCTTTTGTAATTGAGTGAAAAGATCTCCCTCACTGAGACGACGGAAATTAATGACAACATCCAAAACAAAAAACTGCAAAAAAATGACAGAAGTCAGAAGAACAGTCAGAGGTGGGTTGGACCCTTCGTGATCCAACATTTTGCTGTTACCTGGGTAGGTGTTGAGATGCTGAAGTCTTGCCTGGAGAGCCAGGCCTGCAGGCAATGGAGCACAAAACTGCTGGGGAATGGCCCAGGGCTCACCCCTCCTGTGCTTTAATGTTACTGTAATGCCAGTTGCTACAGGAGACTTACATTATGTGTTGGTCTCAAATAAAACATATGCTATTTGAATGAGTTTTAAAAAAACTGAAGAGATAAAACCAGTAGGTATGTAAATAATTTTCATGGTATTATTGGTTTAAAAATAACAGAGAATCACGAGAACTTCCCACTGGGATGAAGAACAGGACTTCCTGGAAAAGAGACCACTGGAATCTACCCCTTCATTCCAAGAGGGCTTGCAGGCATGGCTCCAGTACTGCAAATACTCAAGCTGGGCTGTAAGATATTCTGCCCAGCCAATATACTCTGCTGTTCATTGGCATTTGCTGATTGGGGCAGACTCACTCTAATGCTTCAGTAATTTTTCCTGCACCTGTGCTAACTTCTTCAGGCACAGCTTAGGCTCCCCTACATGGTGTATATGCCATGCACATATATGATGGTGGTATATATGTCATATATTCGGTGCCAATACTTGACTGTCAAGAGAGGAGCATTTCCAGCAAGTGCACTCAAATAAGATTTGTTTTCTCTGTGGTTTCATCTCTGTGTATTAAACATTTTTGTATGAAAGAGAGAGCAAATGAATTCTGCCACATTCCTACTTTCTGCATCAGTGTACTTGGAACATGATGTGGGCCAAGGACAAAAGTGCTGCAGAAGCATCTTTTGAAAATATTGACTGCAAATGCTTGGTAATAAGCAAGCTCATATGTAGCATGCTAATTGCGTTTCTGAACAAAGATTAGATTGGATTCTTCTGGAGTGAATTTAAGTAAATTAAGAAGTATAGAAAGGTATAAAAAAACTCATTTACCTGATTGTTACAAGCAACAATGATGTGTTCTGGTTCTGGCATTACATTGCTTTTCTGGGCCACGAGGGTATCTTTGGTACATCCTGGAAGACGATAGGAAGAAAAGAGTCCATAGTATTGCTTCATACAGAGAGGATGACCAGACAGCTGTCCACGAGAAAAATCAGCAGGTAAAGCATGGCTGCAGAGAGAGAAGGAGAAAACAAAGCCAGAGGAAAAGAGGGGAAAGAGGAGAGAGACAGACAGAAGGGAAAAGAAATCTAATCTGTCCTTTGTTCTGTTACAATTAGATCAGGTATAACACAAATTGAATAATAAAATGAGATTACAGTTATAAGGGAAATAGATGAATTCCCATACCAAAGTTAAATACATCATTCCTGGCAGCTTCATGCATATTCATTAAGCAATTGCATTATCATCTAGTGGAAATGGAAAGAATAGCAGGTCACAAGTGGCTTTAGAATGTGCGTAGGAAGCCTGCCTAGATGGGACCCTGGAAATTTGGTAGGATGGAAGTCAGCAAAGAATCTGGAAAAGACACAGCACCTTAAAGAAAGGTAGTGATGAAATTCCCTGCAAATCACAGCAGCCCTGTTCTGTGCAGAGTGGTTAGAGAGTGTCTGAGAGGACCTTGCCTGATCAACAGGAATGACGAGCAATACACAGGGAATTTCTGTTTTTCACAGATCTTCAATTTTGTGCTAATTCTTACTTAGACCTATGGGATAATATGTACTGAAAACCTATTCCTTTTTGATGGGAAGGCATGTGAAAACATCTCCTAAAAGGCTTTTTAGTGGCCAGAAACAAAAAAAAAAGGCGCTATCACAATTATGATTATGGATTGTAAAATACCCCACTGACACTGCAGAAGGAAATCATGGTGCTCTTGGTTGGGAGAGGCTGCAGAGACAAGAGGAAGATCTTGTGGTGCAGAGGCTTTTCCTCAGCAAAGGAGGACTACACTTCCAGCTCGACAGAGGGGGCAGGGGCAAAGAAGCAGGCAAGGAGGCTTACTGTCATAACAGCTGATGAGGAGTAATGTTTTATGTAACTTTATCTTGTTTAACCATGTCTTTAGAACTCTTTCAGTTCTGAACCAGGGATATGCACTTTAGTTCTCAGTTCTCAAACTCTCTGTATCACTTATTTCCTTATAAAGGTGCTTATTTTTATTCCTTATCAGCAAAATAGGGTTATTGGTGTTCTCCCACATTTTGCATAATGCAGAAATCCCCTTATATTTAACAGCACTTTAAAGAGCATTTGTGATGATATAACATAGTGGGATAGCATGGTAGATGATAGAAGACAATCTGTACTTATAGCAGTTAAGAAAGGTGTTATTAACTCTGACTGATGGCACCAGAAAATCTTATCTTGATTTACATGTCTGTGTAAGAGCCTACAACTATTTCATGTTAACAAGGCAAACTTTGTTTGAAATACTTAGTCCTGGCAAAACTGAATGGAATATCTGCACAGTTAAAGCTGAACATCCAGGTTTGGGCTGGAATATTGTACATCTGCATGTTGGATGGTCCAAGAGAAGATAGCAGTACACTGGCTGGTACAAGTCCTTAACAAGAAGGAACTGAAAATGTTACAATTATGGTGTCCTTGTAGTTATACAGTGCTAAGCAAACAATAGTAACAAATGAGGATACAGTAGGGAGGATTTCAGTGATTATTGATTTAAGACAAGCAAATCTGATCACAGGAGCCTGGCTCTAGAGTAGTGAAGTCAAAATAATAAAAATTTAAATTATCTTTTGTTTGAGCAACGGGATTCCTTTAACTTGTCTCAGATGCTGCCATACAAAGATGCAACTGCAGTCGTATGCAATAGTACTTCTCAGCATGCCAGTGCGGGTGTATGCAGTCTTGGACAAAAGCGCATGTTCTTAAATAAGTACCTCTTCTATACTTTCTGAGTACCTGTCAGACTTCTGAAGTGAAAAATCAAACAGCTTATTTCTTTCTCTTATTTTATTCATAGATGACAGTGACTATACAGTTGGAATTCCTCATCCAAATAAGCATTGGTTAAAGCATATCACAGAGGCCTCTTGTATTTCCAGACAGGAAAATTATCTGTTCTCTGCTATGGTGTGGTGCCTGTTGTGCTTGTCTCTCCACTGTTTCTATTCTTCAGGGACTGGTGGTTTCAGCAGTAAACTTGGAACATACTAGGTGAGGTTAGGAAGTGCTGTGTAAAAATTCTGTTATGAGCTACCTCATCCACAACTTGAAGAATCCCGTATTTCCCTGTGTTTATAAACAGAAAGTAACAATAGCATAAGTAATTTACTTTGACTAGCTACTGGACCAGCCTCTCTGTGGTGAGGTTTCCTTCCTCTAAATGTGTTATTTCTCTGTGCGGGGGGAGGATTGGTGTTCTAAATGCAGAGTGCCGTACATGGAGGGGATAGAGTGCCCTGGCAGGTGGAGGGTGCCAAGAAAGGTGTGCAGGCTGTGTAAACCACAGTGCTGCTGTGGCTCTTTGGGTGTTGAGAGCACAGACACAGATCTCCTCTTGTGTTCTCAGTAACTCTGTTAGGCCGATTGTGTGTGTCCTTTTGGGCTGCACTGTGCCCGCTAGACTGATGACTACTAGCCATCAAAAAGCTCTTCAACCTGTTACTGCAATAATAAAGCAAAAAGGGCATTAAAAAATTGCTGAAGCCTTTGCCCTGAAGCATGCTGGAGCTCCGGCCCTTCCAAACAATGGAGGTGTGCAAAACACTCCAATTTTGCATTGAGTGCCCCCTTGAATCAGAAGCTCTGTGAGTATTCAAGCAGCAGCTCTTCTTCCAAGCTACTTACGTGTCCAGTAAAGCTTTGTAGTCTTGCACTCCTGAAATGAGATTGGCAGCAAACCTGCAAGTAGCAGATAGAAGTGACATCAGTCTTTTGTCATTTGGCAACACTGGGCTGTTTCTGAGAGACAGAGGAGAGGCTGAGTGATTGATGACATAGCACAAGGGGAGCAAGTCTTCTGGCGTGGCAAGAAAAGTTCCCTGCCCCCACCCAAAACCTAAATTAATTTATGTCAAGAGAATTATGAAATCCTAGAGACAGTGCCTTCAAATGGTTAAACAGACTACCACAGGAGGAAGCCTGAAAGCATTTATTTAGAGAATGGGAGCAGAGGCTGAATATTTAATAGAATCCTTTACATGGATTTCAATATCAATGCTCATAAGCTGTCCAATTTATTAGAGTACTTCCTGTCCTAAGCAGATATTCTTTTTGCAGAGCTGTGGACAGGTGTATTATTTCCTGACATTGTCCATTTGCACTGTGTCAGAATGGGAGGCTCTGAGAAAAATATTTCCGTGTTAAAGCACGTGCATTAGAAAATGCAAAGTGGAGGTTTTTTTGAAAGCTGTGTGCACAATAAATCTAGTCAGTAATGAATGGAAGCGTTTATAGTTATGTTTAAAGTAAAGTAAAAATGCATTAGCTGTCTACACAAAATGTTAAAATAATGCATATTGGTTTCAAGGTTCTGGCTGTTTTATAATAGCATAAATTCACATGCAGTTAATTATTTCAGTAATGAGCAACTAGAGAGTGCTAAAAGCAAAGAGGAAAATTGCACTATATGAAGGTAGATTTGATCTGTTTTGCTGTTTTAAAATGAGGAAGTGTTTTGGCAAAGGCTGAAGAATGGAATCCTGTTTTAAGGGTGTCTGGAGAGGTATATTCTGTGCGTGGCTACGTGCTTACCTTTTCACTTTTTAAATGATAGTAATTGCTCAAAGGGAAAGATCAGTTCAGAGCTGGGAATGATGGGCCTGAAGGAAGCAGTGTTCTTGGGTAAGAATAATTTCTGAATTCTTAGATTCCCTGTGTTTCTGGTGCCCTTCTGGGCATCTGAAAGGAACAGTTTAAGGCCAGCATGGCCTTTTCAGTTTGCAGAGTGGCTCCAAGTCATAGTAACAGCATGTTGAAGATTATTTTCCTTCAAACTATGTGTCAAAAACTAATATTTATTTTTTTTCATCATAAAGTGTTTTACTTGAATTACATGCAATAAAAAGGCTTTGCTAATATTCCTTAAAAATATAAATCTCATGGCATTTTTTTCATGCAATACATGTAATAATAATGACATTTTCCTTTCTGAACATCAGTATGAATAAGCTCAGAAACACTGCTCTCAGTCAGCAGACTTAGTAGGAAATTCTTTAATGGCTATAGCCCTTGTTTTTAATGAAAGTTGATTGTCTTTTTGCAAAAGCAGTACATTTAAAATATCCCTTCATTTAGCAAATGCTGCAAAGTCGTAGTACATTACCTCAGCTGGTCATTCACATCCTTGAAATACTGACGAGCAAAGATAATTGCTGGGCTGGAATTGACTGGAAGAGCTAGCCGGTTGTTGAGGTACATGTCATCCAGCCAGTAGTTAAACACCTAAGGGAAGGGGACACAAAATCTTAAAGCCACAAACTACCTGTGGAAAGGCAGCCTGGGGGTGAAGGGAGAGTGCTTGGTGCTCCTGGTGTCAGGCATGGGCTCTGATTAATGGAGCTGCTGAGCATTTTCAGCCTGGGCCCTGTGACCTCAGCTCAGCCGCAATTCCATAATCCTACTTTTCAATCAATGGCAATTTACAGTGTGTACCATTAAAAAGTAAACAAGCTCCATATTGTGGTACTTTGGGTATTTGCTTGTTTGCTTCTCTCTACAACCAAAACATGTTTTGAGTACAACATGTTAACTCTTGCATAGTGATTAGGATATGTTTAAGAGGTGGGGCAGAGTTTTACTAGTGATGGCTTTCCTCAAGGGGCTTCAAATATTTCTCAGTGATGCCAAGATGCTCTACTGTTAGCCATCAGACACTGTCCTGTAACAAGACAGTGGGAAAAGAATTTCCCAAGCCTGATGGTTTAGTCCTGCAGATACTGGTATTGGATAGGGCACCTGGAGAACTCCCTCTGTGTCCACTGACACAAATATAGACTGCTGATGTTTGACCCAGACAGACGCACTTATTAAATTGCTAACCATTTTTATTGAAAACACAGATGTACAGTAACTGCATTCCTTTATGTCTGAGCAGAGACTGAAGAATCATTATTTAGAAAATGGAGGCTTTCAAAAAATGATCAAATGGTCTTTCTGAGCAGGCAGGCTTTGCATATGGTAACTATAAACAACAACGAAATTATGCAAAAATAATTACAAATGCATGCATCAGTTGAAAAAGTTTTCCTCTGAGATATTTCATTGCTGTTAGAACAGATGCTTCCCCCACAATCTCTGGAGTCTTCAGGAGAACATGCTAGAGCTATACTCCTGGCAAGATAAATTCTGAATAAAACCATTTCTGATTTACCTTAAGAATCAGGTATTTAATTTTAATAGCCAGTATTTAAAATTGACACATTTTTAGAAAATGTTTATGCATCCTTCCTCTGTAATTTTCATTCTATAAGTGGTTAAATGAGCAGTTGTCTCCTGGAACAGTATTTGCTATCAAGAATACTGAACGATGGTTAGCTTAGACACCAGACAAAGTTCTATGATCAAAATAACAAAACAAGATTGGGCAGCATTTCATTCAGAAATGAAGCACTGCTTTTAAAATAAAAGCACTGCCAGTACTGTAGTACTTTTTTTCCTGACTGTAGCAGCAATTTAATGGAGTTTTCCTGTGCGTCACACAACTGAAAACTAAAGGGAGAACCACAATTCACTGACATGAGCAGCAAGCTTGCAGGATTTCACTGAAACCATGAAACCATTTTCCTTGCTGGGATGGAAAGACTTCAATAAAATTCTTGTTTTCAGCTGCCACATGGTTAATGCAGGCAGGATGAAGCACAACTTTGTGGAATGATAAAATCTACTTTAGCTACTGCTTATTTAATTTTTCTGCCTTTGGAAGTAGAAAGCTAGACTTTTTTAAAGGCTGAGGTCTCAGCATGGCCTATGTGATAGATATACACATACACATATATGTGTAAATGCTTCAGGGTAAAGACATTGGTATAGTGTGACAATAAATGGCAAATAATAGTTCATTTTTAAAAGAGTAATTTCTGTCATAAAATATTCCATTCCAAAATAACTTGAGTGGATCAGAGCTTTGGGTAGATGTGTATGCAAGGCACTTTTTATATCCCTATCAAAAAGCATTTTAAGAAAAAGTCTAAATCCTGTTATTAAATAGAAAGGAAGAAATTACATCCAAAGAGGATGCAGTATAGTGCTTCCTACAGGTATTACTGAGATGTCTGTGCTTGCACCTGAGGTGAATGAATGTCCTCGTTTATGTCAACAAACTGTTGATCTGGAAACACAATAATGACATGGATTTTGACATAATTTGACAAATCTATCCTAATATGTTGGAAATATTCATTCCCTTTGTCAGAATCTCATGTGACCCCTGGTTGCATTGACCACCTGAAAGAAAACAATGACTGCATATAGAACATCAGAAAGAGCTTTTAAATGAGCATCATCACACGCAGCAATTATTTTTCTCATCTGCATTTGCTTACCCAGTTCATTGTCTTTTCCCTTCTTTCCTCAAGCATTTGCTGCAAGGATTCCCCCAGGCCTCCTGGAATTCCAAACTGCTCCACTATGGCCTTGGTCTTTTTAAATTGCTCCTCTGGCACCAAGTGTTTCATGCACTGTAGGTACATGCGTAAGGTCTGTTGCAGTGGTGGAACTGGAAGTTTTGGCACTGCCTAGTCATTAAATAAATATATATATATGTTAGCAAGTAATTCTACTTGTTCCTGATCTGTCCCCCCTTTTTCTTTTTTTATTTTTGTTTCTTGTGTTTTTGATTAATATACTGCATCCATTTTTTAATTAATTTATTCTGTTTTAGCAGTTGAGAGGCCTGATTACTGTAAATGTACTCTCCAGTAACTCTATTAGAAGGCTTTCAGATGGATAGATGAGAGGAATACCGGAAAACTACCAAGGAGAATATTCCTTGGTAAAAATTCTAGAAATCCCAGGATAAAGAGGCATGATGCAAGCATATAGTCTGAGCTAGACTCTAGGAGATCTGCAAATACATTACAGCATCGTAAAATAATGCCAGAAGAGAAGATACTTCCTTATAAAGGAGTGCTTTTAACTTGTGATTAGTAAAACCATGGGTTAATACTTGTCTGATGGGTAATATGAGTGGTTATAAAACTACAAAAATAGAAAACATGCAGGTCTATATGTTTATTAGTACTGAGTATGTACAGTCCTCAATAAACCTGTGTTTTACCCTGGCAAACCTCTACTGTCAGTCTGGAAGCCCACTAGAAGGTTTGATAAAACATTTTTGCTTATACTTGCTTTATCCTTATCCTGTTTGAAACAATAGTATCTGTGAGGAAAAGAGTCTCATGCTATCCATGCAATTAAGCTTCCTTTGTTTTTTAATACAGAATTAACCAAGTGAAGTGTAATTAGTAATTTGGAAGCTATGGGGGCAGTGGCAAAATCAAGCAAGGAGATAACTCATGAAAGCCTGGGAAATTGCAAGAAGCTATGATGCTTTAAGCACAGTTCCTCAGGGAGGTAGCTCTGTCTCCCAGTCGAGAAACAGGCATTTGATGCAACTATGCTTGTCCATTAGTGATTAGTGTAGGCCATAAACTTCTGGAGGACTTATTTTTCTAATTTGATTTTTGCCTATCTCCTAAGGTAGGCAAAGTTCACATTTTTTTACTAGATCTTGATGTAACAAACATTCATTTTCAAAGAATTGCAGGACCATTGTGTGATTTTGATTGGAAGAAAGGACTAGCAGTCACCTTGTCCCACCTGCTGATCAGAGCAAGTCTAGCTGCAGACTCCTCTGCTAGTGCATGCACAGAGGGAGGGGGTGGCGGAAATGCTCTCAACAGTAGGCAGGGACTCACTGTCCTCTGAGCTCAAATACCAACTCTGCCTTTTGACATCCAAAGAAAAGTCAGTACTGCATTATGTTTCCCTATCTAGAAACAGAAGATTTTAGATGCTCATAATAAGTGTCATAGGATTACCCGTTATTAATGGAAATCCAAATCCAATTTAGCCTGTAATGCACCCTGGATCTCAGAAATAAGAGAATGGCAATTCTTCAGTCTCAAGCTATGTTTAGTCAAGGCATATTTCTTCTGTCATTGATTTCTTGGTCAATGGAAACTGATGTGCTAAACAGTATTTCTTTTCAATATCTGGCTTTGGCCCTATCTTTCTGGGCGAGGTTACTGAACAGTTCATGACTCTGCTTAGGAAAAAAGCTTTAAACCCAAGGGGTTGACTACTTACAGGCATACACATCTGGAACCTTCTAAAACAGCTTTAAAATGAATCATATGTGATAGTTTGATATTTCTGTACTATTAAGAAATAATTACATGCCAACCGTGGCTTTGTAGCAATGCATCTGCTGTTGTATAATAATATTTCACTGTAATTCTTCATAAGATGTTGGGAGAAAGAGTGTATTTTTGGATATGAGAAGCATTCCCTGAAATGAAGAAATAGGCTCTGGAACAGAGCTTAGGTTACAATTATTATATTAATTTATGTTAATTTACAGCATTAAAAGTTATGTCATCTTCTTTTTTCCTTTCTTTTTGTTTTCCCACAAACAGTCACTTACTGTCTCATCTTTACTGCATGTATCTTTGTCTTTCTTCTGTACGTCTTTTTCTAGGTCAGGCATTTCTGCATTTCTTTTGGTATTTTTTTGTTGAGAACAGAAATTGAAGCCACTTGGGGGCACTTATGAAGCCTCACACCTCAGTTCTGGAAATAGAAAAGATTTAAAGTCCTGTCAGTACCCATTATTTATAACCAAAATGTACAAGGGGAGTATTCCCTGCGCAAGCATACACAGAAGCTTCAGAATGCAAAACTGAAAAGAAATAGAAGTCCAACAATCAAAAGCAGCTGAACTGAGCCCTGTGGAGATTGCTCTGACATTCTGTTTGTCTCATTTTGCTATAAATTTACTTATTCAAAACTATCTGATGCCCATAAAAGGTCCCCTCTTAGCATGGTTTATTTTGCCACTGTAAATTACTTTGCAATTTATTGTGGCGTGATCTGCACACTTTGTATTACTGTTATACATTAGCTGAAGGGAACAAGTGACTTTTCTTTGAATGTACTTATGTTGACACAGGTAATAGTAAGGTTGCAGTTTTCTATCTAAGGATCTTATATTTCCTCCCTTTACCATTTTATATGAAAACACCACAGTCTTTAAATGTATTTGTCATTGCTCAGCTCCATGGATACAGTGAGGTGCTGTGCTACAAGATGTAAAAGCAGGAGAAAAGAGCTTGATGGAGATGTGCCTTTGCCCCCTGCAGCCTAGAAGCTCACTGGGTGCCAGTGCTTTGGGACAGAGAACTGGGCTGGGGGGTCCCTGTCAGCCTGCCTAGGCTGGCTGTGGGAGGACTGGCAGACACTGCATTTCATAGAGCAGTCTTTCCAAATAGCATTTATCTATCCAGGGAGAGGGCTTAACCTGCTAAAAGTCACAAAAGTAGTCTGTGATAGAGCAAATACTTCCACTTGTGTGTCTCTGGTATTGCACTTATACTGGTTTACCTTTCTGAAGATGTCTCTTACTCCTTTTCCATGCAAGAATAAGTTATATGACATACATCATTCTTCTGACATAATAGTGCCCTCGCCAAACAATTGTTCGTCAATTACGATAATACATAAATGCAGCTAAAGCGGAGTAAGTTCTTTGTGTTCAGCCAGGTCTTGACGGAACACAGGTTTTTTGGTTTTATTTTAATTACTTTTCACTGTGTGTATGAAAAATATAAAAGACAACATATGCTGACTGTGTTGAAAACACTGTCATCTCTGGGACTATACATTCAGAACACTTGAATTATTTCTACAAGAGCTCTTAAGAACAATTTGGATAAAAAAATCTACAGTGTATGAAAGTGAGATGAAGAGTTTTGTTTAGCAATGGACAGAGATGGCTGTGTGTTATTCCTCTCCTGAGGACTGGATTGGCCATTCCAGCTCTGCCAGTGTGTATGTGGTCACTGACACCTTGTGTTGATCCTCTCCTCTCCCTGTCCTGCTATGGCTTTCAGTGGAGCCATGTGCTGTGAAATAGGTTGTATAAGGTTGAGAGATGTCTCTGGGGCCCTGCAACAAGCCACACAGCAAACTCGTGTTGATCTGTCATCTGCTCACAATTTCAACCCAGGTGAGAGACGATTTCCCTCATGGAAAGGCCACATTAACCCACTGCGCTGCTCCGCTCTCTCTCATGTGCTGCACAGGTCTCATCACTTAGCCATGCACTCTATTCCTGGCAAGAGAGGGTCAAAGCACTTCAAATAATGGTCTTGTCCTGTAACTCTTGGAAGACTGTGGCTTGCCCAGTTGTTTATGGACTGGCTCCCCACCTGCATTCAAAGACACAGCAGCCATTTTGTCGTTAGAGCCCCTAAAACTGTATTCCCTTAAAGGGAAAATCCTGCTGGTATTCTTCTGGGACTTTTGCTTTCCTTTCCTTAGGATTTTTTGTCAAACTGCAACATGGTGTCACACTGACTACTGTGTCTGTGGGAAATGCTACTGCTAATAGACCCGCAATCTGCAAAAACAGTATGATAAAGAGTTTGGACGTGGTCGCCTGAACTGTGCTTTCCTCTGGCATGGGGATGAAAAGAGGCTTTGTCTCTGGTTCAAGTGCTGACAGCTTAACATCACACCCAATCCTGTATTTCCTTAATAAAAGACAAGAAAACTGACACAGGAGAAAATCCTGCCGAAATTCAAGATGACTTCAAAGTTGCTCGCTAGAAGGCTGTGAGGTGCATTGTCAAAGTTATTAGTCAAAAACAAAATTAATCCTAGCTGTTTTTATTTACAGCTGGCTTAGCTGGAGGGCTGGGGTGAGCAGCTTAGCAGGGCGGCTGCAAGTCACAGCAGGGTGGGAAGCTGGGTGGCCTTCCTCACAGCTCAAAGCAGCAACTCAAATCCACAACAAAAGGCACTGATCTCTCTGTTAGCAGATAGGAGAGGAGGACTGAAATAAGCCCACGTGCTTACAGTTGAGTTCTCCATACATCGTGGACTCGGGAGGCAGCTTGCAGTATATAATATTGTTGGGGCAATACACTCAGCCTCCGTTTATCCAGTCATCCTCATTCTCAGCGTTATCAGGAGAATAAGCTTAAAGTTCTCAGGAATCTATGCTTACAATTAAGAGGGATGTCTGCGTTATCAGGAATACATGTGTGAAGTGCGCGCTGCCGCGGCCGCTGGCACTGCGAGAGGAGCCAGGAGCCGCCCTGTCGCCGGCCGAGAGCTCCCTGAGGGAAGCGCCAGACCCGTCGGGGAGCGCTCACGCTCCGCCGGGGGCTGTCTGCGCGTCCCGAGACCTTCCCGAGCCTCAGCCCCGGGGAGTCCCTTCCCTCCCGAGCCGCCCCTCGCGGCGGGACACGCGGGCGGCGGCAACGAGGCGGCCCCGTGGGCGCCGCCGGGGCCGCGGAGTTTGGCGACCGGAGCCCGCTCGGCTCCGCTCCGCGGGACCCGCCGCCCCCGTTCCCCGCTCCCAAGACCCCGGCTCTCCCGGCACCTGCAGCCGCGCCGTCGGGGCAGCGGGAGGCGCGCAGCCCGCCTGCCCGTACCTGCTCGTCGGGGCGCTCCGGAGCGGCTGCCGGGCGGGCTCTCGAGTGGCGGTGCCTCTGTCCAAGGTACCTCCGCCTCCTCCGCGGACAGGTCCCCTCTGGGCGGGGGCGTGCGGAGGGCGGCTCGTCTCCGCCGCCGCCTGGCTCCTCCCCGCTCCTGCCCTGCCCTGTCCTTCCCGCCCCTCCCGGTGCGCGCAACAGGCGTTGGTGTCCCCGCTGAGCCCGGGCCGGTTCAGCCCGCTCGGGGGCTGTGCCTGCCCGTGGCACCGGCGCCAGCTCGCCCCGTGCACGCCGTGTCCCGTGAGGTGGCGGGCAGAGCCGGGCACAGCCGCGCTCTTGCCGCTGTCGGGCTCAGCCGAGAGGGGCTCCCTGTGCGGACAGGGGAGCCCCGAGGGGTTACTGCGCTCGCTGACCCGCCTTGCCACAGGGGTTGTCGCCGTTGTCGAGCAGTGTCGCCGTGGGGCATTTGCGGCTCCTGGAAGCTCCGTGGCCGAACAGGCACGGCCAGCGGGCTGCCGGCACTAGGACCGGGAGGGGTGGAAGCTGTGACGAGCCGGCCGCAGCCCCGGGAGGGGCCCGGGCTCTGTGGGAGCTGCCCCGTGCCGGGGCGGGAGCGCGGGCGGCGGACCGAGGGAGGCACCGCTGTCGCCGCTCACCGCAAAGAAGCGGCTGCGGCTTAGGGAAGCGGGGCTCACCTTCCGCTGCGGTGGCCATCGCTCCTTTCCCGAACCCCCGTGCCAAAGAGCTGTCGCGCTGTTTTCATGAGTTTTGCGCCACGTAAGCAGCGACTCGCCCGCCCCGGCAGGAGCTGCGGGGCCGCGCAGCCCGGCGGAACCCACGGGCCGTCTGTCCGCGGCTCCCGAGCGGCACCCACATCCCCAGAGACGGGGGGAGAGCCCTTAAACAGGTGCTGTGGCCGCTCGTAAATGTTTTATTTCCCTCTTGCTATTGCAAGTAATTTATTTTGTTTCCCAATGAGCTAGGAATTCAAATAAACGGTTTTATTTCACATCAAGAGAAAGTTACAGGGAATATTATGCAGTCTGGTTCCGTCGTGGTTGGATCAAAGGTTTCTACTTTTTGCAAATGTCTGAATGAAGTACTTCACCCATCTTTTGTTTTGTTTAATCCCTGTCAACCCACGGAGGCTGGCAGGTTACAATTGGGGCAGCATTTAACACCACGAAAGGCATTTTCTAGTATTGCGTCACTAACTGTTGGTGGTGCAATTTTTGATATATTCGAAAATTGAAATTCATGATTGTGAGAATCAAAATTAAATTTGCACGAGAATACAAGGAGCTGTTTTTAGGCAATTGGTAGCATGTTTTCAGTGCGATGTTGTTTGCTTAGACCCGTTATGTTGTGAAGAATGAATGAGAACATTTTGTACTGGGATTTTCTCCTGTACTTTTGGTAGCTAGTGAGATTTGTGCTACAGGGAATTGTTACAGTAGGGGTTACACTGAGCACAACCAGCTCCCTCCCTCAAGCAGCCCTCAACAACAAAACAAAAGACAATCGATCCCCTTCAATTCCATTTATTCAGATTGTATTATTCTTCAACATAATACAGCATATTGCACTTACTGGAGAGCAGCACAAGAGAGAGAGAAAAAAGGTACAATACTTCAGTTTATTCCCAAGGAAGAATAAAATGTGACAGTGTGACAGTTGTTGCTCTTAAACATATGAAACCAACTGAAAGTCTGCGTATATGTACACAAGATTTACTAAGTCCCTGAATATGCCATTTGAAATTTTACACATACTTTTTTGCTTTCCTTGTATTTTTTTACAGAGATATACAGTATGTCACACACAGTTTCAGCTTTTGGACACTCTGCACCATTATACCCCAGCTACAAGGCTGATGGGGTTTTTGTTTTCTTTTTGGTGGTTTTTTTTTGGAAGGATACCCTCAGATTTATGCCAATTATTATGCCGATAATTTTTTTTTCAGTACTGTCCCCTCATTCCCCACCCCCTCCACCTTGCCAGAACACTGAAACAAATACCAATTAAAAATAAGTCTAGAAGAAAGCCAATACATCATGACAAAGGTTAAACTGTATATATTGCACATCAGTACAGAAACATAATGCAGTAACACTTTCATCCCCCCCTTTTCCTCTCCTGCATGTCCCTCCTTGCTCGTGGGGCTGGGCCACAAGGGGGAATCTAAGTGTACTCATAGTCTGACGAGTCCTCCTCAGAAACCCCTTTCAGGTCTCTGTGGTAAGAGTCCATGCCATTCTCATCCGTCTCACCCGCAGGCTGGAGGCTTTTGCCCATGCCTTTGCGTTCCTCCATTTTGATGGTGTCATAGAGTCCCTTAGGTCCTTCTTCAAGGAGGATGTTCCTCTCCGAGTGGGAGGGCTTCATTTGGCAGACGTTTTTGAGAAAGAGGAGGACAGGGGCATAAAGCATATTGGCAAGTCCCATGCCCAGGTTGAGCTGTGCAAAGCCCATGGTGTGCACAATCTGACCGGCCACGATGGGTCCCAGAGCGTATGCCACCGAGTAGGAGATATCTGCAATGGCATAGACACTGCCATAGACAGAGACGTGGCGCACGTCCACCAGGAAAGCCAGGGTGGGCAGCAGGGCCGTGTCCACCAGGGCGATGCCAAAGCAGATGCCGCAGAGGGGAATGATGACCTGCCCGAAATTCCTGCAGGCTGGCACCAAGCAGGAGCTGGCACCGATGATGGCCATGCCCAGGGCCCCGTAAAACCACTGAAGGTGGGGGTACGCGGCAGCCAGCCGGACAGTGACGTAGACGCCCAGCACGTGGGGGAAGAAGGCGGGCAGCCAGGTGAGGCCCACCTCCCACTCACTGGCCCCCATGGAATCCTTCATCCAGTTGGCGATGGTGGGCTCCAAGAAGGCCAGGGGGATGTTGCACGTGGCCAGGGCCCCTGCCACCACGGCGATGTAGGGGTCGATCATGAGGCGGTGGATGGGGGTGCCGACCGGCATGTTGGCCCGTGCCCCGGTGGCGCCGGGTGGCGCCAGGGCCAGCAGCAGCAGCCCGTCGAGGAGGCAGACGCAGGCCAGCACCAGGAAGGGCACCCGCTTGCCGGCGAACTCGTAGAGGACGCCGCCGAAGGGGGGTGCGGCCAGGCTGCCGAAGGAGATGCATGCCAGCGCCGTGCCCAGGGCGCGGCTCCGCGCCGGCTCCTCGGCGTAGCGGTCGGCGATGAGGGCGATGCCGGCGGTGTCGGCGAAGGCCGAGCCCAGCCCCTGCAGGCTGCGCGCCGCGAACAGCGTCGCGTAGTTCTCGGCGAAGGCGAAGGTGGCGGTGGAGAGGAACAGGACGCCCAGCCCGGCCAGCAAGGGCACCTCGTAGCCCACGCGGTCGATGAGGGTGCCGCTGAGGGGGTTCACCAGCAGCTGCAGCATGGCTTTGGAGGCGAACAGCACCCCGATCTGCACGTCCTCGTTGCCGCCCGTGGCCGGCGGGTACCGCGCCGGCAGAAGGCTCCGGTTGCCGCCGCCGCTCCCGTTGCCCCCCGCGGGCGCGGACGGGCCGGCGGCGCCCCCGCCGCCGCGCATCGCAGCGATGTAGTCGGGGATGATGGGCACGATGACCATGTAGAGCATGTTGTCCAGCAGCAGCGCCACGCACACCACCAGCAGCAGCAGCCGCCGCTGCCGCCGCGCCTCCCCCATGGCCGTACCCAATTGCCTCCGCCGCTCGCCCACCGCCTCCGAGAGCCGCTCCACGGCGGCCCGCGCCCGCCCCGCGCCCCCCGCCTCCGACATCGCCCTCAGCGCCGCCGCCGCCGCCCCGCCGCCCGCATGGGGCACGGCGGGGGCGGCCCCGCCGCCTGCGCCGCCCGA
>JAWWEW010000166.1:8676850-8733048 GCA_035583185.1 Anabacerthia variegaticeps
TTCTTTTTCTTTTTCTTTTTCTTTTTCTTTTTCTTTTTCTTTTTCTTTTTCTTTTTCTTTTTCTTTTTCTTTTTCTTGTTTTTCCTCCTTGCTGCAGCTCTGTTATGTTCTTCAGGCAAGGAAACTTGTGCTTGCAAGTCACCCTTCTTTTCAGCTCATCCCCAAGCAGTGACAGCTGGGTGCTACTGGGACCACATGGGTCACTGTAAGGACCACTTCTTTGGAGGGGGGGGGGCGGAACCCCACCATGTATCTTGGAGCCTTTGACGTTGACACTGTGAATCCACTGGACCACTAAAGCCTAAAGGGTGAGGTTATGATGCTCATGGTCTTTCCAAGAAATGGAATTATTGCCTGTTTGACCCTTTGCTTGCTAAGTGTTTCTCTTGGCTCAAGGCATATCAGCTAGTGCTGGGACTGGCTCTGCTGCTGCTGCATTTTGGAAATGCCAACAGTGAAGCATCTAATGGTGCAGTATCCTCCATTTCCAGAGAGGCTATGGCAGTGATTTTGAGGGAGCTGCCTGCTGACCCTGCTGTGCTACTCCAGGGACTGGGGTGCTCAGGGGGATGCTGGCTTGTCACAGAGCTGCCCTGGGGTTCAGAACAGCCATCTGCTACTATTTCCCCTGGGGAAGTGACATTAAGCAGATAGTTAGGTCCCATTTTCAGACCCATGAGGATACCCTTAAGACCAGGCACTCTGTTTGTACCTGGAAAAAGTGTCCTGTGTGTTGAGAAAGCAGTTGGTGTTGAAACATGTACAAGGGCTTCAACTATAGTGCAGGCACTATTGTAGAGAGAGCAAGAGTGTGTATGCTGACTTATTGCAAGGGGTAGTATTTGCATTCTCCATGTTAGGCACTGGCTGATTTCAAGTGCTCTACTTTGCCCTCCTGTAATTACCTACCCTTCTCTGACAGCTGATGGTAGAGATGTCTGTCCTTCCCTCTTGGTCATATGTGCATGACTCAATTTTTGTGCCTGTTGTACTTAGATATGTTTTTGAAGGACATGCAGAAAAGAGTCTGGAGCAAAGAAAGCCTCTTGCTGGCCCTGGCAGCATGGAAAAGCGATTGGAAGATGCAAAAGGAATGGTAGCCCTAGTTACTCTGCTTCCTGTTTGCTGTTTTGAAGCATCCTGGCAGTGAGCTAACATGCGAGATAAGCTTTGTGGCCATTTTTCAGTGTGCCAGTTGCATATATAATGGATCTCAGTTGGGAAACCCTTCCAGGACAGGGGAGGGGTAAGAGTTAGTGCAAACCTGGCTCTGACCCTCCCCTAGCAGTTATCCAGATGCATCTTCTAGCACAATGCCTTTAGCAAAGATCTATAATCATTGAACTTTTGACCCCGGTCTCTGAAGTAATGCCAAGTATGTTTAGCACACATACAAATGAAGTGGAAATCATTATTGGCTTGCTCGTGACCTGCTGTAAAATGGTTCCCCTCCGGGGGCTCTGTTTGCATTTCCCTCAGTCTCTCTGAGCACTCAATCTTTCAGCAGTTTCATGTGCTACAAACTGAGCATCACTGTGCTCTTGATCAAACCTCCCTGCCATTGCCTGTTCACTTCAAACCTTTCCCTGCCTTACATTTTCTGAGGCAGCAGTAGTAGAGCTCACATATAAGCACCCCCAACACATAATCTTATATCATGCTTATATTTTAGGTCCAGATGTGACTCAACCACGTCAAACTCATATCAGGCTGAGAGATGGTCTCAGCCTGTTCTCTCTCTCCTTCCAACACCGAGTCCCAGGCAAAAGAATTGTAGATTTGTGAGCTGTCAGGAGGTCGTGCTGACCCAGATGACTGGCAGCCCAAATGGCAAGGTTTCTTCCAACCCTGAATTTTATTTTTCTGCTATCCCTCTGGCATGCATATATTCATCTTGTCTGGGCTGCCACATGGGTGTTGAGAAAGCTGATCGCTTCTTTAAATGTCTGTCACTAGAGCCCCTTCCTTCTCTTCAAAACAAGAAACTTCCAAACACTGAGAAGTCTTTGAATTATTTATATGAAAGACAGGGGAAAAAATTATTTTTCTCTTTATTTCTTTTCCAAGCAAAGCTACAAATATAGTTTGAGATAAGGTCAAAGCTCATTGAGAGAATTGATACTTATTCTGTAATACAGTAATTCCAACAACTGGATTCTTCCTTGCAAGTCTCCTTTGGATTTGCATGAAAATGACCACAGAAAGAAGGAATTCCCAGTATTCACCTTGCCACCTTATCCTGCATTACAGTTGAAATATCCTGAGTGTTGATCCTTCCATTTTGCGACTCTGGATACCTCCTTATTTTCTTTTTTTCTGTTGTACATTTTTTTAGTAAATGGCAATTTCTTCTCCCAGATGTATTATTTTTGGTGGGCTGGGGTAACACTAGAATAAATAAGACAAGACTTCACTAAAAGAGATGACCAACTCATTACAAGTGGTAAATTAAATAACCATCTTGAGCTATCTGAGTAAATAAAAAATAAAATATTTTTTTTGTTTAAAAGTTCTTTTCTGTCAGTATGCCAGAGCCTGTGATGAGACAGCAACTCTTCCTGGGCAGTGCACCCTGTGTTTGCATGCTGTTAGGCAGGATTGCCTGATTGACGGCTGGCCCTGTGACAGCAAAGCCTTCTCCTTTAAAGAGAAAGGCGTGACTGCAACTTGATGTGGGGATGTCGCAGACCACGGGGAGCAGGACCCTGGCTCTTCTCTCCCTGCTCTGCTGTTTGCTGCAGTCCGCTTGGAAATCTTTCCACTGCACCGAGGGGCAGCTTGGAGCCAGGCAAGCTGTGCCTGGGGGTGTCTCTAATGCTGCTCACACGTTCTGCTGTTCGCTTAGCTGGCAGTGCAGGGGTGATGGTAAGTCTGTAACAGCGGATTTACCAGGATATTCCCAGCATCCCTCTAACCTCGACTCTTTTATGTCACGGGAGAGCTCTTCTGCATCCATGACAGACAGCTGGTGGTGCAGCCAGGGCAGTGCCTGCTCGGGGTGTCCCAGTGCTCAGGAGTGTGCATCAGCCCCGGGACCGAGAGGAGCGGTGCAGATCGAGAGCAGTGCAGGAGGGAATCGAGCCTCCTGCTCCACTGAGCCACATGAAGGGAACGCTGGGGGCTCTGGGGCTCTCTCTGGTGTCAGTGTGCAGGTGACCGTGTGTGCATTTTTCTTCACAAGACTTCAGCTGTGTGAGAGGTGCTTTCAGTAAGTGCCTGTGCAGCCAGTTGCACTGGGTATCTTTCATTGCACTTGGTCAGGGCTCCCGCCTGTGGACCAGTGACTGAGAGGACTTCTAAAACCTGGCAAGCCTCTGCTTGGGCAATCAATAGAAGTGCATCCCTGAAGTTATAGAGATACAGTGGAGGAGAGGCAAGGTGTGGCCTTCAGAACTGCTGGGGGTCTGAGGATCCAGCCAAACCCTCAGTTCCTCTAGTGTGACCTTTTCACTGGAGATGATGTGGTAATAATCATGGAACCAGCTCCTCTGAAATTCTCCTGAGTTTTGGAGATTGTGCTTTACTGCTACACATGAGAGTATTGCACATATAGTACACAGTAGGGGACGTGGGGTCCTTCTTATTCTTGTGCCTTCAGTGGTTTCCCAGAAAAGGCAAGGCAGATATGTCAGCGGCTGGCTGAATGAGGGGGAACACGCAGGAGGGGAAGAAATAAAGCACTTTTGTTGCTAGTATAGCACAAATTAGTTATTGGCTACAGTGCTCTGATTCCAGGGAGTTTACCCAAGTGATAGCTTAAATGACAGGTTTGTGCTGAGTGAAGGGCCCAGGACTCTCCCTTGTTATACTCTGCCAGGCAGCAGTTAAGGACTCCTGGAGCAGATTTGTTGGTGTTTAGTGCCACCTTCTGTTTATAAATGTAACAGCAGAGATGCTCTAAAAAATGGGTTTATTGTTATCTGTGATAGACTGGGATAACCAAATACCAAGCTTCAGTAGCTTTCCGGGGTGCTTTTATTTTAACACATTTTTCTACCGAGTAACTTGAAAATTTTACGTTGGATCATTATTTATATTAATAAAAATACTGATAAGAATAAAAATATTATATGGCAATCTGATATTGCTGGCCTGAAAGAGAGAGTCAAGGTTCCAGAAAAGGGCTCACCAGCCTCGCTACAGAACATCTGTCACAGCATTTCAATGTGTCAGTAGCAAAGGCCCGATTTTTAGTAGCTGGGATATGTTTGTCCTCCTGACATGTTATTTAATGATATATTGCTATTGGAACTGTTTTGGTATTAAACCGGCCTTTGTAGTCAGCACAACAGGACTCCTTCCTTACAAAAAGAAAATAACTGAGTTGCCTTGCAGGAATGTGATAAATAAGGGATTTCTATGAGCCTTTCTTACTATGTGCTAATCCTATGTGTAAACTTTTCACCGACCGCAGCGAAAGTCAATAAAGATTATGACTCGAATTGATATCAGGGGGTTAAAAGAAACAAACTGTTTATGATGAAACCCGATCCTCGGTGGTTACATTTGGGTGATGGGGGGAGAGATCTCTGGGCTGTTTGCTCGTGCCTCTTTCCCCAGTAGGGGGTGCAAAGGTAGCGTGTGTTTTGGGGGGAAAAGCCCTTTTCTTTTCCATCGCATGCCGTTATCTAGTGCCCGACACTTAGGGACGTTTTTAACCGCAAAGGAAAAAGAGCATAGAAGAAGCAGAGTGTAAGCAGATGGAGAAGCATTATTTAATAGAACTTCATTTCACTTTGCACATATGCCAGTTGTTACAGGAGATGTGGTCTGGCAGGGACTGGGGTTCCCTCTGTAATAACTCACTTCTATTTTCTAGGTAGTATTTTATTGTTCAAATATTACTTAATTTGTGACATTGTCTTTTTTTTTTTCTTATTTCTTTCTAACTTCAGTAATACATTAAGCTTATGTCAGTGAAGATGTGTCACAATGTAGGAGATTAATATTGTTCAAATTATGTGTTTGGTGAACAGCAAACAAATACATAAATCTTAAAAATATAAGAAAGGAATTTATTTCTGGCAGAGTTCTTGTCTGTTAAGGGCAGTCTGCTCAGATTCTTGGTGTCACCATCAGCTATCTCTGTTCCCAGTTTGTCAAATCCAGATTTCAGGAGTAAAATATGCAGCATTTATGCAAGAGCACAAAGCAAACGGCAGCGGCTCTGTCTGGGCTCTTAGAGCCGATTAGGCTGCAGTGAGGTGTGCTGCCATTGGCCTGAGGAGACCGGATAATGAATGTGCCTCTGACTTGTTATAGTCTGCTCTGTTTTGTAAGTCTAAAATAAATCACAAGCTGAGCCCTGGCTGGGCTCCTTAGGGAAGTTGTAGAGTGGAGGGGCCAGCCAGGGCTTTAGATGTTTCAACTGTTTTTAACTAGAGTCTGAGATGCAGCTCTTAGCCTTCTTCCAAGGAATATTCTCTGCGTTTTCAGGCATCCTTCTGGTATAATATTTGAACTTAAACCTTCCTTTGGTTCTGGTCTTACTCATCCAACCTCCCTTTTTATACAGTCTGGATGGGTGCTGAGAGAGCACTCCCTGATTTCTGCATGAAATTTTATAGTCCACTTCCAATTCAAACGCCAACAGAAAGAGCTGATGTCTCTTACTAAAGCTCCAGCAAAGACTGAAGGAAATGGCAGCTATCCCCTGTTGAGAGAACATGAAAGCAATTTCTAAAACTGAAGATAAGTTATCACAAAGACCTGTGGCTTTCCCTTTTCATTGCTTGACTTTCTGCCACTTTGTGCTGTCAGTCTGGGGCTGATTATCTATATGCAGCAGCTTTCTTCCAAGTAATATTTTTTTGTGAGAAGGCACAGCACTGAATGACCTCCCATCTCCCAGCTGTGAATGCAAGTATCTGGCCAGCAAATGTTTGATGTGGTGTGTTTGGAGATGACCTTGTGGTGCACCTTTTTGCTGGCAGTGAAGGGAGAGACACAATTTCTGCACTTAACCCAGCAGAGGGCATGAGTTGGCTCCTGGGATTCATGCCAGATCCAAGAGCATGTGGAAAACACAACTCATTGTTTATGCATCACTGTAATTTCTGCTACTGATAAAGATACTGTAGGGCATGTATTTTGGAGATTATAACACTTCTTGGGTGATCAAAGTCCAGGGACAACCTGAGATATGTGGTAATCAGTCAGAAATCCACTGCCAGGTAGATCTTGTGGTTTAAGGGCATCATGCCATTTCCTTCTGTAGTTTTGGATGCTTCATCAACAGTCAGGTGCTGCCATTGCTGTGGGAAGGTGGGGTGCCCAGAAAAGCAGAGACCCCTGCCCAGAGCAAGGCTCCAACCACCCAGAGTGAAGGTGGCTTTCATGAAGAGCTGGGCTGGCCACATCATGCTGCATCTGCTTCTCCTGCTTCTCAGATCTGCAGCATCTGCCGGGCTGAGCTAACATGATTATCCCCAGGATGAGATTACCCGAAGATGATTTTTTTTTTCTTTTCTTGGTGTGATAGATGACGAGACCTGACTCTTCACCTTTGGAGTCAAACTAATGGAATAGGGTGTTTTTTCAGGAAACTAAAGTTGGGAACTGTGATTCTGCTATGTATCCCTTCCAGTCTCATTTTCCTATATTTATACCTTGGATCTCCAACTCCCTGCTCTAAGCAGGGGCTCTCAGATGGTGATATTTGGCTGTTGTGAGTGCAGTGGGACAGTCATAGGGGACCTGTGATTGTGAGAGCAGCCCTGGCTCCTGGCTCTGTGCTCTGTACAGGCATACGAAGGTGGATATGTTTGATGGGGCATGCAGCACCAATCTGCTCAAAGGAGAACATCTTATACTGGGTTGTTTGTTTTTAATTTTGAAGCAATGTTTGTATTGGCATTGGTAAGGATATATCAGTATCAGAATAACAGGCTTAGACAATGCTTGTTTTTAAAATGAACTTTACGTCAACCTATTGATTATATTTAGAAGTGCGGTAGCAATGCCTAGAAGAGGGCCTGTGAAAGAATTATGGGTTGCATAGATTGCCTGCACTTGGTCCTGTGTTGTCTGCAGTTCTGCAGCATGTTGGACAGGTGAGCCTGCAGCGCACATCAGAAAGTCATGTGCAATGAATCTGGAGAAGTAAATCTAATTATTACTGTTGCAAGGCTGTTTTCTGTCATTTGAATAGCTTTTTCCGTCATATGCTGAAACAACATGAGTTGTCTGACATGTTGGGGATAACTATGACTTTGCACTGATTTGGCTTTTGATGTGGTATGCTTAATTACTGTAAAAAGCTATGGAAGACTTTGAAAAGGAAAACAGTATGATACAGAAATATTTGATGACAGATAATAGATCTCAGTGTTTTGTCAAAGATCAGTATTATTTTCTCTAAGGGAAAATGGCACAAAGAGACTTCCACCATACAGTGACACAGAATATTATGCCTGCCCAATAAATCAGGTAATCCGTGATCAGAGCCAGTCTCTGTACATTGCATCAGGCCCTGGAAACTGTCATTCAGTGACTAGTGCTCCTTTTGCCTCAGTGCTTAAAGACAGCCAAACCCCTTGAGAGCACAGGGAAATGAGCCACTCTGCTCTCAACTGATTGCCTCCTCCACCAGTCCCTTTCCTTGGGGAGAAAAGGGAATTTGTATTTTCTGCTTCAGAGGATCAAATTAACTTTTTAAAGTGCAGCTTGTTCAGGGCTTGCCTGAGGTCTGCTTGCAAGGAGCATGCATGTACCTCTAGTCAGGTGTAGAAGAGCTCAGCTGTGGGGAAAGCAGTCTGAAGGTACTGAGTGAGCCACAAATCTGCCTGTGCTGTGGCCACATCATCCCATTTTCAGTGTCTGTCAGTGTAAGTTTTGCCCCATTTTCTTTTCTGTTTCCCTTTCAAATAGTCATTCCACAAATCACTCTATGGAAAAGCTAGATTAAAAGGTCACATAAGCTGCTTTAGCAGCCATTAGTTTAAATCACTCAGTACTGCAAACATTCATATGCCAAATCAATTCAGTAAATGGAGACAGGTCACTGTATTAAATGGACTAGTGGATGCTCAGGACACCAGATCCCCTCAGCGAGAGATACAGAGACTGTTCTCTCTCCAGCACTTTGCTCTTACTAGAAACAGTTTACTGGGGAAATGATTTTATTTTATCATTATTTGGAAGTAAAGGTAGGCCTGGCTAGAGAGATCTCTCAGAGATTTAATATATCTCCAGAACTGGGAGGATGGTGCTTGCTCTTCATGAAGGAAGGTACTCTCAAGTTGGGAATAGCTAAGTGGTTACAACTCCCTGTCTTTGGCTTCTGTCCCTACATGAGTGTGCTTCTGGAGTGAGGAACAGCCTGGAAAGCTAACACCAAGAGAAACTGTCAATGCCTTTCCCCTTCAGGGATGCCTTGATAGGAGAGAAGGGCTTTTCTCTTTGCATACCTGGCCAATGCTGCTTGGACAGTTGTGCAAAATAAACAATGACAGTCACAAACAATGGCAAGAGCATTGGATGCCCTGCAGGGTCTGTGCCTTGTGCATGCTAACCCCAAATTCTTTCACTGGATATGGTAATCCTGTCCTGGTGGGCTGTGGGAAAGGGCTTGCTAACACCTTTGGCAGGTTGCATCTAAATATGCACCCTGGAGTGCTCTGTGCACACCTTGAGTGAACAGAGGATGGGGGCTCTGTGATGCTCCCTCTGTAACAAGCGAGAAATGACATGGTAGGAATCTTGGCTTTTCACAAAAAGCAAGACCAAGAGATGCTCAGTGATTTTTTTATTTTTTTTTTTTTAGCTGTGACATTGTCACAGGCTGAGCAGATCAAATGGCCACACACCCTTCTGCCTCTGCTGTGGGTGCTCCTGCCACTCATCCTTCCTGCAGCAACACTTTGAGGTAGTAGATGGGGTTCAATGTGACTAATTTGGATAAATTCTGTGCATGTTATTTATACTCTTTGTGGCTGGTCACAGTGGGAATGTGCCTCCTCAGCCCTCCTGGCAGCTGCTGTAAAGCCTCTGGAAAAGGCAGCCCAAAGAGGCATGAGGCTCTGAGCCCCAGTGGGACCCAGCAGCCCCTTGCAAAAGTTAGTATGTACTTATATATGAAGAGTACACAATACTCCCCAATACATAGATCTGTTGTTTCATTACAAACAAAATCAATGTGCTATTTGTTTTATTTCAGTGCTGTTTTGAGGGAAGGGTGAGGAGAAAGCCAGTGTGAAATGGTTTATCTGCATTCATTAAATGGTAAGGAAAAAAAAAGTAAAGAAAAGAAAGTCCAGTGCTCTTGTCAGGGAACTTGCAGTGCTGAGGACATTAGGAAGTGGTCAGGCATTGGTGAAGCCTAAAATTTTAGTGCAGTATTAAAGAAATATTTTTCTCATTGCATTCCCATTTTTGAAGTTTTTTAATTACAGGAACTAGCTAAGAAAAAAAGGGTTGATTGAGATTTCCTTCGGGCCCACTAAGGCTGCTCCAGTGATGGGAAATGTCATAGGGCAACCTCAGGTGTGCACCAGCTGTGCAGCTGTCTGTCTGTGGGTGAAATGTGGTGACTTGGCATCAGACCATCTCTTTTGCTCCTGTGGTGGCAATTTGCCATTTCAGTATTCTCTGGTAATGGTAACACTGGACTGAATAAAGAGAATTTGAGTCGGAAGGGAGAAGAGTTTTCATTTGCACACCAGTTCTGGTCAGTGTTTGTTATTTCTAGGTTCCCCACAAATTCTTGTGCAGGTAATGAACTGTGATGAACTATTAACAAGTTGTTTTCCTTGAAGGCTTCCCTATTAGGGAAGTACAGTACAGAGGCAGCATGGAGCAGTGTGTGCCATTACACTTACACAGCTTCAGGGTTTCCCCCGTGGAGACATGGACGTAGCTTATGGGATGTCATTGATGTGCTTCAGTCATCACAGCCCCCTCTCTGCAACCCATCAGCCCTCTGACTCGTTTGCTACAGCTAGTGATTCCTGTCACTGTCACACACATGGTGGATGTATTGCTGTCTTAACCTGGAACACGTGGTTAAGACATACTGACTCCTCCCTATTATAGGCAGTGTCCCTACTTGCATAATAACATTAATCTCTTCCTTCCACTTTCAAAGACTGGACTTTCTCATGTTATGATGAAGTTTTTGTTTGTTTTCAGTTACAAATAAAGAGCAAAGCAAAACTTTTACAGCCTCCTCCATTTGGAGTGACATGTTATTTCATACTGTAACTATGTCCTACAATACGTCCTGTAGTACCATGGCAGAGCCTAAGAAGATTAAAGTAACCTGTATTTCATGAGGAAATGAGAGCTTAGATAATTGCTTAACTTGATAATCACTTTAACAGTATCAGGGAGCAAGTTTTAAAAATTCTGCAGAATGAAAATAAACAGACTTTATTCAAAGGGCCTAGTTTATGAAAGTGAGGTGGCTTGTTTTTCTTAAGTGTGTAACCCACTTGGGATGTTTGTCCATCTGTAGGGGATTTGGTCCGACTGGAAGAGGTTGCTAAAGTTAAGAGCTGAATAGGTCTGCAAATGTAATATAGCAAAACTGAAGAAATTTCTCCTCTAAATATGTGGTTGTACCACTGTGTTCTTGTCTTTCATCTCTGTATCCACCCTCTTCTCTATGGTGCTGCTTCTCCTCTCATGTCTCAGTGAGACTGAGTGCCCCTCAGGCAGTGGCACTCTTGCTGGGGTCCGCGGTGTTCAGTGTAACTTCAGGAGGCTCAAAATAAATACCTGGATCTTATATTTCCTCCAGATATGTCCTATATTTGTTACTATCTTATTGCTCCTTGGTTTTGTAGCCAGGCATAGTTGAAAACATTTTTTATCTTGTACTATACAAGTTTTCAAGAAAAAAGAATTTAATTGATGCTTATTAAGAAAAAACAACATGGGAGCAGCATGAAGGTGCCGTGGGCTCTTGAGTTCCTGCTCACAGCCAGTTTGATTCTGCTTTTGATGTAGAATCCCAATTCCATTTTGTCAGTGTGTTTGTGTATTTTGCTGAGATTTCATAGACTTTTAAATAGAAGCTCAACAAATATTTCAGTAGTGGCCATGGCAGCACACAAGAACATTTTCTGATTCATTATTCCTCCTTCGACCAGCTCTATCTATCCTTTGCTTCTAATCTGTATTTAACAGATGAGTGCATGTCAGTAATGAACATTTGAGAATATCGCAATCTGTGTGTATGGCAGTTCTCCAAATGAAGGAGGAAAATTGTGGGAGAACTCCTGGGTACTCATTTTACTGCTCAGCTTTAGGCATCTGTTTAATTGTTCCTAATAACCTGAAGCAAAATGGACAGGCAGACACAACCAGATACATATTAATTTGCATTTCTATGACATTTCTCATGCCACAGTAAGATTTGGCAGTTGTTCTGTCCCTAGAGTATGAAAAAAAAAAAAAGCCAGGCTTGCTGATGTGTGTTTCCCTTC
Source organism: Anabacerthia variegaticeps (assembly GCA_035583185.1). Lineage (NCBI taxonomy): Eukaryota > Metazoa > Chordata > Aves > Passeriformes > Furnariidae > Anabacerthia > Anabacerthia variegaticeps. The sequence goes on from JAWWEW010000166.1 coordinate 8,688,277, forward strand.
TTTCTATGTGCTGTCTGAAAAGGGCGAAAGTAAGAAATGGAGAAACTTTCAGCTTTATTGGATCTAGTACTAAGTTTTGAGATGAACCTGTAACTTTAAGGATGTTGCACCTGATGGTTGTTTATTTCAGGATGATTTGGTTATTGGATTCATTTGCTGTTGCCCTCCTCCGGCAAACTGGCTGGTGCAAAAATGGAGTTGGTCCAGAATAAGTGCTGTTGCAGAGACAGAAGTAGAACACACGGGTTAGGGAGTAAGTATGTAACCTATAAATGCCCAAGTTAAAATTCACACAGTGATCTCTGGCCGTGGCAGCCTGGGTGCACCCAGCTGTGGAGCTGCTGCGGTCAGCAGGAGCTGGCACCAACTCCCTGGGGCCCTTTATAGGTATCCCTGTTGGGGTTGGGAGACCCCCTGAAATCCCTGCTTTGATGCTGAGGACGTATTTCTTCCTGAAGCAATTGCCAAGGAAAAGGAAAGGTTCCCTGCAGTTGTTTTGCTGAAGACATTCTTTATTGAAGTAATCTGTTAACATGCACTGCACAGGTTAATATATATTTTTTAAAAAAGTGTGGGAATATTTGTACCTTTTCCTACCTTGCTTTGGGGTGTGGTTTGTTGGGGTTTTTTTACTGACTGTTCCTGTATGGTTAACTGGAGTCAATTTGAGTTCAAAGCTAATTTAAACTGGATGCTATATTTAGCATTTATGGTGCTAAAAGGATTATAGGAAAATAGATACTACATAAGTGGCCATAATCTTCTCACTGCTTGTGTTACTTGAGTGGCAGAGAATGGGATGCCAATCTGAGATTAAAAATCTAATTTTAGGGATTTAACAAGAGTCACATTGAAACAAAAAGGTAAAGAAGGATTAATTTTTGTGTACTTAATTTTTTTTCAATTGGGCCTCTGACCTTCTTAAAACTTTGCAATCATAGCTTTAACCAAAGCCTGTGATTCTAAATTACGTACTATTTCCATACACCAATTTAAATAGAGTCAGACTGGACACTTCAATTGTACATTTGATGGAAAAGCCTGTATAGAGATCAGTTTTTTCCAGTGCCTGGTTTGGTAAGCCAGTCTGCCATTATTTTTGAGTGCTACAGGCAGTATTTAACCAGCTACTCATCTGTGTTACATCCACTGTGACAGCAACAAGAAAGCCAGCCAGGGTTGTGAGGAACCAATGCAGACCGCAGCTCTGCAGCTCCAGTACTAATTCCTCGGTCACAGTACAGTCACCTTGCCTGAAAAGACCTCCCAGTTAATTTCTTTTCTATCACCTGGAGAGAAAAAAAGAAAGGAGAAGAAATAAGCTAGTGATAGGTGTTTGCACCCTCCTTTGGGAGGGTGGGTTACTTCTGGAAAGAGACACAAGCAAATTTTAAACCATGACAATCCCATCTGCATTATAGATAAACCAGCTTCTCTGAGTGAAATTGTCAGTGCAACTGAGAAAGGCAAGCACTGCAGGAGCCTGTGACTTGGTGAGGTACAACGCACAGCACTGGCTTGCTGGTGTTTGCTTACAGTAACTGGGGGTCGTTCCGCATTCTTTCAGTCACATTTAATGGCTACCAGCAGGAGGAGGAATGGATCTTGCATTCTGGCTGACCAAAACCTAAGCAAAATCAGCATCTGGAGACTATCTGAACTGGGCTTCCTTTTATTCCTGCTTGTCTGTAGGCTTTTAAATAACAATTAAACCCTCTTAATTGGATTTGTGTACCATATGGCACCTTTCTCACAGGATAACTCTTTCTCATTGCTATCCTATCATTTGTCCATATCTACAAATAGTTTTCAGCCAGAAAAACAACACGCACCATTTAAAGACACCCAGGGAGAGAACACCATCTCTTTGGTTAATTGTTTGTATATCCTGTCTGAGGCATTGTAGTCTCTTGTGGTGGTAATTCAATGGAATAGACTTCAGTGGTGTCCTGGTGTAACCCCAGCCAGCAACTAAGCCCCACACAGCTGCTCCCTCACTCCCCCTGCAGTGGGATCGGGGAAGAATCGGAAGAGTAAAAGTGAGAAAACCCGTGGGTGGGGATAAAGACAGTTTAATAGAGAAAGCAAAAGCTGTGTGCATAAGCAAAGCAAAACAAGGAAGTCATTTACCACTTCCCAAAGGAAGGCAGGTCTTCAGTGATCCCCAGGAAAGCTGAGCTTTATCACATGTAACAGTTACCTGGGAATGAAAAAACCATCCCTCTGAATGTACCCCTCTTCCTTCTTCCCCCACCTTTATATGTTGAGTCTGATACCACGTAGTATGGAAATATCCCTTGAGTCAGTTGGGGCCAGCAGTCCTGGCTGTGCCCCTTCCCATCTCCTTGGGCAGCCCCATCCACCTCACTGGTGGGGTGGGATGACTTGCAAAAAAAAGCCTTGACTCTGTGTACGTGCTGAACAGCAATGAGGAAAACATCCCTGTATTATCAACACTTGAATCCAAAACATTGCTGTATGCCAGCTACTGTGAAAAAAATTATCTCTAACCCAGTCAAAACCAGCACAAGTGCAGGCTTAGGCCTCTGAAATGTTACAGCAAGAAGTTAATAAAGGCTCAATGTAAGCTTAAACTATTGGGTAATAGGATGCTGAAATGCTTCTAGTTCTGAATTGCTTTGTTTTGTTTGTAATACCCTTATTTCTGCTGGTAATGAATTAATAGAAAGAGTAACTGCAAAAGGACACCGATTTTATTATTTGGTCCATGTAATAAAAGACACATGAAGGTATTGCTTGTCCTACTGATGTTTGCAATGCTTGCTTTTCATTTCCTCCTAATCCCATTTCAAAGCAGTGAGGTTCAGCCAACAATAGTTACAGAGCTGTTTGGTGGTAGATGGAGCTTTTAATTATGGGCAATGCCATGGGATTAATGTTTCTAATTTCAGCTGCTGAGCGGGTTTTCACTGGAATCAAGAACCTTGGTTTTTTCCACTGATGTTTCTGGTCTAAACTGATTGGTGCTTCATGTGTTGCATTTATGGCTGATGCATATCTTTAATTTCAAATGTCATCTGTAGGTGATAGTGCCAGAGGTGCTGATACCTGCTGTGGGATAGACAGATGGGGAGAACAGAGTCTGTCTGCAATGCCTCCCAGTGTGCAGTTTCCCTTGGACTAGTTTCAGCAAACACATTGGGATCAGATCAGACAATGTCTGTGATGTGCTCCACTTTGCAACTGCTCGGTGGGTGGGTTTGGAGAAAGCAAGATGTAGTGAAAAAGAGATTGTTTTTCTTGATAGAAAAAGCAATAGTTAATCCTCTAGAAGCCTCTCTCTGGTTTCAGGATCATACATGTCACAGTCAGGAACACTTTCCCACTGTTGCCCCTTCTCCCTGAGCATGAGGCCAGTGTGGTCCCACAATTCTAACTGCATCCTTGCCAGTCGTAACTCCTGTAGCAACACTTGAACCACCACAGAAGCATTGAAAACACATTGATTACAGTGTAGGCAGTCCTGTTTCACCAAGGGCTGAGGAAATAAAGGATGCATAGGGGAACTGAGTTGACGGAGCTAGGAAGGACAACTGCAATCATCTAGTCTAAAACTAGGCTAAAAGTGTATCTTCAGAGATATCTGTCTTTGTCTGAAAGGTTGCAAGTGATAGTGGTTTCACTAGTTGGCCTGATAAGAAGTTTCCGTCTTTCATTACTTTGCTGTTGGAAAATTTCCTCTTATTTCAAGGTTGAATTTTTCTAAATTGAACTTTTATTCATTGGATCGTGGTCAGTCAAATTGGAAAGCTTCTCATGTATATCTTCCCCAAGAGCAATTACCTACACAGTGTGATGAAGGTATGTTTATGTTTTCTTTTCAGTGAGCTGAATATGTTGAGCTCCTTACCCATCACATCAGAAGACATGAGCTTTTTTGTTAAAGCCAGAGAATTAATTTGTGACACTCACTTGAACTCAGGCCAATGTCTTCAAATCCTCTTTAAAATGCGGCACCGGGACAGGATTCAGTAACCTTGTAAGGGTCTTGGCACTGCTGCCAAGCGATGCTGAAATCCTTCATTTTTTTCTGCTTCATATTATTCTCCCTCAACCATATTCAAGAATCTCATTAGTCCTTTTTGCAGCAGCATCGCCCAGACAGCTTACATTGAGAAGATTATCCATAATGACCCCTAAATCCTTTTCTGAGCTCTGTTTTTCAAAGCAAAGTCTTCCCTCATACAACTATAAGCAACTGCAATTCTTGGATCTCAACCTCTTGATCTTACCAAAATACATTTTGTCAGATAACAACTATTTACCCTCATGGCTCAGGGTCATCCTGTAATGATAACCCATCTCTGTCTTAGTTACTGCCCCACACATTTTTATGTAACCTAAATATAAGACTATAGCATAGAGAATATAAACCAAAAAGTTTATCAAGAAAACATCTCTGGCTTAAAAATATCCCCAGTCAGTGGTATCTGCCTATGACCTGTATTTTAAAGTCTGCCAGTAGCCTAGTATTGAGTTCACAAAATATATTATGTGATAATTCCCTAGGATGTGTAATTTGTTGTATTTTGCTCATCCTCCCAAGTATCTTGGAGTAATTCAAGTGTTCAGTATCAATACATGAGCCTTTGCATTTTTGTCATAGAAACAAACATCATGATGTAAATTTCTTCCCATTTAGTCAAGTCAAATCAATCCCAAATTGCTTGTTCTCATTCATTTGACAAAACCTCCTTTTTTTTTTGTTTTGTTTTGGTTTTTTGTTTGTTTTGGGTTTTTTTGTTTGTTTGTTTGCAAAGGGGATGGGGAAGTGGAAAGAGTCAGTAGAGAAATGGAAGAGTTTTGCAATAGTTTGGTAGCTCTCCTGGGCAAGAGAAGTTGTATGTTTGACTGCCATCATGTTTAAGACCAATGGGTTTGAATTCTTGCATTCCCAGATGAGTATTATTGCATAAAAATATCTCTTTTAGCCAGAGCAGTGTAAACACACAGTTACCTGTGCCAAGTATCTGAATATGTAGTCTCTTTGTAGATAAAGGGCTAACTCAATAAATCAGCCCACAGTCTCATCTCCATTAGGATTTTTGCTTGCTATTTATTTCAGGAAAGTTGAAACCTTCCTGAAGGAAAGACTTCAAACTCCTCTGGATAATATAGTGTTTGACCTATACATCAGAGGCATCATTCCACATCTTATCTAGGTGACGCTGCCACTCAGTGAGTTGCTGAGGCGGAAGCACAACTGCAGAGTGCTGCTCAGCTTTGAAGTTTGGACTGACAGGTGCAGTAGTGAAACAGGTGATGAATATTGCCATCAAAGCATTGGTTGTGCCTTTGCTCTATTTGTTTAATGGTGCTTTCTTTGACCCATGGCATCCTTAAGCTTCTGCTTTTACAGTTGCTTTTCAGCACAATGATCTCTCATCTAATGTGATATAATTTACTTGCAAAATCGCATGTATTTGAATGATGGGTCGGCTTATTGATAAAGAAATCAAGAATGCTGCCATAGCACCTCCGTGTATGGTTCAGTGAAACAAATCTTGGAGCAGTGGACACAAATCTTTGAACATCATGAGCAAAAAAATCTGTTAACTCACTGTTCACCAAGAAAATTAAAAGAGTGGCTTCTCCAACAATTAGAGCCTCCAATTGCTTCCTGTCAAAATAGATTTTGTTTTCACTGTCAAGATCTAAAGCACATTGAAAAATTAGCAGTCTTGCTTTAAGACTTGAAAGTTTACTCTCTTTTCTTTGCTGGTTTTAGTATCATACAATCCTAGAATGGCTTGGTTTGGTTTTGAAGAGACATTAAAAATCATTTAGTTCTGATCCTCCTGCCATGGGCAGGGACACCTTTCACTAGACCAGGTTGCTCAGAGCCCCATCCATCCTGGTGTATATGTAAGTGAACTGTCCCTGTCACCTTTTCAGTCCTTCCTTTAAAAATAAGGAATGTGTGTTTGTAGGCCACAAGTGTTTCTCTTCCTAAAGTCACATTCTTGTACTACCTATTAAAAATCATTCTTTTTAAAACTTGACATTGGATAGCACTGTGTAAAGATACCAGACCTTGTTTTATAACTCCACAATTATTTTTCCAGTTGACAAGAACAGATTGTTATTAAAGGAAGCACATTTTCTACCATTAGAGACCTACTGAATACAGTATTGTCCTCCGAAACATATTTCTAAAAAGTGCTTAATTAGTCTACATTAATTTCAAATGTAGTTAATCAAAATTAGATTTCTTTTGAAATAGGTAATTGAATTTGCATCTGAAATACTTCTCAACATTAAGTAAACGTTTAGGTGCATAATCCTAGTTGTATTCCATTTCTGTGGGTCAGAGTCTCAAAGGAGGTAGCAGCTCACTCCAGCTCCCTGTGCCTCATCTCTCGGGCATTGTTCAGGGGAATTGTCTCTAACCAGTGAGTAGGAGGCCAAACTCTGTCCTTGTCTCCAGCTTCCTCTGAAACACGGAAAATCTGTAGCCCAGCCCAGCACCTTTACACAGCACTAGCTCTCCTCTTCTGACAGTTTTATGACCTGATGTTTTGTTCCGAACAAAACCTTCTTTGGAGAATTTCATACATGACTAATGCTGGAATAAATTACAGTCCATGGAAATCCAAGGGTCTCAAGGTGTTAAAAAAATTGTACTAATAATCACTGACTTGCATCTCATTGAGATCTCAGAATTTTTGTGCTTTCTGTTGCTGCGATGGGATTGTTTTGTCTTTTAATGATGCATAAAAGATTGCTTTACATTAGTAAATTTCCAATAACCACCTAATATAGGTATGTGAGCGTGTGTATTGACCATTTGAAAATTCTTATTATTTTACATAATCTTAATGCACCACGTCCATACTCCTTTTTGGACTCTGCAGAAAGGGAAATACCTGTTTTCATAACAAAACATCTTCTGACTATTTACTGGATTAGGCTGTCTAGAATATCTCCTACAGACCATGGTTTGTGATCCTCTAATGAACATGTATATGAATATGTATAAAAAGGATGATGGTGCCAAATATTTTTGCAGTTTTACTCCAACTCATACTCTCAATATCATAGGCTGAGGTGTGAGTCTTTGGTTAGTCATCCTCACAGGTGAAACATGAACAGAAATTTAAGTGAGACATGACAGGAAGGATAAGTACTTGCGATTAACACTTGCTGTCATCATATTATAAGGATCTTACATTACACTTTTAGTCTTTGTATCCCAGCTTGTTGAACCAAACCAATCATTAGCACTTAGGTCCATGTTTAGGAATCTGCCAATCCTTTTTTCTCTGTTGTGACAAAACCAGTTCACTTTGCTGTTTTACAGTAGTGCAGTTCAAAGTGGTATGATGATAGACTGGGAACAGTGCAAATTCTTCCTCTAACCCAATTGCTAAATCAGTTTGTAATGCCTCCATCAGCTGCACTGGAGGTGCAAGGAAAAACACATCAGAAAGTGTATGAAGCACATGAAAAATGTGCACTGCAGAAAAGCTCAACTCCCTTTTGTTGAACTGTAAGGTGTGTGGGCAGTGTGGGAAAACTGAGTCAGCAAGATCTTGATTTACAGCATTATGGAGGACACAGTAACTTCGTTTGGAGTTGCGGGTGTTTAATAGCCTTGAAAATAGAACTGTAAGAGATGCTATTTAAAGTGTGAGGCATTTCTGTCTGCTGAAAGAAAACCTGAAGAAATTACACTCTGTTTCTAGGGCTAAGGAGGAAAAATTGCCTTCTGTTTCTTCTTTGGAAATCTGTTTTTCGTCAGTGAGTCAAAATGTTCACTCTGACACAAACAAGCAGAATTAGTTTGCCTGTAAGAGGGATAGGGTGGTTAAGTGATGTTGTATATAATACTGCAGATCACTGGGCGTTAAGAGTGGCTGGATATTGAATCAAGTAATTGAACCCTGAGGAGAGCCACACTTTCATCTCCTTCTTTGATTGTGAACAATAGTTCAAAACCTCCCTAAAAAAGAGTTTCCATGGCTAATATGAAGTAGCCTGAAATGCTGTCTACTTACTTTGAAAAGTGGACAGATTGTTGTAGTCATTCTCATGTGACAAGATAGGTATTAATCACCAGGTGGGATTTCTGACCAGATGGGAGCAACACAGTGTATAGGGAAACATGTGAAGTGAGGTCTCGCTCCAGAGAGCTATGGGAGGCCTGTCTTGAGTGGGACAGCCAGTTTTCATGTCACCGTAATGCCCTGTACTGCATCTGCTGTGGTCCCAAATTTATAGCAATACACTGGTCTGTATGAACATGTTCCGTGTTCTTCAAAGTGTGTCTGTAAGTTTTGCACCACCCTTAGGTCTGAATGAGTTTGGTGATCTTGTTACCTCATGTTTCTTCAGTGCAGCCATAGAGAACAGTTTTGGTTGCTGCTGAGGACAGAGGCCCCATTCGTCTCAAGGCTTGAATACCACTTATTGACTTTATGCTCACCAAGTTATAATACTCAACTTTACCCATCACTAGTTTTCAGTAATCTATATGAAAAAAGAATACACAAATCTAAGCAGGGGCACATGTAGATTTGTAGCTGTCCAACAGAACAAAGAAACAGCTCTGCTGTTTTCTACTCCCATGGTAAAAAGTTTACAGTAAGAGCAAGGCAAAAATCAATCTAAAAATGAACTAAAAGCCAAAGCCTGAGATGAATTCATGAGGTATGTTCCCTTTAAGCCCAAGGAACTCAGTCCCTAACCAAATGCCTTAAGCTGTTATTTATTACACTGTTACAGTACTGTTATGTAAGCCATAATGTGTTTCAGTAGGCAGACATGAAGAACACTCCTCAAACCGTCAAGTTCAGAAAATACACATCTCAAATTAATTTTACGGAATTTGCCATCGTTCCTGCTATTCGAAGCAGCAAACAATCATTCCATCCTCACACCCCCTGAACCCCTGGTTCAATAAGGCCTTCTCATCAGTCACCTCTTCTCAACCAGCACTCTCCTTTATTTCATCCCTACTGTAATCAAGTTTCTCCGTGTGTTTGATCATCACTGTGGCCCTTTTCTAGTTTATCTGGTTTATCCATGACTTGGAAAGACCTAAACTATGCACCCTATCCAATAAGTCTGAATATGTGACTTTCAGATGGTGTGACCATGTGTCCTCTTTTGTTACCTATTCTTTTTTTTAGTGTTTTTTAGCATTCTGCTCGGATTTGTCAGGTGACCCCCACTGGGAAGTGAACTAATGATTGCAAGACCTTTCCTGAGAAACAGATAATTACACATTCAGAGCCTGTCACTGTGGGTACATACTTAAAGGTAATTTTGTGCCTATATGCATTATTTTGCACTTATCAGTGCAAATATTTTGTCATCTGCCCACTTAATACTATGGGTGCCTAAGATGTAAGTCTTACCTGTCAGCTTTAGATATTATTTTGAATAATTTTGTCATGGCATTATTCAGTGCTGTATCAAGTAGTTTGTGACCAGATTGAGCCTCGCAAAGTCTCAAAGCAGGTCTTTGAATGGAATCCTGCTTGTTATGTTGTGTTAAAATTACATTTATTCCCTAACTCTAGCCACGAGGGGAATGTCCCTTCTACCCACTGATTGTTTAGCTTCCAGGACTGCACCGTCTACTCTTTTGTAACCCTTAAACAGCTGTTTTCCCTTCAAATAATTGGAAGGCATCAAAAGAAGAGATCAACTTTTTCTTTGGTTAGTTTCAAAAGCTGTTTCACTGTCAATGCTTGGAAATGAACCATATGATTCCTGTAAGTATCAATTAGGTTTGGCTTTTTGTACATATGATCTCTCATAATCTTTGTCATGCACATATTTTTTAACAAATGGGTAATTCTGAGACACATCTTGCAGTAACAGGAATATCAACTGACGAGTTTTCATCCCATAGACAATAAGAGAAACATGGGCAAATACAAGTGCTTAAAATGGACATTTCTAATAGTTTAAAATACATAATACTGAAAATTATAAAATAAGTGACTTTTTAATTGCTCAGACTCTTCAGTCACAACTGATTCAGTGATTGTTCTCACTCATGTAGATCATAAGGGAATTTAATGGCAGATATGAAGTTAATTTTTATTCTTATGACATTTTAGAGCAGAAACTGAGTCATACCTCCCTTTAGTTTTTGCTCAATGTTCAACAAAAAGATGAATGCTTTTTATGGTGGACTATAAGCCTTTTATTGTCCTGGTAAGTAGTAGTTGCAAAATCTGATGCAGTTTAGTGTGTGATAAAGCTGAATGTCACACAGTAATTCATTTGAAAAGGAGCCAAACTAATATTCCTTACTGGGGTAACATGCTTGCTGAAATGTTTTTATGGGACTAGAATATCAGATTCATGATGGAAATTTGGGAACTCCCATTCTGGGTGCATTGAAAGTGAGTTGTTCAGATGAACAAGCTATTTATACAGACATGTGGTGTAATACTGGTTACTGGTTTAATCTTTTAGTAATCCAGACATTACCATATGGACAAACTGCACAGATTGATCTGATGAGGTCTCACTGGATAAATGAATATCCTGCTTCAGTTAATTTGCTGAGCTTTTATGTTAGCTTTTATCAGGAGAAGAAAAAATGCTTTCCAGCACATAGTTTATTTGCAGTGATATATAAAATGAGACTGATGACAATCAACACAGATTTAAGGCAGCTTGTTTGACAAGCAGCTTCTGATGGTCTGGACATTTATCTGGAGGGCTTTCCTTCCATACTTCATTGCTTGTAGCCAATGCGCAGCCTTTCCAATGTGAAACCACCTTTGCACATACATATTAGAGAGTGCATGGTTTTCTCTAGCATTTTGCTTTCACCGATGTACCTGCAATAATTTTGCTTAATGCCATAATGGGTTATTTAGTTTTGTTGTCAACCTCTGCTTTCTCAATCTTCTGTCCTGTGAGGAACTGCCATATTCCTCCTCTGTAGTTCTCATTCCCCAGAGCATATACAAAGGCATCCACCGTTGGCACAGTCTTGGCAATAAGGGCAGGAATCTGTTGTGAAACACAATATTTATTAATAGGAAAATGCACCACGGAGCCAATGGGCTGATATTAGCTTAGGTTCAGTTTCTCTTTACCAAAAAAATGCCTGCCTCCAGTGGCAGTAGCTTGCTACCTCCAGAGAGATGAGAAGTAAAAGCAATTTGGTGCATTGGAAGTCCTTGCTGAGGAAACTATAGTCTCCAGGTGAAATACTTGAGATTGGTATTGCTTGAAACAAAGATGTTTCAGTTGAGAGTGAATACAAACAATTAGGAGGAGTGCTGTGCTGTGGACACCTTCTGGTGGATAAGTGGGCTGATGTTGCTAACACATTTTATGTTGGATACTGAATACAGTGATGCATTTGGTGATGTGAAACTGGGCTGATTCTTGAGGACTGAATGAAAATTGAAAAGTTTGATATGATATTACTGAGTCCCAGAGGTGGTTGTGCAGCCAAGACTCAGAGAAGAAAGGGAAAAAAGGAGGCATCATAACCTTAGGAGAGATCAAGTACAGCTTCCTTGAGGAGAGACAAATATTAGAAATAGGAATGAATTTCTTCAAAACTGAAAATTTTGAGCTGGTACTTGACCCTGGGAAGAACACTGAAAGCTCCTACGGACCATGAAGCAGTACAGGCTACAGACCCCTAAATGGCCGCTTAAGAAACTACTTCCCTAATTTTTGCTTGATAAAAGCAGTTATACAATGCCTGTTATATCACCGTGCTTAACTGTTTTGCCTTACAAGTGGTAGATGAACAGAATGCTTTGAGGAAAAGATCTACTATTTATATATGTTTTAACTAGTAAACCCCATTGTGAGTAAATTGGCATTGTTCCCTAGGAACTGAGAGAGAAGAGTAAGGAGAATGTCATTGTTTGGATTCCTTCAGGTGGCACAGACATACCATGCGGTACTTGGCTGGAATGAACATCACATTTTCGATGGCTGCGTAGGAGCATAAAAGGCAATAGGGACCCCAGCAAATGACCAGTGTCTTCAATGGTAAACCAGTGTTAAACTGAAAAACAAGAGCAATAAATGTCTTTGTGTTTCATAATCACACACTGCACCAAATGGATGGGAGAGCTGTGGGACCAAGGTTTGTGTTCAGTAGCAGGAGAGGATCAAACCAACAGGATATGTGATCCCACTGCTGCTTTGGGGTTGGTGTTGGAGATGTGGGAGCACAGCTCCCTCTCCCTTAAGGGCTGTCTGGGCAGTGGGCACAAAGCCCTGTTCAGGGCATGGGCAGGGAGTGGTAGAGGTGGCACAACACCTTATGGTTGATCACTTAAATCACAGTGTGTTCTAGATATGAAAGCCACGCCAGTAATTCCTGCTGAGGGAAGAAAGCAATATGAAAATTTAAGAACAGACAAAAAGGAATGATATTTTGTGATTTTCTTAGATGGTCTTGCAGACAAATGAACTGTGTGAAGTCACTGCTATGGCAGTGCAACAGGTGGATGCACTGGCTAAGTTGTGGTAGTAAGATTCCTCTGTCCTTCATGCTAGGGCCCTATCCATGATGTCCATGGCCAGCTGTTCCCAAGTATCTTAAAAATATTAATGACTAGAGAAGCAATAATTTCATCCTTAAATTTTCTGCATTGTAACTTGTCTGCACAGCTACAGAATACTGTAAGAAACAAACCACTTGCTAGTGCATGTAAATTCACTGGAAAAAAGGTAATAATAATGATCACTGAGATTTTTTCAAGAAATACATAGAAGGCACATGTATTTATTCCAGTCAGCTACAAACCAGTCTGCCTGGCTGTCTGTTTGCTGATATAACACTCCTCTTGAGAATTCACTGTCTTTACTGAGTGCAGGGGTTGGGCTGTGCCTACTAGCCATGCACAGTGCCCCAGACTGTATGGCCTGCACCTAAGGAAACAACTCATATAATCACCACATTACATTCCCATAAACCTGCCACACCAGAACAATTCCTCTTTTTCCAGCTCATAAAGATTTCTGAGTTTCCTCAGCTGAGTGAAAACACAATGTGTATGGGAAGGCCCTTCTCCCCCCACGGGGTGCCTCTGTGTTTCCTTGCAGAGCTGTAGTTCTCTCTGACTTCCTCAGTGATAAGCTAAGGGCCTGTAGCAAAGCAGGGAATAACAATCTCCCTGAGCCAAATTTCTCTGGATAAATATTGATATGCTATTTGCAAATATCCTGCATGTTATGTATTAGTTTTGTGAGGAGAGTTGGACCAGTGTTGATGGAGGGAAATCCTCAGGATCACTGGTTCAGCTTCTTCTTTGATGGGGAACTGTTTACAGCACCAGGTTGGGGCAGGTGTGGTCATTTGGTAAAATGTTGAAATCTCTAAGGATGGTGTTTCCATGAACCTTCTGAGTGGCCCCATCCTGTGTTGCACTACCCTCCTACTCAAGTAACACTGGGGAGTTAGTACAGAAGGAGCTCAGCCAAAGCCACCATGAAAGAAATTGTTTTTTTCAGGCCTTTTATCTCTTCTGGAGGCAGCCCTATTTTGGCAAGGTGATTGCAGGGGGTGAGGGAACTTTCTTACCTTATAGTGCCCACTTTTCCTGAACTTTTGGTGTATGGACTGATAGGCTGTCAGCATGATGAAGCCTGGGATCATGAAATTGAAAATGGACAGAGCAAAAAGAAACGTGACAGAGTTTCTGGAAAGGGTGAGGAGGGGAAAAAAAAAGAGGTTGTTAATTACTCTCTAGTGTATCTGTGTAAATATTTACCAACTTGTATTTTTAAAATTGCTAAACCCAGTTTTGTCAACATGCTATAGGTGCAGCCTTTGCTGATGGCCAGTTAAGCTGTGCCATGCTGGTGTGTGTGGGATGGATAGTATTGTAGACAATCACAACGGGTATTTGCTTTCTAAACCCAAACAACCCAACTCAGACCTTTGTGCTGGACTGCATAAAACCAAAACCGCTTTGAAAGAGTTTCAAGTCCTAAAACCAGCAAAGGTGCAGCTCATAGATGAGCAAGGGAGTAGCAGAAACCTGAGCACCATCCTCTCCCACAGAGGAAGCTGTTCCCACATTCCACCATGCGAGTCAAGGCAGCCTTGGGTGATGTCCTTGTCCCAGCCACTGGGGAGGGACATCTGCCCCGGCAGCAGCGGTGGGCACAGCTGTTTTGGTGTGCTGCTGAGGCCACCCCGGGGATGGCAGCCTCCACCCCACTCCTGTGGGAGCTGCCCCTGGCCTCACCTGTCCCCTTTGCTGTAGTCCAGGGTGCAGCAGGTTCGAAGGGGTTCGTAGTCGTATTTCCCCCACCCCAGTAAGGGCATCACGGACCAAAAGGCAGCAAACAGCCACGCAAACACCATCATGGAGACGGCCGTGCTCCACTGCAGCCTGCTCCCTGCGGGAAAAGAAAAGGGGTCTCCATGCCCTGAACAAAACCACTTGGAAAAGTTGTCCGGCCCTTGGGCCTCAGGGAGAAACAAGCAGCTGTCTGTGTCTTGTATCCTGAAGCTGACCCAAGCCTGGAAGAATCAGTCTTGCATAAGATATGGAGGAGGCTCTTAGACTTTAGGGAACAGTAAACTCTACTTCCCTTTTGTGTGCTTTACTTAGACAAATGCTGTATTGCTACTCAGCTTTGTACCACACTGGAGATACAGCTGCTCTTACTAATGTTATACTCTTGTATTTTGAGAATGTGTTTAAAGACTCAGGTTAGGCAGAGAGTAAGATGAACAAGGTGATGCAATAAATAATGTTTGAAGAACTAGATTTCCATTTCAGCGTGTGGGTCAGATTAGAAATGTGGCTCTGCACACACTCCCCAACCCCTGCCTGCTTCTTTCCTGCCTGGCCAGGAGTGCAGGGCATGTGTGGATATCAAATATACCCTGTTCTAACAATGCTGTTCAATATGTACATATGAATACACACACACACACAACTTGACAACAGATCTTCTAAAAATACCACTGGACAAGTATTTGCCTTTGAAGTAATTGCTTAGCCTGGAACAGGAAATATGAAGCTCAGTGCTAATAATTTTTTGTTTCTGGTTTTATAATAAGATTGCTCACTTGTGCCTATCTTGCCCAGTTCCAAAAAATACCACAGGAATAGGTTAATGGATGAAATGAAAGACTGGAAACTTCAGAAGACACAGGAAGTATTTCTTCATGCAGAAGGCAGGCAAGCTTCTTAGCTGCTGCAGGATATTGTGTTAGCCTTGCTGCTTGTGTGTCAAGAGGGCTGGGTAATTTTGTTATCGAGGCTAATGTCTGTCATCATGGCCATGCTGAATAACCTGTGATGCCAGCAAGGAGAATGGTGATTTTCCCCACTGCTCCTTTCTAACCAATCCTCCCATTAGAGGGAAGTAATGATGTAATTTTCACTGAGGTTGAGAAGCAATCTTCTTTTCTGCCCTTAGCATGACAACAGGCAGGAAGATTCAGGCCAATTCTGACCTTTCTTGCAAAGGTGAAGGACTGGGGATGAGGTGCATGAGGTGAGGCCCTGCCACGGGATCCGATGTACCTGACTTGTGGGTGCAGGACATGTGGGGCTACAAGAGTGCAGACCCCTGTAAGGCAACAGCTCCAGAAAGGACCACAAACTCTACAGTACCTATTTTGCATTGGACTGTCCTTGTGTATTTTGAAGAAGGAAAATAAAGTAAATGTGTTAGTGAAACTGCCCTTTTACAGGAATGCTGGTTCTACCTCTGTGCTTTTTCTTATGTTCCAGAGATTCTTCAGGGAGAAGATTTAGAGTTTGAATTGCATTAAAAATCAACTTGGAAAATTTGTTTGGTGCAGGTGTTCAGAAATTAGTCATGGAAAAAGACAGGTGTACACATTGCAATTTAAGTACCAGGGAAAAATTAAAGAAAGTCCTTTTCATAAATCTTCTATGCTTTAAAATGGTAGTTTCAGGATTCCTACATAGGAGATATACTTTGGTTACAAAGGTTTAAAAATTGCTTTGTAGTACTGACATGAAAATATGTCTCTAGAATGACATAGATGAAAATAAAAGAATAGATTTTGAATTAAGGGACTAGAAACACAAGTAAAGCTTTTTAGTAACTTGTAATTGTTCGTAATCTCTCCATTTTAAAGAAGCAATGTAGTTTAAGCTGAATCTTTCAGAAGCACATGCAATTTAGGTATATGCTCAAACAAGCATGTTAGAGTTGTTACTCATCCAAGGTGTCCATTTGTGTTCTGCAAAGCGGTACTTCTAGCTTGGCTTTACACAACTGTAACTTGAAATTCAACTGGGACAAAGCTTATTACATAAGCTGTCAGGTTTGTTTTGTCTTTTACATATTCTAGCAGCATTTAAAAGGCATTATCAAAAGCAGCTGCATTGAAACCTGGATCTGAATTGTGTGTCTCTTAAAACAAGCTTATGACAAAAGCAGCTTTGGGAATACAATTTTGTAAGTGGTAAGCCCTCCTGGTATTCTGAAAAAAAACCCTGAACCAAATCTTGAGAGGTTTTTGTTTCTCAGCAATTTCTATAAAATAGTTAATACCAATTACTTTTTGTGGTATCTAGTGGCAGAAATTTTGTTCTTTTTCTGCCCTAACCTTTCACTTCATGGACTACTGCAATATTGTGAAGGTTTCAAAATATGATGGGCCCTGACTGAGACATTCTGGTGTCACTGGGTCCTGGTCACACACCAGCACCTTATGGATTTTGGGATGTGAAAAAAGGTCCTTGCATTGATATAATCTGATATAATCCCACCTTCCCTGCTGTCACCTGGCACAGAAAAACCAGAGAAACTCTTGCTCCACTGGCTGCAACCACCTCTGGGATCTTTCGTGGTGCCCAGTCTCTTGGTGCCACGTCTTTCCTCTGGCCCGTGTGCTGCCAGCTGTGGTATGTGCAGGCAACAGAGAGTTGAGAGGCCTCCTGCTGAAATGGCTTTCGAGTATTTTCTATCAAGAGTGGCTTTAATGAAGATTTCCATGTTGAGTTTTTTAAAGGGAAAAGTGCAGCCCCTAGGACACCCCAGGGGAAACCTCCCTGTGCTTGTGGCTGGCAGTGCCCTGGCTCAGTTCCCTCCACGTTGCTGGGGAGCCCACATGCCTGGAAGGGCTCTGGGGAGCTCAGCAAGATGGCTCTTCTCATTTTTCATTAATTTGGGGTTTTTTTCCCTTTATTTTCCTAAAGTTTGCTTTAATGTATGTGCCTTTTGTATGAAAAACTGTAAGAAAAAGTTTATTTTTGTTACTTTTCCATGGGTGTTAGGGATCACCATTTTCTTATTAGATGTAAAATAAAAGGAATGTGCAATAATGGAGTCTGGGCCCAGGCATTTCTTGACTGTCTGCATTTGGAAATCTCATCTCTGGAGCTGAGTTCTTCTATTCTTCCTCCTCACGCTTAAGGAATCCTATTTTGGACACTAGAAGAGGAGAGAATCAGAACTAACAAAATTATATTTTTCCTCTTGGCTTTGGCCTTTTGCAAAATGAGATTAATGGTGAAGTAGACCTGGTGAGATCAGCTGCTTGTTGACCCTCCAGAAAATTTTTACTCACACACCAACAGTAGCTAAAAATGTATGACTATAACACTAAACAAATTCAATGTTATTTTAGTTATACCCAGAAAAAATACTTTCAGTACAAGGTCAATGGAAGAATTGTGATTGGTTCACATGGCAAAAATGTCATCCCCTGAGAATGCTGACAACGAGCACAAGCTGAGAGCAGTTCGGTTGTTTTCATGCACAGCAGACCATTGCTTTACTTTAAATGCCTCTTTTGGGCCTGATAAAATTTAATGTAATAACTGTATAGGTCCTAATTCAATTAAATGTCTAGGTATGTAGTTATGTGTACAGATATAATTTCTAATTACGGCCCACTGCTGGCAGTTTGGTCCTATTAAGTCTAATTACTCTTGTTCTCTGGCTTTCTCTCTTTGAAAAACAAAAAGGGAAGCTTCTCTTTTCCATACAGTGAAATATTAATACAGGGAATTTTAAATGGCTTCAGTAATTGCTTTGGAACAGAACAAGGTCACTGTCAACAGACCCCTCCCCCCAATCATTCAAAGACTACTGAAACTGTGATGTCAAAAGCTTAAATTTTAGAAATGCTAGATAGAGCATTGGACATCAATCCTTTTGATTATGATGGCCAGTTTTTTGGTGACACAATCATAAACTATATCTCCATATTTAGTTTGTGGAAACATTTATGGATGTAGATTTTTTTTAAGATTTATGATTTATTCAAACATTTAGCTGATTGCCACAGAAAGAGCAAAAAATACATCTCTGCCACAATGGCTACCTGTCAGATAGATTTCAGCCTACTGTTCAAAAGGAATTTCTCAAAAAAAATGTCAACAGGATTTTCTGTGATGGAGGGGAAAAAAGTCTGTTTTCCTCATTCTTGCAAATGGTTGAGTTATACTAGCTGTATAATATTAAGTTATAATATATTCCAGAACAACGTGGCTTGTGCCTGACTTCATGGCATTCATCACTCAAAATTAGCTAAGTTTGTCAAAGGCAAAGATATTTGAAAGTCTCATAAAAACTGATCAGGATCCTCCCCTGTCCACAAACTTCTGATGGCAGAGTAACACCCTCTCACCAAAATGAACTATGTGTTTGACTGAGGTGCCTTCAGCAAGGACAGCTCTGTGGTAGGTGGCTGCCTCCTATCCATGTCACTGATCCACTGGCTTCTCCAGCAGCTGCTCTCTGTCTGCCTCATCCCAGCTCCAGTGAGGCCTCCCAGGCTGCTGCTTCTTTCCTCCTTTGTTGTGTTAACATAATTCAGGACGTTTTCCATTCCTGAATGGCCAGGGAGGGAGAACTAACAATGTCTACCTTGACAGAAACTCTCCTTCTGTTCTGAATGCTTGCTGCTGATAGACAGCTTCCTCCAAGTTCACCCTTTCCTTCTTCACTGTTAGGCACTAATATAAAACTACTTCTGTTTTCTCCTTTCCCCCCTAATGATCAAATTTTGAAATAAAATCTGGTTTCTCATCTTGCTAGTGTTTGATACCCTTCAGATTCCCCTGGCTTTTTTCCTCTTATTGCATACTTTCAGACTATTTCTGTAGTTCTCCCTGCTGTGAAAGCAGCATCTCATAGGCCCCAAAGCTATATTTAGGGGATGAAGAGATAGTTGCCCAGTGTGGTTATCTTGGAGGAAAAAAGCAAGAGAGGGGAGAGTAAAATATCTTGAAACTCTTCCTTGTCTGTCATGTGTGATGTTAATCCTGTTTTCTTCCATATGCCAGTTAATATCAACCTATTTCAGGTGAGTGACTTGTCTGGTTATCAATACACTTCAAAGGCTAGTGCTTTGTCACTGAGGCCTGTACTGACTTCCAAATTTTAAAACTTGGTTTATTTTCATGTCAGTGAATAAATTTGTCATTGGCATCCAGAACGGCTGGAAACCCCAAACTGTCCTATCATCATAGTAATCTCTCACATTCCCGTCAGCTCTTTCTTCCTCAGAAATATGGATAGTGGATAATCAAGTGTCAAGCTGAGGAATGCCACCACAAAGGTTTTCTTGGGAAACTCTTAGGACATAACAAAAAATTGGGGATGATATAATTGAGTCTGGAAGGAGGATCAGTTCCTGGGGAATGAAGATACAAGGTCGATAGCTCTGTTTTTTTAGGGAAAGGTATTCTGTACCTTTTGCACAGACATGCAACTCGTACCAGTGTCAATGGGAGTTTAATGTATGCATTGAGAACACGGTATAGCCTGTAGGCTTGGTAAAGCATGCCTGTGAAATATGAGTTAATCTTCCTTGCAATCAGCATGTGAAGATGCAAGTAGAAGGGGCTGGTTTTACTGGAATAGCCATGGGGCCTGACCACTTCTGGGTTTTTGGTTTTGTTCTGTTGTTCAAAGTATTCACTATAGCTGCCGTGTTTGGCCATCAGTAAGGAACAATTTGAGCAAAGTAAAGAAATGTGTGCCCTTAGGGTCTCTCTCCCTGTGCTCTTAATGTGGTCTATGCTCTTGACTGAAGGAGTGCATGACACAAAAGCATTAAAGTCAGCGTTGCAGAGAGTAAAATGTCTTTACAAGACATGCTTGTTTTCAGGCTTTCCCTTGTAAAATACAGATGCTGCTCTTCTATCTCCAAATCCACTTCAGTGTCCAAGGGGTGTTATTATGGATTTAGCTTACAGCCTGCATTATTTGGGGTCTTTATCTAGACATGAAAAAAAATTTCCTTGCCTGAGATGAGTTCCTGCAGGAGTTGCAGAAAAAAAAACTGGCAACCTTTTCACCCTCATCAAGATAATTTGAACATATTCCCTGGGTGCTTTGGGAGTGTTTTACCATTTGTTGCTTTAATCACACAGAGGCTGTGCCTCAAAGGCTGTGTGGATGCTAATGGAGGAGGGCATTGAATCACCGCTGCTCAGCAGTTTCTTCCCCAAAAAACTTCTACAATTTCCTCAAGAAAATACTTTGTGAAATGGTCTGGGCAACCCACGCTTTAGCACAAGAAAAGGAGAGTTGCGTTTGTCTATCAGCACTGCCAAAGAGACACAGCTTTTTTTTTGGGAATGGTGTGGTTACATGAGGTGCTCTGGATTCCTCACTGTCTTAGAAAAAGCCAGGCTTTAGCAGGAAATGTGAAAGCTGCATATCTGTGTGGGGGGACCTCATCCATTTCTCCCAGGTGGCAGAGCTCCCATGTGACTGCCAAAATGGCCTAATAATGCAGATTAGGGCATTCCTAGCATTGCTTGAGTACCAGGATGTTGTAAAAACATAGAACAGTTCAGGCTGGAAAAGACCTTTAAGACAATCTCTGTCCTTTCAGAATAGGTTTATATTTCATATTGTGTCTTTTTCCCTTTACATAATGAAAGGCCTGAAATTGTACACCCTGTGTTTGTCACTCAGTCCCTTCCCAATAACTTTTGAGAACTCTGGCAACCTAGAGTAAACTGGGGAGGGAACTGGGGTCTGACAGGTACTAAATTGCAGCATTTACTGTGAAAGTTGGTGTTAGGGGAGAAGTGAGGCCCCATAAAAGCACAGAACAGTCAGCATGAGTTTATCTTATTAGACAAGAGGTTTTGCCAGTTCCAGTGCTCACAAGGCTGCTAATTTGTTTTGCAATCCATGATAGTGCTGTGCTTCCTGGCTTCTGGGTTAGCTAAGAGAATGGAGTTATTCCCCTGTACCCACAGTGGTGGCTAGAGTGCAGCTGGAGTCCCAGCACAAATCCTAGCAGTCTCCGCAGACACCGAATCCAACTCAGCACCCTCATTAAGCAGAAATTTCCACCCATGTTGCATGAATGCACAAATGCAGTGCTGCCAAAGTTTGTGAGGAAGTTCTGTGATAAAAGACAAGGCATATTTATCTCTATAAATCCATATATTTGTCAATCCTGTCAATCTCTATTTCTCACCTAAATCAAAAATATGCTTTCTTAAGTCTACCAAAAAGGGCAAATTTATTTTCCTAGGTTGATCTCTCTGTCTAACATTAGATTTCCATTAAATCCACCTAAGATGTCAGAGCTAGTTAAAAACTAAATTGCAAGGAAAAAACCCCCAAAAAATGGCCTTCCATAAGAAAAAGCCCACATGATCATATTCCTGCTCTTATCAGTACTTAAAGAGAGCTCTGCCACTTTTATTGAAACTCACAGAGAATTTGTTCCTTTCTTGGGACCAAATGTATGAAGTTCCAGTCCTTATAAGGGGGTCTGGAACAAAACACAAACCCCACAAATGTCTCTTGCACCCGAAAAGAACTGTGTGTCACACAAAGGGGCTGCTGAGCTGTCTGCCTGATCATGCCTCTGCATGGGCTCTGTTCCATCTGCTGTCTCTGCAGAGGCAGCTCTCCAGCCACACCCAATTCATCTGTAATTAGTAAGCAATGCATGGTCATAAATATCTGTTTAGCGCACAGCAGGGTGTTGGATGAAAGCCCAAGGTGAATAGATTTTTCTTCAATGCGAGGAGTTGGATTTTGTTTGGGATTTTGTTTTAAAGATTACCTATGGATTAAGAGAGAGCATGGCAAGAGGATCACAACTTGGATGTGGTCTGGAAGAGGAAATATCTGAAATATCTCCTGAAGGTGCTTGGTGGTTGCCCCGTGTATAGGAAGAGCCCCTTGGAGAAATTGTTTATATGTGCTCTATCTCTAGTGTGTAAGATAAACAAACTTACTTATAAGATACACAAATAATAAATATCTGCTTGCTTTGATTCTCAGAAACCTAAGCAAGCTGCCTTGTAGCAGGATCTGGGTGAAGTTGCTTGGTAAATTGTAGCCCTTACTTGTGCAGTAGTGATGGTATCGGTCCCAGGCGACCGCAGCGCTGGAGCTAATGCTGGCTAGTGCTGTCAAGAAGCCATGGAATCCATGAATTTGACAGCCATCAGAGCCATAGGGCCAGTATCTGTCAACAAACAAGGAATATGTTAAGAAAATGATAGTGAAAGGCGAAGACATGTTTGGAAATTGCATTAGCAAAGAGGGTAAAACGATAGACTGTGCTCGAGCTATCTGTCTGAGAAACATTGTAAAAGATGTTACTGTGGTTGCCTTTTGGTATTTGTCAGCATTTTTCTTGCTGTGGTGTCTGATACAGTACAGGAGCTATTTCTACTCTTAAATACTGAGAAGAAAATATAATCCTGCACTTTTGTATTGAAAAGTTGAGGGGTTTAAATTTGAAATCTGCATTTCATCTAATTATCCATATCTTCAAAATTTATATCCTTTGTGAGCAGACAATCTGTCAAGTAAAAGTAGCAAATTAATAATAACCTTTTGGACAGTCAGTGTTCACCATGCAACACAGTACAAAACCAAATAAAAATACTCCTGATAGCAAGACTGAGGCCTCCTAATATCTTTGCAGGCAAACTGAAAAGAAGGAAAAGAAACTCCCGATGTCTCTGCAGACAGAATGAAAAGGAGCTGTGACTTTTTTTTCTCTCTGCGTTCATTTAACCTGACTCTTATGCTCATAAACCTGGCTGTGAGGTGTAAATCTGCAGCAATCTATTTTCTCATGTATTTACAGAACACTCATATAATGCATAAGGAGACTACCCCTGGCACAGGAGACAGCTTACTGCTTGGGAGGCTGGGAAACTTGTGCTCCAATTTAAACAACAGGGTCCTGCAATGGTTAAAACCAAGTTCATTTTGATGTATTGACTTTGGCTTCTCAGCTCCAGTTCAGTAAAGGTAAAGGCATCTTTACTGACTACAGTAAGACATAAGTGTCTGAAACAAGACTAACCTATACAGAAGGTAAAATATTATTGAGTAAGGTCCCATTGGAGCTTCCTATTTACTTGTTAATTTGCAAATGTTTTTTTATAGTCATTAAGAGAGAATAAAGTGGTCACATTCTGGCTTGAAATGTATTTCTGTTTTCCATTAAAGGTCTTTACAGGTGTAAAAATATGGTATTGAGGTGAAATTATCAATCAACTATTTTACAGGGTGCTGGGTTCTTTGAGTATGGTTTGCTTGTGATTTGTTTGTTGTAATTATTTACTAAAATGCTTGATATTGTTTCTGTCCTCTGATTAAATAATTGACATGTGTGAAAATGTAGAAAATCAATTCTCTCATAACTGAACTCTGTGGTAACAGATCTGCATTTTAATTTAATGAAAAGGTTCATAAAAAACCCCCACCAAACAGATAAATACTTGCAGATAAATTTGGGGTCAACCTAGAGGTTTAGTGATGTGATATTTTGATATTCAAGTAGCTTCTATAATGACCAGTAAAGCTGTCTGGTTAAATGTCTTCCATAATCAGTCTTGTACTCTGTCAGTGATTATACACAGCAAAGTCTGCTTTTCTACTTTGCCTAGTAGAACTATATAGAGCTTCATTTTCCTGTTTCCAATTGAGAGAATGAGAAGGTTGGCTATGTGTTGTCGGAGAGAGAGAGTAATTTAATTACTTTGATCGCTTAGAATTTAGGCTGTTAATTTGGCCCTTTCGAGCATGCTTTAGGAAAACCTTTAAGATATACCTTAGGAAGCTGGAAAAGGCAGCAATGAATGCATTGATGCAGATCCCACAGTCGGCCAGTGCAATGCTGAGAACCAGCAGATTGCTGGGTGTTCGGAGTTCTTTGATTTTTCGGAAAGAAAGAATTGTCAAGCCATTCAGACAGAATCCAAGCAGGGCTGAAAGACAGAATTGTTTGTTATGATTCAACTGGAAATGGAAAAATATCTACAGTGATACTGCTGTTTTCTTTAATGAGGGAACAATAATTACAGTGGAAATTTTTGCACAGGGAATACATCTGTAGTGGTCAGTCTGCATGCAAATTACAAAGGCTTTCAGGAGAGAAATTGTAGGTGACTGCTGAAGACAATGCTCCAAACTGCATTGGGGATATATAGCCAGTCACATGGAGCAGAAATGGTTTGATCTTATTTGTAATTCTGCCATTTGTTATAATAAGAGAAACTGTGTTGTCAGGGTCCATCCAGGGACACATGGTTCAGAGTAAGGGAGATGCAGAGAAGGCTGTTTCAGAGGGTCTGGCAGCCAGTAAATGCTGCTGGTGCGCACATCTCCAGGCCTGTCTTTGATAGAGAAATGGATTGTGTGCAATATCAGTCACAAAATTCTTGTGTTTAAGCATAGAAATCCCTCAACTGTGTTTCAGTCAGCCTGGTTCCCTTTGGGCTTCTGTCTAAGGTTAGCCTACACAGTGCCTGAATCACACTGACAATCTTATTACTGCCCTTCGTCAATAGACTATACATGGAAAGGAATAATCTAATTATGAAAAGTAGTCACTGACAGGCTTAAAAAATATAAGTTAATGTTGGTCCTCAGAGAGGACTATCCAAGCAACCTCAGCTCTTTACCCAGCACAGAGCTGTGCCACCCTGAAACCTGTTCTTCACTGGTTTCAATTTAAGCTTTGTCTTTTAATGCCCTTTTCAAGGTGACCTGAATTATTTTAGCTCTGAGGTTCTGACTCAACATCCAATATCTAAGTTTCAGTTAGATGAGAGGCACTGTGTTTTCTCTTTGTATTCTTGGAAAAAGAAATTATGTAGCACAGAAAAAAAATCCATATCCCCTAATTCTGTAAAGTAGTGTAGTTACTTACGCTCATTGTCTTAATTCTGCAGTTACATAAGATGGGTGATTTTTTTCTAGTCTGAAATCCTGCTTCTACCTTAATTGCATTAATGGCTGATGGCATAACCATAGTAACAGCTGATCTGTGTTTTTCATTATACAACAGATAACAAAATATTTCCAGGAGAAATATTTGGAACCATTTGAGATCTGCTGTTCTTATTTCCTCACTGCCAGATTACCTCCCACCCACAGGGTAAAACTGCTGTCAACTCTCCCAAATGCAGGGATGCCTTTAGGAGAGCTATGTTGTGAGCATATTTAGAGTACAGCTGAAGCGTTATTACTACATCAAGTTTTTTCTATCTTTCCCCTGTTTTTGGAAGCCTCAGGCTTCACCACATTCTGATTTCTTGAAGGTCAGCATGAGTGTACAAATAGAGAACTTACTAAATTTTTAAAAAATAGCTTTGAGTGTTCATTTTTACATCAGCAAATGTGTCCTGTCAATAAAGTGAATGCAACTCTTCCCCACAACTTTTTTGCAAACTGCACCTACAAGCTGCCATAAGAAAAAAGAGATGTCTTCATCACCTTTCTCTCAGTGTCTTTCAGAAAGTGAATGAATCTTTAATTATTTAGTTTGATCTTCTAAGTCTGTTGACAGAGTTTTACTGCCAATCTGCTGGGCACATTCTGCCTAAAACCCTATAGAAAATACTTGTGTTTAGTAAATCATAAATGTGTTAGACCACATCTAGTTTTAAGTGAAGTTTACTCTGCTTGAACTTCAACAGCTGCAGCCCCCAGGCACAGGTGTTGGGCAGGTAAGGGCTGGCAGGGCCGTGGTACTACAACCAGCAGCTCCCCAGCAGGACACACTGTCGCTCTGCCAGCACCAGTTTCCCTGTCCCACTGCCGCTTCCCACCCCTCAGAAATGAGGTGCAAAGCCATGCCAGGCCCTGCCAGGCTGTGCAGATAGGTTAATGGCCATTTTCCAGGTTTAACCCTGGACTCTGTTTAGGCAGCAATCTGCCCCTGTGCACGAAGTAGAAGTTTGTTTTCTCTCTTTCAGGGGAAGAGTGTCTGACACAGCTCTTCCAGCTTTCCTATGCAGCTGAGCTTGCCTGCAAAGAGAGGGCAAACACCCATGCTCATATTCATGGGGTGAGCTAATGGGCAATCCCATTCTGATGGTGCTTGCAGCTTCTCCTCCTCTACTGCTGGGCCCCACTATCCCTGCACCCCCAGCACCATGCAGGATGGTATCCCAGGCTCTGGGACTGACACCAACATAATCCTAGCTACAAGCCTTTACTAGCTGCCAGGTAGATATAAATTCACAGTTTTGTTGCAGTCTCTCAGAGAAGTGGCATACGCCTTAAGAAAAGTCCACATTGGCTAAATTAAATTGATATGGTTTGTTTACTTTTACCCAGCAGCCGTTAATTACAGCTCCACCAATGCAATCTGGATGTATATTAAGAGTTTACAGGCTATTTAGGACCTATCATGTTTGATTATAAGGCAGCCATTGCAGCCCACAAAACAAGCAATCCAATTTTATTGAGAGATTATCAATCATTTCAATATCCTTCCCTTGAGGAAGATAAAATTGCCCTTAAGAGTCAACAACAAAACCTTACATCCCAAAATCTTGAGAAAAAAGCAGAGTAGCAAGCACTTCACTGCCGCAGCTATGCATAGTGTGCAGATCTTCACTGCAAACAGATTGGCAGCTCACTCTCATTTACTCACCAGAAGTACTGGTGAGGTGGCCACAGTAACAAAGGTCAACATACCACAAATGCTGCTGTTTACCTCAATTTTTCTTCCCCCTCTCACCATGAATAATAAGGGGAAAAATCTTATTGCTGCTGAGGTCCCACATCAAACTTACCTTCTACCAGCAGTGCAGTGCCAATGGCAAACACCTCTATTTCAGTGAAGCCTTCAGGGAGAGGGTATGGAGTGACCATTCTTATGGCAAATATGCCAAAAGATTTAACCTCTGCCCTCTGTTATAGCTGTAGGGCTGCCTTTTCTCCAGATGTCTCTACTTCCAGTAGCCCAAGGCTTCTTAAAGGGGCAGCTCACGTGCAGACACATGCTGTTATTATATAAAAGCTTTGGGGTTTTTACTCCCACCACTACAATCCCTGCAAGAATGTTATTAATGATGGGACTAGCATCAACCCACACTCCCCCTTCTCCTGCAAATCGTATTTCATACACCAGCAAAATGAAAGCATTCATTGCAATTACAACAAGTTCTTTGTAGAGACAAGATTAAAAACCTGTCCAGTTAATTCTGCAATACTGGAAAAGAATTAAAGGTTGTGGAACAAAGGAAACATGTAATATATAACTGGGAAGTGACCTGAAAAATAAAGAGGCACTCATTGAATTGGTGATTAGAGGAAAAGTATGAACCAATAATTTCTGCAGCTTGTAGGTCTCCCCTTCACCTGTTTTTTAGAAACTGGCCAGGTCATTTTTCTGGCAATGACTGTTCTTTATAGTAACATATCTCCTCTTTGTAACTCACACTTAAATTAGTGTGCACACTGGCCGAGCCCGATTAAAGGCAAACACAAATTACTGGTGTTGAGTGCTAAACATACAAGGAATGTGAGTTGACCAGTGGTAAGGGCTCACAGGAATTAACTTACTGTTCTGTTGGAGATGTTTGAGGACCGCAGTCTTGGAGTACTGGGGCTCTGGAGTATGTGCAACATGCAGCTTGTCCAACCTCCAGCTCATTACCTGCCTGCTGACTTCCCACCACAAGCAAGCCACATGATGGATTCAAGATGTGCATGAGCCCTTGTCATTTTCCAGCAGGTCAGCCATTTTACTTTCATTTCTTTTGCTATTGATTGATTAACTAACTCTTTGGAGGTCTGGATCCTGCAGAATGCAAGACAGCAGCTTTCAGAGTTCAAGTAAAACAAATGATACAACCATTATTTATGTAATTTTCAATGCCTGTCCATTAAAAGTGAGCAACCTGACCATACTTCTAAATGTTTAACCTACATTTAGAGTAGCAATAGCTATGATAACTACTATGTATAGGGCTGTTTTCTTCTAATAGTACTTCATCCCACTCTTTTTAGTGCATTTATTTCCTTTTTCTTCACTTCTCATTCCTTACTACTTCTCCCCAGACGTACTCATTGCCTTAACAAGGTGCCACTACAATGATAGAGACACTACTCTGATACGTAATTTTCTTCATTCCCGTAATCCTACTGCAAAATGGGAGCAAAAGGGAGCAGAAGCACAAGAGATACTGGCTTCCCCCAGCTCAGGCCTCACATTATCTGGGTTGATAGAGGTGTCAGGCAGTGTGAATTTGCTCCAGGTATGGCCAGAGCTTGTTCAGTTCTGAGTACACGGTAGGAGTGCATTTACTGTCAGTGGTTCAGGTTGAAGACAGTGGTGGAATTTTTGTGGTTTTCCTGAAATCTGTGCTTGCAGGCTCTGATTCCCAAGACTCATTGGAGCTTCAAAGCTGTTGTGAAACCATCTTGCTGTGGTTTTTTGATCTCTGGCATTCAATTTACAGCTGTTTTTGATGTAGGTAATTGTCTTGATGGATTTGCTCTTGGATTTTGAAGTAGGATTCAGGAGGGCATGATATTTGTTAGGCTGTACAGATGTTTAGTTTAGGCAGAGTAAAATTACATTGCAACACATAAATCTGTCATTACATTTGTCTTTCACTCACCAACATTCTTGATGGCAAAGAAGGTGCCAGCCCTACCTCCTAGCAGGGCAAATGACTGATTTAAACCTCTGTTTTAATAGTGATCATTTTATGTTCTTGCAAAGAATTAGTGCTAGATCTTGTAAATGTGCTGTAAATCTTTTTAGTGTGATAATTCTGAAAATGGATGGCTCATTGTAATGCTTGTCAACACAGAGTTGCACAGCTTTTCTAGACTGGGGATAAAGGACTTGATCTGCCATCATGAGGGCTGTCAGGTACTTTTGGTTGCCTGCCACTGTACTTCACCCTTGCTCCCAAGCAAAATCTCCCAAATGTGTTACACTGCTGGTAGTTTTGTCGTGTGTATTAAAGTCTGCTGTGCAGACTTTGCTCATTCCAAAACTACTTTTTCCATGAAAGGAGGCTACTTTCCCAACCCCTTTGGATTTAAGAGATCTTTATTATAATGAGTATTATTAACTTGTTGGCTGCTTTTCTTCTAGTATCTTAAAAATTTCCATGTCTAAACCTTAATTACTTTATTGTTTCAGAGTCTAATAACACAAATCAGTCATAGGCAAACTTTTCAGTGGTGGTTCAGCATCTGACTCAAGTGTAATTAGTGTCAAACCTTATGCATCAGTCTCTCAATACCTTTTTTTGATGCTGTGTTAAGCTGACTTCCTAATGCTACCTTGGGATAGTATGGGATGATACATGGTCCAGTATGCCTGCTACATTAAGTTACAAATTCAGGTTATAAATGATTTTCTTCAAGCAAAGATGAAAGTGCAAATGGGGAATAAATTATTGAGTTTGATAGAATCTTGTAATGATAGTTCTTTTTCCAGTTGGTAAAACAAAGATGCATTAATGTCCTTTCCCTCCTTTTTACGTAAGGCATGACCTTACATCGTGTATTCCTGTGAAGTTAGAGAAAAACATGTAAATGGTAACATGTTTGCCAAAGACATTTATTAACTCCTTAAACAATGAAGTTTTTAGTGATCCCTTTCTATTTTATGTGCTCTTTGAATAGCTACTTTCTGTTTCCAAATTAAGGGAGAAAGGTCTTTTGCTCAACTTGATGTTTTCTTGCAACTTCATATTTTGAATTCCCACTGAGCTCCTTTCTGCATCATTAAAACATCCATTTCTTTTTTCTGACTTGTGGTCAGAAAGCAGTCTCTCACTTAAGAATATTTCACTAGTTACTAATGTGTTTGCAAGGAATACGCAGAAAAAAGATCTGATAGATTCTTGCCAGAAGTCCCCATGGATTTCATAAAACTGTATGGATTTGGTGGGAGCATATTAATCTTTGTAAAATATGCATTGGTACAAGCACAACAAAAAAAGCTGCAGTGCAAAGATGGATTGCTCATGCACTCTTAATTTTCTTCAAGCAATCAATGCAGATTACTGACACACTGTTTTATATTCACAGCAAGAACTTTGCTAAATTGACATATTATTATTCCTTTGCCTTCTTAATCCTTTCTTCTGATTCAGGTTTAGTCAAATAATTTTTTACTTTTCATGTTGAAATATGCCTTTAAATGACAGACTGCAGCACTTCAAGCAGAAGCGGGATGGGAATACTGCAACACAGGACTTCAGTCTATTATCACTGAAACAAGTGGTGATCTTGGTCCTCATGGGAAAGGCTTCTCATCTAGGAAAGGAAACAGAAAGCATATTGTCTGGAGACCTTCTCGTTGGAGTTGTGTAAGTTTGTTTCCATTTGGCAGGAATGATTTGGAATATGCCCCAGAGTTTAAATAGGAACCTGGCATTGACCATGGGAAGGACGATGCAGGGAATAAATCCTCAGAACAGCACATGGGCAGGCGTCAGCCCTTTGGAAAAGCCTGTGGCCACGTAATAACCATTCTCCTCAAGAGGCTGGCAGTGTAGCACTCTCCTCAGTCTGATTTTCTCTGCAGATGCCTCCAGAGCTGTTGTAGGAAGATGCAGTGCTGAAGGCCTGGGTATGGCCAAGGAGGCTTGGGGAGGTAAAAACCAATGGCTGTGCTTATGTGGAGCGAATGTGGCAGCCCCAGGTGTGGTGGGAAGAAATGCAAAGAGCTCCAAAGCAGGGTGTGAGCTCTCTGCAGGCAAGATGGCAGGGTAAGGGTGGGAGTGTGCAGAGCAAGGTAGAGGAAAGGGCTCACTTGCAGGACACCTGCATTACGTGTCTTAGGGGAGGGCAAACTGTGCTCTAGAGACACATCTTTTCACGGTTGAGAAAGCCCAGAGACTCCTTCAGAGTGAGGCTTACCTTTCAGGTGACCCTATTAAGGAGCAACCCAATCACTGGTACCGGAACGTAAAAGATTTGTGACTTTCCACTTCTTTTTAAGCTTGAGGTAAACCACAGTCATTGCCTGTTCCTCTCTCCTTTAGGCTTCTTTCTTCTCCTGAGGGCTCCTATGGGAACCTGATCAAATATACATTTTTTATAAATAGAAGTATCAAGGCCTCTTGTGTTATCCAAATGCACTTTTAATTGCATTTAAGGGACAATCAACAAAATTATTTAGAAACCACACCTGTGAACTAACCAGGGCTTTCCCACCATTTCCATAAAATGTTACTGTTTTTTTCAAAAGATTTCCTAATTGTTTTAGCTTCTGTTATCCAATCCATTGAGCTCAGTGTAATAAGCAATTTCTTCAGGCTGAATTTCCTTTCACAATAAAGTGGAATTAAACTTGTATAAACTATTATTTTATCTCACATAGCAGAATTAATCATGATGAAGGCAAAGTCTTCAGTTGTGCTTTTGTTGTCATCTCTGATGTGAAAATGTGGCTGAGTTATTGTTTGTTTTGTAGTTAGCTAATGAAGAGGGACAGGAGTTTTCATGATGAGCCATTTCCAAATAATAGTTTCAGGATCTCTTTTTTTAGCTTTTGGTTACTTCAGTCCTGGTAATTTTTTAATTTTTTACAGTAAAAATCCCTGTCAGTCTCTAAATGGAATCTTCGGTAGGCAGAGTTTCACCATACACTGGAAATTTTGATCAGGAAATTGCCTTTAAGCCAGACAAAAAAATGCGAGCCGTGTGTTACAAGGGTATCTTGCAGGTAATCTACTAGGCTGAAATAAGATGGAATGCATGGGAAACAAATTGTTTTGCTTATGTTCCCCCAACAAAATAAAGTAACCTGTCAACCACTTTATGTAAGACATTGAAGCAAATGCAAACAATAATTAAAAAAATTTAGTGTAAAATATGGGCACTGAGGAGTCAAGTAAGCAAGAAGTTTGGTGGTTTTTTCCTCCAGTGTATTGGTAAAAAAGCTTAATGTCCTTTATGATAGGTGATTAAACTCTCCCCAGATGACAGGATCTTCCAAAGACCTTGTGCACCCCTTTGTTTCTGTGGGAATTCCTTAGGGAGAGCCCTCGCCAAAACTTCATCTCCTTATACATTTCTTGCAGGCTGCAGCACAAGTGCTACGTCCTTCTGCTGCCCTTGGAGCATCAGCATTCCCCATGTTTCTTCTGGGCTGAGTGGGACTGTAGGTCTGCTTTTGCCCAAGCAAAGATCCTCTGAAGCAAACTGAGTTTCTCAGAAGGTGAGTGTGGATGAGTTTAATATTAATACTTAATAATAACATTTATTTAATTAGTATTTAATATTAATATTTAATATTAGTACTGTGTCTGCAGGCAGATGGGACAGGGAAGTTGGTGCTTGGAGGAAACTCCTGATCATCATAGGCTTCCCTCATCTTTCCAGATTTCTTTCTCACTCTTATTTTGGTAAGGATATGTCACCAAAATCAGGCCAGTAAGATATATCTCTTCAAAGTTTGAACAAATGAAGAATAGGCCAAAATAAAGCGAATCCGGAGGACCAAAGCATGGCACTTTTCCCTTTTTTCCTTTCTGTGAGTCAGTAGGACAGTTGTGGGAGTGAGAGGCTACCTGAGGCATGCCCTGATCTTCTGCTATTACCTGCCCAAACTCCTCCTCTCTCATTTAAACAATAATCATGTTTGGGAAAAAAAAAGTATATAATAAAGCATTTAGTCCAAGAATAATCAGGATAAAAATAACAACACAGGCAATGTAGTTATGACCCCACCACATGCATATATGTACATACATTGCATCACTGAAGATAACAGAGAGGAGCTTATTGCTCTGAAAAAAAAAAAATCAAGAAAATGTCAGGAAAATAAATACACAAGGCAAAAACTTTCCTTTTCCCTTTCTTCCCATATTTTCTCCTTTCTTCAGTCTTCTTTTTTTCCCAATTTTTCTTGGTCCCTGTGTGTAAAACTTGTAGCTTTCAAGAAGTTTACTAGAACTGCCACAAGGGCACTTGGCCTGCAAAATCTCGGGTCTGCAGGCAGATAAATCAGTCGGAAAGCTGGTGATAGTTTGGAAAGAGAGCAGGGGGTTGCTGTGTAAAACATTATGCTCCATCTGCATTCAGGAGCCAGATAAACCTTGATGAAAGTTCTTCTTGTATGCCTGAGGAAACAAAATAAAAGTCACTGTTTCCTAAGCAGAGGTGACTCTGCAGGGCTTATACTAATACTATTAAGGTCCAAATCAGAAAAGGTTGTTGCAGTCAGCAATATTACTGCATGAACCCCTCTGTCATCCAGCTGAAGATGCTAAGCCCAAAGTTAGCTGATTTTGTTGAACGGAGGGAAACTTGCTGGATTTTAGGGAATGAAGGTACAATAGAGATGAAGGGCCAGGAATATAAACCTAAGAAAGTTTAATCTTTTAAAACGCATATTTCAGATATGACTATGGTATATCCATCCATCAAAATGGGCTGCCAGGGACTGGTATGTGGCTGAGGCATCTCAGAGAAGAATAATACTTTTTTTTTTTCTGTGAAAATGATGCTGCTGATGCTGTTCTAGGTGTATGTTTTGGTAACTCCGTGGGTGTTTGCATGTGTGTACGGACACATAACTACTTCCCCAGTCTTACTGTGTCTTTGGTTTCCTTCTTCAGACAACTTGTAAAAATTCCCTGTGAGCTACTGTTCTGATCAGAAATCACTCAAGAGCTTATGACTAGCAGAGCATATATAGTAATTTTTCTGTTCATGATAACTTGAGCTTTACATCTAGATGTTTTATAAATATATATGTAACAAGTCAATGATATACTTGATTTGTTTATCTGTTTCTTTCCCTAATCTTTGTGCCATGCCTTCTTTGTACTTAAAACATTTACTGACGTGTAATTACACCTATTTTCTGTGCATTTATAGTTTGTGGATGGAAGCATCTTCCAGCTTCCATCTAGAGGGCAACACGAATCTGCTCTCTCAGTAGTGCTCAAGAGTAAGCCTCAAAGATAGGTTTGCAGAGGGCTTTTAAGAGAGATAGTTGATCTGCTGCTTTCCCTCAACAAAGGAGCACACTAAGAGTTTGTCCCAGGGAGTTTTGCTCTGAGGTCCTGTATGTCCAATCCCAGTGGAGTGTCCCTGTTGCTGTGGGGCCTTTAGAGCAGAGTAGAAGAGCTACGGTTCTCTTCTGGCTGTAACGACCAAGGTAAATGTACACACAAAAGAAATATCACTGATAGACTTCTAATGTTCTGTGCCAAATCCTGTTTGGGTTTTTTTATTTCTTCAGCATGTCTACAGGTCTATTAATGGCTTCGGCCCTACAGGTCTGGAGGAGCTGCCTTCATCAGCATTAAGTGCAAGATCCAATTTAGAGTGACGTAATGCTCTCCACTTGCATCAGTGAGAAGGATTTTCCACTTTACAAGATATGTCCTGCCAGAAGCTTCTTGGAGATGCATTTACCTAATGAAATTGATTTAGTGTCTGGCCTGTGTTGCCTGCTAATAAAACCTTTCAGAGAAAATCATGATAATAAGGTATTTTATGGCTTTCATTTATGCTAAAATATGCTGCTTGATTTGCTTTATGCCATATTTTTCTAAGTATATGGGGAAAAGAAGTAAAAATAAATTCTGTCCAATTGCAATATTGAAAATGAGTGACTTAGTGGAGCATACTGAGTTTGTCACTCAGGCTTTGCTTTTGAGCTCATGAGTAGAATCTTCTGATTAAACATATCTGGCTTCAAAAAAATCTATACAGGAAAAAAATAAAAAGTCTCATGCCAAATAATTAACTTAATGTTATTAAACGCAAAGCAAAATTTTTTCTCTGAATTATACCCTACCTAGAAAATTGGAGAAAGATTGCCATGTGCTGAACTTTGCTGACAGTAGACTTTGACCCCATTTGTTTTGTATTTACTTACACCAAAAATATAAATTGAGGATCTGGTTATTCTCAGATAATGCAAAATGAATTCTTACACTTCAGATGAATGACACTTGCTGCCTGCTTCTTTGTATGTTTTTTCCTCCAACTGATATTTTTAGTTTGGTGCAGAGAAGAAACTGCTTGCTTCCCTTCCTAAGTAAGCATCAAGGAGCACAGTCTGTATGATTTGGAGTGCAGAGTTGCAAGTGTATAACTCCCACTAGTTTTATTATAGAATGGAATTGTCTGTCATGAAAAAATTGTTTTTACTCTGCACTGCAAAAGGTGATATTGATTTTAAAGTCTCAAATAAATATCACCTGCACTTACAATGAAATTATCTAATGAGTGTTCATTTTACATTAAGTAGCACAATGTGAATAACTGTTCAATAGTTGGGAAAAGGTAATCACTTAGGCCTTAAAAATACCATGAAAATCTAGAAAGCTGTTGCACTGCAAACAATGCTTCAAAGCAAACCAGAATTATGTATAAAAGTGAATTCATGTCCTGTTCAACAGAGTAGCCAAATTTTGCTTCCAGTTTTATGTCTTCCATCCGCCTGAGCTGGTTTCTTCACTTCCTGATGAGCCTCTTGTTGAGTTTGCTCAGGCTGAAGGAAGTCCCACTCTCCTGACTATTCCGATCAAGCCTAACATGGGAATATCTGTGGCTTGATGCCTAACCCATCATTTGCACTATTTGGTGATGTTGCATCAATGAAGGATTATAAGTTAATATAGTCACCAAGGAGGAAAAACTCAAACATGTAAGTGCTGATAAAACTGAACAGGGTTCTTAGTTGACTGGTCCTTTTTCTTCCCTTTTCCTTTCTTCAGAGACACACTTGTGAATACACTCCAAGGTAAGAAACCCGTTAATGTTCCCTCTTTTCTTATTAATCTCTCAGCCTACCTCCAGGCCTTTCTCTTTCTGGTTCAGAAGTGAGTCTGTCATGTTAACTAAGTAGCAGCTTTCTTGACAAAGTGAAGAGTGTTAGCTGCTGCTAAGGCATGCTTTATTGATTGCTGCTGATTTTTACAAATTAAGTTTACTTCTACTGCTCCTGGCATTTAGTTGTAACTTAAATGTTTCATTAGTGAGGCAAAATTGAGGTTCATGAAAGCAAACCTTACCATACAGTTATTGGCTACTTTCTAAGAGTTTGTTATTCCAGAGATCCAGTGGAGGGAAACCACTTTATCAGATGCATTGGAGAAAAAAAAGAAAAAAAAAATAGAGGCAAGAGGTTAATTATGTTGAATTGCTTTTTCAAGTAGACTCTAACTTCAGATGTTTCAGTCAATGTTGAGAGTATTGAGCTGAGGCAGAGTCTGGGCAGCAAGGCAAGTTAGCCAACAAGTATACTAAAAAACCCAATAAACTTGGTCTTAGCTCAGAGGTTATTAAGGGAACTGAGAAATCATTAAATCTAGAAATGGGACCTAATGGAAATCAACGAGAGAACAACTATGGATATTTAATAAGCAGCACTGCACCATGTTCTCATCTCTTCAGAAATAAATAATGAGATACTTGAATTTCTCTTTGAACAACAGTAGAAGTAGAATGTGAAAATAGCAGGTGGAAAAGAATCCTTTGGGACATCCTCTCAGTAAATGATTGCTACAAGCCTTAATTAATTATTGGAGTATTTTGTGAAACGAGCTTATGTGAAAGTATGGCACCTTTAAATGTCTGTTTAATTGTTAGCCTCAAACCACATCTAGATTACCTTGAAACTCTCAGAGTTCATGACCCAGAATTATTGAGAAATTGCCAGTGTAATTTCTTTCTGCTGAAGAACACAGGATGAATTCTGCATGAGAACTGCTGCACTCTAGAAATCCTGGTGAGCAATCTTTGTTAGGAACAATGCTGCTCGTTAACCTTCAGGCACTTTTTAGGTAGATAGGTATGTTATTGCTGCACTTCTGACTGGTGACTTCAGATTGTGTATTTGAAAGGAAAAGCAAAATCAACAGGTCTGCAACAGGGAGGAATGCTGGAAAAGAGAGCTGAGAAGGGGTGAACTCTGGAGCTGGAGCTATCTCAGCCAATATATCCTATAAGGATCCTCCTCACAAAGGTGGATCCTCAGCCTGGACAGAAGAATGGGAGGAGTGGGGAAGGACTAGAGATGTAAAAGTAGTTACACCATGTAGCTTTCTGCATTCAGCTTTGCTGGAGAACTGGACTCCCCCAATCGCTCCTGTTGCTAACAGGAAAAGAGACCAGCTTCAGCATCAAGCAACTCAAGTTGCCTGTGTTATGCTTATGTATTACGCTTCAGAACATCCTATCCATCTTGATGGTCTTTTGATGGTCAAGGATCTGACACAACTGCACAAGAATGGAAGAAATTTGAGTTTTAAGGAGTAACATCCATAACAGCTCTTCAATACATGTCTGTCTCTCATAATACTTTCAGGTGGAAGCTTTCCATGTTGAATGGTGTGTGGTGGAAGGCTTTTTCGCCTTTTTTTTTTTTATAAATCTTTTATTCTAACCTCCAAAGTGCCTTTTGTACTAGATTGTTCTTATTTCTTCTTTGGCTTTGTGGCAGTTCATATGATTTTATTCTTACATGCATCTCTGCAGAAGGACAGCTGTAGATACAACCAGGCTATTAAAATGGTGCAGAACTGTAGTCCTAGGGAAATCTGAATTGAGATGGTTATCTACAAGAGGTGGACAAAAGAGCCATGGCAACTTCAAACACTGACAGAAGAGACTGTGATGGGCACTTTTTCCCTGTTCAATATGACTATAATTAAGACCCAAGAAAACCTGATGTTTAGAGAAATCTTTTTTTGTTGTAATTCCTTCCCCATTCTTCTTTGACCTTAGGTAAGGAGAAGGAAAGCTGGGAAGTTATTGGTGCTGAAAGGCCAACAGAGTGCTGGGCGGCTTCTGCCTCGATCAGCCACACTTGATCCCACACTCCCATTTCTGTGGGTGAAGCACATGGCCAGGTCCAGGATTTTAGTAGAACTGCTCATGTTTTATGCTGGAGTGGGGCATCTGAAACTCTCCCCTGAGAAGCTTTCCAAAGCTCTAGAACTGGAAAAGAAATAATTCCCTAAAGCATGTCTGAAGGAGCAGTGTCTGGTTAGTGCTTTGTCACTAGCTCTTCAGCTCCATTCAGTCCCTCCTCATTTCTGTTAACTTTTAACTTGTATTTTCTGTTTTGTGCCTGGCACAGGGGTAAATTTTCCTGCCAAAGCTATAATGCAGTCTGTCTGGGGAGAAGGGGAGTAGCAATCTGATGAGGTTGAAGATCTATCAGTTTCTCCAAAGCATTTTACTTTTATGAGAGCGTTGTGCATTTGTGATGTAAGTAATTTATATACTTTCACATTGGAAAATAATAGTGTTTATAAACATGAGATGTTTTTGTTAGTATGAATAGAATTCTGCTCCTGTCTCAAGTAGTGACTTCTTAAACTTTATATTTGTGCTGTACTTTTGTCACAGGTATTGTGTTCTTTGGAGTCAGGTGAAGAGTGCTGAAAAAATGGATGGTCTTCACCAGATTTGCAGTGATGGCTGCCTTTGCTGATACTTGAGAAACAAATGTTCTCAAGAGGAGAGGACAGAAATCATTTGACACTTGGTCTTCAGCTGACCTTGGGATCGGGCTGATCTTTTCTTAGCATTCCTGAAGCTGTCGCACAGCCCTGCATCAGCTGGCACTCCCCAAAAATGGTCCCTTTTCTGAGCTTTGCTTTGCTTTGTTCGCAAGTCAGAGCACAGTGGTCAGTCCTGCAGGCATGTGCTAGTCCTGATCTAAACTGAAATATGTATATATTTACTAGGTTATTAACTATTTATCAATATCAGGCATGTTGCGGACAGTTCAATAATTGCTTGGTCAAACTAGGAGTTTTTAAAAGAAAACAAAGCCTTTTAATAGCATCACTATATATATTTTAGTATTCTTATGTAGGAGGCTTACATTCCATTAGCACAAACAACAGCCTTAAATCTTCCCAGTATCCCTGTGAGGAAGTAAATCATTGCTAATTCCTGGTCAGATAACAGTTATCTTGCCTGTGGTGCAGGTCCCCAGAAAGTATGTTTGTTTTTTTTCTCACACTATAGCCACAAATTTCTTGAGGAGGATGTTTTGAAGGGGCTCCCTGAAGGAAGAAATGCTGTCAGTACTGTTCCAGGAAGCAATAAGCACCTTCATGAAAATAACTCAAGTCCCCATCCTTAATCCCTGCCTATCCTTTTTTATCTGATGGACTCAGCGAGGGCTGGAAGATCACAGTGTGGCTGAAAACAAAAGGGAGTTAACAAGATGTGACCAGTCAATGGATAAAACAATAGGCGAAGCCCTCCACATTGTGTAGTGCCCAGGTGTCCTTCCCATGCTCAGGTAGCCATGTGGGTCGCGGTGAGTTTGCTGTGCTGCCTCACGCTCGGAGAGCTGCCACGGGCGAGCGGGTTGTGCCCGTCCCAGTGCAGCTGCGCCTTCCACAGCCTCAGCGAGGGGACCAAAGCCAGGTATGCCGGGCCCTCGTCAGGGGGTTGATGCTCTTTCTGGGGTGGCGGGGATTTTATTTGCTCTCCTCTGTAAGGATGCTCAGAGGAGAAAATATTGTGTCCAGACTTTGCATCCATTATTTTTCCAGTTGCTGTGTGCTCTAGCTATATTTGCAGAGGATTAGCTTCTGAAAACACAGTAAGCTGATTTCAGAGAAAGCGTTTCGGCATCTCTGTGAAAACAGAAGTGACATAATTACTGCTGGTGCAGCGGCAAAAAGGGAATAAAATTTAAAAAAACATTTTATTTTTTTTACCTTTGTGCTGAAAATCTAGTTTTAAGAAGTTTTATTCTGCTCTGCTGGTTTGTTGCTAAATTGTAACTATATTTGATTTATGTTGCGGCACCAAAAACAGCAATTCAATTTACTTAAAAAATCCTTCAGCTGGAGATTTTAGACTAAGCAATAGACTGTAGATGGGAATTAACCAGAAAAATAGACAGTAATAATAAAAGTAAAAGAAGTTAATTCTTAGACTGGAGACTTTCAGTTAAAAAAGAAGACAAGACCAGAAGGACCTCCATTTTTGAATGCAATGCCATACTGTGTACATTTCTCTGGAGGACTCTTTTTTATAACCTTCTGAAGTGTAATCACAAAGTAATTGTCTGACTTAATGAAATAGAAGCTACATTTTTATAAGGTGCAGTTCATCATAGAGGAGTTTTTGTGGCAACGTTATATTATTTGCAAAATCCTTTGGAATAAATTTTTTCTAGAGAAGAGCACGGTACTGAAATATAATATTTTGGGTCCCAATGAAATAAATCTATTTCTTATCTATTTTATGGTGCTATAGATTTAATACCAGAAACTTTCCCTGGAAGAATATGGCAGATACACAAGTAATCTTCAGTTGTTAAAGGGAGGCGCAAGAGCAATAGCATGAGAGCCAATTATTGCTTCATAAATGCATTAGTTCCCAGGGGAATTTCAGTGACTGAAAAAAGCTGTTGTGCATTTTAGTAAGATCCATAATGATGCAAATATCCATTAGACCCTTAAGGAGCATAATGTCACCTTTTTTTCTGCATTCTGATTCATATTTTTCACTAGCAGAAGGAGATTATCCCATAGATTAAATGTTTAGTGCTCACTGACACAGTTTAGGGACACTATGAGAAGCACACTGCTTTACTGCCATGGTGCTTCTGTTAGCAAACATTTTGTGTTGTGAGCACACACAAAAAATGTTTTATTGAATGAGGACTTCTGGATTTTTCTTATATGATAGATTTTTCTCTTCCCCAAAATCTCAACTTTCAGCTGAGGGTGCACGGAATTTAATGCCACAATAAAAGTGTTGGATAAGAGTAATGCACTGCATTTTGATTATAAATTAACAATTTAACTGTAGGCCCAAGTAGCATTTAGCTCTGGGAGGTTTGCATGAGCAGTTCAGCGATGTCATATGTTTTTGTTGATTGCAGAGGAATAATTGTTTTCAGCCAAAATCAATCTGGTTTTGGCAGCTTTGTAATAGTGTGTTTATAGAGGTAGTCTGATAAGAAAACATTACTTGACTGATCACATTACATTGCTTGCAGTATCCTGTTTAGCATGTGGAGTGGAACACACCTATCTAACCTGTTACCTTTTGCAGGTGGCTTTGTATTTTGTTAGAATTTGCCTTCCTCTACTTGCTGATAGGCAAACTGAAATGCAGCCTGAGAGACCTGGTTTGTTTCCCTTCATATCTCATGGTTATCTACAGTCCCAAGTCACATTTTTTTGTATGAAGACTGCAAAAATGCAGCCTTCATACTTCAGACTTTTTATGCTTTGACTGCTAGAGACTAGGAATGGGAAGAGTGATTAAACCACATAAATTGGCCTTGCTCTCAGTGTCTTTCCAGAGTTAGTTTTCCATGCTTTCCCTCTCATAACTATGCATGTCTGTGGTGCAGTGACTGCTATCACCTCTACAGACCTTCCAGGCTGCTTCACAGTACAGCAGAGCTTGCTCTAGTGTATTTCCAGTGAGCTGTTAGATGACTTTCTTGTCCTCATTTCTCAAACCAAAGGTCCTGTGCCATATTTAATCTATATAACTTCTTGCCCTCCGACATGTCAGTAAAGCTTTTTTTATGGCTTTTATTGTTCAATTTCTAGAATTTTGTTTTGTATTGACTGGCCCTAGAATCCTCTGTTGTGCATGAATGTTGTCACTGCTGTCTATCATAAGTATTCTAAAAAAATTGAAAGCAAAAGCCAGCAGGAACACTAGATGGGCCAGATTCAGACTCACACCACCTAAGGAGAGGCAGAACACTGAGATCTCTACAGTCAGAAGGTACATGTGAATTACTGCAAGTTGATGTATTTATGGTGATCAGCAGCAGGTAAGAAATGACAAGAAGAAATCTTGTGAAAAAAGAAAAGCAGATCAAAATCTTGCATTGAAATAAGCTTAAAATAAACCTTTTTAAAATCAAAGGAAGTCACACCTTTGCTTGTCTTTCCCTACCAGGACAGTGCTGTGTAACGACCCAGAGATGACCCTCCCTCCTGTGAACATTCCCATAGATACAACCAAGCTTCGGATAGAAAAGACAGCCATCCGCAGGGTGCCAGGAGAGGCTTTCCACCTACTTCACAACCTGGAGTACCTCTGGATGCCCTATAACTCCCTGGCCAGCCTCAGCACGATCACCTTCAAGGGCCTTCATCGTTTACAGGAGCTGAGGCTGGATGGGAACAACTTAATATCATTCCCTTGGGAAACCCTGGCTGGCATGCCACAGCTAAGGCTTCTGGATTTACACAACAATGAACTTACCTCAATCCCTCCAGATGCTGCTCGTTATGTTAAGAATATCACATACCTGGATCTGTCTAGCAATAAGCTGATAACTCTTCCTCAAGCTCTTATTGCCACCTGGGCCAACCTTCAGGCTGTTCCTTACTTCCCCAATGATAACTCCAAGATCATCCTAGGTGAGAGAAGTGCCTCTCATTTTGCGAGGAGCACAAATGTCAAGAGTGTCTCATTGCAGCATTTTCACCTACTGTGGTTACCATAGCAAGTACCCTGCTATTATACATATGGAACTTAATACATCACATAGAGTACGTAAATTCATTTACATATTAACGAACTCACCTCAGGCTCATCAAACGCAGCTTATTTGATTACTTGTTTGAATCTTTGTAGCAGAAACCTGGCAACTCTTGATCAAGGCTCTTTTATTTATTGACACTGCAATTTTGGACAGAAATACAATTATGGTTAGAGCCCTTTATCATTCATATGGTCTTTTCTAATACTCAGTATGGAAT
The DNA here is from genome assembly GCA_035583185.1 of Anabacerthia variegaticeps. NCBI lineage: Eukaryota > Metazoa > Chordata > Aves > Passeriformes > Furnariidae > Anabacerthia > Anabacerthia variegaticeps. Next base: position 8,731,170 of record JAWWEW010000166.1, read on the forward strand.
CAACCCATTTTAAGCAATAGTAAATAAGAAGATGGATATTTATTATGTCCAAATTAAAGAGGAATAATGCCATGACAGCATAAAATCTGGGTCAGGACTGCCAATTTGTCTCTTCTCAGAGCCTTGTTTATCTGTCCACACAGAACTAAACCCTAGTTTACCTAAACCCACCAAGACAGTGCTGCCTTGAAGGGCAGCTATAAAGCTACAAGAATCCCCTTTTGGTGGAAATTCTGGGCTCCTCAGTTGACCCAGTTGGGTCAGTTGTCCATTTTGGTGTCAGCTGACTCTCAGTTGCAGTATGCTCAAGAGAGGTTTTGAGCACATTTACTAGTTCAGAGTATTACTAGTCTTTTAGCATTTGTGCGCTGGTTCAAATCCATGTCGGGTTGATGGTGTTTCAGAGTGGTTGCCATCTGCTGTTTTCACTGGCTGTGAGCTGATCCAGTTCTGCTGAGTGTGTTTGGTCTGCAGGGTGTGTGCATGTGTGTGTACTGCCTCTACAGCCATGGATATGAGTTCAGCTGCTTGCTGATAATCTCATCTGAGACACTGCAAGTTTCGTCTCACTCTGTCAAGTACCTGTTGCTCCCTTGTTCCCTTGATAAATTTAGGGGGCTAAAGGTTTTTAAAAAGGATTGCAGTGGAAAGAGATACAAGACTTAAAAAAGATACAAAATGCCACCTAGAAAGCTTTTAGTGTCCTTAGCAGATGTTGTTTAAGGTTTCATTAGCATCAGGAGAGGAGCAGGTGTTTCATTATCCTATTTTGCCAGCTGCAGTAACAAGTTCTTTAAGCCACAGCTGGCAGTTTGGGATTGCCCATTTCATTTGTGGCAAGACAATGCCTAGATCATACTTTTCTTTTTTATTTTTAGTAGAGTCTTTTATTGAGTAGAACAGATCATGCCTTGATGCTCTCGCCAACCTGAGTGTTTGTGTATCCAGCTGTGCATAGGTCGATTGTGCCAGGATCATAAAAGTTAATGCAGGCTTATAATACTAAAATTAATGCAGTAATGTATAGACACTCCAGCTTCTAGGTCCTATCCTGCTGACACCCATAGGGACCAGGTAGATAAAATGCATATCCCTCACAGGAGCAAAATGGGAGAACACAGCTGCTTGTTTTTGTTTCACTCTACTCATGACTGTTTCTCATGGAGGCATAAAAAGTCATGAATAATAAAAAGTCAGCCCAATCCATTCCTTTGTCTGCAGTGCATCACTGTGACTTCTCAGAGCCCTTGCTTGTAGACTAATTGAAGAAGTAGCTCCTGTGGTAAGTTGCTAGCTAATAGTCTATGCCAAAGGTGCAAGCCTTTCCACGTGAGGATTGCCCACATGAGCCCATGGAACGGTGCTGTGCAGGGAAGTGACAGATTCACTGAAGCTTTGGGGTTGCTGCAGCATCAGCTTGAGCTGGGGCACCTTACAGGCAATCTGGGATAAATTGTTATCCAGTGCATGAGGTCAGAGGTAAGCTGCAAAGAAGTATGCTGGCAAAAATGCCATAAAACAACAAATCCAAGCTGAACTCTCATTCTTTACTTAGTTCCCATCACTTAAAAGTATAAATTTATAAGAATTGACCTCCTGCCATGACCCATCATTTTCACATCCTCTTCCAAGCCCGGAGAAGATGATATGGAATGACCTGATGCCCCAAAAAGGCAGGTAAAGAAAAACTGCTTACAGGCAGAATTTTGTGCCTGTAAACAGAAAGGTATTTAATTGATTCTTTACGACGTCGGGAAGCTGCCAGCTTGGGCTGGACAAAAGAGCTTCGAAGTGATTGAACAAAATCAAGCAATTTATACAGTTTCTAATCATGATTACAGCATAATCACATACATATTCATACTATTGTATCATTAGA
>JAWWEW010000166.1:8733148-8743651 GCA_035583185.1 Anabacerthia variegaticeps
GTTGTGGTTCCTAGGCCTAATCGCCTTAGTACAGTACATAGCCTCCCTGAACAGTTCACACTAACCGAGCAAGAGAGGGTCTCATGAGCTCCATGGTAAAAGTGTTTTTGATTAACCCTTCCTGCTTCAGACCTCAGAAGAAATTTTCCAGCAACATCTTTAAAAAAGTTTGATACCTCAGGGGCTTTTAATCAACACTGTGTTTCTGTTGACTGTAGCAAATTCAAGCAGCCCCTTGATGCTCATGGAGCCTTGTGGTGCACCATCTGTGCATGTGTCAAAATTTGGTTCTTGCTGGAAAGCCTGTGCTTGCATGACTCCTGCTGCAGGGCTCCAGGGCCCAGTAAAGGTGGGCACTGTAGGGTGGGCAGCTGTCATTTCCTCCTGGTGGGAATTGAGGGAATATTAGTACTCTTTACTTTCAGGCAGGTGCCAGCCCCAAGGCATGTCCTTGGGCTGCCTGTGGAAAAGAGGAGGTGGAGCTCCCTTAGAGGAAGGAGAGCTCACTCCTGTGGCAGGCAGGAGGCATGGGAGCCGTGCTCCTGGCTTAGGCTTCAAATGTGTACCTGGAGTTAGATGGTATAAATGTCCCTAGTGCCAAGTCTGCTAGCTAAAATCATTAGAGACCACAAACTGTCCACAGAACAGCTGGATGGGAATATTTGTAAGTAGGATGGCACAGATTTAATCAGAATGCAGCAACTTCTGTTCATGGATATGCATTGCTCTAGTTCCAAATTTGCTTTTTCAATACTATCTTCACAGGTCTATTTTTAATAGAGTAATGTATCATTTTTTTCAGAATCTGAGTTCAATACATGCAAACTGGGATAGTAAAATAAAGAAAAAGATAAACTTTCCAGGACTCTGAAACAGGAGGGTGGTCTTCCATAGACCCCTTTCTATGTGTATATTCTTAATATAGTTATTGTCTATTTATATTTTTTTTATATCCCATAACAAGAATATTCTTCAATTTAATCCTTAAAACAGTTCTTTCGTCTTATCCTTTGTAAATTAGCATTTCAGAAAAAGCAACTGATTAATAAAATAATGAAAAAAACTTAAGAATAACAGGGCTGTAAGGGAACTATTCCAGTCAAGTAGTATCACCTACACCTATTGCAGGCGTGACAGTTGGCATGACAATATGGCTAATATTTTAACAGTATCCGGTGAGAAGAATTTCCTGGCCTGTCTAAGGAAGAGGCTTCTTAGTCTTCTCATACCAAAAAAATCCACACCTCTTCTCACATGGTTACTTGTTTCTTTCATCCTAGAACCAAATGTGTTTATAAAAACTTCTTGTGCATTTTTATGTGCATAAATTGCAATGTGTTCATGATATGAATAATCCTGCTTTGAACTCAAAGAATATGATTTCAGATGCAGGGTTTGAGACACTTTAGCAAGCCATGTCTATTCCATTCTACTAACTGGCAACTATGGGATCCATCAAGCTCAGCCAACAGCATCAGGGGCTGTCGGGACACCCCCACACCCCACCCCACATACCCTGCATAAGCATAAGCAGTTCTTGCAGAGCAGATTGGGAGCTTATCACAGTTTGTCCTGAAGAAAAATAGAAACAAAAGTGGCAGAAACAGAAGGTGCTGTCGGAGTGACTTAGTGCTCTGATTTCTTTTGACAGGCTTGCAAGACAATCCTTGGGTATGTGACTGCAGTCTGTATGAAATGGTCCATTTCCTAAATTTCCAGTCTCCTAACATAGCATTCATTGAGCCCAGACTGAAATGCTACACCCCCCGGAGCCTTGCAGGAGTGTTCTTCAGTCAAGTGGAGCTAAGGAAGTGTCAAAGCCCCGTCGTACACACGTCTGTGGCCAAAGTGAAGACCATCCTGGGCAGCACCGTGCTGCTGCGATGTGGCACAACGGGGGTGCCCATTCCTGAGCTCAGCTGGAGGAGAGCTGATGGTGCTCAACTGAATGGCACAGGTGAGCTTGGCTTAAATTTTTCTGGTACACACGGAATGAGTGAGGGAGACTTCTATCTTTGTTTTCTACAGCAAGTGGAAGTTTCTATGACAATAGATCCTTCCTACTGATAAAAGAAAGTGGTACAAGAATAAGATTCACTGGAATTCGCAACAGTACTGTGGGTAATCCTCTATTGCAATGTGATTTTCTGTAGACCATAAAATTACATGTTGATGTAAATATCATCAGATACAAGTGTACTATAATATGTAAAAAGTTGGATTTGTTTTATTTCATAACAATTGTGATAATGAGACAAGCCAAGGGGTTTTCTAAAAATCTGTTGGAGCTGAGGGATTGAAATATGTCCAACTGTAGCAAGAGGCTGTTTTCAGTTAGTTTTTTAGTCATTCAGTCACTGACAAGGCTTCCCGCTGAATTATTCTATGGGTCTTTGAGACTAACGAATAGCTACTGTTAATCAGTTAGCAAACACAGAGGGTCTGATGTGAATTCAACTAGGATTCAGATCTGCTGTAGAACAAAAGAAAAGGTTGCAAACATACATTACTGATATATTAAAAGAAAAAAGTCACTAAACTGCTGAAGGATAGAATACTTCAGTGGCAATGTCTCCAAGAAATCATTCATTTCTGATAAGTTGACAAGGTCTCTTGGGAAAAAGCTCTGTGAGAGAAACACTGTCCACCTGGTCTGAGCAATTCTTCTGTGCTCACCCCTCCTGTGGAGGAAGCCTTTAAACAGCCCTGGTTTTGTGTCTGATCATATTTTTATTTCCATTTACAAGAACATTTGGAGCTAAAATTGCAATGTTGGTCCTTTAATGTGTGGGGAATTTAGGTAAAAAACCCTTGCTATACTGACAACAATTGTCCTTAACTTTTTGACCTAGAGATTTTAGGTCAGGACCTGAACCTTCATCCCTTCTACTTGCCCTGAATACTACTGTATCCAAGGCCTGGCCCTGACTTTCACAGAGGATCTAAACTCAGCAGATAAATTGCTAAGTATGGGGTCTGATCTTCAAAGGGTTGCAGGGCTCCTAGGTGCACTGAACAGGCAAGAGAGCATTTTTCTTTCTCAGCAGTAGAACCACTTGTAATAAATATCATTTTTTGGGGTCTGCACAAGTCATTGCTCTGTTGTGCGTGGTGTGCAGGATACAGCAGAGCTGCTCCTCATAATGATAATGTGTCCCCATCTGCTGTGAACATCCCTCCTACACCTGAAGGAGAGCCACCACAAAAAAATAGAAAAGTAAAAAGAGAATGATTTCCTGAAAGCCTGTGTTGAGTTTACTTTGAACTGAGAATGGTGTATTTTGTGCCCCATTAAATCAGACACTAGCACCTTTCAATAAACAGTTGGCTGAAAAGAGAAATTATTTCTCAGCCTCTGTGCCAATGCTGTAATATGGCTATTTGAAATGTTGGTGTTCTGAACAGAAAGGAGTGAGAAAGAGCCTGCAGTGTGTATGTACAGGGAAGTGCCTTAAGTAAGCTGTCTATATGTTTTTAATATACCCATTCAGTAAATAATTGAACTGAAAAAGTAACTTTTGCTACCTTGTATTTCACTGCAATTGGAAGGAACCCTGGTTTCCAGGGCTGGATCCTGACCCCATGAGTGCTTGGGAGGTAGCATCCTGCCTTACCTTTGCCTTTCAGACATCTTCCTGGTTTATCTTTCAGTGGGAAAGGGCAGAGGGAGTACGTGCTCATCCCAAGGAGACTGGTCAAATAATGAAGAAGGTGCTTTACCCTTCTACATGATCCCAAATCTTTTTTTTTTTTTTTTCCTCCCCTGCACAAATAAAAAAAAGAAAAAAGCTAGTTTTAGCCTCCAGGTAAACCAAGTGAGAAAATCAACACTTCGCTGTGTACTTATTCAGTGGTAAGTGATCAGAGCTGTGTAAGTATAAAAAGCTGCAATAGTTTAGCAGTAAAAGGGATATTATTTTTTAGCTATTTTCCCATACACTCTAATCTAGTGCATACGTGGTTATTGGAATAAAATCTCCACTGTTTGTATTTTCTGTGCATCAGAGGACTGCATCTAATGTTCAAACAGATCACGTTATTGCCTGCTCCTTCCTTAAGTATTGTACCTACATAGGAATTTTTAAGCTATTTTTTTAATTGAAGAACCTTTCCTGTTATGTTTTCAAACTGCACATCAGTTTGGAGGAAATAGCATCAAATCTTCACATATATTCATTTTGAAGCAGTTTCAGTCCCAACATAATCTAATTTTAATGTTACTGTCCTTCTCTTAGGTTCACTTTGATTTTGTAACATTCTTGGTGGCAAACAGAAATGATGATTATACTGCAGATATTTGGCTGACCGAATCTTAATATTTTACGAACATATTATTACTTCTATTAATTATTGCCTGTTTATTTAACATTTTTCCTACCTTGCAGTTCACCAAGAGATTTCCAGTGACGGGATGAGCTGGTCTATTCTGGGCCTGCCTGTAGTCTCTTACCTTGACTCTGGAGAGTACATCTGTAAAGCGAAGAATTTTCTGGGAGCAACAGAGGCATTCATATCTCTCATCATCACAGACTCGGAAAGCACAGATGACCCTAACTCTAATGTCAAAGGCACATGGAATGGGAAAGTGAATGGGATGGAAGCAGCTGCCTACAATGACAAACTAGTAGCAAGGTATGTTATCACCACTTCCACTGTGCCTACCCTGGGGGCTGGAGTGGGCACTGGAGAGGGCCTGCTCCAGGATGTGGAACAAGACAGTAACCCCAGGAACCTCCTAGTGAGCCCACCCACCAATCAGCAGGAGCCAGAGCGAATCGTGAGGTCTGTCAGGGTGATAGGAGACACTGAACAGAGTATCACCCTGGCCTGGAAGGCACCTCTGGCAAAGAACACGACAGTGTTCAGTGTCCTTTATGCCATCTTTGGAGAGAGGGACATGCGGCGGATCAATGTGGAGCCAGGGAAGACCAAGGTCACTGTTTATGGACTGCTGCCAAAGACCAAATACATCGTGTGTGTCTGTGTGAAAGGGCTGATTCCCAGGAAGGAGCAATGCATCATATTTTCCACAGATGAAGTGGCCAGTGCGGGAGGGACCCAGAAGCTGATCAATGTGGTCGTCATCAGCGTGGCCTGTGTCATTGCTGTTCCTCTGACACTGGTGGTGTGCTGTGGAGCACTGAAGAGGCGCTGCAAAAAGTGCTTTGTGCGAAAACCCAAGGAAATTCAGGAATCCTATGTCACCTTTGAAAGCCTGTCTCCTGGGGCCAAGGCAAAAGGCGTGGAAGGAGAATACTTGACTAGACATACCCCTGATGAGTCGAACAGGCTGCTGTCTGCCCGATCTAGTGTGGACTCAGAAGCAATACCAAAGATAGAGGGACAACCTAATGAATACTTTTGCTGATAGTAACCAGGCTGATTGTCAGCTTGCCAAATGGAGAGCATGTGGCTGTATATATGACTCTGTGCTCCAGCACTCCAGGCAGCCCCGTCAGTGCTTCTGTCAACAATATGTTCTGCAAAAGGATGAAAGAGGGTAGATGGTGCCCAAGCTTTACAGAAACATGTTGCTCACGACACTTGGAGTTCGCTGTTTTGTACCCAGTCAAAAGCTTCTCTGATAATGGCCTCGTTCTCCTGAACTGCTTTTTATTTTTCCTGTAAAATGAAGTGTGCACACTAAGTGTGAGGACATTAAGCGACATTTCTGAGTGTGTTCTGCTTGGTGTTGGTTAGTACCTGCTCTGCAATATGCTAAGTAATTTCTTCTCAGCTCTTTTGATGTTCTTCTGGTTGACAAACAGGGGAGTGTTAGTAATTCTACTACAAATACCTACGAATTTGAAGACTGAGAGTCTCACTTTTGACATCCCCCATGTTTGCATGAAACATGCATCTTGATGCTTAGTAGATCACTAAATACAGATGCACAGTAACCCTTTCTAATATGTCCAACATAATAACATGTCTGCTCTGAATTTATAGAAATGTGCAAAGGAGATAGAAATCAAGAGAGAAATCCAAATCCGCCCCTAAGAATCATAATAGAGAGCATTTTCTGATTGCATTTTGGCCCTAAACACTATTGCAAAGATATTATTGAACAACGGTACAGCACAAGTCCTTCAGTATTGGTCCTAACTGGCATTTTGTAGCTGTATTGTAATTAGTAGAATAGGTTTTCTATCAGGTGTGCTAGTTAAAAAAATCATGCAGTAGCCTACTTTGCACATTGTGTGTGGTGTTGTAATGCTTTGTAATAATTCTGGAAAACCTCCATTAGACAGTTTTGCATAAATCTCCCAAACGAGCCCTGTCACTGCTGCCTGTGCTCCAGGCGAAACTGATGGTGAGGACCCACACGATCAGCCAGGCACTTGTGACTTGGTCATGCAAATAACTTGCTCCATGCAGAGCAGGAGAATGTGATGCTGTGACAGACCCCTGGCCATGCACATATCAGCCATACCTGATAATGGCCTCAGTGGTGGCAGAGGCTAAGGGCAGGCTTTTGGGTTTCAAACATTTTATAAGTTCAAGAACCCTGCAAAAGAACTATCTAATATTCATCTAAATGTACTTTCATAGTCAGGGTGAGCTAATCAGTCATTTAAGTCCTGCAGATTCCCTGGAATTTGGGTCTAAGTGCTTATCACAAAGTACTTTGCTGATGTATAATTTTCCATTCAGGTCTCTCATGTAGTAATACTGTATATAATATTTTTCCTCTTTGTAATAAATATTATTAATGAAGAAAATTATATATGTTCTGCCAAATGTTTAGTGGGAGAGATCTACCCAAGTTAAAGTGGTAAAGGGTAAAGCTTGCTGAATTGTTTTGAAATGTGTTTTTGTAAATTTATTGGAAGGAACTCTGCTCACATTCTGGATGTGTATGTACAGTGTGGGTTAACAAAATTCATGGGTTGGAATGGAGCCCTGTATGGATTTTGGAAGTCCTTCTAGGAGTTAGGTCAGATTTCTTGACCTGATGGAAAAAACCCAAGTAATTTGATCTCAACATTAATACTTGCAACAGGGGTACCTTATGGTAGTTTCTGATAGGACTCCCTGCATTCCCTATATTAATGATAAAGAACATCTCTTGTACTGGGACAATTTGTATAAATTATTATTGTATACACCCTATATAAAAGGCATGCCACTTCTATCACTGGACTATTTGGATTTTTAGATTTGCAAATAATGTTTTGTAAAATCATGTGTTTTAATACAACATATTAACTGATGAAATATGTTGTATGCAATAGATTTATTACTTATTTATACAGTTGCATTCCTCAGCATTTTTAGTATCTCTCCAAGGTAGAAAAAAGTACTTTTCCAGTAGCAGTTTTTGTGGTGAGTTGCAAGGAGTGCTGTGTGTAAGCCTGATTCCTGCACACATCTGCAGCCGTAACACTGGGCTGTGCAGAAATCAGCCTGCCATGGCCTGGGATGGGTAAGCTGCTGAAGAATCAAAGCTGTCCTAAAGTTCTCCTGTGGTGAACTGAGTGGACCTACTGCCCAAGGACTTTGCCGTAAGTCAGGTTTGCAGGAGCTGACCGGGAACCAGAGGTACTCACTTTTCAGCTGACTGGAGACAGAAGCTGGGTAATTTGTAGCCTCCAGCCCTGGTGAGGAGCAACTCTCACCTGCTACAACACACGGTCTGTCAGCTGGCAAAAGAAGAGGCATCAGCTGGGCCAGCACTGCTGCTCTTTGCTTGCAAGGAGGAGAGGATGGAGGAATCATCCTGTGACACTCACTGTGCATGTGTTACATTTTACAGACTATTGGTTATTTTTGCACTTCGAATAAATAATGATCCCAAGTAGAATAAATGTGTTTTTTCTTTTCTCTTTCCCGTGGCTATTCTCACTGTCTCAAAGATGAAGCATCACAGTTTATCATCGCAACTGCTGCTGCTTCAGAACAAGCCCTCCTCTCTGCTGCATTGGTGATTCATACCAGACAGGCAATAGGTAGAAACTCGTACAAGCTCTCTGTCATCTGGCATTGGTCAGAGGAGAAGCCCTATTCTTGCTAAAATGTGAGTGAAATTTCAAGCCATTAGGTAGGGTGATTTTCTGTTGAATGTGACTTCAAGGCTCTGGGTCAGATTTTCAGTGGTATCAGACAAGTAAAGATAAACACCTCACTGGATTTTCTATTGCTGTTTTAATGGAAGGGCTGTTAAGCTGCATGTTTCAGCAGGGTAAGGAGAATTTTCATCCCTGCAAACAATTTCTGTCTTGATTAAAGTCAATTCTCAAGATGTGCTGTAGCAAACAAAATGAACACCTGAATATCTTTTGGAATTAATGAATTAGTAGCATTTTATTTTTTTATTTATTTGCTGACACTTTGTTCTGTTTAGTTTCCTTTTCCTTTGATTTGCTCCATTAATAATCTCTTTTTGTCAGGTTTTGACCAATTTGTTTCTTTTTGGAACCTTTTTCAAATATTTTGGCATTGTTAAGCAATGTATTATGGGATCTCTTTGAGCATAATGTTCTCTACTATTATTGTTTTAAAACAGTAATATTTAAAATTTCTTCTCAGGTGAGTGTGGGACCATGTCAGAAATATTTAGGAATAAAGTAAGGAGTTTTGCACCAGCTGCCTGGGCTGAGCAGTATGAGCCACTCCTCAATGGGCATTGCATGTGATATACAACAAAAACTAGCTCCTCCTTCCCCACTATCGTTTAGTACTTATTTTGGAAATCAGAGCAGTGTAAAATTGAAAAAATAAGGATAAGGTTTAAAAGAGAAGGTAATCATGTTTTAAAAATTAATCCAAATATTTCTGAACTGTACCTAAAAATTTTTATTATTAATTTTCATACAAGTATCTGCAGTAAAGCAGCTATCAAAATGAGGAAAGTGATCAGAATATAAATGAAATAATGTGCTCAAAGTGGTTAAAATCAAGTACTACAAGTAGTTGAAGTACAAGAAGAAATGTAGAAACACACGTTGAGGCTTTGACATATGTTTTTCCAAACATCTTAAAAAGTGTCCACGTTATCTGGTGAGTAGATCCGAACAAAGGCTAATATTGGCTCTGAATTATAAAGTCTCTACAAATATTTTAATGCAACATATGCATAAAAATTACACAAATTCAATGTTCAGGCAGACTACAATGGGATTTAAGCATGTTGGAGGGCTATAATTGCATTAAGTGTGGTAACTTGCACATTTATTTCCATGTGCCCAGAAAGAATAGGCTAAAATGTCTTTAAATGATAAAAAATATAGGACAAAAAAGTGTTCACATACATAGACATAAACTTCAGGAAAAAAAAAAATTGAGAAAACCCAAAAGTGTCAAGAAGGACAGTAGAACATTTTTCAAGATATTTTAAAAAAATTAATGGACACTGAGGAATAGCTTTGAAAGTATTCCAATAGTAAAATAAAATCTAAATATTAAAAAGGTCCCAAAGAAGCTGATGTCAAAGTCCCTCAGTGTCAGAATTGACTGGTAAAGCCTTTCCTTTCCTGCAGAGGATGGACTAGGGTGGGTTGTGCCCCTTTGTCCACCCTGTGTGGGACTTGCTTCAGTGGTGCAGGAGCTTAGAACCCTGCCAGGGACATTGGATGACTCTAAAAAATTCAGGAAAGACTGCCAAGTTTTTACAGCTGCTGTTCTCGTTGAACACTTGTGAAGGAAGCTTCTTTTCACATCACCTTCCTCTTTTTCAAAGCTGCTTTTTTAAGCTGTACCGTTTGGTGTTATATATAATCACAGAATCATTAAGGTTGGAAAATACCTCCAAGATTAAGTCCCGCTGTTAACTGAACCACCACCATGCCCACTAAACCATATCATGAAGTGCTGCATCAACTAATTTTTTAAGCACTTTGATACATTCACTGTATCTGAAACACCCAACTGCAGCCTTCAACTCTTATGTCCTGCAGGGATTTCTAACACTGAGAGCCCTGGCAGAGGGACTAATTGCAATGCATCTGCCTAGACTTGATTTCTTACAGGTCTGTGTGTGGGTGTCATTTCAAGATGGAGTTTGACTCCCTCGCCATAGCTGGGAGCACACAATGGGTGTCCTTTTGGCATTTGCTCTGGCAATCAGCGCAGCCTCTTAAATTCCACTTCCCATGGATTAGCAGACAATGTCTCTATGGAGATTTATTTTGACAGCTTGGGTTTTAGACAGCTTGTTCTGCATTTTGGCTTCACCCAGGTTGCCACATAATGTTAAATAGCAGCTGAACTGAGTGGACATCTGCTGTCACAATAGTGACCATTAAATTTACAATCAGGCATAAACTGGGCTGAATTAAAAAGGCAAAATCCCACTCCAGTAGGGAACATAAACATAAGGACTGTGGCTTGACGGGACCCTTCGAGGGTAAGAAGGAGAGGCACACTCCAGGCAGGGGTGTGATGGAATGGCCCATTTTTTAAAATGGCACTGGCTTGTATAAGGGCAGCATGGAACTTTCTGGAAAGGGGGCTGAACTTGGGAGGAGCCTGCAAATCCTCCTCCATGAAAGGGAAGATGGGAAG
>JAWWEW010000166.1:8743712-8760102 GCA_035583185.1 Anabacerthia variegaticeps
GCAATTACCTTTCTCTTATATGACACAGCTCTTGCTTGTAGCTCTCCTTCTTGACACTCGATCTCGTCAAACAGTTTCGTGGTCTTTCTTCCATTTGGCATAATTTCGTACTCCTACAGTGGCTAATACTAGGGAATTTTTTTCCTTTACTTCCCCCCCCTTTCTTTTCCTTCCCTGCCTCTCTTTACCTTAGAGAGTGGGTAGATTTGCTAACCACTAACTCATCTGATTTTGATAAGTAATTCACCACTAGTCTCTCAGGTTAATAATGAACCTGCTGAGTACACCTGGAATTTGGAAATATTTAGATAAATGGCCTCTCAAGCAGCAAATAAATATCAGCCTGAAACCAGCCAGAGCATTGGCCCATATTAACACCACTCTTTGAAAAGCCATTTTCAAGCCTTTTAGAAGACAGGTGGAACTGGGAGGAATTCTCATGCAGAAGAAGGAAAACAAAACTTATTTTTTTGTCTGTTAGGCAACTCATTTATTTAAATTAATGTACTTCTAACAGACAACCCTGGATATCATTTTAATTGCTGCATTCTGTACCTATTCTGTGCTGAAAGATCTACATGGAGGGAAACTCACCAGGAGTTTTTACTCTGTATATAAACATGTTAATAAATAACACTTCATTTGTCATGAAAGATTTTTCTGAAGATGTGACTTAGCTGCTACATACTTTAAGGCTCTCCCCATGGTTCATGGAGGAGGCATGTGAAGGTGACAGAAGGGGCCTTCCTTTCAATCAAAGGAGGTCCTTCCAAGGCTGGGCCTTAAAAGACCAAAAGTGAATCCGTCCTGCTGTTCTGCTGGTGCGGTTGGGACAGCCACACCATCCCAATGCAGAGGCCTCACTGGGGGCATGTGTGCGTTAAGCTGGTTGTTTCCTATTGCATTTCCCTTGAATCCCATGCGCTTTATGGGTGTTTCCATTTTTCTTGAGTACCTGGCCAGGATGACTGAACAAGTCAATGATCTGGGTGGACTTCAGCTACTTATCCCATAACAGGGAGGTGTCCCTCTAAAGCTGAACACCACCAAGACACTGTTTTTCTTCTGCTTCTGCTGAAAGCCCTGTAGGTCACACCTAGGAAAACTCCAGGATTTTCTCCGGACACCCAACTATTTTCTAACTGACTACATGATAAGTAATTTACTACTATTATTGAAAATTACACTAAATGTATATTATATATATTTATCTATATTTTATATAGATAATATATAAAATATATTGCATATATTATATACTAATATTTTAATAATGTAATTCTTTTATTAGGGAAAATTTTCATGGCAGATTACAGTACTGGTGACTGTGGCATTTGTCTTCCCAGAGTCCCACACCCATGCTGGATGGGCAAAGGAGTCCCTGAGGCCCTCTGCTTCAGTGGCTGATGGATAACTGGGAAGGCCACATCCTCCCATGGCAGCTGCCACTGTTGCTCTTGCAACATTCTCAGTTTAGCCAGTCCTGTTGATGAGTGTCCCCTCTGCTGCTTAAGCTACACAGAAAGTGCATAAGGAGTGTCTGCCTCAGTGGATGGGGGCTGTTCTGGGGCCACTCTCACTGCAAAAGCAGCAGCTTCATCAAGAAATGTTCCCGGTGGTCAGCCCTCACCCCCCAGGTGGGAGATTTGTAGCTGCTACATCTGCTGTGCTACAGACCAGCAGCCTTACGCCTTCAATCCTGGATCACTGACATGTTTAAATGTAGGGGAGTTGAAAAAAAATCAAGTACTGCCCCATGGGCTAATAAGGAACATTTCAGTTAAAAAAAACCATAAAAATCCCATATGCTCGTGGTTAGAAGCCAGGCACAGCAAGCAATAGCAGCCCCACAGGCCCACTACTCATGGTCTGCTGCTTATTCACAGGGGACAGTCACAAAGTGCTGCATCAGTCCCCAGCAGTTTCTCCACCAGTTCATTTTGCTGATTTGCCATGAAATAAAAGCTCCTGTGGATTTAAGCATTCCAGAATCAAGCCTATGTCTTCTGTAGGTTTACAGTGGCTGCACTACTGCACACACCCTGAAAGCCAGGTATAGCTCTAAGCCACCACACTATAAATATTCTTCTATCCTGGTCCCATAGGTCAGAGTTTAAGTAGGTTCAGGCTAATCTTGCTTTGTGACCCAGCGTCACACATATGGGCAGTGAGGTGGAGCCCCTTTCCAAGGGACACTCCTCTGCAAGATGTAGTGAAGCCTATCTACACTAGATGGCCCCAGGAGAATGCAGAACTCCTTGGAAATAATAATCAAACCCTGCTATTTTGGATTTAAAAAGATAAATAAATTTGGTTACTCAAAATCCCTTCTCATAGAACTACTTAGACTGAGTTTTTCAAGGTGCCCGAAAGGCAGTCAGAACGTCTTATGGGGGAAGCCAGAGAACAGCACTGAAATATTACATTTACAAAAGAGATTGACTTCCAAAACACTCTTTTCTCAGAGAAACCCACAGACTGGCCACAGCTTTATTGCTATTTTCATTACCAATGTGTAGGGATTGAGCTAGTAGGGAAGGGAGGGGTGAAGTTGTTTCAGAGGATAAAGGTGAGATACTTATGCTTCCATGGCAAAACATCTAAGTTCAGGGAGTAGGTTTCACACTCACCATGAGTACAGCCTGCACAGCGCTGTGGACAGGGCTTGGGGCTGGATGGATTGTGCAATACAGCATTATGCACTGACGAATTACAGCTGTGAATTCTGGCCCTTACTGTGGTGTTCTGCCTTGACAAATGCCATTAAAATACAGGAGTACAGTAATTAGGCCTGGTTAATTACTTGTAAGGGCTTGGAAACAGAAGTGGCTTTGGCTCCATCTTCATATTACCAACCAAATAAATATGTCTGTCAGAATCCCCTAGCTAGAGGATAAATGCCAAGAGTGGTCCCAGGGGTGATTTTTAGCACTTGGACACAGACTATGAACCATGAAACATGTCTTCTTTAGGGTTGGGTCCCCAGAAGGATTTATTTCTGCGTCAAGGAAGATTACAGCTAATAGGATTTGCTTCTTGGAGGCTGTTGGCATGTTTGGTGCAAACCCCTGCACAGTGCTTTCTTAAAGGAGAATATGGACCCTGTTTGTCACATTTTATTTCTTCTTCTGGCCTTCCACAAGATAAACCCAACTGTTTCGTCTTGTATCACAGGATGCTCTTGCTCTCAAGACAGCTTTGGAAGGTAAGAACACTAGTCACCCCTTTTGTAGCACCAGCAAAGCAGCTCATGTCTATTTGCCAATGATGTGAGCATCAAAACCAAACAGATGCATGGAGTGACTCATCCAATACTTGACTAGTGCTGGCTTGAACATAAGAGTGAGATTTCTCTTATTTCCCTGAGATATTAGTTGCATACATAGCCATTTTTATGACTTAATTGCATTCTTTATAGGAAAATTGGATGAATAGAGAAAAGGATGGATGCATGGCTTATGCATGCCCTATATACAATACCATATGTTTATTCAAGTGCTTGTAGTCATGCACAGGGAGCTGGTTTGTTAGCCACAAATGTGGTGTGTGACCTGGAGAATTTTCTGTTTTCTTCCTTAGGAGTTTGCTCTGCATGTCTGCACTGCTGAGGCAGATTCCTGCAAACATCCCTCCAGACATCCGGAAAATTAGAATAGAAAATTGTCACCTAACAGAATTGCCTCGTGGGTCTTTTGAGAACGTTAGTGCCTTGGAGTATCTCTGGCTGAATTTTAACAACATAACGGTGATGCACATCAAGAGCCTGGAATATCTGCCAGCTCTGCAGGAGTTACGCTTGCAAGGGAACAAATTAAGTTCAGTGCCATGGACAGCATTTCAAGACACCCCAACTCTGAAAATCCTGGATCTGAAGCACAACCGTCTGGATGTTCTTCCAGAACATGCACTCCGCTATCTGCCCAACCTGACCTATTTAGATCTATCCTCAAATCAGCTTACCATCATATCCAGGGATGTTTTCTACAACTGGCCTGTCTACCAGAGAAGCCAGAGAACGGAGGGGCAGATAGAAGCAATTTCCAATGCCGTTGTGGCCCTTCATGACAATCCCTGGATTTGCGACTGTCGCCTGCGGGGATTTGTCCAGTTTATCAAGTCAGTTGGCCCACCTATTATTCTGATGAATTCCTATTTAACGTGCTCAAGCCCAAAATTCAGGACAGGGAAGTTTTTTCATGAAGTGGAGCTTAATAGCTGCACAAAGCCCCTGACTTCAGCCCTTGACACCAACCTGACAGTCCCGGCGGGGCTAAACATCACCCTGACCTGCTTTGTGCAAGGCAGCCCTTCCCCGGCTGTCTGGTGGACCTATGCACTCAAACTTTTAAGGGCATTTAATGGTAAGCAAAGCTTTTTCATGTTCTTCTTCTTCTTTTTTTTTTTCATTAAAAATTTATGCTCTACTATTCTACTTATATAGGTCTGCAGGCCATCACAGTCACCACAGCAACTCTCAGCCCCTTTAGAGCACCACAGTTATTGTGGTGGCAATAATCCAAATAGTCTTAATCACCCTATGCATCTTAGCACATCTGACCAGCATTACAAGAGCTGCCTCATGCAGGATATCTGTCAAAGATGAAAGGAGCATGGCCTCATTTTTACACAATTATTTTACATGTGGATTTGCAGTAGCAGCTCTTTGCTCATGACACATGATGTAGGAACTATTAATACTATATCAGTTGTACATATTTAATAAAACTGTGGTTATGTAAATATGCTTGTATATTTCCACTATATATTATATACTACATATATACCCACATGCACTATATATTTGTACGTACACTTTTGTATGAGCCCATACAAATATACACAGGCTTGTATGTTCCTGCACTATTCCCATATATTTCCCCAAGAAATATCACACAAACTACAAAACTATGCAGCCCGATTTCCTGTGTCCATTCATGTTCTACCAACTGAAACAGATGTTGTTTTTCTCCCTAAGCATTGCTTATTTATATTCTCTAGTAATGACCTCGTGAAATGAGGTCTTTTCCTCCTAATCCGTCCTCCCTCATATTTATTTTTACTAAGAGCCTTCAATAGGACAAGTTGCTATTTTCATCAGGTAAGATAATCAGGCAGACAGGCACTGCACAGACTCTGTGTGTTCCTAATAAGCCAACTAGCTAAATGGGATAGCATTAGCCCTTAATCCTGGGCTGATATTTGCTTCAATTGCAGTGATGTAGCAGCACTTGTGTGCCTTTCTACAAGCACATGCTGAAATAATTACATACAGGTTTTTCCCAACCTACGCCCTTGTTTGGGTAGCTAACATGTCTTAAAACTGAATCTCACTTCCAGCCCAACACTTCCTGGGTCCATACACATCTTTTTGGCCTGAGCCCCTTGAGACTGACATTTTCCCACACCCGATCTTACTAGTGGATGGAGCACGTGTCTGAAATGCAGGTGTGTCTCCTCAGTGGCTCCCCCTGGTTTGCCCTGACCTAAGAATGCTGATGGCAGGTGGCACATGGGCAGCTTGGCCTCTGTGCACAGCAGCCTTCCCAGCCACCTGTGCTGGGGCAGGGGTCGGGTGCACTCCGTGTCTGCCATGCATGGGTGTCCCAATGTATTTATTGCCTTTCAGAGGGATAACGCGTTGCTGACAAGCTCTGTGAGGTCTGGCACACTCCTGTTGTCCCTCTTCCTTCTTCTCCGGGCAGGGCGGGGCAGGTCCTGCCTGGACCCCATCCCATGCTGGTCTTGGGGCTGCCCAAGGGCATGGTGGCTCACTGCTGGCACGGGGAGGAGCGGTTCTACCTGCTGACAGACCTCTCCTCTGCCCCTCACAGTGTCCACCGAGCCCATCAGCGAGGACACCGTGCGTTCTGAGCTGCTGATCCCCGCGGCACGGCCAGCGGACGCCGGCAACTACACCTGCACCGCCGCCAACTTCTTGGGCAACACCTCTGTGTCCATCCACCTCCGCGTGGTGGCGCCGTGGGCATCCACCACCGCCCGGGGCTGGGCGCCCCTCGCCCCCGCCGAGCCGGGCGCCCACGTCGAGGTGCGCATCGCCAAGCAGACGGTCTACGGCATCACCCTAGAGTGGTTTGCGGCGGCGGCGGCGGCGGCGGAGCCGGGGGAGACCTGGTACACTCTGCTGGTGGGCCGCTACGACGCCGCCCAGAAGGACACCATCTACATCGGGCCCGGGGTCAACACCTACTCGGTGACCGACCTGCTGCCCGCCACCAAGTACGAGGTGTGCGTGGCCGTGCGCAACCAGGCGCCCCGCAAGGGCCAGTGCGTCGTCTTCGTCACGGGCAGCGATGTCAGCCAGATGGAGCAGCGCGAGAAGCTCATCCACATCGTGGTCATCGTGTGCGCCATGGTGCTGGCCGTGCCGGCCGGCATGTACGCCTGCACGGCCGAGGCGCTGCCCGGCTGCCTGGCCCGCTGCCCCAGCGCCTGCCCCCGGCGGCGCCGCGGGAGCCCGGCGCAGGCGGCGGGCAGCAAGGAGAGCACGCTGGACAGCATCCCGGCCGGCAGCGAGGACGGGCTGTGCCGCCCCGAGGATGGCCGCGGTGCCCGGCGACCCCCGGCCCGCGAGGAGCCCGGCAAGGCGCGGCCGCCCCACAGGAACAGCGCCGACCTCTACTAGCGCAGCCCCCGCCCGCCCTGCCGGCGCGGACACAGCGGGTGCTGGTTCTCTGGAAGGAGCGTGCGGGGCTCCGTGCCGCAGGACTGGGCGTGGCGGGGGCATGGCTGTGGTCTGCGGCAGGCTCGGGGAGCGGAGGTGCCCGGGTGCAGGCGCGGAGCGGTGCCCCCGCAGCCCCGGGCTGCCCCTGCAGCTCTGCCGTGGGGCAGCGCACACTGGCACACGAGGAGAACCAGCACTGACAAAAAAACAACCCCCAAACCAATGTCAATGCTTATGGCCAAAGGCCAGAGGTCTCCCCTTGCTCACAGGCGTGTCTTTAATTATCTATTTTTCTTGCTCACAGCTCTGCCCAGTGCCAGCTGCCAGCGTCTCCTGTGTGCCACCTTCACACTCCAGTGTGCCGCCTCCCTGGAATGGGCACGGGAGCTGGGCAGGGCTGTGGTCATAGCCAGCAACAAGTGCTGGGGAGGATTAGGTCAGCACAATGGACAGGTTTTGTTTTACTTGGAGAAAAATCTTTGTTGGTGTTGGTTTTGGGAGTGTTTTGTTTGTTTTGTGGGGTTTTTTGTTTGGTTTTGGTTTGGTTTGGTTTGGTTTTTTTTTTCCCTTTACTCCTCTGTAAGGTTTACGAAGCCCTAAGAGATTCACAGCTTTGGTTGTACCAAAACAAGGAAAACTGCAAGTGCTTACTGAACACCCAGCCAGAGCACAGGGTTTTGGGGTTTTTCAGTTGCTTTGTTTTTTTGTACTAGAGAGAACGGGTGGGCTTTTTACTTGTGTCCAAACATATCTTATAGGACTGTTTTAGTTTCACACTAACAGTGCACACAGGGACACACTCTAACACTAACGCACGCTTGTGCCTATTGCTACACAAGTGTTGTTGATATATTCTTTAAAATTAGCAAAAAGACCTGGTGAAAAATGAATGATTTGTCTTTTGGAGGCAAACACTGAACTGCTGTTTCCCCTTCCACCTTCCCCACCACTTGCACTCCTTTCCCAGGATGGTGCTATGGCCACAAGGGGTGATGAGGATGCTCAGCCTGAACCAGACTGGTGAGACAAGGGGACAGAGGCAGAGCGCATGGTGGAGCAGGGGTTTGGGAGCTGAACGTGCAAGCCAGGCACCTTTCCTAAAGGCAGGCGGATGCCTGCCCATCCTGCTGTTTTGAAACCAAAGCTCGCCTCCTTGCTACGGGCAAAAAAGCTCTAAAAAACACATAAAGGAAACTGCTCCCTGCTTGTGGAGCAGCTCAACGCTGTGATTCTCAGGGGTCTGAGGACATGTGACTTATTAGTTTTCTTTTTTTGACCTCACGCTTTCCAGCACAACCAAAGCACGTGGCCCTTAGACCCACAGCCCTTGTCATATGTGTTGTTATAGATTGTCTCAAAAATAAAAATCTACAGCAGACACCCCAGCTATAAGCAGTGATAGAGCCTAATGTGAGCTTCATGCTGTGGTACTTTGGCTTTCTAGCTGTATTTTGATTTTTGGTGTGTGTTTTCCATGCTGTCTCTCCTCAGGCCCCATGTTTCCTCTCTCAGCGCCTCCTTCTGCTGTAATATACTGCACAGCTCTTGAACAGAGACCCGTTTTGTCACTGCTGACTCTCAGTGTGAATACTTCACAGGACTTCCTAGTCTTGTCAGTCCTTTAGTGTCAAAGCAATAAACACGACAAATTTTCAGAATACACAGATGTCCTCTACTTCATCTCTAGCCTTTTATAGTTCCAAATTGCAAAGAAACCTAAATGCCAAGGAGCTCCAGGGCTTGGCTGCAGGGATGGAGGAGGCTGGGCAGTTGCAGCACATGTCACAGGGGGCCTGGAGGGGTGGAGAAAGGGGCAGAAACGGCCAGCCAAGCTGGGAAACCTTGACCTGAAAAAGCTACCTGTGGAGACAGTGCATACAGATTGAGACACGAGCTGAGGATGGTTGAGGACCAGTGCAGGGCTGTGGATGAGGGGGAGTGAAAAACAAAGCACTGTCTGCAATGACTGGCCTTCCATCCCAGTCGACATGGAGAAAAAATAGCACAGTGTTGAGACTGGCAAGAGCTGCTGAATCATGGGAAGGGAACAGCCAGAGGAAAGACACAACATCCCATCACCACATGTAGAACGTTCATAACACATTGCATACCCAGTGGGCACTGGCATCAGGCTGAACCTGCTGCCTCACAAGGAGCCTTCCTGCCCCCAGGGCCATGCTGCAGTGGCTGCAGAGTACCATGGGTCTGCTATCCCCTGGGCCACATGGCATCCTGCTTCTTAACTCCCCTTCTTCCAGGCTGCTGTTGTCCAAAAACCACATAGCAGCCCACAATAGTGTCCATTTGGTCAGCCTAGAAAGCCATGCCTGCCTGCCTGTGCCCTTTTGGTCACATACCAGGCAATGACAAGGCATTGTTGTCAGCAGAAGCACACCACGCACAGAAGCACCTTTTGCAGGATTTTTTTATTTATTAACAAAAATCCTTGAAGTTGAAATACAGAGTAACTTGGAAAGAGTCTTATAACATAGTAATAAAATATCTTTATTGCCTCTTAAATATAATCTCTAAGACTATAAGCCTGTAATTCCTGTTAAATCTGACTTAATTGAATGGTCTTTATAGGCTTTCCTCATTAGAGAATGAACACTGAATACTGGCTTTAACACAACATCAGGAAGACAGTAGTATAGGGAATAAATCACTAACTTTTGGTACCTCAGGAAATGTTGCAGAACCTGGAGGAGACATAGCTAGCAGAAGGCATGTGTTTGCACAGGGCAGCAGGAGAGGGGTTGGGGGCTGCACGTCCCCTCCCTCCACCCAGCTCATGGCCAGAGGACAAGGATGAGGTGACCACACACAATGCTAGAGCCTGGGCCTCAGGCTGCACTGCCACAGGAGGGGGGATAAGCAAGAAAACAGGGGAAGAAAGGAGCGATGTGACAGGAAGGGGGCAACACTGCTGCAATGGCCCCCAGCTGGGACCCTGATGCACCTCTTGGCTACAGCTGCTGACTCAGCTCACAGGTAACACGAGCCATGGTCACCATCTGGCTTCTAGGCAGATTGAATTGAAGTTAAAACATATAGGACTTTCCCTGTAAGTGGGTAATTTCTTATTCAACCCTAAACTATCCCCTAATAGCTATCTCCTAAACTGATGAAGTGCTGGTGCAAAAAAGGGATCCGGAGGGCTAGGTCTGCTGGGTCAACTGAAATGACGTCTGAAGAACTCTCATGAACCCCTTGAATTAACACAGTGTCCTCTCCTGTTGGGTTTGTTCCCCATCTTGATGTTCCCAGTGCCAATCCATGACAGCATAGCTTCTCTGCAGGACCAGGGCTCAGGCAGAGAGTGCATGGTGCTGCTCCCCAGCCATCCCAGTCCATGCTGCCTTCTCCCCAGGGAATGGAAAACAGCCAGACCCAGCTGAGAAACATCTCCTCAGAAACCAATATAAGGGAGAAACCGTGGGGTAGATCTGGTGAAGAGTGCTCTGCTCTTAGGGGCTTTTTACTGTCACGTAACAGAAAAAAAAACAGTCAGCTGCCCTCCCAATGCCCCCTCCCATTAACTGTTGCCTAATTCACTCAAAAACACTGATAGGACAAACCGGAATATTTTATGGAAACCTAATTTTGCACTCACCAGTCCCTGGAACAAGCCAGGAGAGGTGATGAAATAAATTCCTTGACACCTTCTGCTAGCAGTGTACAACACCACATGATCTTTTCAGACACTTCCCTGACCAACATATGCAACTTTCCAGCACTTGTCTATATTTTTCACTTATCATTTGACTCTCCATTTTACCTTGTCTTCCCTGAGGATTTATTTATGTCTTCCTGCTGGGCTCATCCTCTTTGGGGTGCAGTGTCAGAAGGAGGCAGGACTAAGTGAGAGCTGCTATTGAACTTCTGTGCTCCAATCTTGCCCCAGCTGGTCTAGGGAGGGCTGAGGTGCCCCTCCTGTCTCCTCCTCAGTAGACAAGTCCAGGGCACAAGCAAAGCACAGCATCATGTCAATGCGCTCTGGCAAAACTCAGCATAAGCTGCAGAAAAATGGAGAACTTCTTCAAGCCTGCCTGCTTACCTTTTGGGAACGAAGGTACTCAGGCCATGAGCACATCGCTCCGCTAGCTGTTGCAAAGCGTGTTGCGCCCTGAGGACAGGGCAGCGTCACTGCTGTAGGAGACCTGCACATCGACTCAGTGCTGGTGCCACAGCCAGGCCAATGTCTTCAAAAATGGGTATGAGATTTGAAGTGATGGGGTTTTGGACACCTCAAACACACCTGCCAGACCAGGTCAGAAGCAGCATCCTCCAGGGCCTTGGATGCAGAGCATCTTGTTTGAAAACGCAGGCTCTGGGTAGAGACCTCCAAACCAGGGGCAACCTGAATCCCTATTCAGCTGGGGAGACTGTGGCTGGTGTACTCAGCACCGTGGTCAAACAGCTGCAGGGAGAGAGCAGCAGTGGGACACAGGCTGAAGGAACTGCAGTCACGACTGGACATGGACTGCAGTTCTTCTGTGGGTGGGGTGACTCTGTAGCACATGGTAGTTGCAGAAGATGAGGGGTGGCTATCACAGAGAGAGGCTGCTCTTGGTTCACTGGGTGTTGACAGACACGGGGAAGAGCACAGCACGTAAATACATCCATGCACAGCCACAGTCTGCAGTCTCAGGGGGGCTGCTGAGACCACCTAGATGTGGGGCTCCCCAATAGCTGCATTCCTCTTCTCAAACCTCATTTTAAGCTCTGACACGAGGGCATTGTGGGTGCTGCTATGACCTTTTTTCTTTGGTGGCTTGATTACATGCTTGGGCGTGAGGGAGCCAGACACAGTTGGCACCCTCCACCCTGGGGCATCGCTCCTGGGAGCCAGGGCAGGGGGTGGTGGGGGCAAGGGGGCCGATGGCGGCATGGGGGGAACCTGGATGTTGTTGTTGCTGTTCTCGTTGTGTAGGCTCTTGACATCATCCTCAACGACAAACTTCTCGCCAGCATTGCTGGGCCTCTTGAACTTCAGCCACTCCATCCTGACCGCCTGGGATGGTGGGGTCTGTCTCTTTTTTATGATCCTTCTTACCGGCATGATTTTGTTGGACCGCTTGTTGCGCCAGAACATGGCAGTAGAGATCATGATAGTTATCAGCACCATTATGCCCATGACACCAGCTAGCACTCCTAAGGCTTTCATGGGGTTATCTTTAGTTTGCATCAAAAAGGCGGCCATAGGCCCTTTGTGAAGAGTCTGTAAAGGAGTACAAAGAAAACACATGACTTACTCTAGGGGACAGACAGTGACCCAGAAATTTCATTTGTCCAAAATATGTAACAAGCAGGGCTGATTCATGGAAGTTGTCTCTAAGAAGCATGAGAGTCAAAGAGCCAGTCCAGGGGTGGAGAATTTAGACGGGGCCAGAGACTGGGCAAGTATTACAGTACTGTGAGGTAGATGACTGTTGAACACAAAAGCTTACAGAAGTATTACCACCAGCTTAGGACAGATTCCTGCATGTCACCATAGCATTCATTTAACTTGCAAGAACAGAGGAAGAAAATAATTGGCTCAATTATGGAGCATTGAAAAGATTATGAGAAAACTTCAGATTATAAATTGGCAGTGTAGAAATTAATAGTTAGCAGTTATGTGCTGCATTCTGTTTTCAAGTACTCTTTTACAGACATAACAAAACTCTTTGAGGTAGGGGAGATGAGTATAGTTAAAGAGCTTTGTTTTTAGAAAGAAAAGAAATAAGCAATGACATACACTACATATGGCATATTAAGGACAAATGAATGGCCAGTTCACTTTCCAGGTTAGCACACTGTGCGTCTTGGAGGTCCCCGTATAATTTTGCGGATTTTGCCCTGTGGGTGGAGCCTGGATCTTTTCACACTTTTCCAGTACATGATGGTGGAGATCACCATTGTAACAGAAATGGTGGAAAGGACGCCACTCATGCATATTCCAAATATTGTCCATGGACGCTTCTTGAGGCCTAAAATATAGGATTTTACCCTGGACTTGATCTGGAAATATCAAAAATAAGAGAAATGGTCAACCCTCACATGTTTATATTTGAAAGAAGCCAGTACCTATTATAAATACAGCTGGAGAACTAGGCTGAAGTGTATACAGGATAGAGAGCCTATAAAATAAAGAGAGCTAAGTGTTGAACTAGGCACAGGAGAGGAGGCAGTTGCAATGATGTTGAACTGAATCCAGAAACACTAAAAGAAGTTAGGAAGCCCATATAAACACCTGACTGATTGGGGAATAAAGGGTAGCAATACAGCACATAGATTAGGACCTGAGCTAGAAAACAAAAGCAGAGCATCTCATGACTTTGGTGGAGCTTTGATTCACATCAGCTTTGCTGTTCTGCATTTCATGGATTTTTTTTGTACTTAAATTCCATCAAATTACAGAAATTCTATCCTGGTTTACTTAACTTCACAGGAAACTCAGATGCATTAAGTGTTAGATAAAACCTTGCTAAGTACATGACCTGAAATAAGTCCACTAGTTATGAGTGTTGTGAAGATTTATTTTGTAGCGAGGCACAGATGGCTGAAGAGATAGGACCAACACAAGGAGACAGATGATAGATATTTAAGAAGATGTTATATCTCATTGATGATTATTGACTAGGTATTTGAAAACCCAGAATAAATGGGATGAGAAAGAAGTACGTGTTGCTAGTATGCTACCGTTGCAGGGGGTAAAAACTGATGAAACATTTGGCTTCTTTTAACCCTCTAGTCTCAGCAATTTTGGCACCTGTTCAGAACTTCCAATAAGGAAGAGATGATTAATACCAAAACTAAAACCATTATAGCTGGTTCAGCCTCAATTCTAGTTACTGAACCTGTAGGCTTTGTCTAGAATAAGCCTTGGATAACAACCTTTCACAATGTCTGCATAAAAACATCAGGTATTTTGTAAGCACACAGGGGAAGAATTCTTATTTGTCATGGCCATGACATGCACAAAATAAATGGGAAGAATAACTGCAAACCAAGCCAGGAATGTCATCATCTTAGCCAGCCTGCAGACAGGCTTATGGGAAGTGCATTTTTCACCAAAAAACTGCATTCTCATCTGTGTCATCACTGTGGCCCAGTCAGTTAATACCCAGAACAGGTTTGAGAAAGGTCTGAGCACCCTCTGACAGTGAAAGTTTGGAAGCATTTGAAAAAGTCAGTTGAAGCAGTTTGCCCCAAGCACTACTCTCCACCTTTAAAACATCTTCAAATCCTTGTGTTGATTACTAGCAGTGCCACAATGCTGGGTCAACAAATAGTGCCACTTTGTAATTGCTGAAGCTGTTGTTTTGTCATGAGAAGCATGCTGTTTTTTCTTGTACGTGTAAACCAAAATCAGATACATAATGTAATGAAAGCTGTCATATCTCTGTGGGCCAGAGCCTGGAAGAAATAAGTTCTTTTTTAACAGCCATCAAAGGAGCTAAAATACCACTGCTCACAGAAGATAATGTGCTGATTTTTTGCTGTGGCAGCTTCTCAAGAACCTTTCCTAATGCATGGGTTGCAGTGGGCACAGCAAGTGGGCCATATAGAATATGGACCTAATGAGAGTTTGTGGTTGAGCTGTTCAACCACAAGACCAGCCAAGGCTCACCAGCTATATTTAGAAATCTAAGTAAGTAAGCAAAGCTGTTAAGAGATCAAGCTATTGCGGATTATTGTACATGTGGCACTTAGGGATGTGGTTTAGTGGTGGACTTGGCAGTGCTGGGTTAACAGTTGGGCTTGATGACTTCAAAGGTCTTTATCATAAACATTTCTATGATTCTATTACTGACAACTCGGGCTGTGTCGACTTGAGCTCGTGGATCTGTAAGAGGAACCAGCTGGTTCTGAGGAAGCCACTTCCACATAGGCAGCATTTCTGGGGTTTTGCTCCAGCCTTGTTGCAGGGCTTGGCTGCCTGTTAGTGCCAAGGCACACTGGTTGTGCTCATCAAACCCATTTTCATCCAAAAGAAGTCCAGAGCTATCTGAGACACAGACAATCGCACAGTGTGTAGGGATGATCAGGAGATTTGCTGCAGAAGTGACTCCTGATCCCACGCAGAATACAAGCTGCCCCTCCAGTGCTTATCTGCAGATAAGCAGAGTCCTATCACCATATATGAAAGTTGCGTTTGCATCACTTTGTAATACAAACACCAGAATGGGGCAAGACTTCTCAAATCAAAGCAATCTTTTTTTCAAGTCCATGAAACTGTGGAAAGAAGAGGCTAACTGCTCTGCAAATGTGGCAAAGGCTGTTTAGTGCCATCAACCAGAGTTCCCATGGCTGCAGAGTCAGTAGGAGAGGAGGACATTTCCATGTTAATTCACAGAAGATTTTTATTGAACCTTTCAATTAGGAGAATCTAAACCTGAGACTCATCAGCTATATTTAGAATTCTAAAGGAGTGGCCAAAGCTATTAAGAACTACAGATTATGCTGTCTAAATATGGACTTAAGCCTCTACCCTTGAAGAGGTGTAAATAAACTCCCCCCTGAATTTGCAGAACCTCAGTGTAGTCGAGCAGCAGAGAGATGCCCTCATCAGGCCAACCTTCAAGATCAGGAGTGGGAATCAGCTCCAGATTTCTGAGTGAGACATAAGGATGAAATGAGAGTGGCTTTTTCAGCATATGTTTTTTAGTCTGTTGAGAAAGGATATGAGATTAACAGACGCCACTCAATACCAATTTCCATAAAATCAGACTCAGTTAAATTAAAAGGCCTCTGGATTTTTTAATCACTGTATTATTCCAGGAGAAAAAGGTCCTTTTGGTGTGCAATACTGCTGAACTTAGCCACAGGGCATCCATCTCAAAGGGCACAGTCTTGTGCTAATTGCGATGGTAAACGTTAATCAGAATTAATTACTTACTGTGATTAACACTGCAGGAAACTTCTAGAGGATGCATTCAAAAATATCCTCCTTATCCAAAATCAGTAATATATCAATGCCCACCAAAGAGTGAAACAAGAGCCTTTGTACAGCTGGAGCACAGAAGGATGAAACGTACATTTTTAACAGCCTCAGAGAGTGTCTGTGTGCGTGTGCAGTATCTCTATACCAACAGATTGTTTTCTTCACAAAGTGATAGCAGTGACTGTGCTGTCCCTGGGACGCAGGGAGTGACCAAGGGCTTTGTACACTGGCACTGCATCCCACACACATGCACACTAAAATGTGTTCCTGCAAAAAGATGTGATGCTATTGGATTAAAAAAACAAACCCAAACCAACACAAATCATTGCAAGCAATGGAAGAAGCAATGCAGGCATGTTCAAAAGCTTATGGAGGATATGATATCAGATTAGTTGTCCAGATCCTGCTGAAGAGACCTACTCAAAGAAACAAGATGCTGTTGCTATCTCAGGCTCTGTGTTGGGACTTGACCTTGAGAAGAGCATGGGAAGAAGGGAAAAACTGTGTCAGAGGAATCCATGTCTCACAGCCCTCTCTACTTCCCCTGTAGACTTTATCAGGAGGGGCACTCCCTCTCTTCATGCCAAAACTGTACCTCTGGAGGGAGAGAACAGGAAGCAGAGGGAAATTCATACAAGACACCATCTTTCATCACAAGCTGCTGTTTCTTCAGGCACTAGAAGGAAATCCAGGAAACTCTTTTGTAGGAGGACACCAGGACGACAGAGAAGAGAACTTCTATGAATGGATGGAGTGGTCAGCATAATAATGCTTGGAGA
>JAWWEW010000166.1:8760202-8814837 GCA_035583185.1 Anabacerthia variegaticeps
TTCTAGCAGCTTCCATACCCGACCCTATAAATGTCCCATGCTCCCTTAATAAACGTTCCACTCTGTTCTCACCCCACCTCGAGTGTGGACCGTTCCTTTCTACCCCGGCGGACCGCGTCACTCTTTATCCAAAAGTATCAGCTACTCGATCACCTTCCAGTTGTTCTTCATCAGCCAGTTCAGGGACACATCTTCTCCCCCAGCAGAGGAGGTGTGAGGCTCCCTCCCTCCCCTCAACACCCATGAGCCCTGTACCTTAGCCCTGCATGCTAATGGAGAGGTTACCAGCTTATCTAGGAGGGAAGGCTGGGGGTCCACAGCAGGGACAGTGCCTACATCTACCTGGTGCCATGCACTCCTGAAATGTTCACTGTGAGAAGCCTGGACGCAAGGCAAGGAGGGCAAGTGCTCCCACTGTTGGCTGCGGGCAGCAATTCTTGTCTGTTGTATAAAACCCACCAAAACTTACATTTCCATGAGAAATCAAAGCTTTAAACAGCTTTTTTCTTTTGTATAGATAAGAATGGCTAAATCTCTAGACCTATCACAGAGACCCAGCATGCACAGCTCCTCAGCTCCACATGGCAGAGCCTTGCAGTGACACGTCCTGCCCATGCCGAGCTCTGTCTCCCGCAACAGGGCTGGCTGGCCCCAACAGGCAGCACCACGCCAAGCATTCCCCTGCTAGGGCAGACCGAAGTTCCCTGGCAGTCCTGGTGGGACATGAACTGACATCAGGGACTGGGAGACACTGCTGTGATGCTGATGGCTAAGTTTATCTTGCTGATGAGCACAACTGATCTCTGCAGACACCTTTCAACTTCCAGCAGGCTCTGAGCTGTATATAAGAACAATGATTTGCATGTGCCTCATAATGGTATCAGTGGAATAAGAGGAGAAGGAGAAAACAGAGAAAGATTGTGACAGACAAAGGAGCAGTGGGAGCATTGTGACTAAACAAAGAGAAGGCCGGCTGCTGTCTGTAGGACCAGATTAGCATCTTTGCCTAGTATATGTGTGCTCCAGAGACTGTCAGGCTAATGATGTGTTTCTCATCTACTTTAAAGCCCATTTCCTCCCTGCTGGTATCTAGTTAAAGGCATGGCAAGGCAGTTAACGTAAATAAGAATCATGCAAGCATGAGCTGAGCACCATAAATTGCTTTTTCTTTGGCTGACTTAAAAGTTGGACTAAAAGGAAACTCTCAACCTACATGTGCTATCTTCTTGTTTTGTCTGCTAATAATACTTCGATTATTAAACTCACATCCAAAGTTCTATGTACTTTAAAGCATTTTATACAGTCTTTTCTAATTTTTTCTGTCACTTACGTTGACTTGCACAACTGGTCTGATTTATTTCACTCTGGCCTCAGCTACTTTCCACTCACTTTTTGTAAGGCAGAAGATTGTTTTCCTCTTGTGAATGGAAAAAAAACAAACCCAGAAATTTAGCAGCTAGGTTTTACCTTTACTCTCAGGACTCTGAAGTCCTTAATTTACATTTACCTCTAACAATCAGATCCAAGAAATTCATCTTCCCATCACATTATGCTCCTACCTTTGTGCCTTTACAATATTTCAGATCAAAATCTCTTTTGCATTTGTTTATGTAGAATCCAGATTCACCACAAGGTTCTAAAAACACTCTACAAAGCAGAGCTAGCAAGAAAATCTCAGAAATGGAGCAAGTAGTTTCTACCCTTTGATGCCTCTCAAGGATTGTCTCACGTAAGGACTTTTCTAAAATTTTTGCTTACCTCTTCTGTGATATCAATCTTCAGAACTGCTGTGGTACTGAAGGACGGGGAGCCTCGGTCTTTGGCCTGTACCACCAGTGACCATATGCAGTCTTTGTTTTTTGTGATGTTGTGGATGATGTCCAGGGAACGGATATAGGATTTCAGCTTGATTTCCCCAGTGCTTTGGTCTATATCAAACACATTGGCTGGGTCTGCTTGCATGATGGAATAATCCACAATGTTGTTAGGTTCTTCTGCATCTTGATCTATAGCCTGGTAGGGGAAGTGTAGAAAACAAAGGTGTTATTGTTTGTATCTTTGCCTGAGGACAAAAGGTTTCTGAGCATTCACTTGTGATATTATCCATGCCCTGACTGGCCTGTTTTCATTTAATCTTGAAAGCTATGCTACATTTTCTATTGAAAAACAGCAGGACTAGAGTTCTTTTTGTATAAGTTACTTCTATTTGAGATTAAATAAAATTGGAGGAAAAACTGAACCATAGCCTAACTGTAGAATGCAAATGGCCCGCTGCTGGGGAGCATCTCACACGGTGTGGGGGACAAATGTGAAGTGATAGAGAACAATGAGATTAGCTCCATGCCATAAACTATATCTGCCTTAATTTTTGTGCTGTGGTATTTATTCTACTAACATTAGGTGTTGTGCAACCAGGCTTCATGATACGCATTCAAGTATGTGTAACATAGGATGTTCTGCTCCTTTGCCCGTGAATTTTTATTGCATTTTTTCACCTTCTGTTCCATGTTGCATCAATGAATACAGTTCTACAAAGTAAAGGGAAATAAGTCGTGTGGTTGAGCACAACGGGTGTCAGGAAGGTTAAGTATTCAAAACTCTGTACTTTCATTCACTCATCTTATTTGGGCTTCTTTTGGTCACCGTATAATCCAGGATCCTCCACCAGCTGATGGTTCAAATACTGTAACAGAACTTTATACTTTGCTTATAGAATTTATTTCTCCTTCTCAGCAGTCTGTAAATATTATAATTCACACTTTAATCCATTTGTTACATCCAAATGGATGTGTAAAATAAAGCTGCAGGAAAAGCCAACTTTCAGACATTCATCATGACCCCTGCGAATAAACAGCAGAGCTGGGGCTTTTCCAAAGCACTCTGCCTGGTGACACATGGTGCCAGCTCTCACCTCTATCTTCACCGGTGACCCGATGATCATCGTCTTTTCCTGGATGTTTTCATTGAACTCTGGAGAGTGGTCATTGACATCTAGCACAGTGATAAACACTTCAGCTAAGCTGTATTTCCCGTCTGTGTCCTCTGCTTTCACATAGAAATTATACTTTGAGTTCACTTCAGCATCTAACACAGCCCAGGGCTGGGTGTAAATTATACCTGTTGATGGGTGGATAAGGAACCTGGAAAAGAAGTATGAAAATACTTTTGGGTTTTTTGGTCACTTAATGCATGCTTAGAGCCCAGCTTTGCACCAGGCTTTAAACACTGAAATGCTGTGCCCGAAGCTTGGTACTCTTCACCTAACTCTTGTCTGTCTGATGTTTCCAAATCCTTGGCTCTATCTACTTTTCATCTAGTTCTGTTAGGCTTAAAAAGCAGAGAACTATCTATTGTAAATTGGCCATTTTAGCTGCATTTTCTATTAAGGGTCTTTGTCCTCAGTAAATGCTCAGTGTGATGGCCTTCTCCCAGACTGATTTCCTTGCATTAAACATTAAGCCTATTTTTACCTTCTTCCCCCCCTCCTCAGTTTTAAAGTCCAATGTATTAGATCATGTCCTTCATAAATTAAGATTGATTTATATCACCTGGATAGCTAAGGGAAGCATGCTGCATATCATAGTTAGGCTCTTCACTTCTCAGAATGGGTAAGAAAAATATCTGCTTTCAAATCTCCCAAACTGCCGGGCAAATTATCTTCTCCGAAAATAATCACTTTTCCATAGACTAGTACTGGGATGGAGTGGGTGTTCAGATTTATCTGCTTCAAGTTCAGTTCTACACAGTTGAGACACTGTCAAAAGTGTCAGCCCAAAGCTTGGATTTATGAAGAGATACCAACACAGTGTCTTTTTAAAACCTGCCAGTGCAGGTTCCAAGCAGCAGGCTTTTAACAGATTAAAGGTTTAATATGCCCTTTGATTAATGTATAGGATAACGAAGTACTTTTTATTCCAACTGTGAATGCAATTAAGAATTATTATAAACGGGCAATTAGTAATCCAGAATCTTCAGTTGTTCTTGTTACCCTGATGAGTACAAATACAAGTTTTGATGAGAGCTGTGGTGGTTTAGGTTTCTTGGTTTTGGTCCAGGCCTTCCCTGGTAACAAGGTTATAACTAAGGAAGTATTCTACACCATTCCTTCATGTAATCAGCTGTATATAAGACAAGGAAAGTTTCCTCCCTTTCTCTCTCTTCGTTTCGGATGTTTGGAGGACATCAGGTCTCTCTATTGGCTTGGCTCTTATCTATATGAACTGAGGCCTATCTGAGGGCTGTTGTCCGAAAGCCACATGGAGGTGGAGATTTCTACTGCTTCTCTTGAGGGAAGTTTGGTAAGAATAGTTACTTATTAAGCTTCTCCCTCAGTTTATGAGTGTGTGTATCTGTTTTGTTTGGGTTTACCCATTTTTGTCCTTTCTTCCCTTTTCCTTTCCCCCTTTTCCCTTTTGGAGTTGTTTGGGGTTCTTATTCTGTATATTCATAGAGTTTGATTGTATATAATTGTAATATATGTGAAAATATATATATACTTTTACTACAATTATCTTTGGGTACTTTTTTTCCTTCTCTCTTGGGAGGGGGGAACCTGTGTGGCTGGCAGCTGGGTTTGGCAGGGAGCCAACCCAAACCTCCACAAGAGCCAAGACCCGGCAGAGGGAAAGCTGTGCAAACTCTTGGTAGGAGCCAGTGCCTGTGCTGAATGCCTCCTTAGCACCCAACCCAGCCTGACCATGCAGACAGTACTCTCATCACTCCCATTCTAGTGGAAGAATAGAAGCCCTCCCACTGGTAGCTTGGATTACCAAGGTAGGATTATGAGCATAATGGTTTTTTCTTCAACAGTTAACACAATTTATGTTACTCCAGTACAACTCATCTTTCTACCTACACAACTGCACATCAACTGATGTAACACCTGAGTCATAAAAAAAATGCCTCTAATTGAAATTCTCAAATCTGTGTCAAACTGTGTGTTCAGCAGATACGGAGGTGCCAGGACTAGAAAATCAATCCAGCCTTGCAGAACTATGCCATTACGGCACAAGAAAGGGAAAAAAAATACTTTAGAAGGAGAGAAAAAAATGTCTTATTATGATTTCCTCATTCAACAGCGTAAGAACAGTGAGTCTGAGCATCCCCATAATGCCAATCAGAATAAAGTTGCACTTACATTTTTTTCCTAAATACTTCTTCAACAACCTTCACAAGCTTCTTTGCACCAGCTGCTACATTCTAAACCTAAGAGGTCTGCTTGCATGACATGACCTTTGCTTACTTGTCTCTATGCAGTTAGCAGCTAGCTTAAAGACTTAGTGAAAAGCTCAAAATAATCCATCATGGAAATGCTTCCGTATGTGTATCCTTCTGGCTACAGAAGAGGTTCACCTTTAGCATCTTGGATTTTGGTCTTTGATTGTGCCTCCTAAACCGCTTTTACCTTTACAAGAAGAGTTCAGCTTTAGCTCCAGGTGGATAATGTGCAGAGAAAAACAGATTCTGGGGATGAGTGCCTGAAAAGCTCATTCATTTCCAGTGCTCTGCCCTGCAGCCCCACCACGTCCAGGAGCTGCAGGTTCCAGCAGCAATATCTGTGACAGCCGTGTCACTGATGCCAGCCATGTCTGGAAGCCCCAGACAGCGGGCCAGGGCAACTGCTGGAATGGACACAGTGACAGAAATGTTCTACCCCCAGCACTGTCCCCAAAGACAGGGAGAGAGAGGCATCATTACCAAACCAAGTAAGCATCAGACTCCTATCTTTCCCGACGCAGGACTATTAGGTTTAAATATATAAAATGCTTTTAACCCCCAGTGCAGCTGACCTCGAAAGCTGTAGTTTATATTCTTGAATGCCTTGTCTTTTTGATTTATTTTGACAAGAGTTGAAAGTGAACTATTTGTACAGCCATACAGAAAGGGAAGAGGAAAGAACAAGGGATTATTTTTTTTTCACTGACTTTTCACAATTAGGCCAAAACCTCCTCTTTCTCTTACAAGTGTTTTTCAAATGGTGATTGAACAAATCCTGTATATTGATACCTCAGCTGCCTTATGTCTCTTTGGGGGTTTGTGGATAAAATTCCTCGGGTTCATGAAGCAGATGCTTAATGACCACATTAGTTCTTCTGTTGTTGTTTTCACAGAACTCACAGAGAACATTGCCTAAATGTCCTTGGAAATGAGTAGGTCAAGCATAAGCATGTTAGTTTTCTTTTAAAATTATTTTAAAACTCTGCTTCAAGGTCATATATTTTCATTTATTTACTTATTACTTACAGATCTGCTCCTGTTCCATAAATAGAGTACTTGATTTCTCCCCAAAGCCCTGAATCTGGATCTGTGGCCTTAAGAAAAGGAAAAAAGAGAGTCATTCTTTACTAAAATGCAAAGTCAAACCTTTCTTTTCTCTTTTAAAAACAGACTGTGAAAAACTCAAATGCTTTTCACTCTTCTTGTCGTCACATTTTTCGTGGGGAAATTGCATGAGCAAATACGCAGTAGAAAAGTGTGCAGTCTAACACCAGGAAATGTCACCACCAGTCCCAGAAATGCTGTTCAGATGCCGCCTGTCCCTGGTGCCCGGGGGCTCTGGCAGGGACAGCGACGCTAGATGGCCCCATCCATCCACAGTTCCCTCATCCTCCTTTGGTAGAGATGGAGATAATCTCAATGACATGAACACACTGAGCGCTCTTAAACCTTCCTAATTATCAGTTCAACATTAATGAATATTCCCTAGACAAAAGTATTTACTTTATATAGAGTATTTTTAAGCTTCTGCTTGTTTAATTGATTCAATTTAAAGTAATGCATAACAAGTGTTTCAATCTATAAATAATATTTCAGCTTTGTTTATATTTTAATCACTTTTGTGCCTGTATGATTTTTAGTAATGCAAATACTATGCCAGATGATATTTTTGTTGCATTCTTTTGTTGGCTTTCTGTCTTAGCTCAGGATTAGGAAAGGTATTGATTTGGTAACTATTTCCATAGGTTCTTGTTTCTCTGATATCTGGCCATCAAAATTCATGGTGGCAATGGCTGATTCATTCATTCATCTTCTTGTTTAAATATTTGAAAACTGGAACAATGTCTTTGATTCCTGAATGGTTAACACAACACACCTGCAGCTCTACTGATAGGGGTGGTTTTGTTCTTTGCATGAGCTTGTCAGATCCTCTCACCCCACAATTTTGACCACAACCTACTTTATTTTCTTAAAACATTTTCACACCTGGGATTTCTTGCAGAATTGCCATTCTGAGTGCTTGGAACATCTCAGTTTTTCAAGTATATTTGTGAATCTGGGTCAAGTCCTGAGTTAACAGCACATGACAAAATTTTACACAGACTCCTCAGCTACATTGTCCTGTGCACTTTGGCTCAGAATGGCTAGTTTTCTTGCTTCTGCAAACATTTTTTAAATTGCTTTTCTTTGCACCTCCTAGAATTTTTTATTCCTCTTACCTCTAAGATAGTGATGGTTAGAAGTCTCTGTTTTCTAAAGCTTTCCTATTAGTTTCCTCTAATATCCTTTTCTGTATTATGTTCCACTACTTTTTTGATTCTTCCAACCCTAAAATTTGCCTTCAGCACTTAATTATTCTGATAATTTAATTTTCTTTCTTACTTGTAGCCAGCCTGTGCTGAAGACCTCTGGCAACTTGCCTCCACCATCCTTTCCCGTGAGACCTCTGCAAGGTGACTTTCATCACCCACCGAGTCCCATGTGGCCAGGAGCTTTCTTGGCTTTGTGACATGAGATCTGTTACCCATCCCAGCAGCTGCATTAAAGAGATACAGCTCACACTGACAGCTGGAAATGCTTCTCCAGCACACAGGGCCCATGTAATGCCCTGACTTTCTTTCTATGAAAATGTGAGATACTGGAAAATCTATAGGCATATTTTTTCCCACTGTGAGAAGATACTTACATAGGGATATTTTTTTCCCAGCCATAAACATTTTAATGTTATGTTCCTGCCTTCATTAACTGTTTAATTATGCATTTAGCAGCCAGATTCCTCCCTGAAGGAGGAATAATACCTACTAAGCAGCCATCTTGTTTTCTTTTTACTCTTACTTAAGCAAGCAAATCCAGTAAATCCAATTCTGCTTAGCCATAACTGAATCTTCCCGCTGGACACTGATCTGACTGGGGCTTTCTTAATACTCACAGACCATGTGATTTGTCTTAAAAGCAGATGGCCTTTAATTAAAAAACAAAGTAAATTTGTTATTCTGGAAAACGTTTGCCTAAAACCTTATTTTTTTACAGAAGTGGGGGTTTTTTTAGTGTGGGTTCTGAAAAGGAATTGAAGTTCAGTCTGGAAGCTGAAGAGGAAGATTTGCTACTTGCCTCTGTCTACTCCTTTTAAGGTACTTGAACTGTCTTCAGACACCCAGAAAAGAAAGCATTTCTTAAGGGGCAAGTGAAACTTACTGTAACAGAAACTACATTTGAGCCCCCTGGAGAGTTCTCGGGGATCCTGGCGATATAGTAGTCAGAGGAGAACTTTGGGACATTGTCGTTGGTATCCAGCAAGTGAATCACTACGTCAGCCGTCGAGCTGAACTTCTCTGGTGTGTTCACCTCTATAGCAAGAAGCTAAGAAGAGAAAACCAGGAAATCACTACAAAGCAGCTATTGTTTTGGGGTTTTTTAAAGGAGCTTCCTCTCCCACTCATGGCATGTTGGTGCATTTTGGCCTGGTTGGACCAGACAGCTCAAAATCAGGGAGATGATGAGCTAGGTCAGCATGTGGCCCAGGATACCAGACTTCATGTGACAGATGTGGCTAGTCATAACTAATCAACATGGCTCAAAAAGCCAAAAGAGAAGCAAACAAACACCTATCCCTGGACAGCTCCTAGAACTTAGGGAAACATAAGCACTGAGTTATTTTGAACAACCACATGAATTTAATCAGAAGCATAAATTCTTCCTCAGGACAGAAGTCAGGACAATAACCTGCACCAAACAGGGTAAAGAGATGAGAGAGCTGCTGCCCTGATGTTTGGAAGCAGCATTACCCCCACCCCAAATGCTGGATGGCCAAGCATCAGGCACGTACAGCAGAATCCCATTTCCCAAAGTTTGTAAGAACTCCTACTACCAGGTTACTTGAGGCTTCTACCCTCGCTGTCTCATGCTGATTAGGACTTTATTAGAGGTTAACACTAGTGACATGCCTAGCTGATTCCTCAGCTGAGGATAGCTGGCACTGTTCAGTTAGCAAGTTGGGTTCTCACGTTGTCCCTTAATGCACAGCTAATTGATGCAGGGAAGAGCAGCCACCAGAGAGAAGGAAGAGAATAACCCAGGCATCTGCTGTGTGGCAGTTCTGTAGGCAGCAGGGAGCTCTCACATCCCTACTTGGGAACAGACCCAAGCAAGTGTTTGGTGAGTCACCTCCAAAGCCACAGAAAAGCACTTCTCCACAGGACTTTAGCTACTTAGCACAGAATGTTTTCTCTCCTGCTCTTAGTCTACCACAAAACAGCAGCGGTGTCTCTGCTGTGTCTGTTTGCTCCTTACTGAGCAAAATGTGCTGGATTTAGGGAGTGCTAGTAGGACGCCTGAGCTGGTAGAGCTCAGGTGGTGTGTGGCTGAGCAAGGAAGAGCAGCTTCAGCATCAGAGAGACACCAGGACCTTCACAGCCTCCACCCAGGTGTCTGTCCCTGTCAGGTGTGTGCATCCCACAGAATCAGCACTAGGACATCAGCCTTGGGCTCTGTAGGGGCTGAATGCAAATGACTAACACCACGAACAATGGTCTAATGTTTGGTTTCCATGCTTGGGCACAGACTTAGTTAACAAAAAGTAGGCTGGCTCTAGAAAGCTACTGGGGACAGCACACCACTAATAGACTAGTGAGCACGACGCTAACTGAGATATGAGCGGCTCAGATGAAAAATCTCACTGTGAGGGTTTTAATTGCTGGCTGGGCACTCAGCCTCTCTCCCACCATGGCACAGCTCCCATGGGCAGGCGGCAGGTGACAGTCAGCAGCAGTGGCTCTGCTGACTGGCCTGCAGACACAGGCTGTGCTCCAGTCTCTGCTCTGCCAGACTCGGAGACATTTGTATCACCTCGAGGTGACATGGCTTGGGGAGTGTGGGGAGCAGTTTAAATAGACAGGGAAAAGGCTATCTCAGTATCATCTCCTAAGGCTGTTCCTGCTGTGTGAATATTTATAATGATTTGAAATAAAGTGTGAAAGGGTACTTGAAGAAATTAATCTCGAAGGATTGCTTGCAGTTACTGCAGGACACATCTGCTCTAAAAGACAAGCCTGGTCACTGCATCTCTGTGCTAACTTTTGTCTTTGGGAGTCTCAGGTGGTGCTAGAGCAAAAAATTTTTGAAGGGACAGTCTTACAGACATCAGCAAAAAAAAGCAGCACAGAGATAAAAATCTGAGTGCTTATTGAGCATGTGGAGCTATAACTCAATTTTAACATCTGCAGTGAAATAATCTTTGCTGTTGGAATAAGTCCATCTTAGAATACCTTGTGGCAGCTTAGTATTTTTGCTTTGATTTCTACACCCATTTTCTATTCCCTCTCCTTTTAGCAGCCACAGTCCAGTTATGTCAACATGCTGACATCTTCCTTCAGGGAGGAATTTCTGTCAGCTTACTTGCCTGCAGTGTCTTATGCAAACCTGTATTGTTTTTTTTTATACAGAGAGAAAAAAAAAAGTAGCATAAAACTATTACTTGGCAGGACTGCGTATCAACATTTAACACAAGTTCCAGAAGAGCAAATTGATATGCAATCTTAAAAGTGGCAGGTAAACTTTTAAAATAGAGTTTGATTTTGGCAATTGGAGCTAAGTGCAGCCTCATCTGGTCTCAGACTGGAGGAGATGGGAGCATCTGCGGAATGTCCAGGCTCCTGCCAAGGCATGATGTACTCTAAGTGGAAGGAGGTGGAGGCAAAAGGTCTGACCCCCAAAGCATGTCAGCTCATGACAAAATCGGACAGCAATATCTGGCCCCTGCGATAGAGGAATTTGAGATCTAAGAGGCGAGGCTGGAAGTACATGAATTACCGTAGCTGCCATACCTTGAGAAACCCACTCGAGCACTTAGCTGAAAATGAAGGAAGTCCTGACTACCACCTACATTTAAGAGCTGGACCTAAATGGAAGATAGATTTCTCCAGTAGCCTTTGCTTCAGGAAGGTTTTCAGTGCATCTCCCAACCAAATTACCTTTAATTCCTCTCTGGCATTTTGCTCTTCAAAAACATACCAGAGGAGAGGGATCATTGCTTACAAAAAAAAAGTCTGACAATAACTTCTCAAAGCTGCTGTAAGATACACATTAAATACAAATAATAAAATATTTCCTCCAAAATTCTAAGCAGAATGACTACATTGTCAAGTAAAGCTGGGTAGGAACTAATTTGAACTTTTCAGGAAAATGAAGACAACAATTAGGTCTTTATAAAGTATTTGCTACCATATCATCCAGTTGCACCTTCTCCATTTGGAATCTAGACAAAGGCTGCACTTTTAAAGCAAAGTCTTATGGTCTCCAGCATAAATAATTTCTGAAAATATTTCTCCAGTAGAATTAATTTCATGAAAAAAAGAAAAAAAGGAGGTGAATAACTGCTTAAGGTACAAAAATGTATACCGTTTTTCCTGGTAATTAATTCTTTTGGTATTCATGGCGATCACATTAACTATTTTGATTTCTATTAGTAGTCATGAGGAGGCCACGTATAACTCCTTTACTGGTCTTTTGGTAGCTTAACCTGAATAAATGTGTGCTTATTATAATTAGTTTTGGTAGCTCTTTATGGCCCTTTCAGAATCTTTCACTTTAATACAGTAATGATGCCTCATATTTTTGTAGCATCAATAACCTCTGAAACTCAAAATGGCTAAGGAACACTACAAGAGGGGACATGAAACATTCTGCAGTGAAACTTACTAAGGACACAAAGCAAACCATATAGGAGTGGGGAGAACAAAATTCAGGAATTTTAACTTCAGGGCTGTGCAAAAAATTCCACTTTCTGTACATTACAAAAGTAGCATGTTAATACTCAATTAGATATTTTTGGCAATTTTTCTTTTAAATGGTTATATGATTGTCTATGTTCAGAGGCAGCTGACACAAAACCAGACCACTTAGTTCTCTTGCCACAAGCCAAAGAGAAGGTGATAATACAAGGTTCCAGCTTTTGGATGAAAGCTGGTTCTTGCACAGCTGGATTAGAGCATGGGTGAGCCTTAGATCAGCCTGCAAAAGGCCATATAGATAGATAGACTCTGGCAAAGGTAGTGAGCAATTTTTGGGAATTATCTTCCAGTCAGCTGTGGTCTTCAGCCTGCCAACATTAAAAAGCATGATCATGAATCAAATTACTTAGCACTAAGCAGGTAAAGTACTGGCTCCAGAGAAATCAAGATTTCATTCTGTGAATTTATTATTGTGAGAGCAGGAATAACACCCTCAGGTGACTCAGAGCCACCAACATGTACAGTTTTCACAGAGAGATAATAATCAGCATTGTGCTCTGACTGGACTAAATCAGTCCACAGACGTATCCATTAAACCTTGTGAAGATGATGAACCAGAGGCAGAAATGAGTTTCCCTTATGTGTAATATCATGTCACTGACAATGCATCAGACAAGTCCAGGTGGATGAAGAAGCTAAATAACCTCAGATACAAAAATCATCATACACATAGTGTATACACTGACAAAGAGGACCTGGAAAGCAAAAGTACCTTGAAGGTTAACACCTTGAATTTTTCATAGTCAATAGCAGCAGAATTTTCCACTATTATTGTAACCTGAGCCTCATTCAGGACTGTTTGAGGAACCA
Source organism: Anabacerthia variegaticeps (assembly GCA_035583185.1). Taxonomy (NCBI): domain Eukaryota; kingdom Metazoa; phylum Chordata; class Aves; order Passeriformes; family Furnariidae; genus Anabacerthia; species Anabacerthia variegaticeps. The sequence continues at coordinate 8,773,018 of JAWWEW010000166.1, forward strand.
CTCGGAAGATACCACCAGGTCCAACAAGACGAAGGTTGAATTTAGCATTGGCTCCCTGTGAATAAAAGCAGATATAGCATTTTTTTCAGTGAATGATGCATTTCTTACAGACTAGATTGCCCTGTTTCTTCAAACTATATAATATGAGAATGTGTCTTACTGCTTAAAGCCCTCTGCTCTCCATCCCCTGGGCAAGAGACTGCTAAGAAGCTTAGCTGTATAATCCCTCCAGCCCTGGTCACAAGACAGACACAGCTTTTCTTAAAATAGATTGACAAGCTTGGTTATTCTTTCAGTCATAATGGAAAAACCCTGCAGCTGGATTGGCTGAGAGATGGATCTTGTGGCAAGCAGCTTGGGCTTCATGCCACACACTGTGAACTAGTGCAGGTGACAGAGGTGACACCACGTGCACATTGGCAGGCGAGTTCTTCCTCTTCTTGGTTCCTGCCAAGGAAAGACAACTGAAGTGCTCAAGTAAGGGCAATGGAACCCTCAAAAACCCAGTCTCATAGAATGGTTTGGGTTGGAATGGACCTTAAAGTTCACCATGTCTCAACCCCCCTGCCATGGGTAGGGACACCTTCCGCTAGACCAGGTTGCTCAGAGCCCCATCCACCTGGCCTTGAACACTTCCAGGGGCTAGTCTGTGTCCTAAGAACTCACAGCCTGGGAGTTCTTAGGGATGATCAAGATGCAGAGTCACAAAGATAAGCAATTTCCAAAGAGAGGTGGTACTCTACATTTTGCGCTGACTGGATTAAGCTCACTCAGAGTTGCAGACACAACCTTTTGGAAGTTGATGCACTTTGAGGGGGAAGAGAATCTCCACTTGTGCAGAATAAAATCTTACACACACTTGACAGCTCCAGGTGAAATGAGAAGCCAAATCTCATTACACAAATAAATTTTGTAGCCAGAGAGAACAAGGGAAGCAGCAGTAATGCAAAAGGTTACCACCACTTGTGTACAAGTTGGGGAGAGTGAGCCAGAACCAGCTGTGCAGACTAATTCTTTTAAACCAAACTGGATGAAAGAGAAAAGATGAAATGGTAGTTCTCATATTTTCACCCGACAGGGAAGGTGGGCAAACAAGCTGAGCCCACCACACTGAACTCTCTGAGTTCACCAATTTCTCAAACAATATTATGTTTACACTGTGACAAACAGACAGATTCACTGCCTGGCTGGTGACATGTTCTCCCACTAGCATGAATCTTCAGATGAAAATTTTCTAATAATAACTTTCAAACAGGACAACTCTACTTTCAGTTGTATCACTGGAGGGCTTGTTATGAGCAGTTCTTGATGCAGCCCCAGCTCATGTCAAGAGAAAAAGTATTCAGCAACAGTCCCTTAAGGGAGTCAGAATGACCTTGGATCCAGACTTGGTAGTCTGCGTTGTTTGGTCACATAAACCCACCCCCAGCTACAGAGGTAATAACAGGCTCTCTTTTGCTGGACAGTAAAGCCAAACACACAAAGCCAGAGCTCCTGGACTATGGAAAATAGTGCTAATTGGGAAAGTGGACAATTTGACCACAAAAAGTCCTTTGCACTTGGGACTGTACATGACTATAAGAAGGGTGGCACAGGATGGGGAGAGAACTGTCTCCCTCCAACAGCTGAGCGATTTCTGCTAGTGATGTCCACTGAACCCATATCTGTTCAGAGCAAAACATGCTGCTGCACATCTCCAGGCAGACAGCCATGGGACACAGGAATGACTGAAGGAACAGCCGCACTGAGCCTTAAGTTCTGTCTGTCAAAGAGGTCTGGAGGAGAAGCTTCTGGCTAATTTCCTTGCAAGTAAAGATGTAATTTCCATCAAACAGTAGGCCTAAACTAGACCTTGCCCACAGCTTCCTCCTCCTCACCTGTACCATCCACTCCCCCAAAAGAAAGAGTCACTAATAGCTGTGACAGAAACAGACATGTTTAATTTTCTTCTCAATATAGTCATCTTCCTTGAAAGGGAAAACTTTGTATTCTCCGCCTTAAAAGAAAAGCAACCCATCCCCTGTAGAGTGATGCCTTACACTGCACTAGAAAGCTTCCTGAGGAAATGTATACAGTGTATTTATCAATGGTTTCTGATTATTTTAAAGCCTAACTTGCATCCTGAATATTTTGTCAGCCTAGATATATATTTTGTCTCTAAATAGAAGAGTTTGGTTTTGTTTCTTTCCTTCTGCAGCAGCATCCCCTGTGACAATGGCAGGGTAGATGTAGCACTGCTTTGAAAGCACTCATTTATCTGCTTGCTGCAGAGCAGCAGCAGGGAGGGGGAAGAAGCCAGTGGGTTTGATAAAGTACAATACCATCAAACCCGCACAATATTGAGCACAGTTACAGAAGAAAGCTCTTTCCAATAGTAATACAGTTCTCAGATGCATTAAGCTTTTTTCTTGTCACTACCTAACCTCAGGCTAACTCAGATGGATGTCATTCATACAGTATTTAGCTTAGGGATCCCTATAGGAACCTGTAGTATCTACAGGCATCATAGGTCAGTTAGACATCAGGATGAGATGGATAAAGTCTTCTTTCCTTTCCTTTTACCTGGTTAGAGTTTTAGTCTGGCATAATTTTTAAGACTACTTAAAAATATCACTCCAGTGGGAATGATTCATCAAAGCATGCACTGCAGACCCTGACTGTTACATAAGGGCCAGAAGGACAAAATATTGTAATAAAAATAATGTAAGGGTACAGACTGTATTGTTTCCTGCAGGGGCTGGAGAAGATACAAACAGCAATTGCACTTGGCGTTACTAAAGTGATTGGAACCTCTAAGTAAATCTCCAGAGAGAATATATTGTTGGACATTACACTGGAAACAACTGAATGTAACCAATGTTTAGGGGAAGTTCATAGGGGCTGTTAAACTTCAGTTGCCACAAGAACTGGGCTTCAGGTTTAGGACCACCCTTGTCATCCACATAACAGTATATGACAGACTAACTATACTTCTGCGTCCAGGCTCCGTGTAGTATTGGACCCTACAACTACTTTGTCCATCCTCAGCTTTTGGGGAATGCAGGTGAAATAGCTGAATGCCTAAAATGACATTTCCCCATCTGACAGGTCTTTCTAGTCTTTGGGAAAATAAGACAGGAAAACTGAAACTCCACACAGTTTCCATTTACCTGATCTGAATCATTGACTGTAATCTTCAATCCCCTTAAGATTTCACCCTCTGGGGGATGCTCGTACATGGTCAGTTCAAATCTGTTCTGGGGACCATTTTCTCCATAGAACGTTGGTGGATGGTTGTTGAGGTCAACCACCCGTATAGTCACCATGGCAAAGGTGTGCTCAGAGATGTCACCTTCCTGACTGACTTCTGATGCCTGCAGCAGGCAAGAGAGACAAAGAAATTAGGAAGGTATTTTCTCTTTCCTCAGATTCATGTTCAGGCATTGTTCCACATGTACAAATCACCTTAACACACTAGCTTGTACAAAGATTCACAGACTTATATTTCTCTAAAATCTCCATCCAGTTCACCCTGAAGTTTATGATGATTAGAAGATTATGGTAATAAACCAGTCCCAATAAAGCCCTAGTGCCTAGTTTTGCAAGCTTGGAAACTCACCCTAGGTGAAAACAGGAGTCTTAAGACAAATAATCCAAGAGAGGCAAGGTAATTGCTTGCCTAAAGTGTTGACAGAGTAGAAAAGGAAGACAATGTTTAAATTTACTGTGGTACCACAGGTAGTTCATTGACACATTGCTGCAAGGAGTGCAGCCTTGAATACTGCAAGAAAAACTGTACTTGGGGTACTTGGGTAAATATTTGAAAAAAGAAAAAATACACACCTTTTTTTAGATTTAGTGTCTGATTTATAATTCTAGAAGAGCTTAATTTAAACTGGATATAGTTTGGACAGACAGCAAACCTAGCTAGTGTTTTTCTGAACTGAAAGATCAAATCTTTCTGGGTTTCAACAACTCCAACATGTACCCTGATTCACTGGATTGAACCGAAGATATTTCTTCTGCCAGGATAGAATCTCTGGCTGGTGTTTTTGTAAGAACAGTTATCTCTAACATGCCTTTTTGCTCAAAGGACTCAAAACCAAAGGCACTGTTTCTCTGAAGATGCTGATAACTGAGGTGCCTGTCACTACCTACACTGGGTAATACAACACCCTTTTGGTTCCTCAAGCAGATTTTGTAGCCTGCACAAGCTCTGGGTCACCACATAGATAATGAGGAGATCAGAAAAGCAGAGTGAACAGAGGAAGAAGTGGTGCCCGAGTTTAACTTAGACCATGAGAACTCCTCATCTCCCACGTACAACATGCTGCTTGAGCCCAGCAGCAAGCAAGTGTCCTTGGGGATGCTGCACTGGTTCTGGCAGGGTGCAAAGTCTAAAAGCTGTCTTTAGACAATATTGTCCTTACCAGGAAAACAATATGAGTTTGCTGAAGAAAACTGATACTCTTCTCAATTTAACTTTACATTTTTAAATACATCGTCTTTAGAAACTGCTTAAAATAATGCAGTCTGTCACAGGGACACTAACTCATCAAGGTGTTGCTCACCCAGGTGTTGGCATGTATTGGTACATGGCTGATCAATGCCTTAGGAGTGCATGCTGATATGACATTGCATGATCAGTCCTGGTCCTATTACTAATCATAGATTTGACAGTTACCTATCTCATCATATGGAGGTTACCAGACATTAATTCCCAGTTAGTAATAAAATCTGGAAAACAAAGAGAACATGTATCTACATACTGTAAAGGATGCTGATTCTCTAGACTTGGAGATGAAATTAGGATGACTTCATTTGAAAGGAGTAATTTGAGATACTAAATAGGCCAAGGAACAAAAGCAATTTGTTCTGTTTTATAATACCTGGCACTGAGCTCAAATAGTTTCTAAAACAGGGAAAGTCAGCTATACATTGAACTATTTTAGACAATCATGCCTATTCATGGCATAGAAGACCAACAGTCTTAAAGTGGCCACAGAACATACCTGAACTTTTAGTTCATACACTTCTTTCTTGAGCTGATTTGGGCTTTTTACCACAGATATGGCTCCAGTTGTGTTGCCAATTTCAAACGAACCTTCACTTCCTGCAATAAAACCAAGATGCTCTAGTTACATGCCACACTTTATTTCTCTGAAACAAGCATGAGTAATCAACTGTACATTTCATTAAGCATACCTCTCCACTTTTCAAAAATGAAGCATTTCTATGACTGGTCACAATGAGATGAAAACACAGATGAGGGCTAAAAAGAGTTTCCTCCCCTGGGACAGGCTCACTAGAGTTCTGCCCTTATGGGCAGCTGTTATCACTTTCCTCTCCCCACCCTGGTCAGGTTCCCTTCAAGCCTCAGCCACCAGGCATGCAAATTTTGTATTCATTTCTATTATGCTGGTTTTTTTATATGCTGGTTTAGACAAAAATAGGCATTTGTCATTGTAACTAACAAATGCATATAAGTCTCTCAGAAACATGAACATTTCTCTCACTAATATCAGCTAAGGTGAGAAGTCTGACAATGTGTCTCAAAAAAACATAGCCACTCTTTCTGCAGACAGCATCTCTGGAGAAGCATCTTCTGGTCTTAAACATTCAGTTGTTAAAAAAGGCTCTCAGCAAGGCTGTCCTGAACAAAAAGGGTGTTTTGGAGTATCTAGGCTAAAACCCAAGGTTTCTGCATGGAGACAGAGTCTGACATGGGCAATACAGGGCTGCAGGCTGACTTTGCTACTGCCATCCCACTTCCATCGATCTGAAGAGCGAGCAGTCCCAAGCCACAGCCCCTTGAGACTGGTACATTTGCACTGAAGCAAATGTCATCTTGCAGAGAGGCAGCAGTGTCTCACCATGATGTCAGGAGCCATCCTGGCATCACAGCCAAAAGCAGGCTGGTGCTCAGGAACGTGACCAGCTGGCTGATCAGAGGGCCCTGCCCTGACCTGCCCTGCTCTGCCGCAGGGCTGTGGCCACTCCTGCACACTGCCTCACGTACAGTATTGGCCACAACCTACACTCTGTGGCAAAGTCTACCATTGAAAGGAAAAGAGAGGAAATCCATTCAAATAAAGGAGATGAAGACTTCAGAACTAAAGGATGATGACCTGAAAGCCCACTCATTTTTCTTTTTTTTCAAACTTAATTCCAATACAGATTTTGAAACCATTCAATAGTATCCCATTTTGCTAATACCTGCAATAACTGTAACTTCATTAAAGCACACTAGATACAACATTGAACAGATATTGATTCATACAATGGCCAATTATTAAGATACATTGGACTGGAAAGTATATGCTGACTGAGAAGAAGCTTAAGCCAATAGTGGTTTCAAGCCACCACACTTCACATTATTGTCTAGTTATCTCAGGGAAATTGGTAACTTGACTATGTAGCAGTATATGTGTTCCTTTGTACAGCATGTTCAGAGGATTGGAGCATTTTCTGTTATTATCCCACACTCCCTGGATATCAAATGATTATTAAGAACAAATAATTTCCTATTTGCTGTTAGTATTTTCTTGCCCTTTAACAACCCAGCCTGCAGGTATTGGAATAATGGCTTGTCACAAATAATGCTAGTGTCTGAGGTGCAGGGGTAAAAACCTGTTGAGATCTTTTGTTCTCTGTTTCTTCAGCTTTCTATGCACTAAAGCCATATTCCCTTCCCCTCTTTCCATTTTGCACAAACAAAATCCTTCATTAATGTGCATAAGGAAAGCCTGCTCCCTGTTAACTCATGTTTTCTGCTACTTATCTGTGATCCCCTTCCATCTGCATTTCCCACTCTTTCACAAATACTTACTTTTTTTTTTGTCCCAGAGAACCCTTTTGGTCCTTCTGTACTTTCTTTGAAAACCTAATATTTTTTCTTGCTAATCTTATATCCCTTTGACATTTTTCTGGTTTTTCCACCTTCACCTATTCTCCTTCATTAATTTCTCCCTTGTCTGGCATATTTTCATCCTACTTATTTGCTTCTACTGCTCATTCTACACCTTTCTTTTTACCTTTTCTCATTTTCCATCTATTGTCTTTTGCAACCTTTTTTTCCCTCGTTGTTTCTACCTTCTTTTTACCTATCTATTCCTTCACATTAAGAAGAAACCTTGGCATGGGTCCCATCTCACACCAACACAAAACTTAGTCACAACCCTCTCTGTTCTTTCTAGACCTGGTTGTTTAGATAATGTAACACAATGAAACTCTTACTCCATAGCTCTGCAACTACACATCACATTTCTCTTATGAAGTTCTGGGATCTCTCACACCTGGGAATTGGGGTGCCCAATGGGGGTGCTATGGAAGTCTTGTTTTGGAGGAAGAGAGAACAAACAAAACTAAAGCTGTAGCCTGGAGTTTAGTTGAGCTAGGTTGTTGACTTCACCAGCTAATGAATCATCAATTCAGCAAAGTTTCACATTTGTGCTATCAAAAGATGTGTGACAGATGCTTTCAGAATAGCTGATGGAAAGTATTAATCTTCTGTTAACATCTGCTTTCTTTCACTGCAGTGTACAGCTAGTGTTGCTTCACTGGTAAATATAATTTCTTCCAAGAAATCAGAGGTTCGAATGTTTAGCCACTTTATTCACAATATTAATAAAGATTAATACCATTAATACTCTAAATACGATGTCTAGGTCTCCCAGTGAAGTCTCTCTCTATTCCCAGATTACATGATAGAGATGCTCAGTAGCACTGATTGCATTTCCCTTTATGCTTTCTGAAATGACAAGCAGGCTACTGATGCCTAACAAATCAGCAATATTAGCAGCTCCAAGCGCAGTTCTGTGAAGGAGATACTAAAAGTCACTGGATTACATCTTGGCTATTCTCTGGTAGACAGGGCCCTGGAGTTGTTTGAGGTATCTGACATTATTTCATGAGATTTTGTCTCAGCTTTATTAAGTTCTAGCATATCCTATTCTAATTTAATGTCAGATCTAGTTTTGAGTGCCCTTCAAATTTCATACATGACAAGTCTACTCACCGTTCATGATGCAGTAATGAATACTGTTAGGCTTTCCTCTGTCTCCATCAAGAGCAACAACAGTAAGGACCTCAGAGCCCTGGGGAGAAATGGGAAATCACAGTCTATGTGCTGAGATTGGAGCAGCAAAATTGCAATTGCATATTAATAAACTGAACTTCTGTAAGTCTGCAGTGAGGTGCTGGGGGCAGAGTGGGTGTTTATGCTGTGTGGGGAACACAAAAAGGGCCATTGACCCACCCAAGTGCTTGACTTTGCAGAGCAGGAGCTGAATGCTGATTCTTCGACTAACTCTGCATTGTTCCTACATCAACAATTTTAGCTGTTCCCAGTGATGTTCCAGTCCATGCACTGCATCTCCATGCAAAGTGTGGACACTCCTGCTGCTGCTCACTCCCTATGGACCCGCTGTGTGACCTGCCTATGCCACGCCACTGGCGGCACTGATGGCAGAGCCACTTGCTCTGGTGCCTGGGCATCAGCTGCCCCGGGAGGGCCAGGGCTTGCTGCAGCCTCAGGACATGCCATGTGCCTGCCAAGATCAGTGCAAGTTTGCCCAGTGCCCAGACCTCCTGTCCTGTTTTCCAATTCAGCTTTGGGTGGGCATGGCATCACTCCAACAGGCTGCTCTGTGCCCACCGCTGTGGCTGTGAAACAGCTGCAGACCCCGTGTGGCCACAGGGCTGAGCAGTTGCAGGAGCAGTTGGAAGCCGTGGCTGTGGACACCTGCCTTGAGCCACTAACTTGGATTAACCAATCTGAACCCCAAGGTTTAGTTTGGGCCACTACCAAAATTCCCTCTGGTCACTACTGTGTACGCTCCTGCATCACTGTGTGCCCCGTGTCTACACAGTGTGCTGAGACAGAGGCAGCTGCCAAGGGGTTGTCGGGTCAGTTTGGTCCTACCTAATCAAGTTCAGACAAGCAGCAAAAGCAAAGAGAGATCGCAAGGCAACTTGGCCCACAGAACATTTAGAGCATAAAATTGTAATGAAAATAATGGTGATTTAACTGCCCTTAAACCTTTACTGTCATTCTTTCTATGCAAGTAAGGTGGCCATGGGCCATACGTACGGAACTTGTGTGCTGGGGACTGTTCACTCATGTGACTATTCCTATCAGCTCAGAGGGGTAATGAATGTTATGCTAAAACGTTCACCCAAGTGGCAACGAGCTGTGTAGTTCATGCCTATGAACTAAAGTGTTACTGTTTGGGGCTGCAAAAACAGTGAACATTGAAGTTACTGTCAGTTAATCACAAATGGCAACAAGGAACATTTTCATGACAACACTTGAGTCATTTTTTCAAACGAGAGCAAGGTTCTGTTAGAGCAACTAGAAATACAGAACTGTATTTATTATCATTTATGCTGGAAGCAGCAATAAAATCTGCCTACTGGGCAAAATACAGTGCAGTTCCTTTGAAGGTGACAGAGTACTTGTAAATCCTGACAACTCCACCAAGGAGAAAAGAAACAAGTTTACAAAATTAACACCAAATGTGCAAACATCACTAGAACTGGCTTTCTCTTTGTGGAGTTCATTCTAATAGCAAAAGCCACACTGGGAAGGACCAACTGGTGCTTCCGTCATTATTTCATAATGGTGTAAGTTATGAGCTAAAGCTGGATGTAATTAACATTTATTGACTCCCATTTCCATAGTAAACACTAACTCCAGTGTGCACCTGATGGTTATTTCAAAATCTATATGTAACTATGCAGAATAAATCAATATACATAATATCATTGATTCTAAACACCTGCAAAGTACACCAACATTACTTCTCTGCCCTGCTGAAACGTAACAGTCTCTGCAGTGAACTGCAGTATATAGTCCTGCAAGGGCTGCAGTACACATTGCAGCTGAGGACAGAAAGCAAAGACATAATCTTTCCTGAAACTCAAGGGAAGACCAGCTGAATAGTATGCAACCACACTGCTAGACAGATCAACAGCCCAACGCTGGGTAATTTCACGGGTAGATACTGTATCTTGTGCCATGTATGAAGAAAATTTTAATTAAATCTTACATATGATGGTGAAAGCTGACCCATACACAATATCATGTCACGGTTAGATATAGAGAAAACTCATTTGTTTGCAGCTTCAAGAATAACAAGTGGCTGAAAGTCCCCATTTGTGAATCGTTCTCCCTTAGGTTCTCCCTGCTTGATTGATAATCTGGTAGGTTTTAGGCCTGGGAGGAGTTCCTGGCCCATTCTGCCTAGCCAACAGTCACTGAGCAGAAAGCAGCTTGCATTTTGGGGATGTGAGGGTTGCTTCTCCCCAGGTGATGTCCATGGGACTGCACAGAGTCTGGAGCACTTGGGCATAAATTCTCCCCACATCTTGCACAATGAACCACGGGTATCAAACTGATCACAGATAGAAAATAAAAGCACTGTGAGACCACACAGCACACAGATGCACAAAGGCTTCCAACATGATGTGTTCAGGTGAGATAACTGGCAGCCTGCTTAAGCCTTCAGCCAAGTGCTTCTGGAGGTCTGAACTATGGAAGAGCTCTTAGTCACTGCCTGGGCTTAGACCAACATAAATGGGCAGAATCCTTTGAAACTTTAATGACAGTAGAAGGAAGCCTTGCCTGGCAAATTCACAATAGATGTAAATATGAACAAATCTGAGATTTCGTCAACTCATTTCACCTATGAGTCATATCAGAGTTTAGGTCCTATTTCCAGTAAGACCTCGGCTAGAAACCATGGGACCATCTTAGCTGACATGGGAAAGGCTGCACAGATGAAAACCAGTACTTACTGCGAGCGTATCCTCATAGACATATCCATAGTAGGGAGTCCCAATGAACATGGGAGGCGTGTCCTGAACATCCTCCACATTGATAGTAACTGTTGTTGTGGCTGAAAACACTTTATTGTCTCCCCTGAGCTTCCCACCACCATCCTAGAAGAGAAATCATCACCAGATGCCTGTGCTGAAACATGTCTGCAAATCAGCTTATGGCATTGCATGGACCTCATGAGCCTTCAGAAGCACAGTTCCAGGAATCCTTTTTCTCTCTGAACACACCAGTTAATCTGTGCTGTCCTATTCCCTTCTCTTTTCTATTTGTCCTGTTCCCTCTCTGATTAGGAAGACAGCTTGCAGTATCTCATAAGTAATTTTTACATTAAAAGTGATTGGACCAATATATGCAGTAATCTTTTATTAACAACACACAGGACAGGGAATACAAATTTTTGGCAGGAAAAAAGAATGCTAGAAACCAATGCAAAAATTTAGTGACTAAGGTCTACATCTTTTCATCCCATATATAGACTTGTCATAAACGCAGGACAATGCACAGTAGCAAAGTAGTGCATTTCTAGGGGGAAATACACAGTACTCATGCTCAAAGAGTCTTAGGGATTCTTGTGTGGTAAAGTGGGAGAACAGAGGAGCTGTGCAGGCAAGAACTGTGAGATAGTCACGGTGTATAAAGAGTCTCTGGGGACTTGACTACAACCAACTCTGCATGACTGATACAGCAGAACCAATTAGGAAGATGACTTGCAATTTCAGAAGCTTGTAACACCCTCAGTCTCAGAGCACCAGCTGGAGGTCAGTAGTAATGCTGGTGTACACGAGGGTGAATTGTTCAATATGTCTGCAGTACCAATTCTAAAAATTCCATTTCTTGGAAAAGATACACTCATGTTTTTCCTCCTTACCACCCCAAAGGCAGCACTGAAGCCAAATTTTGTTACTTCTCCTCAAACAAACCTTGGCTAAATAAATACATAAAAAGGTTCATACATTTTTCATAAAATATGTGAAACTCATAACTAACAGCAAAATTGTCCTCTTTCAACCCGTGCGAGTCTGCTTGTGTGACAGGGCCCCACAGATCCTGAAAGACTTTACTTCAGAATCTATAACGTTTAAATGCCTGTTATGAATCTTCAGCCAAGTCACAGGCACAGTGCTGCTGGTAATGATGGTGGCAAGGGGGGATGTGCAGCAATATTTGCAGGATTTGAATAAGCTCCTGCCATGGGGAAACAGAGAAGTGAAAGAAACACCCACAGATTTTTTCAGAACAGAAGTCCATCCCTTGTGCTGTGCTCGGACCAGCTGTGCCCTGTGTCTTACTGTGACCTGACTGTCTGCCTGGCTGGGGTTTGCCCTCAGGGCGGTACCTCTGTGCCCTGGGCAGAACCAGGGACCTCTGGGCACCTGCCCTCGCTCAAAAGCTGATGTTTTCTGAAACCAGGGCTACTCACAGCAACCCTTCACTTCTAGGTCACTCTCAAAACAGGTGACACGAATGAAATGTGGGAAACGCACTCCCAAATCCTCCAGATGTAGTTCAGCAGCAGACACCGGTTACCTTTCCTCCCTCACTTTTCCATGTTACCCTCCACCTCCAGATGTTACAGAGGGAGTGATTCTGCTGCCTGAATGTACAACACTGTACTCACACTAATCAGCCCTGCTCAAATACAACACCTCACCTCCTCCAGTTTCAGATAAAAGCCTTATACCTTGGCTACGACAACTGCAAAATGTGTTCTTGATTTCTCGTAGTCCAGGGTGACCCCTGTTTTGATGCGCAGGACACCACTGTGACGGTCTATTGTAAACTTATTAGCATGGATGTTCTAGAAAAAAAGAAAAGAAGAAACAGCAAGAGATTACAGGTATGGAAATAAGATTGCCGTAGGGATTCGTCTTTTATTTCATCTGTTAAGGGAGAAGACTAGAATAATGATATGGTTTGGGTGAATAATGTATTTGATGAATTCCACCTCTGTATGTTTATGAACAATTCATGAACCAACCACGAGTCTCTCATTATTCAGAATAAATCAGTTACCTCAAATGTAGATATTTTTAATCTTTTAGTATTTCACTGTGAAATTTTAAACACAGTTCATTGCATTGAAAGAGGTTAGGAGGCTTAACAGAAAAAACGATGAGGGGAAAAGGAAGAAGAAAAAAAGATGTCATCCCTTAGTGTTTCAAAATTCTATAGGCTTTAAAAAAACCCAAGAAAGGTACAGATTATTGTCAATAGATTTTTGTCAGTACAGTAGTGGTTTGGTTTTTGTGATGTACAAACAAACTCTAAAAGAGATCTGATATTCAAAGAGGCCTAAAGAATGCCTCCCTCCTTTCTTCTGAACTGGAGATATGAATACAAACATGTCTGTTCTGGTATCCATACACAGTGGGCACCGCCAGACAATCTTGGCCATTTGAGTAGACATCACCACCTGCCTACATCAGACTTGAGGTTTTTCCTGTGCAACTTGAGAATACTCAGAGACTGTGCCAAAAGACAGTGCAAGATTTTTTCAACAAATACACATCCTTTTTGCCACACAAATATGTAAACTAGAGAGAGAAGTTTGAAATTGCTGTTTCTTGGTTCATAGTCTATCAGTTCACTGGAGAAAGCCCTATGCAAAATTGAATCCTGCACAGACTGTATTCTAAATGGATCATAATTTGTGAAATCAAAGCTAAATTTCAACAAGGTACTCAAGGTGTTCTTTCACAGTATGCTCCAACTCTTAACAGGATTAGCTTTAGTGTTATGTAAATATCTTCTAACTTGTTTCCATATTTGTGTCCAAATTAAATATTGCAACAATATTGCAATTTGCCTTTTTTTTTTTTTTTTTTTTTTTTAGTTTTTCCCCATTGCCTCTTGAATAGGGGAAACTGCAGATAATCTGGATGAAATTGCTTGTAGGAAGAAGGAATTTGAAGGATATAATGCAAAAAGTTGCCCTTTTGGAATGCAGAAGGTCTGTAATACAAAAATTCAGGTTTCAACACAGAGCCCTTTCAATTCTTCACCAGTGGGCAGTAATGTCAAGCTGGTTTCAAGCAGTCACAGCTTTGTCAGTGAGAAGACTTAGTGCCTCATATTTCACACTGGGATCCAGGTATAAATTATGCACCAGCCTGCTACACCAAAGGGCACATTTGGGTTTCCAGTGCATTTTGCTTTTTTCTTTAGAAATCCCATAAGCATATGAGATTACCACCTAATCTTGCTCTCCTTGTCACTCTCAAGGAAGGGCCCTGCCACACGGACTTCTGCTGGCAAGCACAGAAGTGTTAGTGGCAACTCCAGCTCCCCTTCCTACCTGCTGGACTGCCCTTGGCTGTTTGCAACCAGACCTCGTATGTTTTATCAGTGCTTGTTTCCTTGTGCACAGTACAAAATTGGTCCTATAGGCACTAGAACAAGCTCGGCCCTCAAATCTGATTTTAATCTGCTTTCTGAGATCTCAGTAAATAAGATTTTTGAAGGTACAGACAATACCTTACCTGCAAGAAGTAGGTGATACTTCCTCCAGAACCCGTGTCTTTGTCTATTGCCTCAACCTTAAAGATACTGCTGCTGGAAGGAGTGTTCTGTGACCAGAAAGAGTTACCAGTCACACAGAAGTAGAAAACCAGGTGAGTTAGAAGAAATGAAAAATGAGCATGCAAGGAGGCAGAAAAAGAGAGTGATGGTAGAAAGAATGTAAAAGCACTGAGGGAAACAAAATGCAGAAAGAAAAGAGGGAAGAGGTGGAGAAGTACAAGGAAGAAACACTTTGTGGAATAAAAATAACAGAAAATCTTAGCTAAGACAGAGTGTATCCTATTCCCATTGTAGTCAACTCTAAAAATTCTCAATGGCTCACATCTTGAAGCTTACCGCCAAAACAGCACACCTTAAGTACCTACAGACTTATTCCCTAAATTTGTAGTGAATATTAAATATCTACACTAACCCTAAACCAAAAGAACGCAAATTTGTCCTGCACATCCTGTTATTTTACTGGAAACATATTAGTCCCTCTTTACATCCTATAGAAGTATACTTCCAGTATGCAAAGGAACTTCACCAACCTCTGGGACTTCAACTATGTAAGGTGTATTGATGAACTCTGGGCTCTCATCATTAGCATCCATTACAAGGATCCTGACTTTTTCAGAAACCTGGAGTAGAATACAAAGAACATATTATTACTCAATTTGTTTTTCAACATGTACCCATTCATTTGCCTACTAAGGTGTAGTCAAAGGCAATAACAAATTGTGTTGCAATAGAACATTTGTGCACTACTAAAAATGAGCACATGTGAAAACATACAGAAAATCATATAATCCAGAAGAATTTTCTTTGTGGAGAACACTCAGATACCTCCAGACTAAAGAAAAAGTCCCAGAGATTTTTATAAATTACAGATTGGGGCTGATTTTCAAGGGTTTTTTATTTCTTAATGGCATTCAAGATACCATCACACAATTTATGATATTATGTAAGACTATAAGAATTAGTGCTTGACAGCCAAGAGCATTCATTAATGCCTTGTTTGATATCATGATATTCGGTTAATAGCATGCATGATCTGGATGCACAAACACATTCTACTAATATGTAACAAAATACGTGTTTTTCTTGTAAAAATTCAGAAGCAAATGTATTCGACCAACAGAGCTCCCTGGCTGTTTGCAAGTGGACATGTGGATGTAATCCCATTATTTCCTGTTTACAGAGATTGCCAGGGCAGCTGTGCCTGTAGGAGCTGGCACCTCCCAAGCATTTCTTCTAGTAATCTCAATTAATTTGTTCAGAATGAGGAGGAGCTCTAGAATTATCCAGTCTTGTGGATAGTAAGAAGGTCCCACTTTTGTGGCATCTCTAGTGATGAAGCTTATGTCCTGTTGGCAGACAACTATCCTGGCTGTGACAGCATCAGCCCATAAATCAAAAATGCCAACAAAATTTGTGGAAGTAGGACTGGATGCTTGTGCAATACCTCAGATAAATCCTTAATGATTAGACGCAATCAAAGCTTTATCCAGCAACAGACAAGAAAACTCCCACCGCCTTAGCCTAAGCAAATCTTCTTAATGTCATGCTGGAGAAACACTGTGGGGGTGGAGGGACAGTCGGCTCTTGGGTGCCCAACACTAGTTCCTTTATTATCATGCATTTCTCCAAAAATTCTCCAGATTTTTCTTAGGCACTTGCAGTGAAACTTCATAGGAAGCTCCTGCAATTCTACAGGAATTCTACAGGCCACTAAGTCAGTCTTTCTGCTCACACTGCATTGTAATTATCCTCAAATGATTACAAGGAGATGGAGTGAGACTTGAGTTACTGTGAGTTCAGAGGCTCTTCGAACAGGAGGTAAATGAGATTATGTTTTCTGATCAAATGACGTAGTCCCTGCAAGGTAATTTAATAGGAGGAGGTATTTGATTTTTTTGGGGATAGACAGTTTTACAAGCTACAGTATAAATACTTACTGTACTCAGGCCATCTGAAATACTGACAAAAACTTCAATCTCATCTTCTTTCTGCAGATCAAGAAAATTCCTTTGTTAGAGAGATGGTGTTGATTGGAAAAGGGACTGCAGATTTAAATGTGTCTGGGCAGGTATATGAAAACAACAACTAATACCACAAAACAATCAGCACAAACAAGAAAGACCTCTCAGAAGCTCCAGCTGTGGGCATCTTGGACTATCTGTGGTTACTGTCAAGACATGGTTGATCAGAGTAACCCCTCTGCTCTGCTCTGTAAAGTGCTAATGAAAATCAGTCATCTTTTTCAAGAAACATTCCCTAAAAAGACACAGTTGGTTCAAAATTTTTCCATCTCAGTGTACAGCATTTTGAAGGGTTTACCAAGTACTGTGTACCCTTCTCTGTGAAGGAGATGTGAAGGGTTCAATGCCTGTGTTCCCAGAATAAGGCTGCCTTTAGGCCATTGTTGCTGGGAATATCCTTGACCCACAGGGTTACATTGACTAAAGGGTTATGATGTACTAGAGGAGTGTCCTGGAATGCTGCTTACACAAATCTTCCTCCAAATGACAGGAAGGTCCCCTGCCTGAGGATTTGAGGACGATAACTGTCCTTAAGCTCTTGATGGGGTGTGGGTGGGGGAAGATAGAAATAAAGAATAAACTCCCCTTTTGACAAAAGCGTGACAGACAGCATCTGAAAAGTTTGATAGCAGTGTTAGTGACACAAGTAGATTTTCAACTGGAAAACTATGTGATGAGTGAAGTATAATGTCTTAGAATGGCAAAGTATATTACATGATTCAGGGGCAAATAAGCTGGCATTGTTCCCCCAAAACAACAGATCAATTTAAACTGAGAGAAATTCCACAAACACCTGTACTGTGGAATCTGACTGTACCTCTCTGTCAAGCTCCTCGATGAGTGTAACATTTCCAAGGTTCTTGTCAACAGAAAAGTAGCATCTTGATCCAGCTTCATGGGTCAGGTCATATGTCACAGGATCTCCTTCTGGATCAGTTCCATTCAGAGTGTAAACATGGGTACCTGAAAAATTGACATTCAACAGCATTTCCTTGTGGTTACTTCAATCAGTGAATATCTCACTGGTCTGTTCCTTAGGAACTCACCTACCTTGTGTTAGGCAAAGGTTTTCAATTAAACCCCCTTGCTGGGAAGTATGGATAAGCAGACGGTTCAATAGTTCTGATGACCCCTTTTTAGCCAGCTGGTTAAATCAAGTTGATTAGTGCTGGTTTCTGTCCCTTCAGGCCCTTTCCCAATGAACTGCACCCAGGCCAATACTGTTCACATCCACACGTTTACACAGGTGATAAGCTCTTGACTAACTGCTGGCCCGGGTGAGCCAAAGTGGTGCTGTTGTACAACTGGGTGACAATCTCAGCAGTACTGAAAGGCTCTCATGGATCTCTGCTCTGTGGCAACAAGAAAATTGCAAAGGAGCAGACAGAGAATCTGGCAACTGAAGTGAGCTCTCATGCAGGACTGGACCTAAGCTCTGGAACTCAGGGAGTGCAAGAACATTTCCAGACTTTATCACTTTCTGAATTAATAGATTCAAAACACTTCTTTCATACTTCACTCCCCCTCATTAGTTTTCTCTTATTAAATTCTCTACTTGACACACCCACTCATTCTTATACCAATGAAAAAATTTTCCAACTCATATATTCCCTTCTGATGTATTTCCTTCACAACCCGGGGAAAAGAAATTGTTATTTCTATTTTTAAACATTTGAGATGTTGGTGCCAGTTTTTCCAGTAAACTGACTTTGTGTATCATAAGTGATATTTCCTGGGGGAGTTATAACACTTTTTCAAAACATGGTGAGAGTGTTTATTAGTTTGTTTTTTTTTTTAAATTGCATGTCTGTCATTTGACTGTGCATTAATACCTTCATCCAAATAATTTCAAGCACTTTATAAAAACAAGTAAACTGAACCTGAAATATAAAACATTATTGTTGTTTCCTTACAGTCCTCTGTGCCTTGGGTCAATTACCTGCAATATTTGAGTTGTAGAGGTTAAGCACAGAAACTGTGCTTGACATCTAACAAAGTCCCCTGCACTGGAAATATTGCATTCGTTAATAGTGAGTTTTGTTCATGCATGCAACCCAAATATATGATAGAAGGATCCCTGCTAAGAAAATTAGCGTGAAGTTAAGGAAGAACACTGTTAAAGGGAACCAAGAAGACTTCAGTTTTAAACTACTTTGGCCCTGAGTTTGAGGGAATTTTAAATTCTGAACTCAAAAGTCACAATCTTTTTCTCATCTCCTCTCTGCAGTGGCAGTGGAGTTTTTCCCTGACCAGATCCATAAGCTTCTATTTAACTCTAGGGCTTTGACTGGTGCCCTGCCCACAGCACTCACAGGTCAGCTTCTCAAATGTTTCTTCAGTTTTGCAAGGCAACCTTTCAGGCCTCATTTGCTTATTCATTGGCATGTAAACTGTGAAGCTGCTCAGTGAGCTTAATGGACATGCAATGTCCAGGAATCAGTGGTGGTATTTAGAAAACATAGATGTCTTCTTGGCATAGCAGAAGATTATGCCAAGCTGTGTGGAATCTGTGTTCACTGATGAGCAAACTCTCTTATGATAACTACCAGTGAAATATTTGGGCAACTTTGTACAGAAAAATGTTCATATTGCAAAAATCAATGAGCCCACAAGAGAACAAACAACAGACCCTGTTATGAGCTGGTTCAGCCAGCCAACAAATAGTCCAGATTTGCAAAAGAAGTTCTCAAAACTACAAAACACTTTCCATATTTTTCTTTGATTTTTACGACCAAACAGAGCAGAAGATAACAATACGTCTGTAACTGTGATCTCTGAAAATTATTAGGCAAAGATAACGAGCAGTATGATAAAACTTCTCTGACTGTAACAATTGAACTGTGTAAGTACAAGAAAATGCAAGGAGAGGAATAAACTTGGACTGATATAAAATAGTGTCCTGAAAGGACATGTGCCTCCTGGTATTGCTGTCTACGTAAGAGACAGAAATTTAAAGACTGTTGAAGGTTCTGCATCATCAGCACTGAATCATTTATGCTTGTTTTTCAAAGGCTTTGTCTTTATATCACAGCTGGTGCCAAATGGAAAATTCAGGTGTCAATTGTCAGCACCTCACTGACATAGTTATATAGACAATGCTTTTCTGTAGCCTTTTTTGGTCGTTAGTTGTTTCTACTTCTTAGTTGCTTTTCTGCCATTCTTACTAACTTTTTCTGTCCCTTTAACTCTGTATACCACTGCCTATTCTGCCTCTTTCTAGCTCACACAATGTCTGCAGCAGTGCTCGTTGTGCAGTGGAGAAACAGGATGGCCACCATATCTGGGGTCTCCTGGAGCCTGTGGGCAATGACCAGGCACAAAGTCTTAGTCCTGTGGCTGTCCTGAAATAACAATGCTGGCAGTACCCAGACTACAGACCACTCCTCAGGGATTGCAGGGCTGGAGTAAAATAGGCTGTGAAAGATTATGTGAATACATTTGAACCAGGGCTTGTTCTTCCAGTCTCACAGTTTTCTTTCCTACATTTTCTAGGAATTTTCTTATTAGGAAAACAGGAATTTTCTTGCTGTTAAATGTGAGAAGAAACATCAATATTGGTACAGACTGAGATTACTGAGGTTTCTGAGCAAGTGATGAAGGACAACATTGATCTTTGCACTGGACTCTTTGCTTTTTAGCTAAAGCAGATACTTCATTTTTCACAATGCAGAACATTTGTGTGCCTTTTCATTGTGGATCAAAATTTATTTCTAACTCATATAATAATTCCTTATTTTTTTCCAAATTGTAATTCCACTGCAAGTACTCTCCATATCATTAACACCCTCAGGAACACTTCTCAGCACAGTGTTAATGCCAATTAAAAATCTTTTCTCAGTGTGCTGCCTCTACTTGCTGAAAAGGAAATAAATGGAAAAGACAGCTAAAATCTTATCAGTGAATGCCACGTAAACAGTCTCTCCCTGTCAGAAAGATATGGGAATAGAAGAGTCATTACTGGGGATATGGCAAGTGCCATGTAAGGGCCCCAGCTGGAAGAGCAGGATGGTCTGAGTACCTAGGGGACAGTGCAGCAGCCAAGGAGAGGGGAGTCCTAGGGAGCTACTTGCTGCTTCCTGATACGGCTGCTTCCCAGGAGCCATGCCAGGCTTTCACTCTGTTTTCCTATTACATCTTAACAAGTCATTTGCTCTCTGCTCCTGCCACTCGGGCTAAATAACTCTCCCATGATGCCATTTCTCCATTTTACTTCATTTCTGACTCAAATTTGATCACAGCCAGCCTCTGCCCACATGCTCTGGGGCTGGTTTTGCCCTCTTACTGAAGACACGTTCTCCCTTTCTTGTTGTGAAGCACTCAGCAATCAAATCCCCTCCCCATCAGTTAAACAAGCCAAGCACATTTTGGACTCGTGCTTAGTCCTGCCATTGTTCTTTTGCCACCACAGCTGACATCTCTTAATAAGATGCTGAGAGGGACATCCATGGCCATGTTCCCAGGACAGGATACCTCTGTTCCCAGTGTCACAGCAAATACCATCTTGCCTGGGGTTACACGCCTGCTCTCCACCTGTCTTAGCCAAGGGACATTTCCCCATCAGGAAAGGAAGTGGACAGTTAACACAGAGCCTACAGATGGCTATTTTACATTCCAAGCTCACCCCTAACAACGGGGAGCTCAGGTTCCTGGAGGATATGCACCAGACATCATGGGTACCTCAAAAACATGTCCTCTCCCATTCACTTCCAGCCACTGCTCCTTCCAGAGCATGCCCGGGCTGGGAAAGCAGAGACATGGCCAGGATCAGCAGCTCAAAAGCCATGGCTGCTACAGCAGCAGCCGAAACAGGCCCTGCAGCTGCAAGTGCCTGCCATGGGGAGAGGGGATATGGCAGCAAGAGCTCAGGATGGGGCCTGAAACGTCACACCACGAACAGCAGCAACCTGTCCCTGCAGCACCCACAGCAACAAATTCCAAGGAGAAGCCATTTGAGGGCAATTTTCTAATGTTTCTGCAGTTTCTGTCAGAAGAATTAGCACAAAATTGAAGGCTGTAACACCTGCGAGTCCTCAGCGCATCTCTGCGCAGTGCTTGGCTTCGTGGGGGGCTTCACTCTGTGCACTACTCACTCTGCTGCAGTGGTGCAGCAGGCAGGCTGTGCATAACACCTGTGTTTGGTAGCTCCCAGCTTTCTTAGGGGTGGATCAAGGTGCTGGGAACAGGGAAGGAATGATAGGTACCAGAGGGAACAAGGGGATCTCTACACAGTCAGCTGTGACTAACATGAAGACACAAAGACCAGGGGTGTGTAGGAATGGGGGAAGCTTGAAGGATGAAGTGAACTGGAGGGGTCAGTCAGCCAGTGGTAGGTAACTGGTAGCTGCAGTTTTGATCAAAGAATTGTCACTGCAAACGGGCTTTTAATGGAAGTGAGAGGGGAGTGCCCACTTGGGAGCAAGGGTAAAAACAGAAAGGAAAATGCAGGGATAAGGGACATGCAGGGATCTCCAGAGCACTGATAATGCTCGGGCTTTGAGAGAGTAATGAATTTAGGCCTTCAGAGTATGCTTCAATCCCCTGCCCTGCAGCTGTTCCCAGTCCCACTCTCTTCCCGCTATGAGGGCTTACAGGGATTAAGAGGTAAGATGAAACAAACAACCTGAAATAGCATCCCACTCATGGCTTAAGACCTCGATTAGGAGCACACACACATTTTGTATGTACACAGGTGACTCTCTGCAAAGAGCTAATTACCCACCTTCCCTGCCAAACAGCCACGAACCACAACTGCTATTGCAGTTTATAACTTTTCCAATTCCTAAGTCTGGCACTGGAAGGAGCTGCTGTCCTGGCCCTTCTTACCTTGAGGGGTCTCATGCTCTGCAGGAAGAAATAGGATCTGGGAATCTGCAGATACCTTCAAGCATTCACACAGAAATAGTATTTGCTGTTTTTATGATAACTGCCAGTACAATGTATGTAACTTGGTAGACAAATTACAGCTATCTCTAAATAAGCAAAATTGGACAAAAGGAAAACAAGGTCAAGTTAAGGATGATATGAGCATAGTAATGATTTTGATGTGTCCACTACAGTCACAAAGAGAATCCACTGTCTCCTTTCAGTGTTGCAAAATGTTGCATGTCCCTTGCCTACAGATGCCTGGGAATATAACTAACATACCACTTTGCCAACTGCTTGCAATCTCAGCAGGGCCAAAGACTGTAACATTTATGGAGGTTCATTAAAGCTGCTGTCCATGGCATTGCTCAGGTCAGATACCAGCTGCTACCAAGAAAAGCAGCCTGCCCATGACTCCAAATTTTATGTAAGGACAGAGAAGACCTAATACCAACCTGCCCATTTATGGAGTACATCAGCCTGAATGAAGCCATCCAGAATCAAGCATAAGGAAGTTTTACCTCCCTTGTTTTGTCACTGGTCATCCTGCTCAAACTGAAAGATGAGCAATGGAGTGTGGATACTTGGAACTGCACATGGAAATGGAAGACCAGATTCCTTCTCCTGCGTCTGGAAGAGATTGAGGCAGAATGATGAAGAACAATAGCCTCCTCTGTGGTGCCATACCCATCACTGGGGCCACAGAAAAGGGCCAGCCTGGTAGATGTTTAGCAGGGACAATGTGTGAGCCCTCACAGCTCTGGCACGAACCTCTGACTGTGGTCTCATGTGAACACTGGCCATCTTGCACTGTACAAAGCTGAATGCACACCCAGCACTGCAGCACCAAAGTGTTGGTTCCATTTGTGCCCTCCTCTGGGAACCTCTCTGTCAACTCTGTCACTCTGAGGAGTGGCTGTGCTGGCACAGGAAGCAGGTAGAAGCAGCAGTTTGCATTAAGCAAACCCCAAGCAACCAGGTTGCAATGGAACATCCAAAGGTGCATTCAGAAGAGAAGATCTTGCACTACTCATAGTGATAGTTTGTCAAGGTGTTTTGGGAATTAGCCCAAAGAAGCACTGGCAGCTGACTGGCAAAGCAAACACGTTTGGACTTCTCAAAAGTAAGGGCTTATCTCCCTTTCCCAAGGGTTCTACAGGCCCTTTGGAGCTTTCAGCAAGAAGTTGCTTCTCTCTTGTCTTTTAGAGCACACTTATACATCAAATTAGAAGTACAAGCCAGCCATTTAAACACATGTAAACACATTCTGGATGAAGCCAGCAGGCATGAGGCACAGCAGCACTGAAAACAGAGCAACTTGAGCTTTATCACTGCTACAGCCAAAGCACAAACTCTTCAGGGACCTCTACGTACCTCGCCTGGTTTCTAATGTTACAAAAGCGTGTGCAGAAGCCCATCACGTATTTCTCATTATTCTTACTTGGGCTAGTTACAAGAGCACTAACACAGGCTCTGATCCCTCTCTCTGCTGTTTTGCTGTCGAAGCATGCACCCCCTCCTTTTTTGGCTGCTGGAGCCCTTGATTGGATCCAGTGGGTGTAAATTAGTGCTGTACTTCACTGCTGCAGGGAGTGCTGTCATCTGAGAGACCATGTGGTGCTGTGGTCCTGACAGGAAGGACAGTTTGACTGTGTTGTGGCTCTGTGCCACCTTTAGCTCCCCATCCCCACACAGGTGGCTGGAGGCTCCCAGTGGTGGCAGGAGGAAGCTGATGCTCTGTAAATGTCTGTGAGCTGACACCACACCAAGGACTGGGAGTTTGATGGCAAGTGAGTTGTACTGCCTGCGGTTTCAGTGGAGGAGTTGGCAAGCACCACCCCTAACAAACTGAGCTGAGGTCCCAATTTGTGGCTGGCTGGCATTACAAGCCTCATCTATGCTTAGACAAGTGATTCCACTGGTTAATCTTACTCCAGAAATCAGCAGAACTGTGGGGATCACCAAGTCTCAGCAGGAGTAGTTTCCATGTGAATCCAGGCAGAAGTGCAGCAAAAATTGCAGCTCCCTGGTCTGCCTCTGGCTTTTCCAAGTGCCACTACATTACTGTTGGCCTTCAGTTGAGGTTTCCACTTAAGCTTTACTGAGCAATAGCAAATTCCCACTGCATCATAAGCAAGCTCTTTTTAAGTTCATCTGTGAGATGTATCACTTCTAGGCTATGTTCTGCCTTCTCTTCCTCCTCTTCTCAAACTGAGCAGGTAAAGGAGAATTTACTGCTTCTCAATCATCCTCTCTCCACCCTATAGCAAGCCCCACATGGTTCTTGCCCAGCATTAGCACCACAGCTTCAGAAACAGAGACTCTGACAAACCCAGACAGCTGCTTCCCAAAGCAGTGAGTGACCTTGGTCTTGTTTAGGAAGGCATGGGTGGCAGTGTCAGGCTTCCAGGAGAGGCTGTGCCCTCTGATCCATCCCCCAGCTGCCCAAGCACTGGGAGCAGGTTTTCGGGTGCATCCCCTGTGCAGCCATCTCTCTCCTCTATGCATGAGGCAGCTAGGAAAGGGGTGCTCTGGTACTCAACTTGCAATAACTAAATAAGTTTCTGATTTAGCCTGTAAAAGCTACAAACAAACAGTAGAAAATTCTAAACAAAACCTCAGTGCAAAGTTTGAAGAAAAGGTGGTGTTCACCCCTGTAATATATTTTACATATAATTTTTTTAAATGTTAGGAAATTATTCTTCTTCCATGGAAAATAGTGATTATAAATCACCTTCTGTTCTTATTTTTTCTTAATACAACTACAGTAAAAGAAAGCATAGATAGACCTGCCTCAAAATGCTGAAATCTGAAAACAGTATAAATTTTTGAATTTTCAATAAAGCAAAACTAAACTTTTTTTAAAAACATCAGTTATTTAGACAAAGGAATTTTCACTACAATTGGAAACATTTTCTACCATTTGTACTGTAAACAAGAAAAATGTGGTGACTGTTTAAAGAAAATCATACCTCTTACTTTTCAATGTACAGCTTGCTTTTATCAAGGCTGATAAAATTACTAGCAGCTAGGCTTTCTTCTCATTTAGAGGATTGGTAAGAAGCTTCTCACCACCACGAATTTATTTCTGACCCCAAAGGTATGTGCTCTGAAGCTATGAATAAATTGGTGGACCGAAAAAGGAGAGCTAAAATTCATGTTTTAAATTGCAGCTACAATTCAAACGTCATTTTAAATTGAGGCCAGTTAGGATCTTGAGAGAAAATCGTGTAGGATCACAGGATATAACAACAATCTACAGCAAAATATATGTGTTAATCATAAGAGCACTCCAGTTTCACAGTTTAATTAAACTAATTTTAATACTGACCAACACGTGTGTCTTCTGAAAGGCTGAGAAGTGCCATGTTCCCGTTCGTGCTTCTGGCTCCATTATCAAAGAAATAGGGGGCATAATTTGCCTGAACTGCAATTAAAACAAAAGAGAAACCAAAGAAAAGCATTTTGTAGGTGGCAGTTATTTGGCTGACTCAGTTAATTACCTGACTCTCAGTAAACATGAGCTGTTTTGGGAATACTATGAGGGCATCACACACCCAGTTCCTGCAATGGACTCTCAGAACTGTATAGGTATGAATATTTTTAATAAAGTTACTTCTACATGCCACTGTGCCAGTATTCGAACTGCAGGAAATAGAGAGTATGTAAAAAAACCCCAAAGCAACCAAAACAAAACAAGTAGCAGGATCTCTCTAAAAAATCACAACCAGTTCCAGACAGCTTCACTGAAAAATAAACCTTTTCAGCTTGCAATGACTGCACACCTCTCCTCTGCACTACCCATACAAGTCTGAAGCCCTCCCAGTACCTTAGCACCTTACCCTTTATCCTTACACAGTGTTCTAAGCACATTCTGCCTTAAAATTATGCCTACTGCATGAGCAATTAGCCATAATTAAATAGTTACTTACTTGCTGCCAGACAACAGCAAAGTTAAAAAAAAACAAACAAAAAAACAAGAAACAACAAATTAGTTGTCATTCTACTGATTGTCTGTTAAAGATTCAAATTAGCCCATTTGAAACAAAACTCCAAATATATAAACACCGAGGGTAACATTTGCACAGGGATCAGTTGCCAAGGAAAATATTTCAGGACAACATTATCACATTAGTAAGGATTACTACAGGATTTAAGGTTATGCTTGTATTCTCCTATATTTTTACTTAACAAAGTGGTTATTGTACTCACCCAGGCAAACATGCACCAAACTGAGAAATAAGGAGGGGTTGAAATGCCTTACATGCTTCATCCCACTGAAGAAAGAGCCAACTTCTTCTCTGTTTTAAGGGCTTGGGTTTTTTTTCTCTATGAAATGCCCAGGAAAATGTCCTTCAGACTGATGTAGTGGAGAAATGTGCAAGAGGCAGTAACAGATGCTAAGATGTTAAGTGGATGACACGTCTTAATTTCTGAGGAATTTAAAGAAGCTCCTTCCTACCACCTAATTAGACCAATTACTTTGCAAGGAGCTGTGGGACTCCTCTCTGAGACAAGATTTGGAGGAGTCTTCTATTTTTTAGAGAGATAAAAGAGGATTCTTTTTATTTTAGCTTTAATAATCTTGAGAAACTACAAAGAAAGAAAATCTAATACTAGCAACAAACAGTAGACATGACTGTTACCATTTTAAAGAAAACAATGACATTTATGATAGCAAAAAAATACACAACATTGCATAAATTGCAATTAAAAATGCAGAAGTCAAAATGTTCTTCCGGTGAGCTGGCTTGATCATTTAATTCTTAAACTGCATGAATTGCTGAAAGCACTTTTTACTTTCAGCAGGCATTTTTTAACCAAGGTACTAAAAATTGGGTTTAAACATTGACACATCGGAGAAGTTAACAAAGTAGCTTTTATTCACTGCCTGTTTTGGCATATAAAAGGTATTTGTACCAACTTAAAATATGTATCATCCAATATATTTGAGGGTTAAAAATCAGCCACTCTGGGAAGATGTTCACAGATAAACCTGCTTAAAAGGACTCCATCATGGAACTACGTAGCTTCTAAGTAAGGATATGCTTACATCATGGCTTAGCTATTTAAACTTGACCTGTAGCAAAGCACTTGCCCTTTAAGGATGCGTTAATGGAGTTTTCTGTTTTTTAATTAACAGCTAGCATGGAAGAAATGTTCAAGAAAATAATCAGCCAAAATGTTCCCTGTTGCAATGCAGAAGCTGCATATCCTGCTTGGTGGTGGCCCTTGGCACTGGTGTGATGGGTGCAGCTGATGGTGCCCTGCAGCCCATCCCAACACCTGGATCTCCTGTGGAGCTGCTGCAGTGGCAGAGCCAGCTGTGAGAGGACCTTGCCGTGCTCCAGCCTTCTCACAGCTGTGACTATGGCCACGCTGAGCATGTGGGGTCCCATGTTACTGTGGGATGCTCCATGTCCTGCAGTGTCCAGCTGGGCTGCAGGTGGGAACCACGGCTCCCTCCAGAACAGGCTGGAGACACTGAAAGCAAATGTAGAGCCAGGAAGCAGCTTCAGACTGGGCAACAGTGGAGATCTTTGGCTCCCTCACTCATCCCCATGTTTATCACTATTTGCTAAAGTTTCAGAAAAGGGCAGATCAGTGCTCCCTAGAGATAACCTCACACATAGATCCTCACCTCCCAGCCCCTGCCTGTGGGGTGCAAAGCCGAAGGTGGGCAGCATTCTAGGGATGGCTTTCATCACACACGGGGGGAGGGACAGTCTGGGCAGTTCCTGTGTGTCTGTCCTACAGAGGGAGCTGGCAGTTAGATCCTGTCACACATTTACAGCGTACCTTACCCGTGACCTTTGCAGGGTGAACAAACGATAGAGGAGGCCATGGGAGAGATCTTTGCTGCAGACACAGTGCTGTGATGCTCCTGTGCTGTGGGCAGGACATGTCTGCAGCTGCTGATCCCCATGGATCTACAGTGCTGCTGGAAGGAAACTGATGCCTGCAGAACAAATCAATTGCAAGGCTCCCAGAAGGGGGAAAGTAAAACACTCAGTCCAATACTAATAAAACTCACCACTCATAATAGAACTTGCCAGAGAGTGGTGCAGAGAGCAAAATAATAAAAAGGTTCCAAATGAATCAGAGAAAATAATGACGATTATGTTCATTGATAACTAGCAAATGTGATGACACAGATGCAAATCCTGATTCAGTAAGGCACCACATTATCACCTACCAGAAGCTTGGAAGTTAAACCAGGAGAAGGCTGTTTGTCATCTTGAATGAGATCAGACCTTTGGTGTGACCCTGTATGACTATTCCTGTAGAGCAGTATTTGCAAAAGCTCCATGTTGAACCAATGTGTGACTGCAGAAGTGGCCTGTAAAGCTGAGGGAAACCTGCAGCAGGCAACTGAGAAAAACAAATGTATTTTTAGTGCATTTAAATTCATGATATGGGAATCCACATCTGAAAACTGTGTGGGAGAAGATACACATATGAAAGATGGATATAAGTTTAGTCCCTGTTACAGATTTAATCATACCACCTCTGTCAAAGCTAATATTAAACCACTGATAAAATCAGAGAAATGCACCTGCATGGTGCCCAAAAAACCCCCATAAATAGCAACTGAATGTCCTCTCACCTGCCTCCTCAATCCAGAACTAACAACATGCTGTTTTTCTACAGAGCATTTTCCTAGAACAAGTGATGGAGAGCTCTTGTCAAAGTTAATAGCTGTCTGTTCCCCTGGTTGCATCCCCTGGGGATCTAAATCTCTTGGGCCTGCATCTCCAAGGAAGCAAAATGTCTCACTCTTGAATTTCAATGAGTTTGAGCTCTTAATCCCCTTACAGTGTGAAAACCTAGCTAATATGCATCTATGCACAGTCAAATATGTACCTAACACAGCAACATTAAACAGAAATACGTACTTTGTCAGAAAATGTACTTTGATTAAAGCCAACACAGCTCATGGATTCAGGCTTGTTTTGATGAATTTTCTCCTTTGGAAGAAAAGGGGCAGCAGAGGGTTTCAGGAGAGCAATATCTTCTTTTCCAACAATTTTGGGAATGAAGGGATCCCTCTCTCTATGTAGAAGAAATTTCTATTTAATATATATTTATATTTAATATATATTTAGGATATCAAATAGCAAGAAGCATAAAAGAAGAATGAATATACCCATCAGATCTCAAATATACCCACCTTTTCTGAAGCAGTTAGTTTCCTAGTGTGCTGTTTGTTTACTATTCAGTATGAAAAGAAATTCAGAAAGATCCAATATTTTCAGAATGAAAGTTCTATGATTGGGTCACTGATTAGCTATATCTACAGGAATTTGTTAGACAACCTGCATTTTTATACAATGAAAGTTTAAATGTTGAAGGATGCTACAATAATGCAACTAATGTTTTTGCAGACTTCCCCCCTTCTGACAGTAGCTGGGATGTACTGGGGCTAGCAGCATTGTTGTAGCTGCTGGGTTGTGCATTGTGAAACCCCTGGGATGCCCTGAGCTGTTGCTTCCACCGGCATCGAGAGCTGCCCTTTTTCTGTTTCCACATTCCCTGAACAGGGGAATCGTGGGTCCTGACCAAGACAACTGTTCTTGAGCCCAGTCCCAAAGCACAGCCTAAAATGGTGGCCAGACTAGAACACGCAACAGATGCCAACACTAAAACAGCACCTAAACCTGCCCAGGAGCACAGCCCCTCACACAACACAGCAATACTGCCATGGGCTCGGATTCCCCCTGCAGGGGTGGGGATGGGAGAAGGCCTGTTCACAGTGGAACCAGCCTGTGTCCAGTTGTGTCACTGGCATCCCAGCTGGCACTTGCTGCTGCAGCCCCTGCTGAGCAGAGAGGGCACGGACTGACCTGGCACAGAGACAAATTACTCTTTCCTTATCGTGGGTGGCTGTTCCACCCTCAGGGAGGTCACATTAGAGCTGCCCACCCGGGGGATGTCTGCTTGACATATAAATGTGAGGTTTTCATGAGTTGCATTTTAATCAGTTTTCATATGCTTACATATGTTTGTGATTTAAAAATAGCAACAATAATAAAATTGAAGAAATAACAGATATTATTTTCCTACTTTGCTTTATAATAACTGTGTACCACCTTCAGATTTTTTGTCTGTTTCTGTTTTCCTCTGTTCTATGCTCTGGACAGTATGGATAAGTAATGAAGTTCACACTCATGTAACAACAGCTCAAGCTACCTTTTTAACTATGCTCATCCTCCAGTTCTGGGTGCATATGACATTAAGCGTTACCTTGGAGAGGAATGTTCAGCATTTTTTTATGTCTGCATTTGTGTGTGTAAATAAATTTAACATAAAGAGTACTGCAAAATTATACAAATGCCGGAACAACTGTTGATGACCATGTCAGATGACTAATTTTGGTGGTGAAGGATTTTATACAACCTAACTTTTTGCATTTTCCAAGCACAGCACCACACCTTCTGTCTGGCTGCTGAGAGAAAACTATAGGAAGTACTGGAGAATCTGCAAGAGCCTGGGCCAGTGTGAGGGCTGGAGAGAAAAGAGTAAAATACCTCAGAAGTCTTTACTGTCCATCTCTGTGTTTTGAATTACCAGCTATAGGAAAGAAGCAGACTCACATTATCATTGCACAGTAGGAATGGCAAAAGAGAAACAGTTTCATGTTTTGGTGCTTAAATTTAATCAGGATGTGTGCTTGATTCCTTGGCCATGATCACCAAACTCTAATCCTCCCCGTTGCCAGAACAAATATGCCACCTTCTATATGAGAGTTTATGCATCTCTCCACAGCCCACTCCCATCAATTGGGATATGCAAATTTGTCAAAATGACTTGGAATTTTTTGTAGTCACAACAGATTAAAATGCAAACCAGTAAACACCTCTTTCTCCCTCTCACTGTTATTCTGTGGTTATTAATTGAAGGAGTTTAACACTTTTACATCTAAAAGGAAAATGAGGTCATTGTTACAGCCCTGACTCATGGGGGTCTAAGTTCAGTTTTCATATCTAGCACAAAGAGTCTATAAATAATCAGCCCAAGATCATTAAGTTTACATAAAAGTAATAGAAAGATAGTGATGTGATCATTAATGACCTTGGCCAATATTTATAAACCTCTCTCAACTCAGTTGAAAGTTATACTGTACTGTTTGGTTTGAGGAGTTTAAAGAACAACACGAGTTGTAACTCAGCTGTCTACATAAACTTTTTTATATTGTAGCTCCACTGAGCAGCTATGCTAAACCTCAGCAGGATGCAGAAGAATTGTGAAACCCTGGGTAGAATCATAGAATACTTTGTGTTGGAAGGGACCTTTAAAGCTCATCTAGTCCAAACCTCCTGCAATGAGCAGGGACATCTTCAGCTAGATGAGGTTGCTCAGAGCCCTTTTCAACCTAAATGTTTCCAGAGACAGAGTATCTACAGCTTCTCTGGGCAGCCTGTTCCAGTGTTCCACCCTCATTATAAAAAATGTCTTCCTTATATCTAGACTGAAAAAACACATAACATGAAGAAGACTTTTCAACTCCAGTGATTTAGTAAGACACACCCCACAAAACAGAAGACAAAAAACACACCTCATTTGTGAAAAGGAAAATCAAGATTTAGAGAGGTGGCATCAATATGAGCCCTTTGGAGTGTCCTAATTTGAATAACAAGAATGGAAGCACCCAAAGGAATCTCCAAAGGAATTAAGACATTACAATGTCAGGAAAACAGAGGGAGAACAGACACCAAATACCTAACAATTTCACCATTTTCACAGTGACTTCAAAACAGACAACAAGGTGCTTTCCAAACAAAGTGTGCTGGACATTCTTTCCACATGGGTAAAGAGATGGCACTTTCATCCCATCAGAAATACTCGTCTACAAAACAAATATCTCAGAGCACTTGCCTGCATGATTCATTATGAGTTGTCATTGACTGTGGGTGGCAGCAGAGGTTTGGGGAATTCCTGGGGAAAAGAAATAACTTCATTTTAGATACAGGTTCTGGTTTTAGTCTGTCAAAGTGTGTTTTATAGCATTTGCAAAAAGGATGCTGCAGGTAACTGGGGAAAGGGGAATATTTGCTGCAGCTGCTAAGTAATTAAAGTTCCTGCTATCCATTTTACTAGCTTAGAGGCTTTTAAAGACCACTGCAAAATCCATTTACAATTCAGTAACTTTACTTCTTTAGAAGAGATGAATCATTCTCCTCATTTTCTTTTGACACGGATAGCAAATGAACAAATAGTCCCTAGAATATCCAGGTATATTTAGATAGCCTACATTCACTTCGGCAGCATGATCTGTGATGGATGTGGGACCGTGGAGCATGGCAGAGATCTGTGTGAAGGATGCCACTTAGCAGCAGACAGGCAGTCCAAGTTATTTATGAAAGAACTAGTATTGTTCATTGTTTTGCTGGTAAAAATTATACATATAACTCAAGAGTTGGGGTGTGAATAATGAATAAATCAAGACTTTATAGTTTACTTGGTGTGGCTGAGAAAAATAACAAGACTTGTCTGGCAGAGCAAAGAAATGCTTGTGTTCTCCCCATAAATCTCCTGACTGGCATGCGTGCCATGGACATCCCTGTATAGGTGCTCTGCTTACAAGGCAGTAACATGACTTGTTGGACCAGGGGAAGTATGACAATTAAACATGCTCCTTTTCCTGCCATGTTTAACCAGAGCCAGCTGTTCAGTACAGAAATGGCATGAATGCAAAGACTATGGGTGAACTGAAGCCCTCACTAGAGATCAGCTCTAGACCACACCAGCACTTTGGCCACAGGGACTGGATTTTACTCAGGTAAATGAATGACACTGGGGTTGCAGATGGTTCCTTACTACCCCTCTCTTGGGAATGCAGGGGTGTGCCCTAACCATTCACAGAAGGGAACCCCACAACTCAGTAACTCCCGGACTGGACTAAGTGCTGAGGTACTTACCTTCTAGGATGTGGGATATCCAACTGGTCAGGCAATACCTCAGCCTTTCCCTCCAACTGCTCTATCAAGAGGAAACCTGAGTTTTCAGGCAGCCTTACACCAAAGCAGCACTAGAAACCTAGAAAACAAGACATATTTCAACAGATTTTATCTTACAAGAGTATTATATATGGAGCTATGAGGTAATTTACATCCAAAACAAGCAGAACTATTCCCACTTTTCATTTTCCATCAGCTACCTAGTCTTTGTCTGGAGAGACTTCTACAGTCAATAGTCTGGTACATATGCAGGTTCTCAAAACAAGTAGTTTCACCTGGCTAGAGCCCAAAGATCAGCTCTATGAGCACTTTGCTTTTACCGTTGTCTCCCACACTTTCTAGTACTTTATCTCAAAATACTGTACTTGTTTGCTTTTATTTTTTAACAACAATCTATCAATAAAATAAATCAATAGAACTACATGGTAAGAATCTCAACAATAGATAGCCATTTGAAGAATGCATAAAATATCTGAGACTTTAACATCTGATGAGATTACATGATTCAAAGTTATTGCAGTGAAGGCTGAAATACAAATTAAATGTCAGAAAAATCCCTTCTCATGCTGTGGCTTTAGGATGATTATATGGTGCCTTGAAATAGAGATTCTAAAACCCTGTAACTGCCCTTGGTACAAAAACAATGTCTGAAAACAACAAATGCAATGCCGCACCATTTTATATCACATCTTTTTTACAATGTACATTCGATCAGTCTCAGGGACAAAAATTCATAGAGAGAAAGTAGTTCAGTACAAAGAGAAAACCTTGAGGAAATTCAGAGAGCAAAAGAATTTCTCTGAGATAAGATTCCTCATAAACAAAGAATGTGTGGTGGACCATCATGCCTAGAGACAAAAGATTACTTTTCTATTCAGTGAGAACAGACAAGGAGGACGACTTGGCATGAAAAACTGCAAAATCATGTCTAGGAACAAAAGAAAGCACTGAAAGAATGTTGAGGATGGAAGGAGAAAGTTCTCTTCAATGGACAGGAAAAAGTGCAAAGCACAATTTTTAATAAAATTACAAAGAGCAGGTTGACTTCACTTCTCAGACTTAAGGATCTGTTTTCAAAACTGCTTAGTCTTGGCTTATATAGAAATTTAAGGGCAGTTCCTTTCAAAGACTATCAAAGGTGGAGCTTATGAGGTTAAGGTCAACACACACATAGTGCTTTGGTAGACATATCTTCAGCTTTTTTTAATCTCTCTTCTCATCAATCACACACGTGAAGATGTTTGCAGAATAAAGCAGCAGCATTGGTATATATTTAACTAAGTAAAAGGAAAATGCTGAATTGTTTAACCTTGGTACATTCAGACAACTTCAAGGTAAGAGCTCAGTGACAATTGCTATAACTTATTGTTTCCCAACTAATGAAAATTAACAACTGGAAAACAACTGAGTCAAAAAGAATGTTTCAAGAGGGACTTGCTGACACTGCTGCATTATCTCAGCTCATACAGAATCTTGTTATCAACCATCTCACTGTTTCTCTGATAGCATTTGTAAACAGATGGACTTCTTCACACTTTTTTTTTTTGTATGAAAACATCTTTCTTCACAGGCATGTTGATCTCTCGGGGAAAATTCTGGGATGCAAATAGGTTTTAGCATTGCTCAGTGAACACACCACAAAACTGGCACTGACTGTGACACAGGGCTCTGTGACATTGCAAACAGGAAATTTTGTATGGAGAGTCCACCTAGCAAAGACAGCATTCTCCAGTGCACTTCAGTTTTGGGAGACAATTGTAAGACAATGCCATAGAGACATGATTTTCAGAGACCAGGCAAGCACCAAACGGTGCCTCAGAGGTATGTCTTTTTGCCCCCTGTGGTTGGCATCACTGCTGAAGACCAAACAACACCACAGCAGAAAAGCACTCTTCACTGACCTAAGTGACACCTTGCTTGTCAGGTGAGGGAAACCCTGCTGCAGTTTAGTTTTTGCACTAGGACATCCCATTAGGCAGGATATATTAGTTGCTATGACTGCACTACACTTACAACAAATTCATGTGCACAATAATATAGTTAAACAATTGTACAAGTGCCTCTTGGGCAGTTAATAAACAGGCATTTTTGTGAGCATGGAACTTTTGAATGCTTGGGCTTGAATGCCTCCTAGACCAGGATTAAATCATCATCCATGAGTATCTGCATTGTACTGCCAGCTGGGAGGGATCAGTTCTTGAGCCAACATCCCGGATGCAGTCTGAGTCTCTGACAGAAACTGGGCTTGGTATGACAGCTTCCTGCAGGAACAGAGACTGCTGGGATTGTGTCAGGTTGCAGAAGCCAGACAAACCATGTTCAGTTGAGGATCACTCATAGGCACATAGTGACCTGATTTCTCTGATCACTTCAGAGGCTGACCAGATGGCAGTGTGAATGTAAGGTGCTTATCCTACAGCAAATCTCTGTCCTTAGCTCTCTTGTGGAGCATCAGCCTGAAAATGTGGAATTAAATCCCCCACACTTGAAGATACTCACAGTCACTGCATTTGAAACACACAAACAAATGTTGGCACAAAGGTTGAATGACAACTTGAGCAAATCCATATTCAGATACTGAACTTTTCCAGCAGAGATCCCCATCACTGAGATATTGAAATAAGAAGTAATTTTTGGGAATTCTTTCTGTGCCAACAGTCCTGCTCTAAGATCCAAAGGGAAAGCACTATGAGACAGTCATGTGTTCAAATCCAAGGTAGGTTATCCAATGGCTGCCAAAATAATACCAAAAGGCTACAGGGAATCAGAGACATATATGGATTGGAACCAACACCCTTACTCATGTCTTTGCTTTTCACCAGCAGTTAAAAAAGTGAGTCCTTCAGTGAAATTAGCTATGGTGGTGATGCCTAAGGATTTTAGTGTTTATTTTATAGATTTTCACAGAGTTATATAAGTTGAATAAGTTTTTCTAAGTCTCTCACATTTTAAGTGGCATTTAGAAGTTACTGAACATTTTCTTACACATTTCTGAATTTCTGTTAGACACACATTACCAAGGACATGCTGTTTTGAAGAACACCTGCAAGAACTCCAACTGAGACAATAAGATAACTTGTAGTCAAAACAGGAGAGTCAGCTCAAAGCCCTTGGAGGGGCTCCCAGGGGCAGTTCTGAGGAGTTCTGAGGGTGGGCATCAGGGGAAGATGGTACCACAGGTTGGTTATAGTCATCAAATATGTTAATCACTGAAAGTTATAAAAACTGTAACATTTGGCTGACACATGTGCTTGTACTTTTGTTGTGCACCTGCAAGCTTCTAATGAAGGGGCTTTATCTATCTGTCTGTCTGTCTATCTATCTATCTATCCATCCATCCATCCATCCATCTCCACTAGTATTGTTTTGAAAGCCTTTTGCAGGATTAGACATCAGTGGAGGCAACTGCTTACACTTAATAAGAACTAGTTGATCTGAGGCAAAAAAAAGACTGATGTGTGTGAGAGTTTTCCCCACACCTTCAACCTGCAAGAGGAAAAAGTGACAAGCTTCAGATAAATTCTCAGAACAAACTTCAGTAAAGGTGTATAGACATCTGATCTGCCTCCACTGTCTGACAGTATTTTCCTGAAGCTATTTGTGAGGGACAGGTTAGCAACAACTTTAGACAAAACAGGATCAGGCAACAGGTCTTCAGACTTGATCCAATGAATACCAAAGCCACCAGGAGTCTTCCACTCAACTTTGGCAAGAGTTAGCTGTATATCTACACCAGGAAGTACTTATACCTCTGCTTTTATATTTCAGTCATGCTTAGTATTTGAGATGACATTGTTTATGGAGGATTTTAGTTTTCCTCAGCAAACAGATTCACAAGAAGTTGTCCCTGTTGTCCATACTTTGGATAAATAGAACTTCTCCAGAGCCAAAATCCTGGATTCTTTGAGGGCACCCGTGCATCAGTTGTGGGCCACACAGTTTAGAGGACTGAAAAGCCAATATCAGGAGTCCACAGCACACTTTCTTGGATCATATTTTGTATGAAGAATATATACTTTTATTTCTTCTAGTACTCACTTAGGAAAAAAGAGATCCCCAAACCTGCCTCTGCACCAACACTCCCTGTCAACAGGGATAATTTCTCCTGCACTCCTGACAACTTACAGTCATAGTGTCAAATAAGACAGACTGATTTGGTGTTAGCTGGTGGTATTAAGCTGTAAACAAAGTGAGGAGCCACCTGGCTTGCTTAATTGACAAGGTCAGACCAGAATTTCACATCTGTTCTGTCAGGCATAGAGATACTTCAGAAACATATTTATTGGAACTTAAGGGCTGTGCAATTTTCTTGCTTGACAGTCAAATACATGCAAAAATACAAGATACAAAAAATGCATTTTTCAGCTTGGATAAGCTAAATTTAATACTTTATATAAGCATACAGTTTGTGTACTTTGAAAACCCACTGAGCAAATATGTTTCTCCTCTGGTAATGCCAAACAAATACACATAGAAGTGAAAGGAAAACAAAAGGAAGAACAGATGCCTGTAAGTGAAACCATGATCAGATGGTAGCTCGGTTCTAACACATGGGGAAATGGCCTGGTACCTAAGAGTCAAACTCTATTGAGGAATTACTTTCAAGCAGACACACAACATCCTGAAACCTCTAGATGAAGTGAAAAAGCATTTCAGCAGCAGTCACAATCCATTCTGGAATAATTTGGAGATTCCTGCTTTAGTTTGTTCAGCCAAGACAAGGACCTCACACAAGCAGCATCTTTAACTTGAATAGCTCTCAGCCTGGGGTTGAGGCCAGTCTGGGAAACTTAGTGAGTAAAAATACTTAAGTGTATTACATTATGTCCTGGGATCTATCCAGAGACCCAGAATGTTTCTGTAATTGTGTTAATGGTCTTTGGGGCTTACGTTCCTGTTATCAGAGGGAACATTTTGCCTGAAGGGGGATTGGAGAGCCGGAAACACACTGGTTGGAGGGCGTAGGGCAAAGAGGAAAATCACACAGCATTTTCAGATATAAAAGAAAAGGGATAAGTTCACATTAGACAACAAAATCTTCAAACCTGTCAGCAATGCTTTATACAGAGCTGTAAACACATGTCCATATTTTACAGAGTAAAACCCTGCTGCAAACACATTTAATACCAGAAATGCTTTTACATTCATTCATAGAAAAGCTTAAATATACATGTATACTGATAACTAGAACCAATAGCATCAGCCCTTTACCACCTTTTAGGCAATCCAGAAATGCAAAACAATGTCATTTAGCCACATCTTCAACCAACTCTCCTCCTCCTCTTACTTGATGAGCTAAATCCCTGTTTGGTGTGGAGGAATATGCAACTGACACAAAGTCCGGTGGCAGCCAGGCAACTTTGCCTGATTTGAAGGAATAAACACTACTGAAGCCTTTCCCAAACCAAAAGCAATATACACTCATGTCCTGTCTGTGAAAGGGGGGTCCTCAATCAAGTGAAACACTGTGAGATGTATTGGTGGGCAGATGCATTTCCCCCTCCTCTCAGTCTTCTCATTTTAGCTGTGGAAGGGGCCCAGGAACCACCAGAGGTGAAGGACAAGGCTTGCAGTATTTCTTTATTTCCATTTGAGTAATTTTGAAACTTACACCTGTAAAACAAAGATGGTAAAGAGAGAAGATGGAGAGATTTGTTTAATTGGGAGTGTAGAAAATGGCACAAAACCTCAATACCTGAAGCTCAGCCATGTTTGTATAGGCAAGCTTAGATTAGCAGTGATCTGTAATAAAAAGGGATGTGACAGCAATTTTTTTGTTTTCATTAGGTTGCTGACGGTACACACACTGAAATTAGGCTGCTGGTCCTTTAAGTTTTCACAGTCGGATAGAAGTCTTCATATACACAGGGGCAGTACTATTGTCTCTCCAGATCTCAAATTCCACAACTGACACATCTGTCCTGGATAGAAGTCACAGGCTGACATTGGCTTGAAACATCTGCTTTCTAGAACAGTAATTGTTTCTGACGGAAGAACAACATTCTAGGAAATTGGTGGTTTTGCTTCAAAAGAAGTAGCCAGTATGGTTAAATTAATCCCCTCCTTAAGCCACACTGAGTTGGCCTCTGAGTGGCTTGGCAGCTTCCCCACGGCACATGCCCAACACAAAGAACAGCGAAAAAAAGAACAAAGAGTAGTGCTGAAAACCAGTCCGTATGCTTTGCCTGCAGACCGTACAAAGCAAGTGACATCCCCCTAGAAAGGATCACAACATGGAAGCACAAGTCACCCAAAAATCTCAGAGCAACAATGCAAAATGAAGCCAACATTGTACAGTTCCAGTCCAGAACTGCACATGAAACAAAACACTGTTTAGCTTTGAGCAGGTGCTGCATTAGGCCCAAGCTTTTACATCTGCCTCTCAATAAGAGTAGAAACTGATTCAGATCAAGCGTTGTCGTATAAGCAGATCTGAGTAAGTCATTTGCAGCAAACAGGTGCACCCTGTACAGAAGCAAATAAACAGCAACGCCTGACCTAAAAAAGGCTTGGCTGCAGGTAAGGACAGGGGATGGTTACAGTAAGCACGTTGGAGCACTCAGAGAACCAGGGCAGAGTCTAACAGGGGGCATGCAAAGATCATAAAGTATTATTGGGTCTGCAACAGAGGAAGGCATTTCAGATTCCCTTTGTAGGAGATCTTCATGGTGAATTCACATGTTTTAACAGAGTGTTTCCTTTGTACTCCTTTCTCCCCTTCAGCATAGTGCTTTCCATTGCTCTGTGAGACCAGCAACACTGTACTTTATCCACAGGAAACAACAGCCTGCTTTCAAAGGAAAATTCTCTTCGGAAGCACTTTTATCAGAGAGATTTCATACCTGTTGCATGTAAAGTAGCCTGAAACACCTACTATTTTTTCAGATAGCAGAAGGTACCTCAGGCTGAAAAGTAATAGCTGTGCTCATTGCATGAAGCCTCAGAACTGTGGAAAGGGT
Source organism: Anabacerthia variegaticeps (assembly GCA_035583185.1). Lineage (NCBI taxonomy): Eukaryota > Metazoa > Chordata > Aves > Passeriformes > Furnariidae > Anabacerthia > Anabacerthia variegaticeps. The sequence goes on from JAWWEW010000166.1 coordinate 8,813,156, forward strand.
ATAGGTTCAGCCAGGCAGCACATGTGACCCATCTCAGGCCAGGAGTGACAGGAGCCACCTCTGTGCCTCCAGCGTTGCACTTCCCAGCCCTTGTGGATGGGCTGAGAACTCGCTAGTGTTGTGGATCCTTTATAGCTGAAGTCCTCAGTTGGTACTACCCTGCCAATTAAATGAGAAGGAGCCCCAGGCAGCAATAAACCCCTGACCCACAATAACTCTGCAATGTGTTCACTGCTCCTGATACCAGCGGGACTTTGCTATAAAACAGCCCATCATTCAGCACTTGGAGACTGGAAATGAAGAAAAGGCACCAGCTGAAGGAAAAAATGTAGAGAAACATAAGGATTCCCATCTATGTTATCAAAATATAAAAAGAATAAAGGATTTAAGGTATTCTATCTGTTGGAATGAATTTGCTCAGAACTTCAAATTAATAATTTTAAGATGAAAAGATAAGAAATAGGAAATAGACTATTTTAGATCAAATTCTGTATCTTTAGAGTTTAACAAAAGTTATCAGCTAGACATTTTGCTGAATTTAGAAATGTTAAGATTTAAGATGCTATTATTCTAATGAGCATACCTAATCGTTTTATCCTAGACATGATGATGGCTTAGCTTTTTTTTTTTTTTCCCCTGGGGTCTCACTGAGACCAGGGATACTATGGATTTTAATTTGTGCAGTCTTCAGCCACACATATTTAGGACAAATACAATCTCAGTTAATTCTTGTTCCTGGTAGAGCTGTGGGTTCAAAAACTGAATTTTTAGGAACTTACAGAATCACACTTCTGTTGCTCTCTAAAAACATGAGGATGGATGCAGCTATATATAAATGGTGATCGAATACAGCAAGGCAAAGCCACCATAATACTTCACTTTTGCAACCTCTGTTCTTATCAACTATGTGGAACTATGATATGATACTCCTTTCCTTTAATCAGACTAGATCATATTTCTCCTGATTGTTTTACACTGTGAGCATTACATAGATTCTCTTCTAATCTTATTTCTTCCCAATCCAAATACTTAGTAAATTGTCTGAAAAAAGAGAACAATTTCTCAGTGGCACAATGAAGATAATAGTTACCTGGATGGAAAATTCTGTGAAGTTTGCAGATGGGAAAACCTCAAAGTGCTGTAATTTATCTATAATTATTACCTAATTAATATAAGAAACTGTAAACCTTTTTACCTTTATGCGCTTTTTTGTTGAGCTTGGGTACTTTTGAGCAGCATAATTTTCTAACCCTCCGACCTAAGGGTGAAAAATAATACATTATCAGTGGAGACAGATAATGCAAATAACTGTACATACACACTAAATGTGTTAGAGTCCGCAGACATTTTAATTACTGTATTTACCACTGAAATCCTTACATGGAGAGATCTGTGAAACAAAGGATTATCATGGCTGATCTTAAACCTGTACATAACTTTGTCCCTAGTGTGGAACAGGAACTAATTTGTTCTTTTCCATAATTACTCATAAATACGTCAGATACGTTGTGAAGATTTCTATATCCGTCAAAATGTTGCATTGGTGGGCAATACAAGCAGCAAATTCCAGCCTTTTTAACCTAGGGAAAAGACTCTGCACTCTTTTGATGCCTAAGAATTTTTATGTATTTTTAGTGTGGATTTTAGAGCAAGTAAGGGATTTCTTGCTCACATATTAACTG
>JAWWEW010000166.1:8825451-8906031 GCA_035583185.1 Anabacerthia variegaticeps
TGAATAAAATCCTCTTTGCTTCCTGCCCACTCTGCGTGTGTGGTCCTTCTTGTTACATCTCGTGGACCCGAGGGCCATGTGAGAGAGGGATAAGGAGTGGAGAGGCTCCCCTTCAGCTACCGCAAAAATTTAATTAGATTTTTTTCTCTGATAGTAGTTGGAATTTTTTTTCCTTCCCTGCCCCACTTAAATTTCTTGTTGATTAACTTTCCATGAAGATTTTTCTCTAAATAAGGAACTGTGATAACTAAAAATCCAGTTTCAGCCATTCTTTTTGGTGTCATGACCACTAGCAAGAGGTGAAAATACATAATGTAATTATGTAATATATAATGTATTACAAGATTGCCCATTCATACAAAAAATCAAACATTATCTTTTAGCCAAAGCTTAGCTCCTATGTACAAGTTCATAAAATAAATGCCTTACAGCAGTACTAAAGATTTATTCAGAAGTTTAATGATGTCTGCAAGAACAGATCACAGTTTTAAAACTAAGTGAAGGAATTGAGGATGACACATCTATCTGGACCTATTCGTATTCATCACTGGCAAAGGAGAGGTTGTTAAATCTAAGAGTCATCATTCTAAAGCATGTAAAGCAGTGTGAATGAGACGTTTGTGTCTCCAGAGTGTGTCTGTTCTGTGTGATGTGTTCAGAGGCTGTTCTTGCTTGGTAAAATGGGAGTGGGCAAATGCTGGGTTAGTGCCTGATCTCAGACCTTGTGTCAGGAAATTACAAGTCTGCAGCAGCTGCCCTTCCAGTGCCAGATTACAGGTCTGAACAGCATCCTCATTAGAGGTTGCCACAGACTGATGTACGGTCTTCTGTGTTGTAACAGCTCATCTCTATTACAATGCCTAAAGGTCACCAAGGAATATTGAAACAGAAATCCAATGGAGGGGTTATTTAAATGCATTCCTTTTTTTTTTTTTTTCCAAATGGTCAATTTCAAAATTTGAAGTGAACTTAAGGCAATCATTCCAAATTCTAAGTTCAAAACTATGCAGCACTAAATTATTTTCAAATACTGAATATATAAAAAATTGTTCTGCTCTTTAACGACAGCAGGAATAGGGACAAAACATCTTCATCTTTTGAGAGCAATTTAAGTTGCACAAATACACCAGGCATCCTGGGTTACTGTGTTATAGGTGAATTATTCTATAGGTTTCAAGATCAGTGCATATTACCTCACAGCTGCCAGCAGCATTAGAGATGGGGCAAGCTGGATGAAAATTTCAAAGTTAATTACATGAAATATTTCCATAAGGTATGATCTAAATTTCATCTTGTATTCTGCTGTGCAAACTTATGTGTGTCAGTCAGATCTGGCCTTACCTATATTAGTTGATTGTGAAAAACATCTTTAGGAAAATATCTGACTTATATGCTTGTTAAAGTTGAAGCAAATTATTAAAAGTTATGCAGCTGCTTATTTAGATCATGATTTAAGGCAGAATTACTTGAAACATCACGAAAATCCTTAGAAACCAGCTATAATCAATATTTAGGATCAGATTTTAACTTAAGTGCAGGCTAAACATAATGTTTACATCTTTCATGTTCTCTGGCACACATAAGAAATTCCTGTAATAGGTGGGGAATTTTTAGCCAACCTCTGTTTACATATGGAGTCATGACTGGACCTGCCAAAACTGCCACAGAATGTCATGGTTTTAAGTAGGTGGTGCCAGTTGTCATTTGATGCACATGTAAGTAACAATACACAAGCTCTCACTGTAACAATGGTTTTAGACTTTCATCTCCCATCAAATCAAAATGCCTTACTTAAGATAAATCTTAATTAATTAGGACTTCAAATGTAAAGGAACACCACACATTTTTCGCTTTTTTTGAGAGCCACACTAGTCATTAGAACTAAAATACTTAGTGCTGTGACCTCATCCACAGAAGTCAAGTAACTCCTTTTCAGAAGACTGAGCATAGGAGAATGTTCATGCTTCTTCAGGCACTATTAGGCCTGGCTTTTCTCAAAAGGTTATTAGACCTTCCTGTTGGTCTCACCTTCCATGCAAACGCCTCCTGTAAGTAGTGAGTTGTGTTCTGCACCTCACTATTTCAGACAGTCCAGGATCCCTCTTATGTCACAGTCAACCTCTAAAACTATCCTCAGAATCCAGACAAAAGGTGTTTTGCCCAAATGTACTTTGATTACAGGCACAAAAGAATTTTAAGATAGCTCCCTGTAGACTTCAGAATTTGAGGACAGGCATACTGCTCTGTTCAGCTACAGCAACAGTATGCAGAAATTGCTTCAAGATATAAAATTGCTTAAAAAGATAAAGCCCTCCAAACAGGCTGCTTACAATTGACATGATCCAGAGATTTCTTCCTCCTAAGTACTACAAATTTTTCTTCATCTGTAATAGTGCCAGAAATTATGTTGGGCTGTATAATCTTTGGCCACGAAGGGGGCTGCAGCAAGATTCTTCACAATCTGCTCTTTCTTCCCTCTCTTCGAAGAGTCTAAAAATGCTACATGTATGACAGACATAAAAACAGCACTGGCTGCAATCAGTGGCCAAAAGGTTACACCAACAGAACCACTTGAAACAAGTGTAGATGACCATCTCCCATCCAGAAAACATTCTGAAAAGATGTTAGCCAGTGAAACTGAGAATCTTTGCACATTTTTTTACAGAGGAATAGGCACTGTTACAAAAGAAATTGTAATCATAACCAAAAATAATATTTATAATACTCTTCACCAAGTTATTAGTGCAGGGGTACTAAAATATTTCTGTTAACACAGGGAAAGCGAGAGTAGTCAACTTGCGAGGCTAGAATTTTATTGTTCATAGGTCAATACATAAACATAGCATATTTACCAGAAACTGAAAATCTGAGCTGTTGACATTAGGTCAAAACTTTCTTGGCCCAAGAGCTCGCCTTTTATTCCAACATACAGCAATAGACTTTGTAAAGTATAAATTTCTTACTGTTAAATCATTTTCACTATTAGGGAACATTTCTTTTAGACCAAATTAAACACAGCAATTTGGAGAAGAGGTAAATGACTGAAGCACACAACAGTACGGCAAACTTATGACACTGGGGTTTCCAGCGTGCCATCCTCAATTCTCTCTTTCTGTGCCAATTGTACAAGGTTCCAAGAGGTAAGCATGAAGGATAACTTCTGTCCGCAGTCCAGAAATAGTTACCAGAAGAAAGACACAGCTATATTGCCATTCAATGATCTTATAAATCTAGTATCAAAATAACCTAGCTATTACATGCAGTCAACATTAAAGCAAGGAATTCTCATGTGTACTCCAGAAAGAGACTTAAGTTCATATGGGACAAATGTTGCATAGTTTCCACATCTTGTCTCCTTTACACTTTTTGGTCACCTCACCTGTAAAATACAATGCATTTCTGACAACTGCTCAAACCTTTTAGAAATTTCTGCCCAGGTCGAAATAGTTACTGCATTTAGTGCTATATATAGCTTATTCAGTTCTTCTTAAGATGTCACTGAAATAAAATGTATGCAATCTTAACTGAAAACTGATGCATATAAGCAGCATTTCATGAATTGTGTCCCTACCTGCGTACGGGATACCAGTTCAGGAATTACTTCCTTAACTGTTCAGTTACAGTAGAAGAAAGAAAGTAAGAGCTGAACTGCTATCAAACCCATTAAAGAGCAGGTAAGACTGTTTATATATTAAAAATAATTTACTTTCCCAAAATAATGTACAATTAGAAACAGTTCACACTATTTTAAACACAGAGCTGGAAAGTGTTTGAAGAAAAACTATTAAGTCTGAACCACATTGCACTGAACCAATATGCTGAAATGCCTTAAAATTCTTACTTGGAGCAATACTGCTTTAAACCATGAATTTTTATTTAATATGTGCACTAGGTAGGCTGTCGGACAGTTGCAAAGAGGAGTCCCAGTTTACTTTTTCCTGCCGCCTCCACCACCTGCAAGCATGGTGGCCACACGAATGAAGATGTTCAGTGTATCAGTGTAGATACCCATGCATCTAGGAAACAGGAAATCAAAGTTAATGCTGTTCAACAGCAACAGTATTATTTGGTGTTTCACACCATTATACTTCATTTTAAAAGCCTTCATGAAGCATCCGTAACAAAACCCAACTGTGATTGTCCTCAATGCTTGATATGTTGAAAAACACTTGTGCTTTTGTTCTACCACCTCTGCCAGCAACAACTATTTACAGAAGTCCTAACAGACAGTATACTGTTCTCATACAAGAGCCCTATGCTTTTATACTGTACTTTGATCTGTTTAACTCCAAGAACTTTGAAGAAGATCAGCATTATTTACTTTAATTAGGAGAAATTAAAACCAAGGAAGAATTCACCTAAGATCAGACATTTACAAGGAAGTTACTTGTTAGACTTGTTCTTTACTGAGTGTCAGTTAATCCTTCCTTCCCTACCTATCACACCCTTGTGGCTTTTTCAGTTAGTGACAAAGACTATTAAATACTAAATGAATATGGAAAGGTTAATATTTTTTCTATCAGCTGATACTGACAGGTATTTTCAGAAAGCAGCTATAAATTTTCCCAGCAATGCTTTAGAAAACAAAAATACTTTTTAGAACATACTGCTGGAGGCATGTGACACCACATGTTCAGTTCTGTTTCTCACAATTCAGACAGCTGCTTTCAGCTTGAACTTCACTATTTTCTCATCATTATTTTTAAAATCTGCAATTCTTCACATGTAACAGCAGTACACTTTGAATAATAAACAAAAGGCAATTTTAAAAAAATACTTCAATATAGCTTGGGGCAAATTCTTACACAGACACTCAGATCAGCTCTGCTAACACAGAATACTTACGCATTGATTGGGTCATATTTTGCTACTCCATAATACGGAAGAGTTTCTGCACGCTTTACAACAAGCTGTGTATCATAGAGCAGGAACATGCCAAAGAGCACCAATCCACCATAAACTGCTACCGAATACAAGCCGGCACCAAAAGCAGAAGTAGGAGGCAAGAACATGGATCCTGGAGAAGAACGTACAATACTGTTAAAGAAAACCACTTATCTGCTACTCTGAGTTAGGTCAAACTTCAGTTATTGTAGCACACATTTTTCAGTACGTATTCAATTCTCAATGTGTGGTGTGTTTTTGATACCAAGAGCTTTAATACACAAACTGAAGACACCTGAAAGAGAACAAGTGGATCAAGAACTAAGATCATATTTACTGTTTTCCCTACTCACTGGCGCAAACTAAAAATAAAAGCCACCACTATCAGCTGTTTGTCAGACTAAGATTTGCCAGAATTACACTTCACATTTGTTTTCAAGAATAGATATAAGACAGTATTTTCTGCTGTGTTAGAGTTGCAAGGCCTATATAAGGCTAATCTTAACTGGACAGACCAGCCTGCAATGAAATGTGAGATGCACCTTAGTAGCTTCAGTTTATAACCTACTTTATGTGACAGTATTAAAATAGTATTTTACCAATGGAAGAGGCAAGAACAAAGCCTAAGCCTATGCCAAGCGGTCCTCCCATGTTCAGGAATTTTTCACTCGGAGCACATATGGCCACGGTTGAGAGTCCTCCGACGATTCCAGCAGTATACCAGGCAGCTCTGATCAGTAAAGGACCACCCAGGAAGGCTAGAGGAGCCACCACTGCACCCATGACACCTACTCAAAGGAAAACAAAACACAGGTAAGATTTTGAACAGCATGTCTCCAAGCAATTTCATTTTTTACCCCTCCATTCAGATGACATGGCTCTATCTAATCCAATTACACAAGAAAATATCAATGCACCTGATTGTGCTCCTATCTAGAAGGGAGCACAATAAATTAGCAACCTTAAATTCCATTACCTACTTTTATCTAGCTCTGAAGAATACTTCAGGGAGCTGAAAAAAAGACTAACAAAAGTCAACACACTGATCAGTTCAAAACAGAGCTGGTAAGAGATACTTGGCATAGACTAATCAACTGTGTAATAGCATTAGGAGCATCCAATATTGAAAAGCAGGACAGATTTCTATTACAAGAATTAGTTAGGTAATTAAGTCAGACTTTTTGTTAGAGTCTTGAATGAAACCTCTATCTAGTTAATTATCATCATATTACGTTATTTCACTTAATAACCATTGCTACAATAAACAAAATTTCTTCTTGGCAGAAATGTTAGTTCTGGAGAGGCAGATATGATTCCAGTGCCAAACATCCATGTGGCTTTGCTGAACAATAACATATTTCTGTCAAAACAGCTTTGAAAAATGATAGCCATTTGAAGTAGGTATCCTTCGTAATAAACTGATCTGTACTCACAGCTTAAGTACCTGATGGACATACCTCGGAACTAAACTAATACTAAAATCTCATTTTTCCAGTCTGGTTTTCAAATGCTTTCCTATCCTGTACAACTGAAGGATGGTTAGTGTAGGCAAAAACACTTACAGAAACTATAGTGCCAGAAATCAGTCACAAAACCAAAGGAGCTATGAAACCAATTAGCTCTATCCAATGTGGTACAGATGTATCTCAAGTTTAACTTGAGCGTGACTTGTAGAATATTATGAAAAACACTAGAGTTCTGTTAAGGACACTTATGAAATCTTTCCTGATACTGAGGAGTTCTCACTGGTCTCTGAAAAATCTTAACTCTCCTACAGCAGCATATAAAAATTGACTTTGAAGTCAAAGTTTTGTTAAAGTAAGAATCTGGTCACACTGAAGCACAGACATCTCTACAACAAAGACTAACATCACAAACCTGAATGCATCATCCAAGCCATATGTTTAGCTACTGGATTGTCTTGATAGGATATGGACCTGACCAACATGCCAGCACCAATCATAGCTGCAAAAGTTGCACCAATTGCCTGTAGAAACAGAATTACAGAGCTCAGGCTAGCATTAGGACATACAGTCTCTGTTCTAACCTCCTAGTCTAATTCTGAAAACAGCAACCTAATTCATAATTGGAGGGAGCATTCATCAATTTTACTCCTTTAAGGTCCCAGTCAAATCTTTGTAGATCTTGATTTACAGTAATTTTATTTTTATTCAGACTTCTAAGAAGCCAAGTTTAATGGTGAAGTCAGCAATAATCTCTTCGTTATGTAAAGTAAGAGAAAGAAAATACATGGGTCTGCCTCTAACTCTCATTAAGGTACCTGAAACGTGTTATCCTTTCTTTTTTCCTTATACATTTCTCCACCCAAAGCCAATACTCAGTTCACAGGCTTTTGCTACCAATGATTTTTTAACCTCACTGCTTCCTCTTCTTGATGATTCCAAGCAGAATCATCCAGCACCTACCAAACTGGCCAGAAATGTACTACTTTTGTTCATCACCACAGATGCATTATTATATTAATCTCTTTAAGTTATGTGGGTGTTGGCATTTAACTATTATTGTTTCACTCCACTTAACACACTGAGTATGTACTAAGCAGACAGATTTTGTTAGCCTTTTGCCTGGATGATTTGCCTACCAGTGTTGTTTCAGCCTTGGCAAACCGGAGGCACTTTTCAAAGAGCTATATGGGACAGTGCAAGGAGGAGTAAGAATGCATAGGGACCTCAGTTTCCATTTACAGACAGCAACAGAAACAGTTTCATGAGCTTCAGACAGCTATTTAAAAGAGGTTCTTACTTGCATACAAACAGCTGGTAAGGGTAACATTTTTTTTGCTCATGTAGTTTGTCTTTGACAAACTATCCAAGTAGTATAGAAAGTCCATGTCAGCACGTAATTAGAATCAACAAATCTTAAATCACAAAATATTATTAGGATACCTGAAGTGTCTTTAAGGACAAGGACACTAGTGTAAGTTAAGTTTTTGTTTTCACCAAGTAGTTTACATTTCTCATATTTTTTTACTATCAACCATCACATTTGGGGGCATTTCTCAGTAAATACTTTTATTTCTATAAAATATATATGTATTTCTATATAAACTTACCAGCCAGGAGCCTCGTGTCATAAGGCTCATGAGTGCTGGAGATCTGCTCACTGCTACAGCAGACAATGCTGTCATGCCAATGCTTCCGGCAAAGTACATGTACGTGGACTGAATTCTCTCCTTCACATACTCTGGCCAAATACTGAAAAATAAGCAGTTATACGCAGCTGTGCAGTTACCAGTTTCTGAATGGAGAACAACCGAAAACACAATCAAGCTGTTAAATACATTCAGAGCTAAGCTTATAAGGGAGGTTTCATAATATTGATATGCTCTAGCAACTTCTGCCATCAATTTACTTTCCAAGGGGCGCTGAACTTTCCAATCTTGCTGGTATAGTCTCATATAACTCTGTAGAAACACTGCAAATTACAAAAAATGCTAATTATAACTCAAGTCTAAGGAGGAAGCATACATGGGAAACTGAATAGCGAATGCTTTTAATTAGAGAAAAATAGAGAATAGTGCATATATAACAAACTGGTTCCAGGAAAAAGGCCTAAGGAATGTGCACTGGGTATGCACCAGTGAGCACACCGCCTGCTGAGCAGTTCACAAACAGCTGAGTCACAGTGCACAAGACTACCTGACACCACAAGACAAACGTCATTTTGAAAGCTCTACCGATAGCAACAGACCTAGACATGAATGAGAGTTTCTGCAGTATCATTTGCTCACACTGTGGACAGAAAACTTTCCCCTGGTAATACTAAACTTACACAGTGCACACATGTTCTCCCATTTCACTCTATTGACCTGTTACATCACGGCTTGTGGAGGAAAAGAATAGATGTAGCTTACCCATGAAAAGCCTCTCATAGATAAAGCTGGCAAGCATTCACTATAAATGCAGACAGCAAAATGTCTCTAGCACACATTTCTCCTAAGCCCATGCTTATCACTAACCACCTTTTAAGTCTAACTAACTATAGGGTTTTGCTATCAGACAGATTTTTGTTGACCAAAAGGCCACAGAAGTTTTAAGAACATGTTTATTGTACCAAAGCTTATGCCAAGACACTGTTTAATGGAGACTCTCTTTCCAACAGCTATATTAAAATTTAACGCAGAGTCTCACAGGAAAACCAGGAAAAGTGGTCTTAGCAATGTTTTTCAGAAGACCACCCCACTTAACTTATCTGGGGCACACCCTGTATGACAAGTTTATATACTGTTCACAAATAAATTTCAGATTTAGCAAAAAAAAGGAACTCACGCCAATATCCATTTTAGCTTGATTATAATTTTGCCTTCAGTTATACTTTAAAAACCTGCAGAGACAGAGGCAAGGGCTTTCCGTTCAGAACTTAAAAAGTGTAAGCTGTGTGTACACTGGGTGATCAGATATGGAGAGGAGGAAGATTTGCATAACGTACTCTTTAATTAAGTCATCTTACTTACGCAGCCCTTTCAATAGCTCCAATCTCACTGGACATGCCCATTCCATAGTAACAGAGGGCCCCCAGGCCAACAGCAGCCCCTCCAGCAACAATAAATCTCCCCAGGCGATCAGCTGCATAAAGAAATAAAAAATACACACTCTCATGAATCTTTTTTCCTGAATAGCTAACAACATCCTCACGAGTTTTGCTATATCTGCAATAGCTGATTCGTGTTACTCCTCCTTCTTAAAGCTTCACCTAACTTCAGGTCTGTGCATCACCACTTCATAATGAGCTACATGGGAAAAACTCGAGATTCACCCCAGCAACACAATACAACGTCACAAAACAGTAAGAAGTAAGAGTTCAGCTAGTTACATGCCAGGTTTGCTGACCTTCATTACAGTGATGGGATTTTCAACACAAAACCAGTTAACAGAGTTTCCAGTGGAAGAGGTCAACTGTCAGCTGATTTTGTATATGATTTCACTGTCCAACTTACTATGACACAGCAGAAAAACTAGATATTGGGTCCTTTCCTCCCATTCATCTGCCCTTAACACTTGCTCCTTCATGGGCTTTTTGGCAGCAATTATATCCAAACCAGTTTAAAAAGAGATTTCCAAAGCTCATGGATAAAACCAACATCTGATTTACCACTGGTTTCTACTGTCTGATTTGTGCCACATATCAATTACTGTACAAGTGTAAGCCTCAATCATAAACATTGTTATAACTGAAGAACAATTGTGACTAAATACCTTCAGTTGTGTAACTCTAAGACTACAATTTTTCACGATGTGTTATAGTCAAGACACTATCTAGCCTGTTTAAATATTCTATTTGTCAATTCAGTATTATCATTAGACATTTACAAGTCTGTTCTACTGAACACTGCTATCTAAAAACCCCTTTGTAAGCCACAGGATTCACAAATGCCTACATGTGCACAGTAAGCCAATGTCTTACACCACAGTAGCACCTAAACCATTCTTTTGCAAACTGTACATGCTGTAGAATTTTTTTCTGTAAACAGTACACGAAGACATAACATAGCAACTGTAGCTTATTTTTTAATATCTGCAACCAAGTCTCCATTAAGAGACCATCATTTTTGACTTACTAGTTGTCAAAACCAGCTTAAAGACAAGGAATTTCTCTGTACTGTGACACATTTGCAGCTTTAAACTTTACTAGGAAAGACAGGAGAGAAACTGTCTCCAGTTGTTTGAAGAGCAGTAAACAAACTTACACAAGAAACAATATTCTCAGTCTCTTTAATGGTTTGAAGAAAACATATTCCTTCAAGTAAGTTTTAAGTTAAGCTTCAAAGATACTCAGTATTTAAAGCAGAGCTACTCTACCTTTAAGTGCAGTTTCTGCAGATGGCTCAAATGCTGCTTCTTTAACTTCCTGGCCAAGTTTTCCACGCCTTACACCTGTTCTTACTCTGGTGGCATAACACTGTTAGATTCAGAAACAGAATAAGAAAGTTTTGGTGAAATAAAGTACAAGTCGTTCTTACCAACTTACATGCTACATTTGAAATTGTTACACAGTCTGTGGTTACCTCCCAAACATACGAAGAAACTGTGCTCAAGGGAAACAAGTGAACATTAAAGTTTAGGAACCTTTGAAAAACATTCACACGTTCTACAAGTACAGAACCAATGCAGTGAATTCCAGAAGCTCAACTTTTCAGACTGCATTTCTTCTACTCTCTTCCCACTGTACTAAACACTGCCACAAGTCTTTTTGTTAAATGTCAAAACATCTGAAAAAAAAATTTTGCTTTCTATGTTAAAACACTCTTCATGTAAACACTTTAATGAAAAAAAATATTCTCGCACAGTAACTGTAATTTACAGATACTAAATTTGGAAAAGCAGCATGAATTCTTTGCTTTCAACTCTAACCTTTAGAGAACAAAGCTTGAACGAAGGCATTTAAACTGAAAATTGTGAAGGCTGACAAGCTCCAAGTAACTATAGTATGTTACTCCAAGTCTTAGTAAGCTGCAAAAGCAACACAGAATAAACTCATATTGAAATTCAAAAACAACTTCTGAAGTTTTCTTATAATTTTTTCCCGAAAAATTTAAATTAAAATTACACCTAAGCAACAAAAGACTCACTCAAAGCTGTGAGTTTAACACTAAAACTTGAGATCTATAAATATTGCTCTCATCAGCCATTAGAGCACTACAACTCAGGAGCTTTATCAGAGCCCTTCAGTTTTGCCATGTTTAGCAGCTAACAAAATCTTGTCCAACACTAGAAAACTTGCACACACACAAAAACCCCCAACATGTCTACAAACTCAGAATGCTTAAGAAGAAAACAGAAAAGTGAAAAATTTGCCATTGGCTCTTTCACCAAGATGATGACAGAAAAGAACATCCCCTAACAGTTGTGAGTTGTCTGGGCAGAAAGCATGTCTGCACCATCTCTCAGTGAAGAATAAACAGTGTCTCAGTACAACGACAAGTTTTTAAAATTGCTGGTTAGACGACTGATTGTCCCGTCACAGCTCAGATATAGCTCTGACCTGGGCTACAGCTCTACATGTTGGGACTAAAATAATTGAAATGCAAGCTTTCACTTTAATATTATATTTAAGACGGTAACTTTGAAGCAGGAAGATAGGACAAGATTTCTATTCCTTCCACTTTACAGGGAAGGACTATCCACTGCTAACTGCCTCCTTGAAGTTATTTTTTCCATTAATTCCACAGGAGAAATAAGTAACTGGAACAAAAGATATCACTTCAATTGCTGTAAAACCCCTGTGTTTTGACTGAGCAATATTGTTCCTTCAGTAAATTAGAGCAGATACCTAAACAAGCAGAAGGCTTGTGATCATTTAAAGCAGGTACTCCCTGCAAAGTGATTCTTCTGGCAACACACTCAATCCTTTAAAATATCCACAGCTGGGACCATCAGAAGAGGATTACCTTACCTGGTTAGGCTGCCACAGCCTGTAGACTTTTACATTGCAGTTCCTCAAGGCTGGGGAAGCCTGAGTGATGGCAGGGCAGATAGTCTGGCATGACAGTGCCCTCAGGCACACCAGCCTTGAGGCCAGCATGGTCGCTCAGGTAACACACTCTGTTCCTGCAAATGCACAAGAAAATATATTTTACTGTCTTGTTGGGTGGTTTTCAGGCAAGGTACCCTTACTACTTATTCTCAACTACAATTAAAGTACTAAATAAAATAAGCTAATAAAAAATAAAAGCCTTTAATAAAAATATTATCACTCTTTCACTTGTATTTGTCTCCCATTGCTATCAGAGACTCCTCTCTCACAGCCTACTCAGAACCAGAATGTACCACTTTTCATACATATAAACTAAATCAAGAACTTTTCTGTACTTACATCTGAGTTAGTCTGACAACTAACCTTCACTTTGAGACATAACACTGCATGTGTACTCTGCCCTCCAAACAAATGTTCAAAAAGATGCTCCAAATTTACTTGAACTCCAGCTAAGTCCAAATCCAAATTAGTAAACAGCACAATACATGTGGTGGAAAAAGGTTTTAGAGAGGTTTTAAGCTATCCTTTAAGGAACTATTTGGCTTTGTGAGCATGTCATTCAGTCAAGGTCACAGCCCAGAACAGGTTCGGGTCATCCTGTGCAGTTCTGTTAAGAAAACATCCCAAGGCCTTGTAGTCACACACACTTTAATTACGAATACACACAACCTCTGATATCACAGGACACCCCAATTCTCACCTTTCCGCAAAGGTCATACCTTACGTGTGTCTAGTATGACCTAAGAGTATTCTAAATAAAGATAACCTTAATAAACATGAGTGAGAACAAGCACAGCACTGGACAGCTCGCATTAACCAGAGAAGCGAGAGTAAGAAATTAATCGTGCTGCTAGGAAGTCATCTCGCTCTGGAGCGCAGTTATGAAATCTTGCTTCCCTAAGTGCAAGCACTTCACGAGGTGCTTCCCAGCTGTCCCGCCGCACCGAGCTCTCCCGCGGCCTGCAGAAGCTCGCACTGCCGCCTCTGGAATCTTAGGCCCTGGTTTGTTTTTTCGGTTTTTTTTTGGAAGCTGATGTTTGGAGCAAGACAACTTCAACCGCTTTATAAAGAGCTAAAACCAGCACAAACCCGCACCGACATTCCCGTGTACCAACTGCTCACAACCGGCACCAACGCACAGCTCTGTATGGGGTCACGGCCGCACCCACCGCCCCCAGCCCTGCCCGGCCCGGGCCGCGGGCCCCGCTCGCATTCGGCCCGTCCCGCTCCTGCCCCCTCACCGTCCCCACCGACCCCTGCTCGCCTGTCCCGCTCCTGTCCCCTCACGGGCCCCTCTCCTGCCCCGCTCCTGTCCCCTCACGGGCCCCTCACCTACCCCCACACCTGCCGCGCGCGACCCCGGCTGCTCCGCGGCGGAACTGACGCACGCCCCCGGCGATTGGCTCGCTCGCCCCACGTGACCCCCAAACCCGCCGGCGCCATTGGCTGGAGGCGGCGGGCGCAGCGGCGCGCGGCGGCCATGTTTGAGGCGGGCGGGGAAGGTTCTGGAAGGCGCGGGCGGGGCGTGGCCGGGCCGGCAGGGGGCGCGCCGGGAGTGCGGGGAGCGGGAATGCCGCGGGGAGGCGGGAATGGTGCTCGGGCACGGGATGTGGGACGGGCGGGAGGCGATGTGAGCGTGGTACGGAGGAGGCACCGCGGTGCCAGCCCGTGTCCCCGGCTCACGGCCTCCGTGCGTGACTTTAAGCCTTGCCCTTCTCAGGGTGTCACAAGGTTAAGGACCTTTGCGTTCCCTTCCCTTCCGGCACATCAGTCCGGCCCGAGTGGGGGGGTGACTGTCCCCTGCGTTAACCTCTCTTGGGAGTTACACCTCTCCTCCCTGTGCTTTAAGGTGCTCACATCCAGACAAGCACACTACTGTGTACACAAATTACAGAGGTAGATGCTGCCAGCGCTCATCCCAGCCTTCCAAGGACACTCCACAGCCCGTCCAGAGGCTGAACATTCCCCTTCTGGCTGAACTATTTCTCTGCTGGCAGCTTCTTTCCAGCCTCACTCCAGTCGGAGCTCTCAGGTATTTTCCAAGCTTAACCCTAATCCCAGACTGAGTCCTTGGAAAGACGGAGCAGCGCTTTCTTGGATTATCAATTCCTCCAGGAAATTTTCTTTCTGAAGCCCTTGCAGTCCTTTGGCAGCTCAATTCCAACTGGACCTCTGGCTTTTGCTCTCCACCTGCCCTAAGCCTATGCCAAAGGCTTGTGACATAGCTCACTCCAGACCTTAGTATTACCAGAAGAATTATTTCGGCAGCCTTATTTCTCCTTGGCCAACCCACCACTGGGGTTTCTTGTTCTCTCAGTGCTCGCGCTAATCCTAACCCTAGTATGAGCTATGAGCCAGGCACTACTGAGACACACAGTGTTCTTCAGAGAACTCTTTTTGGCAAACCATGTTTGCTTTGGGAGCCCCTTTCCAGCACTACTGCAGATACTGCTCTGCAGTTTCTTTCAACCTTAACACTACATATGAGCATGGCCCTTCACAGCCAAGTGAAAGAGACTGTGAGAGTCTTGAGCAGGATCAAAGACAAATATAGCAAAAAAAGGGGTGTTGAAATAGAACAAGAGTTACAGATATGCTTTTGAAAATTGTGAGATTAGCCTTTCTATATCTTGGAGCCCCCTTGTTTAAATTATAAGAAAGGAAATACAGTGAACTGCCAAATACAGTGAACTGCCAGTTTGCAAAATGGAAGTCAGATAAGAGAGATGACATGTGGGAGAGATCTGAAAGTGCACTAGCACATATGAGCTTGAAGAAGAATTTGAAGAATGAAGCAGAAGAATGCATGACAGAAGGGTGGAAATTCCATCAAGGGGGACCAAGCACTTGTTTGCTGTCTGTTGGAGTAAATGAAAAGCCAGAGCTTTTCAGTTTCAGGCCAAAAATATGTTGTTTATTTAGAGGCTTGTAGTGCTTATTTCAGAGTTTGTAACACTCCATAATTGTTAGGTACTAAAGGATTCATTATAATAATTAATATTTAAATTTATAATTCAGTTATTAATAGTAATAATTTATGCAAGGAATCAAACATCTCTTTTACTACAGCATATAATCATGTAAAGAACTCTCCTGGGATTTTCAAATAAGATGCTCAATCCAGCTTTTTCCCCAAGCTGTTTCTTAGATAGATAATTTTGTCAGAAGCAACTCAGATCTACACAGGGCCCACCCTGCAGCAAACTCAGATGTTGAAGTTTTCTCACAGAAACTTGCCTGCTAGCAGAGAACTCCTTTTCTACTAGATGGCCAACACCTGTAAATGCTCCAGCTAGCAAAATCCACGTATGAGCGTGTGAACAGAGGCTGGCCTAAATAGTTTTTCAGTTAAATGCAGCAGGTCGGATCGTGTCTGCTGATACCACTGTACCTGACTTTCTCTCGGGCAGGAATGTGATAGTGTCAGTCCCTGTGCCACCTGGGTTTGCTGCAGAGCTGCAAAGCAGCTGGCTGTGCTTTTGCAGTAGTTGGAGCTCATGCTGACAAAAGCAGGGATAACAGCAGGGCAGCGAGGCTCATTGGTGATACAGCAGCCAAATTCATGCATAAAATTTGGCTTATAACTCCAATGTGCTGTTCCTCCATGGGAGCATCTTCAGATGCACTGTGCATCCCCCACCTGGGTCTGGGTCCAGTGCTGTTCAGCATCTTTGTTAATGACCTGGATGCTGGCACAGAGTGTGCCCTCCGGTTTGCCAATCATACAAAACTCAGAGGGGTGGGTGCTACACCAAATGGTTGTGCTGCCATCCAGAGGGACACAGACTGGCATGAGAACTGGGCAAGCAGGAATGTCATGCAATTCAGCAAAAGGAAGTGCAAAGCTGTGCACCTGGGAGGAACAGTCCCATCCACCAGCACAGGTTGGGGCTGTCCAGCTGGAGAGTAGAAAGATATGGGCATACTGGAGAGAGTCCAGCAAAGGGCCACAGAGGTGATTAAATAACAAGGACAGGCTGAGAGAGGTGGGGCTACTCTATCTGAGTATACGAATGAGAGGAGTTAGGGGACCTTATCCATATGTATAAATATGTGATCGCAGGGAGTAAAGGAGACGGACTCTTCTCAGTGATTTCCAGTGACAGGACAGGAGGCAATGGACAGAAACCAAAATAAAAGACATTTTGTTTCAACATAAGAGTTTTTTAGTGTGTTGTTTTTTTGTTTTTTTTTTTTTACTACAAGAGTGATCAATCAGTGGAATGGGTTGTTCAGAGTACTGAGTCTCCATCTGTGGAGATTTTCAAAACCCACTTGTGCAGGAGGGTTGGCCTACATGATCTCCAGAGGCTCCTACCAATCTCAAGTATTCTGTGAGTCTATGCAGTATTAATATAATGATGATTCGTGAAGGAACTGAAGCACTTTTATTTTTTGGAGGACTGATATGCACCAATAAGAGGTGTTTGGAAAGCAGTAGACATTGTGTCCAGGCAGTATGTAAAAAAAAAAAAGGTTATTTTCAAAGAGGCAAAAATACAAAATGAAAGCAAACCCACAAAGATACTTCTTTTGAAAACAAGTAAACAGTTCTTCAGTACTCAAAAGTATAAACAGAAAAACTTGTACTGACATAAAAATGTCTTACAATTTTTTTTCAATAGGCCATGTCTTCTACAACATTTTTTGCATTTGTTGGAAATCTTATATTTCTCTAGGCAGGATCCATTACAGTTTGATATTAAAGGGTTAATGTCTAACTAGAAATTCTATGAGATCAGAAAATACCATTGTGAAGGGACTTGAGTATCCTGAAGGAATGTGTGAAGGTGGTGTGGAAGGCAGGCAGTAGAGCAGGCTCCAAGCCCTGCCTCTCTGCCACGTGGGAGCCGGGTGAGGAGCAGCCTTTCACCTGCTTCCCAGCCCTGCCAGTTCCCAGCAGTGAAATTTCCCATAAATGACTGATGCCAGGGCTTAAGGGATGGTGGTCTCCAACTGCTGAGCCCAAGAGGAAAGCTGATCTGATGCCTGACTCCCCAAAAGACTAGTCCAAGCTCTGCTCCTCAAGTCTTTTATGACAAATATCATATATTTTCAAAAAATGGAGTTAGCCTGTTCTTAGAGATCAATGGTTTCCAAAGAGATTTTGTTGCCTTGCCATGAAAGGAAGTGTCACAAGCAATGCAGTCATCTTTAGGAGACACCACATGAGGTACTTTCAGCCATGCACACTGCCTTGCCAGCCACCTGAAATGGGGCAGCAAAAGAACTCTTACATACAGCACTCTGCAATCCTGGAAAGCCACAGGCCCATTGCTGTGTTAATAAACAGGGTCAGTGTCAGTTTTGAAGCTTAAGCTTTTAACTCAGCAACTCTGATGCCCTCTTACAAGAAAAAAACCAACTCATTTGTTCACATGGCCTGGTTCATCATCAGGAAATAAATAAATGTGTGGTTAGCACCATTTCTACTTAGGGTAAACTTTTCCATTGAAGTTTTTCAAATTAGAGCTGAAGAAAAGTATTTTGAAGCTCTTCTGGTTGTGCTGACTCTTGCACTCCACATATCTCTCCCAGCAGATTACAGGGGAGTTTTGGAGTTAATCTGTTCCTGCTATTCATGTGTCAAATACATATTCATTAAGCATCATGTTCTTACTTTAGATTAGCTATCATTTAACACTGCAGTGTAGAGGGAATTTGGGGAGACAGTACTGATGTCTTTCTTAAAGCCTGGCAAGAAGAAAATGCCATTAAGCAGAATATTACTTTACCATGAAAGAAGAAAATGTTTGGCTGTAACTTCTTCCATGCAGGAATTTGTGCAGCAAGAGCAGGCTGGGATGTGCCAAAAGTGGAGCAGTGTCCGTATTTTCTACAGGTCTGAGAATTTTGGGGTCTTGGTTTATTCAGCCAGATCTCAAAAACATTTCGAATAGACAGCTGCTTCATTTCAGTGGTACTGACTGTGTTGATTCTGAAGTCAGTGTCTTCCCCTGCAGGCACCTTGCTAGGTTTAAAAAGCATTGCACTAAAACTTGCACTGCAGCTTATGTATTTTGAGGACTTGCATATATATTTACATTAAGCAAAAGTAACTTAAGTCTGGAATTGGAGAAAAGGTTTGTGTGTGTTTGTGAGGAAACTTCCAAAATCAGAAGCTTGATATCAAGACTTATCTTTTCCATTAATTATATATTTTGCATCTCATCTGCAAAATGGAGGCTAGAACATTCATTTCTAATCCCAAATAGAAACAAGGTTAGAATATATGAAGGTATATAAACTTGGATGTCAAATCCCCAGTTCAGGAAATTGCTCAAGCTTGTGAGTAACTATGATACTACTGTAATGTATTTAACTTAGAGCACATGCTCAGGACTTGCTTCTTAAGTTACTTGAGAGAAGTGCTTTGGTCACTCAAGTGCTCAGAGATAAATGAAGATGAGTGCTATGGTGAACAAGGACCTGACATTGTGTGGTTATAAATGAATACACAAGATGGAATATTTTGTTCACTCAAGATTCTATTTGAATAAATTGTACATAAAAGGACATTTCTTTCTCTTGATCCCTTGTTTCAGAGTCTATAGCATGAATTATTTATTTACATCAGATGATAAAAAAAGCTAGAACAGTTTAAAAATATTTTTCAATGGAAGGGTGAAATCTACATTTACAGCACAAAACCCCTCAACCTCCAAGAAATTGCTATCCATTTTGTTTAAAACCAACAAACACTCATTTTTCTACATGGCTGTGAACTCTATGCTGCAGCAACAAAATGACCCAGGGCTTTTTCTGAAATTGCTGTTTGTGCTTTCTAATTACCTTTAACATGCAGAGCACTGTTCTTCTGCAACTTCTTGAAAAAAAAAAGCTATTTGAAATTCAGTAAGCTTATATTTAAAGTGATTGGTTTCCACCTGGATGGAGTGAAATTTTCTTCTTGGATAGTTTATTTGTACATTAAAAGATGCAAATTAATTCATAATTCTTTCAGCTCATTCTCTTGGGAACAATTATACAAGGAAATTATTAATGTACAAGAAAACAACAGTTAAAAATCTCAAAGGGCAACAGAGGTGTGGAATATATGAAAACATTTAGACCTAGCTAATAGCAGAACTCATTATAATAATAACAGTTCATAAAACAATTTTAATTTTTCTTTATTTTGTAAACTGATAGCAGCCACATGGTGCAGACAAGCAATCAAAGACTCTGGCAACAGAAGTTTGCAGTCAAAGCCCTGTTCTCAATGCAGTGCTGCAGAAACACAGTGTGAGAGTTGACACATGACACCACGGCCTCTAGGGATCACAGCCAAATGTCATGCTTCCGTCAATTCACCACTGTCCATGTCCCTGATGTATCCTGTCCCATCATGACTGCATTCAAGACTATCATTTCAATCTCAGCCTCTGCACTCTGATAAACCTATTTATATTCCTTTTACTTAAGGTGTTAACTCAGCTACTTTCTTTTTTTTTTTTCATAATTTATTCAGCGTGCTTTTAATATTATATATCTGATGAAAATTTCCAATCTTTTTAAAATCAGAGTCATAACACAGGCTATCACCAGGAAACCTGTAATGACTCTTGGCTATCTGCTTCCAGCACTCCCTGACATATGGCTATCAATGAAAAAACTGAGAGGGACACACATAATCTCAAAATATTGTAAAACAAGCACCACTACTGAGAGAAGTTTGCCCATCACACATGGGGATTATCCTGTCCTGAAGAAATTGCCCTTTTCTAATTTTAAGCAGTCACATAAACAAAATCTACATAGATCAAACCTCTGCTACCAATACCTGTTTCCTTGAGACCTCTACAATGAAAGTCTGACCATAGCTTAATACATTGAGGCAAGACAAATAGGGGCAACACATGAACTGAGAACAAGATTAGATTATGAATATGCAGGAATAAAATAACTTGAATTAGAACTCCCTCACATATGCCTTTCTTTACAGATTGTATGGAGTAGAGTTTACAGATGAAAAAAGTTTACATTAAAAAAAGAAGATGCTTTACAAATATTTATCTCAGTTTTCAGAATGGCATAAGGACTGAAATCATAAAAATCTAAATAGCATGAACTGACAAAAAATAAATCCTCAAGAAGAAGAGTGGACACAGTAGAACTGTTGTACATACAAATCAAACAGAAATCCAGGTTCTAAATACAGCAATGTTTATTGTATTTTCCAGTGACAGTGGATCACTTCCAAAACACCCTCCCTCAAAAAATTTTCCAAATTCCAAAGTAGAGACTTTGTTTTGATGATGCACATAAAGGAAAAGAGAAGTTTTTACATGTTAAATAATGGTAGTGTTGAAAATACTGGTTCAATACATGTTGTCCTTTTGCAGTTGCCTGACTGGATGAATCTGTTTCCATTTGCCAAGCTAATGGCATCAATTTAATTCTGAAGGGTCATGTGCCTGTACGAGAAAGTTGTGATTTAACTTAACTTGGGATGGCATTTCTGTAACTTTAAGGACAAAGTGGACAGAGATATTGCATGTCACCACTGAAGTGATTTGTTATAAGGCTAGCACAAAGGTTCAACAGCTGAGATCCCTCAGCTGGTGCCTCTGTGATAAGCCCCTTTGGCAGCAAACCAACAATGTCAGCCTAGCATAAATGTAAGTGCCAGATCCATTTTTTCCCTTTGAAGTGCACAATCTTAAAGGATCAGGGTAAAGCCCTGGAGACAACAATATTCAAGTTAAATATCGTCATTGTTCTCAAGAAATTACTTTAGTAGCTATTTTAATTAATCATGGTCATTCCCTATCTATCTAGGCAGCAGACAGAGAAGTGTTACATAAGGACAGTCTTTCAGGAGTTTTTCCCCTGGAAACACAAGCACAGAGGCTTGAGTTAATATACAAACTCATCAGGCTGCAGGTAAAAATGGTACGAGCTCCTCTAAAATACCAGGCCCTGGGTTTGGTTACTGTACTTGTAAAATTTGGCCCTTAGCATTGTAGTAATTCAGAAACTAGCTGCTAATTGCTACCAAAGCAAAATCTGTGATGTAAATGCATGAAACTATGAGACACTGAAAGAAATCACTTTGAAAATGCAGCAACGCCTCATTGATCCAGCAAATTCACTTAGGCCACTGAAGTGTTCCCATCCCTGTTATCAAAGTGCTGCTCATGTACCAGAGGTGGCCAAGTGAGACATAGCTCAGGTGGTGCAGTTTCCTTCCCAGTAAACAGAAAGCAAATAACTAGAATTTTGAATCTCAGTCTTTTCTTTTATATGGAAATTGTTTCAACTGAGATCATAACGAGTGGTGAGCAAGTGCCATAAAAACACCTTGGTTTAGTTTTAAAGATATTTATGGGAAGTCTTACATATTGCTAAATGATGGAGAACAGTTATAATCTGTTATAGTTAATTTACTGCTACATAAGTAAAAATGTGCTAAGAGCAGCACACTTGTTAAATTAAAGCTCACTTAATGATTACACAGCACTTGGGAATAACATCCAGCTAAAGAGTAAGCAGTAACGGATGTTTTCTATAGAATCATTCATTTTAAGAAAATAAGATGACCAAAGCCCTTTACATTTTTGCTGATGATAAAAAGATACAAAATACCAGAAAGGAGACTAGAAGGGATTTCTTCTTTTAGTGAATATTGGAGTGCTTACTACAGCTGATACAACTACCATGAGATGGTTACTGGCTCTGATTCTCCATGCTATTACAGCAGGTTGAGCTGAAGTTAGTACTATTATCTTGCTGGATCACTCTTACACAGACTAAAAAAAATCAGATCAAATACTAATCTGGATACTACTTATCATCGAGCCTCTTCATCATTTTTTGCTTGTCACCACAGTGTCTAAAAACGTGATTATTAAATCAATAGTAATAACAAAATCGCATGGCTCAGAGAAAAGCTAGTATTTTTTCTCTTTATGGAAGTGAGGATTTTAGCTGAATCAGGATTATTTTTTGGGTATGAAGTAACCTTTTGTTGTGTTTTAACCCCAGCCAGGCCCAAGGCCCACACAGCTGCTCACTCACTTCCCCACCAGCAGAACTGGGGACACAGTTGGAAGGGTAAAAGCCAGAAAATTTGTGGGTTGACATAAAGACAGTTTAATAGTGAAAGCAAAAACCGCACATGCAAGCCAAGCAAAACCAATGAATTACGTCAACACTTCCCACAGGCAAGCAGATACTCAGCCATCCCCAGGGAAGCAGGGCTCCATCACCCACAATGGGTACTTGGAAAGACAAACTCCATCACTCCAAAAGTACCCCTTCCTCCTTCTTCCTTCTCCTTTAAATCCTCTCATGGTGACAACCCAATCATTCATAAGTATGAACGTGGCTGTACCCATGTTCATCTCCTTTTTCATGATGACTCTTCAATAAAATGTGGCATTTTTCATTGAGTACTTTTGTGACAGAATTTGATTTGTAAAACAAAAAGAAAAAAAGAATCTTAAATGTGAAGAAGCCTCTACAGCAATCCCAATATATGAATTTTAGATAATTTTTGTTTCGCTATATAGGAGCTTTATAGAAGTATTGCCTCCATAGTTCAGCGACCATGGGGCCATACTAGCAGGAGGGGATGGCAATAGTTCAAAGCTCAGTCCCCTCTGGATGGCTTTACTAGAACCTGCTATATGAGAGCTTCGCACTAAGATGAGGGAAGGGATCATTTGGGACTAGCAACCCTTCGTGTGCTAACACAGGATGAAAAATGCAGATAGCTGTGGAGCTTACTGCATCCTCTCCAGGCATAGCAGAATAGCTCCATAGAAGGGGCACTGTGGAGGACCAGGATGGATGACAAGCCAGCTAAGTTATCCTGACTCAGAGCTTTAAGCTGATGCTTCCTTTTTGTCATTGGCTGTCAGAAATCCCTGCACATCCAAGCTCCAAAAGGAAATGGATCTTGAAATGGATCTTGACTCACTGTGCACATCCGTATCTCTAGTACTGATGGTGATGCTACAGCATCAGATTATTATTCTTCTTTTCATATGCATGCTGTAATTGTGTGCTCTTGGCCAAGAAGGTTACAAATGTCTTTGTTCATATTTTAACGATACTTGGTAGCACATGGGATCTTAATGAAGACCACATTCAGTATGGTTACACAGGTTTACAAAATTTTAGTCTGAAAAGAACTTGTGCACAACACAGGCCCTAAAGTCTCAAATGATTTCTCCATCAACTATGAAACTCGTGATCAAAGTGAAACCTCCAGATTTACCTTTAGGAAGACACCCATTCTGTAAAGGGTAGGTAACTACATCCAGGTTGAATCTGAGTCCATGGCTGAAATCGTATCTGTGAAAAACATAAAGATCCTTTCCATTCTGTATGTCTCTAGTGTGCACAGAGAATGCAAAACTATGCTCCCACCAGAGCATTTCTGCCTTCAACTCATTTTCTCTCTTTTCCTGTTCCCATATGCACAAGGAACCTTGTAAGAACTTGATAAGGTGTCTTCGCGACTTCATGGTATAATATAAAGTAATTCCGCAGAACTCTACTGAATTTTATTTGGGCAGCAACCAGGATCCTGTGTTCTGTTGCAGTCTTCTAGAGTAACACTGACAAACTCACTGGACGGTGGGAGTTACTAAGGGAACCCAAAGGGACTAGAACCTGCTAAACATCGAGGACAACTGGTTATATCTGCTTCCTTTGGCTGCCTCTGTCTCACTGTCTACCACATTAAAAATGGGGATTTAGTGATTTTTCCCATGAACAGAAATAGTTGATTGTAAAAACAAACCCAATGAAATATTCAGTAATAAAATGGTCAAGTCACTAAATAATGCATCCAGCTAGTGCTTGACCTTTGCAAAATTCCTTGGAGGTGAAGTGCAAACTAGTTTTTTTTTTCCAATGGTGTATTCCTGGGGAAACACTGCTATGAGAACTCTGTATTTCACAATGAAAGCAGCT
The DNA here is from genome assembly GCA_035583185.1 of Anabacerthia variegaticeps. NCBI lineage: Eukaryota > Metazoa > Chordata > Aves > Passeriformes > Furnariidae > Anabacerthia > Anabacerthia variegaticeps. The sequence goes on from JAWWEW010000166.1 coordinate 8,849,755, forward strand.
CATTTTTTAGCTTTAATTATGCATGCTCTTCAGTGGGTGGCCCTCTTTCTTCTTAGTAGGTGCTGAATCAGTACCCTGGCATAGGGCTAATGGGCACTGCACTGCTTGAGGTGCCATCTTTCAGAAGAGAGGCTGAAAGCAGCAAGGTCTCATAGCATTTTTTCCCCTTTTTTTTTAATATTATTATTAATAGAGGTGTTAGCATCAGTGCCTTGGCCACAGTCCAAGTTGGGTAATAACATTGTGTCTCCCTAAATTTTGCTTTGCGCAGTTTTAATTTAATATGGTGCTCTTCTTGTCTTCCTGCACTAAGTTGTTTTGTGTCATTGCTGGGCAATATTAAATAACCTCTATATTCCCCCTGGGACATCTGCATTTAAGCTGCAGGTAAGGCAAAGCCTGCACATGAATTTTGTTCCCAGAGAAGTAAACACAAGCTCACTTGCAATTATTACATGCCAATATTTACCTGGACAAACTCCAGCTTTTCTGCTCCCCTCCAGTAGTTAACTTTCATTTGGAATTTAACCACCCAAATGGTGTAGGGAACACTGTCCCTTCTCAAGAGGTCACAAGTCTCATGCTTGGGAGGACTTTTTCAGCAGGCAAAGCAGTTTTATCCTCTATCTGAGAACATAACCTTCCACAAGCAACCTTCCTCTACAACATGTGGTATTTAGCCATGAACTGCAGAGGGATGTTAAGCAGGATTACCCGGTCTCAGATGCATGGCTGCCTTTCCCCTGTCTCATCTCTCTCAGAGGGTCAGTCTGTCCTTCCAGGGAAACTGAACAGGGGGCCATGAGCTCCCTCCTGCTCAGTCTTAGTGTTCAGCCAATGCACACAGGGCTACCCTTCCAACAGACAAATTCAAACAGGCTGTATGTGAGGCTAGAAGAGAAGCTAATGCCAGCAAATTTCTGGATTTAGTTTACAAAACAACCTTCCTGATGGTCTTAATTGTACCTAATTTCACCATGCTGAAGTTTAGTACTGTGTCTCTGAGAAGATACAAGAGCAGTGCCAAGTGGAATGGCTGCTACCAGATATAACAGGCAGGTTGGGCTGGTACCATGGGAATCCTGAATGAGGAAAGAGCTGAAAGAGCTCCTCATAACAAGCAGTGCAATGCAACCTCTGCCATGAATACAGAGAGCTGACCCTGCAGCACCCATGAAGACCGAGAAGAGATCTTGCCTACAGCACAGGAACTGCAGTCCTTTGCCTGAGTGACCTCAGAGCAGCAGGGGCCAGACAGTGCTATGTATTGCTCTGGGCAGCTCCTGCCAAAAACATTTATATGTAATAGTTTTGTTGACTGAAAAGTCTGTAAGAAAGCCTGGCAGTTGCCTGTGAAAGGCTCTGGACTGGAACTTCCAGGAATCAAGAGAACCAGTCTGCTTTTGACATTACAGGGAGAAGGGAAAGTCCCAATCCTCCTTGAAAGAGTTTGAGAGAGGCACTGGCAGCGGTCATGGTGGAGCTCTTGGGTTTACTCCCATGGCAAGGAGACCAGCTAGAGGTCCACAGCAAATGCTCAATGTGCTATTGCCTATGCTGCTCTCAAATACTACATATTGAATGCTTTTAGAAAGTGTATCTAGATGTAAAGCATCCAGGAGTCATCTACAATGGATACAGTTAATCTAGAGAAGGAAAAGGCATGACTAACTAATAACTTTTCATTGCCATAAAGCCCTTCATGGGTAGACACTGCTGCTCAGGACTGAAGTGAGTCAGGTAGGCATCACTGTCCTGAGTTTTTCTAATTGTGCATGCTTTAGGAGCTAGAAGGGCTGGGGGAGGATCATATCACAACACAAAGTAGTAGTGATCCTATAGAACAAATTCTTCTGAGGGTGTAAATGAAGGTAGGCAGGTTTTTGTCAGCTTGATTGAAAAGTAGGATAAAACCAAACATTAAAAACATAAAACTTCAGCTGCAAGCTGTGTAGCCAGAGCCATCCAAAATAGGCTTATGGCTAGAGCCTATTAAATAATTTTTTTTTAATTAATGTATTTGAAGTCTTAACTTGAAAATAAAATCATATGAGGAAAATTTTATTGCTATAAAACAGCAAGACTTCACTGATTTTTCAATTTACTGTATTTGAGTAATCTTAACTATGTATTATCTCACTTGGCTTTAAAACATTGCCAGACCTGCAGGCTTTGAGACTTTTCATACTGATAGCATTGTTGCTCTTGCTTCCATCTTTTTTTTTTGTTTTTAAACACAGCATGCTTTTATTGTTTAATTTAAAGCTATTCAACCTTTCCTCCTGCTATCCAAAGACATTTTGTATGTAAAAACAACAATTTGGACCCCAAATCACCACCATCTGCGTATTTATAACATGATCCAACAGTAAAGGGAGTCTTTATTAAGCCCTTAGTGGGAGTTATGTGACTGTGCAATGAACTCAGTTTTTATTTTCCTGATAAAAGTGAGGCTACTGGTCCCTATTTATTATTTTGTGATGTTCTGCAACAAGAACATTAGAAGAGCTTTCACTTCTTGAGACCCCTCTCCTTCGCCCAGTTGCAGCCTTTGGTTTATCAGGTATGTAGTTTGTATCTGGTCCTGGCATGCCAGTAGGTGCCAGAATTAAAATAGAAATCTTTATAAATTTGTTTTTATTCATTCAGTGTCTGAGGGAGAAGGTAAGCTGCAAGGTATGTTGCTTTTCAAATTGCTGAGCTATCCTTGGTGTGACCCTCAGAAAAAAACAAAAAAAAAAAAAAAAAAAAACCACCAACAGAACAACAACAACAAACCAAAAGCAAAATCCTACAATACCAGGGTTTTAGTGGGGCTGTGAAACCAAACAGCTGAAGCAAAAACGAAGCCAATCGTTGCTGACAGGAAGTGGAGAATAAATAAGTGAAGAAACCAGCCTTGTATAAGTATCAGCACCAAGAAAAGACTCAAATAGGTTTTAAACTTGCATGAAGTTTCTCATCAACTGTGACCCTGAGGGACTTTGACAATAAAAAAACCTTCTCAGTTCAAAGAAGAGTATGTGGGAAGGAACAAAGTTGTTGATATGCTACTTCGGGTGGATCAGTTTCCTTCTAATGAGGACACATACCAATTGCAGTGCAGTGCAAAGGCAGATTTCTGCTGTTCTCACACTTCTGACCCCTAAAATACAGTGTGTGGGGGTAGGAAGCTTTTATTTCAGAATGTTTTTAAAATCTCATTGTTGCAGTCAAAACTATCCCAACAGACTTTTACAGGCAGAGGTCACTGCACTACAAAGATAAATCCTTTTTCTACCTTAGATACAAAAGGTATTTTATTGGCTTTCGTTGAGATGTATGGCAAGTCCTCTAAGTTCATGGGACCCAACTCTGATATACCCCATATTAAAATCACAGATAAAGTTCCTAGAGTTGACTGGTTTATACACAGTTATATTAGAGGGTGAATTCAGAAAAATCAGGTCATTAACACATATCATTGTAACTTTTTAGTACAATTACACAGATATTCTGTATTTCTCAAGGTTGTAGGGTTATGCCACTTTGCATTGCTTATCCTACTTGCCACTAGGGCTTTATTCCTGCTTGGCACACATGAGCAGGGATTTGTCTATCCAAATTACAAGTCTACAAAACAAGTATCTGTATCTGAACTTTCTGTCTAAACTCCCATTTCAGCCAGGGAAAAAAAGAACCATTTCTAAATTTATCTCCTCCTAAGGTAGAAATTAAACAAGCACAGATGGGTTATGATGTAGCAACAGCTACTTTTATCCCTTGACTATGTGAGAGTGTACACCACTAGCTCTGAGACATGTCTAACCCTCAGTCTCTGGCTGAGTTCTGCATCACTTACAAAATGGTGGCACCCAGCCACTTCTCTTTGGAGGTCATGTTAAATACAGCTTCCATAAAACTACTGGGTATGAAGGCAAATAAGGTGGTATCTCAGGACGAGAGAGCAAGAAAGCAGAAAAATCTATACAAAATGTGGCACACTCTCCAGAAAGAAGACACAGGTTCCATCATTCAGGTGGTGGACACTTCAGTGAGTATGAAGGGACCACCTGTATAGACTGATTTGAGTGAAATCCTGATTTAGCTGAAATCAAATGCAAAACATGCAATCCTGAGCAGGCTCAGGACATAGCCTTTTTCTGAAGAAATAGCTTATTTCTAATACCACAAAGGAAAGGACTCTCTGACTCTGGGGTGCACTTTCAAGGGATATTAAGAACCTTAAGCCCATCTTGATGATCTTCCTGATAGTGATGTTCAGCCCACAGAATATAACAGGGATCACAGACTGAGGCAAATGAGAGCCTCAGTCTTGGGCTCTTAGAAGGATGATGAGTTTGAATCCTCCAGTGAGAAAAGAACTGAAAGCGTCATTCCTTTCCATCTCTGTAATGCATGAAGAGAAAACAAACCATTATTTTTGCACTACCTCCCAAGGAAAGCAGTAGATGCTTTTTCATTCAGATGGCATTGTTCAAGCCTGTCCACAGTGTTCCTGCTCTGGCAACAAATCACAGGCTGCTTATAAACACGTGGACAATTCTGTCAAATATAACAATAGCCAGCAGTGGTGGGCAGCACAAAAGAAAAGTCAGGTCGTGTGATTTTGGCCAGTCAGCTAATTCTGAGCTCCCCAACAGTCAGCGGGAAGAACTTTTAAGCAGCGCGTGTGAATACAAAGTTCAAAGATACCTGATCTGTGTGCAAACTGTAGCCTGACACACCAAAAATGTGTGACCTTTAACTCCATGAAATACCTGTCAGCCAGCTGTGCTAGGGAAGCATTTACATGCAGTGGTTGTGACACGTTGATTCTCTTTTCAAGCCATCCAGGGTTTGTATCTTTTATTCTAAACATTAGAAAATGAATTGACTACAACCACAGCACTCATGTAAAAGCAACGTATCTCATATGAGTGATACAGATAACAACACCTTTCATTGAAAGATCCCAGAGGTACTATGTATCTTATTCACAATAGTTCCAATCCTGTAACAAATTCTTGCTTAAATTTATACACAAGCTGCTCCACTGAAATCCAATCATATGCGTAAGCCCTCTCAGAATCAGGGAACAGCACAAGAATGATATTTGTCTCTACTGATAACAGAACTCTCTGTAGGGTGAAATACAAAAAGAAACCCTGTTAACTGTTTGAATTCCTTGAAGAATTTTGGATGCCAGACCCATGTTTTGTCCAAACCATAAGGACCATCATCCTACTCTGGCTGAAAATACTCTAAGATGACAGAAGATATGTAGAATTTTCTGCATCTGAGAAGCTGAATATTCTTCTGGGAAGGTCTGAGCTTTTAAATGAACTTTCTCAACTGGATGACTAACTCTTTAGCAAAGCCAGAAAAAGCCCCACAATACAAATGAAGCTTTAGAGTGGGAGAAGGACCTGAAGAGATGTCATTTTTATACAAGATATCCAGCAACCTCAGAGACAGAAAACCATGTAAGATGCCACAATGAAATCAAATAACCCACCTTTCCCCAGACTATTTTACTAACCTGCTGAGTTTTAATATCTGTACAGGTGAATTCAGAAGCAAAAGGGAACCTTTTATTTTATTAAAGAAGAACAACTACTCTTGTAAAAATGTAAAAAAAATGAAAAAGCTTTAAATCTTATTCTCACATAGATTGCCAGATAGCACTGCCTGCAAAGTCACAATCCCATCAAAAATATGTATCTAAAACATGCCTCAAATGTGAGAGCAGTCTAAACCTGAATGCATAGTCTGTCTCATCACACAATTGTGATTTAGAGCTAAATTTTACCAGTCTAGAATTTTGGTTTTGGTCAACATCTGCTATCAGCTAGAGAGGACAAATTCCAAGAGTTAATTTGAAATGTTAGTGCTCTTTATGTTCAGATCTAGTAGCTGCCACATGGAGTCAGGCCAGTGGTCCATCCTGCTCTCTACCAGCCATGGTCTCCTGGCAGTATAGCTCAAAAAAAAAAAAAAAGTAAATAGTGCAGAATGATGAAAAGCAAATTTCAGATCAAATTGTCTCTGAAGTTTAGGGAAGTTCCAAACCTATATTTGGACTCAGATATGACCCTATGCCAAGATAGCAGTAAAGCAAAACATAACTTGGGATTGGGATGTTGATTGCTTTGAGAAATTACCAACATGCAGGTGTTTGCAATTTCTCTTCCAAGAGCCACCTATACTGAGCTTCTAAAAAAAATCGTACTTCGAAATATACAAAATAATAAACACCTAATAAAAACATTAATAATGTCCATCCTTTTCCCCTTCCCTTACAACAGTGTGTACCCCTTACAACAGTTTGCAAGCAGCATGGAAATATTCTTACAATTATTGTAATTCACTACAGTAAAGCAGCATAAATCCCGTGCAGTGAACTTGAGATGCAGTGTGCCCCTCTGTTCCACTCACACAAAACCAGGGGTGTTCTTACCCACCTTGTAATTAATTCAGTTCAGGTAATGTTTCTTAAATACATGCTCCCTCCTCAGCAGGCAGTCATTTATCAGTTTTATCAGATAACTGGTTATTTTGAGCTGTTAATGACAATACCATTGTCTGCCAACTGTACTAAAGCTCCTGCCTTCTGTACAAGTGGAATTCAGCAAATCAAATCTAGGGGCAGAGATCTAACCTGTAATGGTCTTCAGAAGAAATTTTTTACTCTTTCCTGAACCAGTAAAAGAGCCTGGGCTGTGCTATTTGGCAGCTTAGCCTCAGAGGAAGTGCAAAGTAAGGAAATCTTTGAAAAGCAAATAAGTTCAAACATATACCACTACCAAATCCTCTTCTCTTGGAATAAGTCTTAGGTAACAAATACAACACAAAAACATCCCAACTTGTTGATATGGAAATCTTGAAACATCATGAAATTAAAAATTGTATCAATATTTTACTGAAAGTCTAGACCCACTTTTAAGTCACCTAGAGATATTTTTAAAATACTGGGATTTAGACAGCAAGAGAATAAATGGACCATAACTTAATCTCCCTGCCTATCTAGTTGCATTAAAAAAAATAAACAGTCTTCTTTTACACTGATGGTTTTATAATCATGTGTTTCCACAAACTCAGAAGTGTCCTGTGTCCTTGGAAGAGATGAAGACTTGCTCTTCACCCAGCCAGTGATGTGGACACAATCAGCAAACACTCAAAGCTGTTTGTGCAGCACTGCCAGGCTGCTGCCCTCTCCATGAAGGTAACACCTGCAAAAAACCCTCAGGACAGAGCTGCTGCTCAGCTCAGTCCCACCCAGCCTGGCAAACAAGAGATGCCAGAGCTGATCCCACATCTCTGGCTCGTTCAGGGAGTCCCCGCAGCAGTCAGGAATGTGGCATCTGAAGGCCACTCTGGCTCTCCAGTCCTCTCACCCAGCCTCATACCTTCCCTACAAGGTGTGCTGTATGTTCCAGTGACTGAGGAAAGCCACCTGCTAGATGGATCCTGAGCAATGTAGCCCAGAAGTCCCAAGGTTGATGGCCAACATGCTGGCTCCATCTTCAATTGCTCTAGTCTTCGCTAACACAATGCAGAGCAATGGAATCCCTACTTGCCCAGCAACACTACTCAGGATTATCATGTTCCTTCCCCTTTATCTTTCTAGGGAAGGTGGAAGAAACCAAAAGCTGGCAGCACTCCACCAGAAAGACCCCAGTGTTTATGGAGGAAGTACTGAAAATGTCTTACAAATCCATGGAAGCAGAAGCGGATCTTTCCACCTCCCCCTTGAGGCTGGAAGACCCATGCCTCCCTCTGCTCTACCCTTGGAAACGTTTACCCCAGTTCACTCCACCCAGCAGAGCCTGTTCTCTCAGTATTCTGTTGTGGCACTTCCCAAACAACCATGAGCGCCTTCAGAAGCCAACAGAGGATCAGGCCTGTCACATTTTGTTTTTCCATCCTGTGAAATCTTTTCAACTGTTCTGCATTTAATAATCCGCATCCCTCTTTCATATCCCACTTTCAGAGTAGAATCCTGATTCCCTCCATCCAATTGACAAGATAAAGGATTCTTTTTCTTAAATATCTTTTAACAAAACCTACAAGGAATATGCTCACTTGTGTCAGTGATCTGGAAAATGTGCTTTGTCTTTCTTCCAGAGAGCATGCACATTTCAGATTTCCCTTAAGCTTTCATAATTATTTCTGATCTTGATGGTTTTACTTTGACAGCCCAGTTGATACCAACCAGATGAGAGGAACAATTTAAGGGTGGCTTTTGTCTAGGAGGTAGCAGAGAAGAAAACCAGCAAAAAAATTCTGGTAATTTCTCATTTCTTTGTAAAGGCACATTAAGGGTATTTGCATATTCTGTCTGTGAAGCAAACAGAGCTGAAATCGGATGACATAACAGGAAGGGCTTGAAATACCATTCAAGATTTAAGGTGCAAGTGCTTATTAAACAACAAGCCTTTTGTATGAAGAATGCTCAAAGAAAATCATTTTAGGCATCTTGCTCAGTAGGCTAAGCAATTCTTAGAAATACCATAAGGACTGGGATACCGAACATAAGTTTGTATGTGTGAAGTGTGTTGCAGACAACAGTGAATATGCACAATGGCTCACAATCCTGGTAGATAATCCATCAGCTGGCCTCAGAATGGAAGGGGAGAGAGGAATTAGCAAGACACAGCTTGTAATGGCTGAGTCATAACACTAAATGCCTCTAACTCAAACTAACAGGGTCATTTAGGAGGGATGACTTGCTTTGCAGTGCTGAAGAAGGCAGGAAATTCTGGGTACTTAACATTTTGGAATAAAACTCAAAGTTTCCCTTCAGCTGTGTTTAGTGTCTGAACAAGCTCCAGGGCACAAACTCTAGTGCCAATTTAATACAGATTTCTATTTGCAGAGACTCATTAACGTTGTGCACAACTGCTTAAAAAAAGGTTAAAGTCTTGGCAAAAAACAGCAACAGCAACTATTGATTTCAGTCTAGAAACTCTTCAGCACTTACTATGAGACTCACCAGTCGGGGAAACATTGAAGCATTGAGCAGAGTTTTAAGCAGACACCAAAGCACAGAGCAACAATCAGTGGCACAGAGGGGTTGCAGGCACAGGCAGATCAACATCTTGTCCCTGCAGTGACCAGTGTCCCTTGCAGTGCCAGCTGATGCTGTCTGCAGGGGCAAAGCTGCTGGCATCCCAGCTAACTGTTCTCCAGCAAGTCAGATTTGCTTATATAATTCCCTTAACTGCATGCTTTAGTTCTTTGTAAAAAATAGAACTTTAAAAATGAGACACCACCATTCTGTATTAAAAGAGGCTTATACTAGGCCTTATTCTATACCAGAATACCGTGGATTTCCTCTCTGAATGGCAGCTGAGATGGTATGAGAGCCGTGTGCCTTGCACTGCCATTGCAAAGCCACAGGAGTCATGAAAGCTCAGATATGGAGAGCCCTGTTTGCTGAAGGGCTCTCAGAGAAGCAGAACTGTGTTCTTAAGCTAAGGTACAGCATAGGACCTCATCTGATGCATGGAGGTACCTAAAGGTATCACTAGCAAAATTCACCAGCTACGTTAATTCCTTTTATATTTACTCCCCATGCCCTCAAAAAGCTCCTAACTGGATACAGCAGCAGGCTGTGAGTTGAACCTGTGGTATTAATTGTGCCAGAATTGAAAGATAATGATGATACAAAGACTCTTTAAAGATCACCAGGTTTAACTTCCTGCCTCCAAGTAAGCTCAACTACACCTTATAGTATTTTTGGTGAAAAATAATCTCAACTGTTCTTAAAGCCTTTCAGTCCTGGTGAGACCACATACTCAGTCTCAGCATCTTCACTCTCAGAAAGCATTTCCAACTCTCAAATCCAAATCTTGTTCTCCCATCTGCGGCAAAAATAAGGATGCGTGTACTAAGTGCATCTAGTTTGAACTAATGCTTTCTTTAGAAGACTGGAAGAAATAGGTGTTGTCTGCTATTGCATTTATGGAGAGAAGCAAGAAAAGATGTTGGGAAAAGAAAGGCAGGCAGCAGAAGCATCAGGCAAAAAGCAAAGTCAATAGTGAGTGATATTTTGTAGAGTAAATGAATGCAGATTTGATGAGGTGCATAAGTAACATCCTGCAGGGTCAGCAGGGAAACACTAATTAGGCAGGATGGCCTTCCTCATTATTAATTAGAGTTATATGCTTGACTGAATAGGTACAATTCTTTCTAATACTACATGAGGCCCAGAGGAAGCCTGCAGCATACAACCAACCTGTTTCTCCCTCTCTTGCACACACAGGCACATACCAAGTATTGCTGTGCAGCCTCTCTCTTACATGTATCATGCACACACAGACAGATGTAGTATGGGACACCTCCATCTGCTTCCTTGCCTTTCACAGGTACTACTTGTCAGGTGTCCTGATTCAAAAGAAAGCAGGGGTAACATCCTCCTCTAGGTGAGGAAGAGACTGTTGAGCATGCCATGGTCAGTTGACAAAAATGGGGGGAAAGAGTAATAGCTGTATGCAAATTAATAGCACACAGCATTTCGTAACACACATCTCCCAGCAGATGCCACAGGTAATTATGCAACTGAGGGTAGTGCTTGTGGGAGCACTCATAAAATGCAGCTTTTATCTTGCTGCTTCCAGCCTGTGTCTGGTAATGTATAAATAATGTTAACAGCATCCACACAGACGGTCAAAGATTGGATGTGCACTGGGTGTATGCATGGCTGGTGAAATATAGATTTTGGTGCAAACTTGAGATATGTTAGAAGAGGAAGGAAGAAAAAAAAAGCCCTAAAAAAAAAGCCCTTAAGTAGGCATACCAAGGTGCTGCCTATAAGTTAGAGGAGCTCCTTTTGAGATAAGAAAAGTTGGGTATTTAAGGACTTTCTGAATGTCGCTTTAGGCAAGCAGCCTTCAGACTGATTCAAGATAGGTTATGAATATGGGGGTGGCAGCTGCTTGACATGGGACTGGCTCCATATAGCAAGCTGACAGCTTCATATGCCAAAAAACTTCAGTAATGTGGCAGCTGTGATAAGCAGGAGGCTCACTGTATGACACCATAGTTAACAACAGATTCCTCTGTAAGTGGGGCCAATATCGTTGTAAAGATAGATGTCAGCATGCTTAGGAAAATAAGCAAGAGATCAAAATTAATTTTTACTGCAATTGGTTTCCCATAGTCGTCTCATTCTTCCACCTATGCCTTGCATGTGTTCCAGCCATAGCAAGTTGCTCCACAAACATGCGATCAGTTTATCCTATTTTATTGCCCACAGATACTCTTGCAACCTAAAATGCACTAAGTGCATCGTGAACATCCAAAAATTTGGCAACAATTTGGAGAAACAGAGGAGTTTTGAGGCAGGTATGCAGCCAGAGAATGCATCTGTGTAGGAGCTAAAGCACAAGTGTGAAAACATGAACCACTGATGCTTCCAAGGACAGTCACACATGGAGGGGCTGCTACAGCTACTTTGTTAGCTTTGGTTTTGTTCTTCAGACCTGTGAAAATGAGAACAGTGTCTGAGAGAAACAATTCTGCAAAGCAGATAAACATCGTTTTGTAAGTAAATTCCATTTGTGAAGATGGCTTTAGATGCATTAAAACAAATCACATTCTTGTAGTTTATTGACAAATGTATGCAATATAGCAGGCTTACAGTGGGTACAAAACTGAAAGATCCAATTATCAATAAAGAATTCCTCATTATGTGCCAACGTTAGGAAGTACAGACAGATACGTGAGCAGAATAGAGGAAGGGGATCAAAGAAGAAGAACTAACTATTCAAATGCAACAATTTTACAGAGTAAGGAAACATAAAATCAAAAGACTACTCACAGTGATTGCTGACACAGAATCAATAGCGGTCATACATTTTTACTGTTATTTTCCTAATGATAAAATGCTGGGCTTTGATCTGAAGTTGAAACATGGCACTGCTTTCTATCCCTTTCTCTAAATTTTCTATGGAAAGTTATTTTGTAATGCAGCTTGTATCATTTTATGTAAAAATACTGAAAAATTGTTGCAATTCTCTCTTATGAAATATCAAGCTGTTTTGCCAGTGTACAAAGAAAAAATTATCTTGAAAATGGGAAGTATTTTCCTAACATCTACCCATAATGTTTTGTAAATAAAAGCGTGTCACATTTGGTGTATCATCAGTTTGCATTAGTAAACAGTGGTGAACCAGCAAAAGCAATCTAATTGGAAAACCTCACCTAAATCTCAAAATAAGAAAGAATGCACATTCTAAAATAAGTTTTACTAAGGAAACCCTCATCCTTTTAAGTTTCTCTTTCATTTGTATTTCTCTGTAACAGAAGAAAAATACACATTTAAACTACCAGTGTTTCACACATCAGCAGTTCTTAACTTTGGTTTGCTTTCTGAAATAAGGAATTGAAGGAAGAACAGGCTTGAATTTTTGTTTTGATTTTAAAAAAGTAGTCTATTATGTTTCTTAGTTTCATATTCCTGGAAAGTACTCACCCTGTTAAATGGCTTTCTATAAAATTACAGAATTACATGGGCACAAATTCAGGGACACTTTGTATTCACAAACTAGTGAGTGCATAATCATTTCAGATTACTTAAACCCAAGAAAATTTTGCCATGTCCATCTTCTGTGTTTCAGCAGATCAGAGAAAATATTAAGAAACTCCCCCCCAGGACTTATATCTGTAAACATGTTCCTTGTAGAAGTGAAGCAAGGATGCCCTAGTTACCAATTTCTCAGCTACCAATACTTTTGGCCCATACTCTAATTTTGGCTTGTCAGAAAACAGTAGGAGCCTGTTGTTTCTTAAAAACAAAAACCCAAACCCTCCACATGGAATGAAATGGTCTCAGTGCAGGACCTAACAGCCCTCAGTAGTAATCAGTATCAGTAGAGATAAGCACTGAACTAGCTCTGGGATGTAAAAACAAGTTCATGAATCCCCAGGAGAAGGCACTGAGGAGCCACAGCACTGAACCTCAGTGGGTTTGCAGCAAAGTGAGAAGCTTTGGTCTTTGCACACAGGATTTGAATTTTTAGGGCTGCTTCTTTGGCTCCCTGATGGGCCCTAAATTCTTGCAGGAAGCAGTTACCTGCATAACATTGCTCTCCAGAACCTTGGACAGCAGCTTCTCTCAGGCTGTGTTGAAATTAAATAGTAATAGAAAAGTGAACTCTGAAAGTGGATACCAGTTCGAGTTAGAAAAGCCCTTGCCAAAATATGCTTTCAGAGCAGGCACCGCACATACATTATTGAAAAGCTTTATTTCTATATGGCATGCCAGGTTGGCAGAAATGCAAACTTGAAATTTAGAAGTGATTGCTAGGGAGCTGGTCAAGAAGAAGGAACTAAAGAGGAAGGAATTAATAGTATTTGGTTCTTTTAAAGAATAAATCTTGAGCTAGTTTTCTTTTTTATGACAATCTTACATTATTCATCTGTCTTTCTAGGTCAAAAAATAGGAGTAAATTTTATATGTGACACTCTCTTGTAATCCAGTGGTACAAAATGGACTCTCACAGAAAGCTGCAGTATTTTACTCTGCTGTCCTGGCACATAGGGGGACACATTTTAGGGTCCTTTGTGGTTTGTGTGCTGATATTGTGTCTGGCAAGATCCTTGGGCCTTCTTGAGAAGGGGAAAAAAGACAACACAAAAATAATACAGGAGTAAAACTAAGTAACACAGCCTCTATATCAAGGATATTATTTCCCCAGGGAAAACTTGGATGATTTTTCATCCTCTTTGGATTCTGTCATCTTTTTCAAAGTCTCTGTTTATCCATAGAACTTATTTGAAGGAATGCACTGCAGCAAATTCTGACCCACTGCTGAAGGAATGGGAGGGGTGGGTACTGTACTAGGGTTGACACAGCTGTGATTTAACAAAACCTCACCAAACCAACACTTCTATAATAATTTAAAAAACAAAAGACAAAAGCAAAAAAACAACTCAGCAGTGCCTAGTTACTGCAGAGAAGTCACTGATTTAGGTAAAAAAGCAAAAAATCCAAGAAATTTCACCTGCTACCCTGAAGCCTTTGTTCTTATTATCACTCTTTTCTATACAAGGAGAAATAAAAGTAGGCAGCATTTTGCACCCTATGGAAATAACTTGTAGCTCAGACTTCAAGAGCTGATAATGCTTTTATACTTAAGATGACCACAGCTAGACATAATTCCCATGCTTTATTACCACATACAAGAGCAACTTCTGCAAGGCTAAATCCAGGTTACTGGCCCTGAGGAATTAATGACAGTTTCCTATGTGTTTACACTGTAAGCAGAATCAGGGAGAGCAAAATGTGCATTAATAGCACATTACCGGTAGATCACGAATATTAAGATATTTCTGCAAAATCATACAAAAAGCCTACAGCATCACCAGGATCTCAATTTAGGTATGCAAATCTGTGTCAAAAAATAAAATAAAAAAAAATCCAAGCACAGCTGACTCCTCTCACCACTGTCCAAGGAAGACTCATTTTCATCCTGATATAGTTTCACCACAGACAGACAGACATATTTTGAGCAAACTAACGAATAAGTTCTTGCACAGGATTCAGATGCATAAAAATAGTTAGGTATATGCTTTCAATATAATTCTCAGAACACACCAGCAAGGCATGTTGTCAGTACCCTCTACTACAGCTGCCTTGTCTGTCTTTCCACTCTATGGATCCACAAAAGTGAAATAAATAAGTTCCCGGCTCAGGCATAAAATCTCTTGAATCCATTAGTGATGATGCCTGAAGAGTTTGCCACAAGGTAAGTATTAGGCTAAAAGTAATAGGAGATACTAAATCCAGGATAGGATTCAGCTTGTGAAGACAAGTTCACTGTAGCAATCTGACTTTAGATGAGATTCTAAACAGAAACTTAACACAAAAATCAATTTGTCTGTGAAAGAAACATCCACTATTTGCAAAATTGTTTAAAGAAATCTCTGTCGCTGAGGTCACTGGTGTTTGACCTTGCCATAACAGGTGTTCATGTTACAACAGACAGTATCAGGATTTATTTTTGTGTTAACAAATTTAAGTCCATTTCACTTTTACGTAGTAAGTATAAAGTCTCAAGAACTATATTCAAAACTCCCTCACATGTCAGTTTGCTTTAAATCAGGGTTATAAGGAGGGTAACAGGTCACCACAGCACTTAAATAAATTAATGAATAAAATAGGAATAACAAAAGCCCTGCCTGGTTCCACGCCTCCAGGACTGCACGAACTACATGATTTCCATGTCAAATGGAAGGAGGAATTAAAACTGGACCCACAAAATCCCCAGTAAAGAGCTGGCTGAAACTCAACACTTATGAATTTTACAGCCTGAGAATTATTCGCCCAGTTACACTTCCGATTTTTGACACACAAACAGGAGAGCTCAAGAACATAAGCCAGAAATTTTGGCCTTGCTGTGGCAGTTTGTCCTCTTTCCCCTGTTCCTCAAGTTCTGCTTGTCTTGATGCAGACTGGAGAGAGCAGCTCTGTCTCCCCTGTGTACCTGAAGAGACAGGCAAGCAAAATATTAAACAGCTACAGATGCTGAAAGAAAAGCAACTGTTCAGTCAGCTCTTCAGGGCTTTTTCAAAGCTTTACTTGTAGGACAAAACAGATGAGTCTGTCTAATGGTTATTTAAAAGGAAAAAAAAAAGGCAAAGGAAATTTGTCTGATAGGAGGACAGCTAAAGCTTAATCTATTCATGTAAAAAAACAGGCAAACTGCTGTTAATATCCTAGAGAGGCACAGAATTTTCTGCTAATCTATTAACAGGGGACAAGCTGCTCTCTTGGCACAGTGAGAACTCACATTAAACTACCAGTCTGGCAACGATTTTTGCTCAAATCCCTCACAGCCCCTGTTCTGCCTAAGACAGGCACTCCTCACTGTTAATGTTCCCAAACAGCTGACACACCAGAGCAGACCATGTACTATTTCCCTGCTGCAGCACAAGACTTCTCATTCACAGTCAGTCAGTGCACAGGGCATGGTTTCATCACAGCAGGAAAAGCTTTTCCCTATC
Organism: Anabacerthia variegaticeps; assembly: GCA_035583185.1. Taxonomy (NCBI): domain Eukaryota; kingdom Metazoa; phylum Chordata; class Aves; order Passeriformes; family Furnariidae; genus Anabacerthia; species Anabacerthia variegaticeps. Next base: position 8,865,745 of record JAWWEW010000166.1, read on the forward strand.
AGGCTGGTTGAGAGAGGGCATGGAAGAGTTACGTAGTTGGTAGGAGTTGGTACTTATTGCTAGATGGACATTGAGGGGGCTCTCTGGTCCAGCCTTCCTATACCTTTGACCAGCTGGGTTATTGCCTTGGTTCATCCTGTTCAAAAAGGCAATCCCAGCCAAGGTTCACAGTACAGACTTCGCATTCAATGGGGGAAAAGGCAAAGCCCTGTAAGTTTCTGACAATGGAGTAATACCACAGCACTGCTCCACAGGGAAACAAACCAAACTAAAGAAAACTCCTCTTTTTAAACACGTCACACTGAAAGACTAGGCTTAATGTCAAAGTTCATAAGGTGCTGAGGTTCCAGAACCCAACATTCATTTTTCCCATGAGCTAAGCAAGAACACAGAATTTTATTTCAATTCACATATCTCCATTCCTGATTACAAGAATATACGAGGGAAAGAAAATGATTTCTTTCCCTATATATTTAGACTGCCCCACACTGCAGGCACTGAGCTTATTCCTTCCAACAGCAGTGTACCTCAGTGCTTCTCTAAGTGAGCAGGAAAATGAAAACCTAACTAGGTTTACCAGGTGCAGTGAAATCCACCTAGGCATCTGTCACTTCACAACATACTCCCTGCACTGCAGCTCCCCCAGAGTACAAGGTAACAGCTAGCAGGAAGATCTAGATGTTTTCAATGCCATTAGTTTAGGCCTAAGAGAAGCAAAGAAACTTGGTGAAAATGCAACTGTGTGTCTTTGACAATGACATAAGCAAGAACACTTTCTAAAGGACTGTTCTGTCAGAAGTCAGCATACCAGAGATCATGATGAGAAATGGAGAGAGAGGGAGAAGCCAGAGAAGAACCAGCTATCACACTGACTGCAACAGCCTTAACTTGGGGAATAAAATGGAGGCCCTCATCTGCAGGCCTTTTTCTGTTCTCATACCTTCATAGCCATCCTTTATGGGTGTGTTCTCTTAGTACATGACTTAATTACGAGCTGTGCAAACTACACATTAAGGGATCTGATTGTCAGGTCTTCTGCTGTGGCTCCACAGCTGTTGAATACAGTACAGCCAGGGAACAGAGACAAATCCATGTTCTACAGAAGTTTAAAGCATGTCAATAGCTATTTTCCAGCATGTTTTGTAGCTGACATCCCCAATCTAGGTGGTGCCATCTGTTAATCATATTGTGTCCATGTTGTCTTGAAGGAGGCCAAAAGGATTAAAGCATTTCAAAAGTAGAATAATATTGATACTGAAAGGAGATCACTGCAGTGCACTGGCATCCTATATACAAGTGAGTTAATTTTCAGAGTGATGGCAACAAGCAGTGGGGCTGCTGTGCAACTGTTAAGCTTGGCAAACACTCAAAATGCCTCCTGTCTCACGCTCTTCATTGTTCCAGTAAGACATTTACCTGTGTTGCCCTTGCTGAACTACAGTCTTGCATTGGATATGCTGCTCCACTTCTACAAAGCAGTGCCATGGGAGTACTTGAAAGGAGTAGATGGCCACCAAATTCAAAGCAAGGGCTGCTCAGCACTTCTCTTGGGAAAAAGTGGATGTTTATCTCTGTCCTTCTATTCTCCCCTCACTCCCACCAAACTTTCTACTAAACACAATTACATGCAGTATTTGACAACAGTGGTGATAAATTATGTGCTGCTTGAATTGAAATTGTGAAGGATAATAGGGAATAATATCAATGCATTCACAGAAAATACAAACCCATTTGATCACTTTCAAGGCTTTTTGGTTGTGCTCAGGGATGACTTGCATGAACTAATGCCTCAGTGCACTGTCCTAAAAAATTCTCTTGAGGAAAAGTGGTCTATGCCTAAGAGGTAGATGACAGAAAAGAGGAAAAACAATGAAAAACCCACAAGTCCCAAAGGGAAACATTTTAGGGGCATGGAAATCTCTCAGCTGAGAAGTTAAGTTGAGAATTTTCCAATTGCACTAAAACTGTAAATTGAGTTTGGCTTTCAGGTAACTACAATTTATTCCCTTCAAACTGAGATTTATGTGCTGCCGGAAATACTTTGTTATGACTTATCTATAATAACTACAGGTGAACACTTCTGCAACAAGAGGAGTCTTATTGTTGGCTTCCATTAAACATGAAAGTCAGTCACATATTACAGCTGTGGCAGATGCTGTTCTTGTAGACACCATAGTTAAAAACTCTAATGTAGCTCTATTATAATTTTTGACTATTAAACCAGTAAGCTTCCCAGAAATCCCTTCAGTGTAAAAAACACACAGGAATCTCAATTTACTTATGGATGTTGCTAATGGAAAACTTCAAAGAACACAAGCTAACACAGAGAAGGCTCCAAGATCAATTCAAACTGAGGAGTAAAGAGGGTTTCATCACTGCTTTGAGCATGGTTTAGAGTCCTGCATGTTTCTTCCTACTTTCATGTGTGAAGAGCTGAGGATGATACTCTATAGGCTCTCACAGATGTCCTGTCTAATCCTCAGCAACTGTGTTAACCTTTAAAATTTAGGGGCATTAAAGAGCAGCTTTCAGTTGTTAGCACAAGCTCCTGCATCCCTAAGAAACAGAACAACAACCTGCTTAACCACAACATCACATTGGCAGATGAATAAGTTGTGGCTTTTTAGGATACTCTCTGTATGCAGTCCATGAGGATGCACATTCAGGACTGATTTTTAAAAATTAAATGGCCCAGAAGGCATCAGTGGGATGCTGCTATCAGAAAAAAGAAAAAGATTGTGTGGTTGAAGGAAATGCAGACATTTCTAAATGGAACAGGTTTGCGTTTCCATTTTCCCCCCACGTCTGATGTTCCTGCTGGCAACTGTTCTAGAGCAATGTAAGGGGAACATGCACTTAGCAGGGGATGGAAAGAGAACCACAAAGTCACCTATCTGTCCTGAACCCTCTCAGATGGAAACACACATGCTCTCCCTATGCTTCTCCTGCCCTCTCAACACAGATATTGCTGTCATGCCACTTGACCTCTCTCTAGGCTTTCCGATATCCTGGTGTACTTCAGGGCCTCCCCATGACTTGTGATGTGAACTCTAGTATGTTTTGCTCCCACCTCTCCCCAGCTTCACTCAGCTACAGAAGCAGACTGCGCAACTCCTGAAAGAGAAGCTGCTCTTCCCTACTAGTGACCCAGAGGCAGGAAAACAATTGCAGCTACAGAGGAGTTGCATACATCGGTGTATTTTTAACAGGACTCAGAGCTGGCAGCCCTTAGGCTATGGACCATAGAGTTGTTTCTGATGCTAGCCCTTGAGGTTCAGGCTGCAAGTCAGAACACAGGACTACTCAGCAAGCAACTACATCTCAGAATCCTTTTAAGAATTAGCTTAAAAAGGAACAACCATCACAGGTGCTTGATTTCACAGATACAACTAATCCTGCCGGAAGATTTTCTTTTAAGGAGTTAGGTTTACTTGGCTGACTCTTCTCAGCAAGGAGGTACCAACTCAGCACTTGTTAGAAAGGTGCAGCTTCATTGTAGGACCAGAGATTGGCCTCTCCTGACACTCCATGGCCTGGCGTTGGCAAAATCTGAAGAGCAACTGTGGAAAACCTGTCCCATGAAAACTGCCTGCAGTTTTCTTCAGGACTCTGCTTTCAGGCTGAGCAGAGCCAAAGTCACACAGCCAGGCTGCTACTCAGCGTGGCAACAATTCATGCCATGAAATTTCCAGCAACACCAAACATATTGCCGTACAATTGGGAGACAGAGAGAAGCTCTGTGTGCCTCACTGAACAGCTCAGAGAAACAGGATCCAAAACAAGAGCCAAGCCAAATGGTTCCCTTCTCTCTGACTCATATGACAAGCAAGTATTTTGAGGTCAGATAAAAATGAGCTTTTCATGTCTAGAGGCAACCAGTTGCTTTCCATTAACATGCCATTTCATATTGAGTCCTGTGCTAATTGGAATGAAACAATTCCAGACATCTTAAAGAAAAAAATGGAAGCATTGAAAAAAATTATATGCCTATACTAGCTATGTGCTGATCCAAAATAAACCGTATTTATATCTTTGAGAATGAAACATGTATTACTTGTGTAAGTTATTTGTTGGATAAAAAATACCATGAGGTATATTTATGGCATGAATTCTTTAATTTTGAAATGACAAATATTCATGGTATTAGAGATGGAGCTGTGCAGCATAATAAGTTATTAAAGTACACTTTTCACCTGTTGACATATCTTTTTAAGGACAGAAATTAAAATGTTGAAAACAGAAAGCATCAATAATCTCGAAGGTTATACCCAAAGGGCTCAGTAACAGTATGTAAATAGAGAAATAGATTAAAACCTCACATTTCTAGATGAAAAAGCTTGGAAAGCAAATGACATGTATTTGTTCATTACAACTTAATTAGCACAGCCCAATATTAGGGACGAACAGCAATGCTAAATATAAATTGAAGACTGTTTGTGGGTGTATCTGTACTTGCATATATATGTCAAGAGTAATTGCCAATAAGATAAGTGTTGAAATAAAGACTGTTAAAATGCTTTTGGGATTTAAGTGGAGTAATATCTCCATTTTAAACCTCGCTTCAAAATCTTTTTCTCTATTTATTTCTGAGGAAAAAAAAAATCTGAACATAAGGTTGATTTAAGTATTTCCTTAGATCTTCAGTTTTTCTTTTCTGAGGTGGGGAAAGGAAGAGAGAGGAAAATATTTTCTCACAGTTTCTGCATTTCTCACTTGTATTTATTAAGAAGTGAAAGGCACCTAAGTGTTCAAAGGTACCATGTGCAGTTAAGAGTTGTTTAATGCAAGGGATAAATTATAGAGTATTTGAAGTAGCTGACACCCCACAGATGTAAAGGCAGGTAATGATCCACACTGACAAGCCAGCAATTAATCTCTTCTAACCAATACAGAGGGCAGTAGTACAAACCATGCCCCCAGGAGATCTGCAACTCAGCTGTGCACACCAAGACCACCTGCCTGTCCCTCAGAAGTTGTATCTCAGGACAGCTGAAAACCCCAGCACACACAGCCCCTTTGATTTTTGATTTCCATTTGTAAGCAAGAGTTATTTTTTTTTCCTCCTTCTGTACTGTTCACAAAATCTTTGTATTACATAGCCACACACTATGTTTAAGGATTATTTAACCCTTATTCAGTAAATAAACTCCACAATATTTATCTGATCCAGCTGTCAAATAGAAATGACAAGAAACTAATTGACAAAATAATCCCCCTCTGTTGTTTTGCACTAGCCTGCCAATCAGACAATGCAGAAATAACCACAAAGTGTTAAACAAAACACATGCCCATCAAAATCTGAACAGACACTTATTGTCCAGACTCTACATACAGCTAGTTATCTGATTCATCTTGCTGGTCCTGCTGTAGGACGTTCTGATGCCATTTTAACAATTTACTATAGCTGGCAGTAGCATGCTTTCAATGCAAGTGATCCCAGTCTGGGAGAGAGATGGTGGTAGTACTTCAACAAGGAAGATCAGAACACAATTATGCATGGCCAAAAATGTATTCAGTAATGATCCATCATGCTACCTCTGGCTGCTTTACATGCAGAAAGATCATCTGCTTTAATCTTCCCAGCTTCCAGATCAACACAGAGCATCTTATACTATGCCAAAAGGTGCTCTGGGTGGCACTATCGAGTTCACCATTGCAGCAGCCTCTATTGTTGCCAGGTTTTTTTGTGTTCCTCCTACCTCCCCCGCCAAGTCTATACTAGGCATCCCCCCTTTCAGAAAAACGGTTTTAAAGTATTTATGTCTCAAAGGAAAGGTTCTTGCTACTCACTGTTTCTCCTCATATCATGCAGCCTGCAGCCACACAGAGATCCTTGTTCCCTGGCGCTCACATGCACGCCTCTGTCCATCACTGCCTTTCTCCTGTGCTGCAGACCCGGTGAGATCCTTCAGTGCAGAAAAGCAAACAGCATGATGCAGGCTCTTTCATTCCCTCCTGGCAGAACGACTTAGTAAATTCACCCTGGACGACTCTTTTTTTAAAATCAATCTCTACTGGACACAGTGCATGGGCGGCAGAGAAAACCGGGGTCCCTTCAGCAGAATTGAGGGAGTTTACAACACTGAATAAAGTGCATTTCCTGCAAGCAAATATACTTGACAACAGTCCATGCTGAAAGGAGCGGCCGGGGAAGAGTCTTGGGCTCATTGCAGGCTTCTGTCTCATCCAAACTCCCACAGCTGCCACTGCAGAGGTGAGGGACCAGATGCCTGTCTGCTCACAGCACATCTGGGGACAGATCCTCACATGGAGCAAAGGACACAATTCTCTGAGAGTGCAAGGCATTGCACCTGGGGAGGAGCTGACCTAAGTTCTTGCTTCTTTTTCTTCTAAGCCACATAAATTTATCTGACATATCACTAAAATTGCTTGCAAGAACAGAGTGCAGCTTCATTTACTTCCACCATGTTGCCTCAGATTTTCAAGGAGAGAATCAGTGCCTGACTCCTGACAGGCTTGAATCATTTTTGCCTGTGCAGAAGGGCTATGAACTCCCCCGGGGGTGTAAATGAAACAATCTACCTTGGTGCCCACACGGGATAAAAGGAAGCGACTTGCCAAGGGCCAAAGCAGCACGGGGCTGGGCTCAGAGCCATATATGGCAAATGCAGCTTCCGCCAGGCTTCCTGCCCGCCTCCTCCAGCAAGGACAGCTCGGCTCAGGAGCTGACTTTTGTTGTTGTTATACTGGCAAGGAACTAAAGGCTTCCGAGAGACTGTTCATAGGAAGTGCTTTTGAACGTATGTTTCAGCTATAGATAAGCTCCCATTTAAAACTGAAGATGGACCTTTTATCAAAAGATGTAACAGACTTTCTTAAGGGTAACTGTCACAGGTGGAGGTATAAAAAGAAGTAAAAAAAACCCCTTTTCTCTATTGTTTCAGGGTTTTTTTGTAGTTTTACCAAGCATTTAGACGGTGAGATAATGTCAGATACATCTGTCTTTGGCATTTTTAGGTATCTAGGTGCTCAGGCAATATGTGATGCATCTCCTTTGTCTTGCCCTATTTTTACTGATGGGGTCAGATGTTAAAACACTTATGCTGAAGCAGTAGCTGCTTGAAGTACATTCATTATGGATATCATCTTGCCAATGGCCAGGGCTCGATAAAGGTCAATTGACCTTCCGGAGCATACTTTAAGCAGCAAAGGCAGCAAAGAAAAACAAACCCACACAAATTCACAATTCTTCTACTAAAGTCATTTGCAAGGAAATAGAATACTGTTTGTTGGGAGGAAATACTTCCCCTGCAAAAACTTTCAAAGCTCTAGGAAAGCACTGTTCTGGCAAAGGATCATTGTTTACAAAGCATTACTACCACACAAGGATTGCACAGGGATGTAAGGATGTGCACATGAATTCTACTTACTACCTGGCATGAAAAAAGGACCTGAGGAGAATGCCTGTGTGAGTTGAGCTCTCAGTAACAGAAGAGGGGGTGCAGCTTGCTCAGCATTCCAGTGACAAAAACACTTTTCTCTACCTACACTTGCCCAGAGCCTGCCAAGATCAGTGCAGAGACTCCCACTGACTGTGAGAGGCTGGAATTCATGGATCCAAATGAGTATTGCACTTCAGGAGATGCAACATTTCATGCTTGAAAGACAATATAAACAGTAAAACAAAAATCACTAAGAGAGTTGGGAAACAATTGCTTTCATGCTGCAGCAATTGCCCATACTTGAAAGCACTGCTTAGATGCATTCCTAGTGTCTATATTAATGTGAGTTTAATTCTGTCACTGTGGCATTTAGATATCCTACCAAAGAGCCCAGCTTTAAAGAGAGCTTGCTATCTGCTCAGAAAAAACCTGCTTCTTATACAAACAGAGATATTTCTAAAAGAATTCTTGCTTTTTCTGAAAACATATTCACATGTCCATCTGTACAAAAATCCAATCACATTATGGGTGGGAAAGGCAAAGGGACATACAGCTGTGTCACCATATCTGAATGCACATAACGCAAGAGAATTTTAAGAGGAGGAGGAAACTCCTCCAAGTTTCAAGAAATCTGCCCTAAACTAGCAAAATCATTCTCTCCAGAATTAGAGATTGCATGTGCAAGCCTAGGACAAAGAAATATCAAGGATAAAGAAGTATCTAGGAAAAATATCGGGGGCACTTACTAATTGTCAGTCAGACATCCAGGAAGCATGACAAAGTCTTTCCTATTTGCGATGTCTCTTGATCATCTCCAACATCTTTCTGGCTTTTTTAGTGGAAAAGCTAAACTGAAGTTTGGCTACTAAAGGATGACAGAAACTCAAACTGTCATAATAGGAAAACATGCATTAAAACAGCTGCAGCAAAAGACCCCCAAAATTAATTCCTGTTGCTATCATTGTCACACAAAGCTGAACACTACTCCAGCATTGCATCAAAATGAACATTCTTTACAGGGCATTCTGTATGAAATTCCTCATTGTGTTTTTCTTCTTCCATGTATGCCAATAGAAACTCTTCAATGTTTTCAGTTAAAAGCCACTCGATTTGGAAAGGCAAAGCCTTAAAAACCTCCTTCCTTTTTGCCTTATCCATTGGGACAAGGTTTCACTCTGCTCCAAATAACAGAGCACAATGGAGCATTTGTAAGTGTACTCCATCTTTTATAAATAAATCTGACAGCATTAGAGATAAATCCACAGTCCCTTGAGGGTGAGATCAGTGCACAGTCGCATGTTTGTATGAGTGCACACCTACCATTAGTCTGAAAAAAATCAGAACCTACTGACATAATGGGTAGTCGTGATCAAGGCAGAATAAAGCTTTCTACCCAGTTCCTAAATTTTTCTGTCACTGTTCATCATCTCTGTTTGGAACAATGTTTCTTGTTTACTAGCACACAACTGCCTGTAGACAGGCTAAATATTTCTCTCTCAGTGCTACAGTATGCTCACACCAGGATTCAAACCTGAACTGCCAGCAAGAGAGATGCTCTTTCTCCTTTCTCACTCTCGCATGAAGTCAACATGCCTTCTGTGAAGCTGTCTTTCCCTTACACAGATCAGCAGGTCTCGTTTAAGGGCCCTAGCCTAAGGCTCTCCCATTTTCTTTACACAGGCTTGAATTAATGAGCACCCCCCCTGCACTGAGCAAGCACAATTAATCAGCATCACTAGATGTTGCCAACACCTCCTCAGGTGCATTGCTAAGATCACAGCCCCTCTGTGCATCCTGAGGAGAAGCCAGGAAAGCACAGGGTATTACTCTGGTGAAAGTCCAAATTTTGTAACCCCACTTCTTGCAGGTGTGGTGCTGAAGGCATCCATCTTCCTACTTTCACTGAACTGTGCTAATACACAACCACCACGAAGGGCTGGGGGAGGCCAGTGAAAGTCTAAAACTGAAAAAGACAGCAGCTCATGTTATAACGGCAGCTCTCTGGCAGCTGCCGTTGGAGGTTAATTACCTTTCTAAAGAGTAACGATTCATCTTTTCACCCATGCCATAATATCCTGCAATGCTAATTCTCATTTTGAAGACAGGAAAACTAATGACAGGGAAAAGGTTTAATATATATAACTCAAAAGAAAGAATAAATTTGCCATAATGGGGTACTAGGCTCCATCAATAAAAACTCCTACCAAAAGATCACAACTCAGAGTATTCCCAGAACATAAATATTTTGTGGGATACACCATCATTAGCAAAACCCATCAAGCTTTTGTTTCAATAAACAGCATCTGCCAGGAGCATCTTCTCTGAAACAGACAATATTAAACAAAATTTGGTCTCTCATTTATTAAATGGGCAGCCTTCTGGGCTTGTGTCTCAGGAGTCTCCCAAAAGCTTTAAAAAATAGAGAGACCTTTTGAAAAAGGCTCATCTCATTTGCTACAAGACTTTCCATCTTAAATACTTTAACAGGTGTTATGAAAGCACTAATGTTCTGGACCTGCTGAATCTCATTTTACAGAAAGCACCCATACTCACTCCTGAATTCCTCAGCTATACTACATGCCCACCTTCCTGTCTTAGCAATAGGAAGTAACTTTTTTTTTTTTGTCTATTAAAGAAAGTAAGTAAATGACTGCCATGACTTCTCAAACATGACAAATAGTGGCTTAGCCACTTCATCCACCAGTTCTCTCAAGACCCATGGATGCATCTCATCAGGTCCCATGGACTTGTCCACCTTCAGGTTCCTTGGATGTTTTTGATCTTCTCCTCCAAAGCGAAGTTGCTCATTCTCTCAGTCCCTGCCATTGTCCTCTGTGACTCGGGTGGTGTGACTGGAGCACTTGTCAGTGAAGACTGAGGAAAAGTTATTGAGTGCCTCAGACTTCTTCCTGTCCTGGATAACCAGGTTTCCCATTTCCTTTCAGAGGCTGTCCACATTTTCCCTAGTCTTCCCTCTATATATTTGCTTTTTTTATATGATTATATTTTTTAAAGTTTTTAAAGAGGCAACTGAAAAACAAAGTCATCCTTAGAATACCTTTGAAATACTTTTTTTCAACTAACTCCAGCCACACTGAAATACCACAGGCAGACTGCTTTACCTTTTCAGATGCTGGAGTGGCAGGAGTAAAATATCCTCTAACTCATGGTTGAAAATGATAGAAAAATCAATGCAAACCTAGTGAAGAGAAGGCAGTCCCATTACAAGAAAGTAATTTTCAGGCTCTCCTATGGTACTACCTTCCAGAAAGCAAGACAGCATGTGGTGGTAATGCTCTGCCAGCTGAAAAATGCTATGTCAAATATTCCCATTAGAAATTTATTTCAAATTAAATGTGATTTATGTAGAGAAGCTGGAAAGACCTGGTGTCATATCCAAGCACTTTGCTGGATTTTCATAGCAAGCAGGTTAAGACCAGACCTATACCCCAGGAAAACTCTGAGAAATAAGAGACAAAAAAGCAAAAGCCAAACATTTCAGCAGTGCCTATTGATTTTCTCTGTCTCAAGATTTGTTGGCCCCTGCCAGGGGCCCGTCAGCAGTGCCATCCAATGGCAGTGCTAACCCATCAGTCTTTACCCCGAGGCCTCTTTGACCTGCTACTTCTGCACATCTGGGCCTGAACGACCAGATCATGACACACAGAGCCAGCAGCACCACGAAGAACAAACCTCAAACTCCAAATTTTGTACCAAGAAAGCTGCTCCACAGCTCATGTGTGTTTTCAAGATGTTATGCTTCCCTATGCTTTATGTACCTGTGCTGCTCAGAAGGACATTGCAGCCTCTCACAGCAGTGCAGCTCACCTCAGATGCTGCTTTCATAACTCTTCAAATTGGTCTGACTTCCCTCACCAACACATAAGTCAATGGGTCTCCTTTCTCAGGGCACTGGGGAAGAAATATCAGGAGACACTTCTCCAGTGTTAACTCTTTCTGATTTTGCAAACACTCCGAATTTAGCAGGTAGGAGCTTTCATCCAACTCTGCAAATGGATTAGCAAGAAGCAGCTCCTGAATATTTTAAATTCAAGTGATATTAAACTCAGGTTAAACTCAGTGCTGAAGGAAAAAGTCAATAAGGTTTTCCTATCTTGATTTTACTTTCATCTCATTTCATTCCTCTCCCACAGCTGCTGCAGGGGTACTGACTGCAGTATCCCAGATACTATACTGCAGTTGGCAGTATAACCTTATGTATGACATGCTCAGAAACAGATGCTTTTCTTTACATCTCCCCCTCCTCTCCTACCTTTGGAGCAGAATAATGAGATACTCTGCAGCTCTGTTTCAGAGCACGGTTATTAAACAGCTAGGGAAAAGGATGCTGGCATGGCAAACTGTGCATTGCTGAATTACTATGAAATGTGGTGATGAGAAAATAGATCTGCTTTGAAGGAGAAAAATGGCCTGTTTTCAGTCAAGAGCACTTTACTGTTAACCAGCCCAGCCCATCAGCAAAGTATTAGCTAGTGTACACACCAATTTGCAGGCTGCATAGAGGGCAGCAGTTTGTGCCTAGAAGCTGTCACATACCTCCCTGGGTGGATGTACCTACCTAAGGGCCATTCATATGATGAATTTATGAGCTGTGATTATTGGGGATTTGTTGTTTGCTCTTTTTTCCCCTGCCACTTCTTCAGAGCAATGGAGCAAAATAATACAGAGTTTTCCCTGCAGTTTTCCCTGTGCAGGATGTTGATTAAAGATCTGTAGCTCAGAGAGAGAAGTCTTACCAGATCCTTCCTGTATGCACATTCTTGAGAGGCAGACCACCACTTTCCAGAGATGCTTGCTAATTGTTTTGCAATCCATAGAAAACTACTGCAGAGGAAGGGAAAGGCTGGCTTGCATAAGCCCCTACATATCAAGCCTGAACACAGCAACTTTTTGGAAAAAGCCCATATCTCCAAATCAATCACCTGCAGTAGCACCTTTTAGTAATTTTATGAGGTTCTATGACACAGGAGATTGCATTTTCTTAAGTGAATGGTCTTCTAATGGAAACAGTCTTAGCAGAACCTTCATGATGCTCCTTGACAGAAGCAAGCAGGAAATGGTGGGCTCCTGCTTTCTCACCTTAATCACCTACACCAAGGAAACTTGAGAAGCCTGGAAGCACAAAAACATTCATATTCCTTGAATGCTGGCTGTGTCACTATTCCCAGGGAGGAAAGCTGCTCAATGATGACACAGCTTATAGAACCACACAGCTTTCTAATTCTCACCCATTCATGATGGATGGCCACAGACCAGATGCTTGTGTCCTGCAGCCAAGGACAGTGTGTGGAGACTCTCTGTAACTTCTCTGGCCCCTAGGACTATGCACGATGGTAGGAAGGTAAGCTTGAAGAGGAAGTTTTAAACTTAGTGAAGTAAGCAAGCTAACTGGAAGATTTTATCCCCACTCTCAGACCTACAACATCAATACATAATATAGAAGGACATAGCTGTAAGGGGCAGACTTTAGGAAGGGGCAGACCTCTCACCTGTTGTGGTTTCTTCCACTGTATTTTCAAGGTGCCTCCTAAGTACATGCACCTTCCCACCAACACAAGGGCAGTCCTCTCTGACTGCAATAAGTGACTTGTTAAATGCCACATGGATGTCTGCATTAGAGCCATGCTTTAGCCCCAAAAATCATCCTTCTTTCTGCACTTAAAACATGAGCTGAGTAAACTAAGCCTGCCTGTAACCTAGACAACAGCTTCAATGGACTACAGCTGCAGGCAGGAAAAGGCAGACAGATGAAGCATAACTCAGACCTGTTCTTAACTTAAAATGGATTTGGGCCAGCTCTCCTCTGCCTAAGACTTATCCAGTGCCTAATCAATCTGGGAGCATTTCTTTATTGGCTCATATATGGGTCTTTTATGCGATCTGCCAAGAACACCAGGCTACGTATCTCAGTTTAAGAGATTATAAATAAATAGCAGTACCTCTTTCTGCTCTTTCAGACTGGGAAAAAAATACAGAAGAAAGAGTTAGTACTTTTCTGGGGCAAGTTAGAAGCAAAAAGGAGTGCCTCCAAAACTAATTCCAAACCTAATTCCAAACAAAGCCCTAAAATTCATTCCTAAACTAGTCAAAAAACATCCTTTTTCTGTATCCACACATCAACCACAAGACCACAAGGTTTATTTTGCAAGTTTATTTGCTTTCCTAACATCTATATATACTGCTGTTAATGCTCTTCAGATGTTCTGTGTGAAACTAAGAATGTGTGTTTTTAAAAGAGATCCTTGTGTGACTTCTTGACTCCAAAAATAAAGTTTAAGAAAAATTCTTAGACATGGAATAGAATCAAAGGAATAGGAATTTCTATCCTAGAACAGTCATTCTTAGAAATTAACTTGGAGACTCGAAAGCAGAATCACTTCTTAAATATAAACTTCAATTTAAGATGTCCTCAAGAAAAAAATAAAAACAAACAGGGATACAGAGCTGAAAAGACAACATTATTATTCATTTGGAAGGAAAAACTGAGAAAAAAAAGAATTCCAGGTACTGTATAGACTGGCTAATTTGAGCTGGGGTAGTAGAGGAGTTAAGTGTAACTATGGCCACAGTACAGCTGGACAGTGTAACAGTCAATGGACAGACAGAAGTCTCCATAAAGGCAAATGGTCAGAAACAAAAGGCGAGTTTTCATCCCTTCGTATAACCATAATGAGAAACACACTATTCACTTGTCCTCCTCTCTGATTATTTTAGAACATGATAGGCTATAACATTAGCTTTTTTCCAGATGCCCATTTCATCACATTTATCATATTAAATAGTCAATTATGTCCCTTTTTAAGTACTTTTTTCAGTAATGGGTACTGAATGGGTTGTGTTCTGCTGCTTAATAGCATACTGATTAAGAAGCCAACCATTCTCTTACCTTTATTTTATTTCTCATGTACCCTAATCTAGATTGAGCGTGTGTGGGAGTCTAAATAAGTTCTAACACTGCTTTGATAATCAGCAATTTATTATCACATTAAAGGTGACTAAAGTATTCAAGCTAAGAGCTGCCACTAACCTAGATATAAGCAGAAGGCATATTATTAAATTACAAGGTAGATGCAATGGATAGCTATAAACTAAACAATATAAACTTGCTTTTCAAAATCAATCATTATTTTGAGGAGCGAGGGAGACAGACCCTTTGCAGCTGCCAAAACAGAAGAGTCATGAATTTACTAAACCACTTTTAGACATGAGGGAGAACTATCCAGAAAAATAAAGGAGTCAGATGATCTAAGAGGCAGGAAAAAAGGCAAAAAATGCAAACCCCAATCTTTCCTCCTCACAACCTCCCTCCTCCCAAAAAAACCCACCAAACCCCAATGACAACATAAACACCAAAACAAAAAAAAAAAAAAAAAGCCCCAACAAAAAAATCCAAACACAAAACCGCAAACCCCCCAACAGCTACCAGAACAATAATCTGGACTTGTGTATTTGCTGCAGAGAAGGTGCAGAGGCAGAATGGATCTGGCCTAACGTGCTTCTCTGCTGAAGCTACTGAAACCATCTGAGGAGCTGCATGCAGCACCAAGTTAGAAAAGGGTTTCTAAGTTTCTGGTTTAAAGTCTTTAAATTGCACTGGACTATGTTGTGCTTAACAGCCGTTACAGCCCAGATGGAAGTAAACGCACACTCCACCTGAAACACTTTCAATTTGGTAGTCCCCCTCTGCCAATGCCAGAGGGAAGATCAGAGTTACCCTGGTAGTTCATGAGATCTTCGCTATGGGAAGGAAGGATTCTCCATAATCCATTCTGAGTGTTTTTGCTCATTTCTTTATGTGCAGGATGACACAAAAGGCCTTTTCTAAGCTTACAAACACAACTGTTGTCAGCTCAGATCTCTGCTGGGGATGCAACACGGTGTTGTGTTACTCTGGCTTCTGCCATATAACTCGGACCAGATCACAGAGGCAGCGCTCAGAGAACTCTTCTGGCACAAGGCACTTGTTTGTGCTGCACCTAAAAATATTAAATCCTGCAATGAAGTGTGAGACGGGGAAATACTTGACCCGAGTGCTCGGATGAGCTAAACACTGTCCTTTTTTCCTTAATGTCAGAATCTACATTCACATTTGCCCACCCCTATCTGTAGATGCTAGACTATTATTAAACCTTGTCCAAATTCGCTGTCATTTTAAATTTAACTATGATCTTAAATCATCAGCTTCTCAGGTGAACTGTGTACTGATTCAGACAGTAAATGTCTGTAAATGTTTGTAAATGTTAACTTTGTGACAGCAGCTCCTCTTGTGCCCTTCTCCTTGACTGTTCACCTGACAAGCTCCACTTAGCTAAGGTTTAGAGAAATAAGGCAATGTTTTCATAGAAGCACACGCACCTGTAATTTAAAAATCGCGCCATGTGGAGAGAGTTGGACTCAGCACTGCTGTCTAAGGTAAGAGATACCACCCTCTTCAGAACAATGTACTAGCTGTTGTAGCCACACCAGCTTCTTTCCCTGCTGAGAAAGCTTTGCGTACTAAATCCAGGCACAAGTACAGAACTTCATGGTAGCTCTTGTCAGCCTTTTCTGGTGTGAAACCTCCCAGTGACACTGCCTTATTGGTACCCCCTGGATCACAGGGGTGCCACATGTGCTGCAAGATAGGGCACTGAAGAGCACAGCTTACATGGGTGTGACATGTACACTCCCCCACTGCAATCTTGCATTAACTAACTCTTTGCAAGGCAGCAATGATTCCCTGAACCTGTGAAGTTATATCAATGTTATTTCAGACAAGTGTGCTCCAAAAATCTACCCTCTCACTTCCCTGATTGAGATAAGGCACCAACATGTAATTATTTCTCATGGTACTTCTAAGTTATTTAACACTGGATGCAGTAACACACACTAAGCTTTTATGGAGAGCACAAACTGGCTTTGTCTGAAGAACACAGCAACATTTTTCTCTCCAATTTCTAGGAACATGTGAGAAACAAACAAACTAAAAATCCCTAGCCATTGTCAGTATATTATCTGGTACAAAGTCGAAACAAAGCACGCATTATCCAGGAAAGAAATGCTCCAGAGAAAGACAAAACTCAGCTGCCTGTTGCATCCTCCTAGGCCAGAGTGCCCTGCAGACCAGCTCAGTGCTACCTGTCCTCTGTGGGCAATCAACCAGGCAGCTCCACTCCCACCTCCATGGGGATCAGCTGCTGTCTCTGCAGAGTCTGTCATCTTCCACAATGAATGAGGAGAGGCCTCAGCAGAAATCACTTGGGGGCATGGCTGCTCAGGATGTAATGAACCTGACAGCAAACAGCTGCACAGGCTGGATCCACGGATTTTGATAGCAAGTAAAACACAGGGTGAATCGTCTGGGCTGTCTCATGAGGCATTTTACCAGCCAAAATTTCACTAAGCATGGGAAAGAAAAATAATAATAAAAATTTAAGAAAAACAACCACAAAAAACCCCAAACCAAAACAAGGACAACAAAACTGCCCCAAATCCGACCAAACCAAAACAACAAAACCCAAACAACCCAGAAATAGACGTATAATTAGATCCACTCTCCACAGATTATTTTACAATGCCTCTAAAATATTACCCAGTAACATCAATTTTCCTCCTACTATGTAGTTTAATGTCATCATTCACCTGTAGCAGCTGCTGGGCAGGCTCAGAGCACTCTGCAAAGGCAGAGGCCACTTTTCTACAACCCTGTAGGGTCTAGGAAAACACAAAGGGTTTTCCAGTGTACTTCTTCAGAAAACAAGGGAATGGACAGCACTATTTTACCAAGGTAGTGAGAGTACTGAGTACCACTGGTGAGAACCAGAACCTCATCAGGGCAGCACTGTATCTCTCTGTGGGCAAGGCTTAGGAGTATGACTCCTTCTCCCTCATGTCCCCAGAGACAACTTTTTTCCTCTACTCAAAATGCAGAACGTGCCTAGAACTACGCAACTACTGAAATCTGTATCTGTTGTTCCTCAATACTGTGCTTATCAGGTCACCAGCATGTATTTTTCAGTAGCTGTTCCAGCACACAGGTCCGTCCTGTCCCCACCCCGGTCTCCTCCGCAAAAATACAGGATGCTTTTTGCCACTTTTTCTTTTTAACATGTCACTGCCTTTGTTTTTTTGTAAAGAGAAGAGGGAAACTGGGAGGAAAAGCATGAATTGTGAGGAATACAAAGAGGGAAAGAAAAAGGGGGATAAATAAGTCAATCTTGCTTGTACTCACAGAATTGAAAGAGGAGACCTCCTCGAGTCAGCAGTAGAGGGGAAGAAGTCAAATGTGTTGAAATAAATGAAAGAATTTTTTTTCATAAGTAATACTCATGAAACTTGCTCCCTTCACATTTTCTGC
The DNA here is from genome assembly GCA_035583185.1 of Anabacerthia variegaticeps. Classification (NCBI taxonomy): domain Eukaryota; kingdom Metazoa; phylum Chordata; class Aves; order Passeriformes; family Furnariidae; genus Anabacerthia; species Anabacerthia variegaticeps. Next base: position 8,883,505 of record JAWWEW010000166.1, read on the forward strand.
ACTGATTAACCAGACAGAACCTGATCTCAAAGCCAGTGAGGTCTGTCCACAGAGCATCCAGGCCAGGGTAAGATTTGAACTAAACAGACTGTTCTGTGTTCCTTTCAGGTTCACTGTCAGTTTCAGGTTTTCCAGACCCTCTCTTCCTTATACCCTTGCAGTGGTTCAAAGGAAGCAAGGAATGTGCATGGCACTAGAAAGCGATTTTCACAATGGCATTGCAGATCTATAAATGATGGACATGTGAAAAATCAGCAAGCAAAACATGTATCATAAGATGAATTTTTTATAACCAGGATTCACAGTAATTATGAAATTATGTTTTCCAAAGGGACATGAATCTGCTTATAACCTGGAAAAGGTCAGACACTAACATCTTACAACTTACTGAGCTGGACAGCTAGAAATCTCTCTGATACATGTCAGCTAAATAGCACAAATGAAGGTCTAATCCAAACCCACTGTAATCATTGGGAGTCTTTCTACAGATTTGGGAACAGACTTCTGATTATCATAAGACCCTGATCCTGCAATTATACTTTGGCAGAGGTCTGTCTCCATGGGTCCAATGTCAATCCTGCTGCTGGGTAGCATTTCAGAAGTCTAAGTAGGGGTTTATGACTGAGACAAAGGATTAGTAAAGACTTTGTGCAGAAGTGAAAGGGATCTGTGCCTCAGTCCCTCTTTGCCCATCTATGGAAGATCAGACTGTATTGCTCTGTTGGGTTGCTTACAACATGTTCAAAATGGAATTCTCCATTTCATTAAGCATCCGGTGCCTTTACAATTGGCAGAAAAATTGCAAGTTTCTTTAATTTACGCCTGTTCTGTGATTAATGCCTCTGCTTACTATCCACAGTGCTAAGTCAGATTGGCAATGAGCATGTGAGCATTCCAGAGTAGTAGATCCTCAATTACTTTCCCTTCCTCATCTTCCTCACACTTACTTCTAAGAGAACACAGACCCTGAGGTAAAAGGTCAGAGTGGACTCTGCAGCTGTGAAAGCCCTCCCACTGAGCACTGGTACATCTTATCCCTTCATTGTATCTCCCTGGCAGTCACTCATCCTTCTGGCTCTTTTAGACCTTTGTACAGGGAGCCTCAAAGCAGCACTGCCAATTGGTGGAGATCAGCAGGCCTTTGTCCACATGGGTTTCAGTGAAAGAAAAAATATATATTAAAAAACCAAAACCAAACTACTCCCCAACAAACGCAAGAGTTAGCAGCTGGCCTGCATGTTCTTTTTCCTATCTGACTGCGCATCAGGAATACCTACCTACACTTATGTTCTGCTACTCAGTAACAACTTACAACTTTCATCACTGTCTTGCAGGCAAGCTGTGTCACTTAATGTCTTTGTCCCATTCTCCAAATGAGATGTTCAAATACCCATTTTGAGAGGTCAGATCACCCTTCTCTTGTCTTGACAGCCATCTCATTGCCTCCCCCACCCCCTTGTGCATTGTGCATACGCCTATCTGTCTTCTTTCACAGCTTTTCAGATGAGTTCTTGACAAATTAATCAGTGCCTTGTCCTTTCTGCACAAGTGGCTGTCAACAAAGCAGATGGTGCTGTCCCTTACACCACCTTGTCTCTTACATCTCTCTCTGAGTCTGTCCTGTCCAGTTTTCTGACAGGGGCTGCTGCATGGCTTCATATAGATTTAACAGTAGTGAAGAGTACAGACTGTTGCCACAGGACATGACTTACCTAGTCACAGAACAGAAATGCATCAAGTACTCAACCTTCCTGTAAAAGTCTAAAACAATTAACAGTGACCCTTCCCTGAAATGGCCTATAGTTTTCTAACTGAACCTTGGAAATTGAGATCACAGAGCTTAAGCATCTAAAATGCCTTATGGTTACTATGAATTTCCAAGTTCAACCAGAATGCCAGCCCTTGCTTCCCCCCACATTCTCCGAACAGAATGAAAACAGAGTAAAGACTGGAAAGCTTTTAGCCAGCTAACTTTCCCTTCCCTCAGTGTTGTTTGTTCCAATACACCCCAAACTGCAGTTTGCAGGACTAACTTCTGAAAACAGAATTTATTAATGACAGATTTCCTTTGGAAGAGTAATCCCAATCACAACCAGCAAATATCAGTTCATCTCACTCTCCCTCCCCATTTTGATCTGCTGTTTCCTAATAAATACTTACAGTGCAGTGGAAACTGCTGGAAAAAGAAATTAAGAAACCCTTTGATGCAGAATACGTAATCCAAACCCACACATCAAGTTCTCACAAATCCACAGAGAGGCCTCAGTTGAAAAAGAAAGCCTCCATTGAGACCACCTACCCCACATCAACCAACACCAGCTTATTCCACTTATATTAGACATCAGAGCCATCAAAGAGCTGTGTAGGAAAGACTCATCATTAATACTCCTAGCTTTGGCTGATGAATAAATATCTGCGATCAGATCAGTGTCATCCATGAATGAGATTTCTACTGTGGCATACATTAACCAGAAGCTGTGAAATGGTGTAATGAACTCAGTGTGTCACTGAAACACCTACACCACATCACTGAGTGGGTGAGGAAGAACAGGCTTCACCACTTCTTTTATGTGAATTTGAACGTAAGAGAGACTGTACCATGTATAAAAACATATCCATTTAATATGCAGATTTTGCTACAGCATTACTGTCTACGTAGAAAGGGCTTCAGCCATCTTTCCCTGCTCAGGGAGTCTGGCTACAGCATTGCTGAGCTTCTCAGTCCTGAATGATGTTGATACACCCAGACAGGGTGAACTGAGACTCCCAGTCTGTGGATCTAATGACTGTGGTCCTTAGGCTTATTGCCACACACAGCCAAAAGCTTTTCAGCAATGTAAGCAAAACTAAAGTTCAGAGTGACAAAGCTGGGACAGAGCCTGGTAGGCTGCTCCTGCCATCCCAGAAAAATGAGGTGCAGTGATAAGCCCTGCAAAATGGAAAGACAGGAAGTGCTTCTCTCCTATTAATACATACCAATGGCTGCTTTCCCAAACACATCTTCTCCCTAAATAGCTGCAACAAGCCTTACTTTATGGAGCTCCAGGTCATGGGGTTTTTCCCTTCTACTAACAATGTGCTGCCCTAGGTGGTGGCTGGCTTTGGCTATGTGTGGGGCCAATTACCCTGATGCTGCTCTTACTCTAGAACTAGCCTTCTGTTGGGGGACTATGAAAAGGCAGTGAAAAAAGAAAGCTCAGGACATGTTGCAAAATTTTTCAATCATGTTTTAAGTCTTAGCCCTTTTCCCCCTCCTGCTCTGACGTGGACACAACTCACAAGACACCCAAGTCCTGACAGAATGGTCCAATAATTCTTGATTTCAATGAGATAGGTCTGCCAGAGTAGCTGTTGCTAATCAGGGAATTGGGGCCAAATCCAGCAAAAGGGAAAAAAAAAACAACAACCAAACAAGAAAAAAACCCAAACCAAACCAAAAAAACCAAAGTATTTCCCATGAACAGCAGTGCTTTCCCTGCAAATATAATATTCTTCCTCTGCCACTCAATTCTTCCAATACATACACCCCTTCCTGCCCTTTATATTGTTTTCCAAAAGTCTTGACACTGACTTATACAACTAGCTTTCAACTTCACTATTTCAGCAGTTCTTGCAGTCCAAGAGGTCTGAAGTCATTCACAGTGTTAGACAGGGACAAATGCAAATGCCTATGGCCAGACCTGTTTAGATTTCAGCATAAATATAAATCACCTCTGATTCTGTTTTTATTTGCTGCCTTAAGCTAGTCATTAAAGCATTGAAAACAATCTGGGTGCAATCATTTTCTTCTGATCCAGCTCCTTTCCCCTGTAATCAGCACTCCAGAAGAACATACGGGCTTCTTCTGTCACTTGGCTCCTGATTTACACAACGGTAAATCTACCGAAGTCAACAGAATTCCCCAGGAGCCACACTTGGTTCTCTTGCATGTATGCAACTGCTGAAATTTAATGAGCCCCTGTGTCACAACAAGGTCGCCTTGTATGACTGTTCCTCCGTGTGGGGAGGATGCACCCAGTGAGGAGACGGTGCACACACCTCCACCCCACACCTACAACTCTCTGACAGCTGGCAGAGCTGAAAATCCGCTTCTACATGTAAGCCCTTAAACTCTCAAGTGGCCACCAAGTGCTTCAAAAAGATGACCAGCACATCTAGTTTGGCAGGAAGAACTTCAGGAAGCTCTTTCAATTTTCAAGTGTCTGTGTGTTTGGGTAGGAAAGGCTAAACATTTTTCACGGGGTGTTACAGAAGGAAGAAATTATCAGGAGACCAACAAAGACAAGAAGTTTTGCAGTAGCACAGCTTTCTCATCTAGTGCTCCTTATTAGTGTTAATTCAGGTTTTAGCTGCACAGTCAATCAGTTCAAATAGTCACTGTTGGGATTTCTGCCAAAAGGATTGTTTCCTTCAGAGGCAATCCCTACTCTGCTTCCCTGTTACACCAGGTTTATTTACACTCATCTCCTACTGTCAGCAAATCCAGGCCAGCTAAAAAAAAAAAAAAAAAAAAAAAAAAAAAAAGAGGGTACAACCTTTCTTCCCTCATCTGCATCCCCCATGCTAAAATCACTGAAGTTTTAGAAAAGCTGCATTTAGAGTTTTCCCCTGTCAAACCTTCTAGAGAAAAAAAAAGTAAGTCCCCTCCACTGCCTTCTCCATTTGCAAAACAGGTACAGAGATAGTATCAATATGACACTGTTAATCCTTAGCATTTCCAAATCAATTATCTCCACTTGAATTTCCTCAAGAATCATAGGATTTTCTGAAGACAATACCTGAAACTTTCTATTACTGATCCTCTGTTTCTTAAACCTTCCAGGATTAAAAGAAATCCCTTTCTAGAACTCTGTCTAATTAGGTGAAAGGAAGTTCACAAAAATCTAACATTCACTTTGTGGCAACAGAAAAACAGTTGCTAGGAAAACATAAAACAAGCCTAGCGACTGCTGTGGTAAAACTGGAAATAGGTAATCCCCACTGATTTGTAAGTTCAGTTTGATGACCACATACCCCTGCTCATGCCACAGCTGTTAGAGCTGTGCAAGTGTCCAAGAGAAACAGAGAAACCCGTTTTCCTTCTTGCAGGAACTTAGATCCAGTTTTGCCTGTGTAAGAAACGCCATACAATTCACTGATCTCAAGCAATAGCATAGCAACATGGGTGAAAAAGACCTTTCAGCATCCTATTACCAATCACAGGACTAGCTCAGGGAGTTTCTCACTGGCCCCTGGGCTCTGCCCTCTGAGGGTTTATCAGGGGAAATGAATACATCCCAACAGGTCCCGTCCTCTCTTAAGAAAACACAGCTTAGGAACCATCCTAAGGAGACAGCCATCTTCCCAATGTTTCTTCCAGCTGCATGGCCCTGCTGCCCAGACCCAGTTAGAGACTTCTTTATTTTAACTCATAAAATTGTGTAGGAACCTGGGAGTTCCTATATAGCTCTTCCTGCTTCCCCACCTCATCAAATCAGATCTATGGTTTGTGGCAGTTTCAGATGGGTTAGAAAGTTGAGAAACTACAAGCACAGGCTTACAGGCAGTAAGACTCAAACACACTACTTATGGCTGGATTTCAGGATTTAAATCTGTACCTGCTGATCGCTACTGAAGCAGTAGGGAGGGAGATAGGTAGCAAAATGGTGTGGGTATGATTTAGCCAAAGATGAGTGGAGCAGAGCAGAGGGTAGGTTTTAGCCAAAGACCAGGGGGTACAGCTTTTCACTTAGCAAAGTGCTAAGTCGTGCCTTTGCCATCTGTGCAGGGGCAAAGAGGACACCAATTTGCACTATTTGAACCAGGCAGTATCAGAGGCAAAAAGCAGAACAGGCTACAGTTCGAGGCATCTCAAAGTCACCTCCTGGCTGGGACTTTCAGAGGTGTAAGTCTGCAGAGCTCCTTTGAACTGTCAGTGCTTATTGATATAAGCAGTAGAGCCAGCTTCCTCTCTCTTTAGGAAAAAGTCCTGAATACCACTTTTCCCTTGGGGAAAACTAGATTTACAAATGCTTACAAATCTAAATTATTGTGACAGAGATTTTGTAAACTGTGAACAAAAGCTGATTTACTCCTCTCCATCCCTCTACTGACCTTATTGAAATATCCTCCTGCTGAAAATCAATTTTTCATTTTTAAAACAGAATATTTAATTACCATCTGCATTGATTTAAAACTATCTCAAATTGCAGTGATGTTACACCCGGGAAAAAATGAGGTGGAAGTGACCCCTCCCGAAGTAAGCACTCTCACATTTGCAAGTGTTTCTGACTGGGCAGCCATTGAAGGGCTTTTCCTCAGGAAGAGAAGGGAAACCAAATGTTTGCTGGATAGCGTGTGTATTATCCTAGGGGATATTTAGCTTCAATATGATGCCTTGCCATCTCTCTTGGGCAGTAATCACAGTTATGGTGAGATGTCAGCCTAATCCCCCCTCATTCTCTTTTTTTTTTACTTTTGACATTAGATGTAGGGACATCAATATGTGTGCCTGAAAGAGCTCTGGGCTGTCACAAGCCTTCAGGGAGGGAGCATTGAGCTGGTGGAACTCCCTTCCATAGGCTCTGCTGCTCCTGAAAGCTGAGCGTGTACCCTTCACCCCTGCGTGCTCAGCTGACTGAGAGCAGCAAACCAGGCAGCAGCAGAGAGGTTGCCTCTGCCCCTCTTGTCTGCACGGGCTGCAGTTGCTAGATGTGGTCTGAGTACATCCTCAAGCACAGAGACCTCCTTCCAATGCACTTTGTTCAAAAAGATTTGGTTTTAACACCTAGATAAGCTTTTATTATAAACTATTTGTTTGTTATGCTTTTTAATGATACCCTGAATGCTCCAGCATACATTCTACTGCATTAAACAGGAAGCCACTGTGCTGAAAGACAGTAAAGTAGTAAGAAAAAAAATATATAGATTTCCTCCTCATTTTCCTTTTCTCCTGTCCTTAAACGATTTCACATGGCTGGTTGTTACCTTACCAACTGGATGTGTTCCTATCAAACAGGAAAAAAAATCCCACCCAAATCTAAACAGAATGGCTCCTTTGTCCCTTATAGATGGGATGAAAATGTAAAATCCACTTGGACCAAGTCAGCCTACTGCATTGCCACATATCTGCACATTTATTGGCTTGTCAGCTGAAAACCAGGCAAAAGCTCTCAACCAAGGAGCCTGCTGATCAGTGCCTTAGAGATATTTTAAGTGAAAATGAGACCTCCTGCCTGTATGCATTTCTAACTTAATATGCAATATCTTAAGTATTATAGGTAACAAGGGAAGAATGACTGGCTCCCTACGATAAAAGTAAAACTTCTTTCATATTAATAAGCAGCCAGGAACAGAACTGTTTACTCAGTAAATTATACAACTATCTGTTGATACAGGGAGGCTGGCTGCTTGTCTAAATACAATGATGTTAAAACCAGGGATCACAGTGCAAAATATGGATGAGAATAAGCACAACACATCTGAGGGAGGAGTATATATCACCTCATAAAAATAATGGAAAATAAAAGTGATAAAGTTTGCAGAGCTGCTGGTTTGGTTTTATCACTTTGGACCTACCATCTGTCAAAAAGTCAGTTGAATTAAAATGATAATTGCTCATCTCAAGATTCTCTCCCTAAATTTTCTCTATCTGGACTTAGCAGGAGAAGAGATTCCCACCAAGTTCATGTAGAAACAGCAGTATCAGGGGTACTTCCAACTCTGAAAAAAAACTGAATTGCTGATTGACACAGCCCTTAACAGCAAATGAGGAATGAGGGCATTCAGGCAAGCTGCTATTTGCCAAAAACCTGCATCTTTTGTTCACCATGCAAAACGTATCAACAAAACTGCCAAATCATGAGCATCCCCCCTTTTGCCAGTTCTCTGCATTCCTACACCAGCAATTCCCTTACTTCCCCCACTAGAAGTGGAAAATTAATTCCTCACATAGACTTATTAAATCACTATTAAAAGTACTGGTGAAATATTATATGAGGCATCTTTCCCCCATGCCCTCTTACAAAAAATATTAGCTGTTTCCCAAGGAAACTGCTGCTATCATACAACCACGTATTTAGAGTCAGGTGTTCCATAATTTCTGCAAAATCATTTCAATTGCCAGATAATTTTTTAAGCAAAACTCTGTTTTCTGTTAATTTCTATGAGACATTTACGTGTCTGTATTTAAAAATCCATTAGCAGGACAAATGAAAGGTAAGTATTTTGACAGCAAGACAGAGCTGTGAAAGATATGTTCTACTTCTCCATACAGTCAGCAGAAGATCTTTCAACTGAACAGAAGCCTTACCCTACAACCACTGATACCTCTCTCCACTGCAGGTCCTCACATTTTTCTTCATGGATCTTCCTCCAGGCTTCTCAGCTACACCAGACTGGTGGCTCTTGTGAGAGCCAGCATGGGCCAACTCTGCCTTAACACAGTACAACAAACCCTCATTAATAAAGCTGGTAAAAAGAAAGACACAACGCACCCCTCAAGTGTCCAGCTCTTCAAGGCCATTCTGTTTTAGGAGATTAATATGCAATCTACTAGTTGGTTTTTTTAGGACTCAATATTTACTGAAGAGCAACAACAGCTCTTCTAGAGCCTTTTATCATACCACTGTAATGCTAATCTCTCTTAAGGAAAATAAATTACTTCCCCTGAAGGATCAGTCTTTTGGGCATGATTCTGGTTTTCTTTGCAGTGCTTTATTCCAGCAACAGCAGCTGCTAATGGAGTCTCTAGTGATTTACACCCACAATCAGAATAAGCTTCTTTCCATTCACAGCATGTATGGTGCATGTGGCCTTGCTGGAGCCCAAGTGATTTGGAACACAGCTGAGAGTACTCTGAGTCTTCCACTTTTTTGAACTTTTCTATCGTGCTGCTTCTGCTCACATAAGACAGAAAATGAAAGCACAGTGTACTTGTGTAGTGTAACCAAGCAACAGGGCACAGCAGGGAGATACAGTTATCCGATGCTAATCATACCCCAGGGATGTGAAGCTCATGAATTAAGGGCCATTTTAACATTTATCATATTTCTTTTCATTTAAAGGTAAAAATGAATTCTTTCTATAAACTGCTTTGATCCCTGGAAAATGTCTTCTGATGTTGAATCCACTCAATCTGGCTCTCAGAGACTACTATACCACATACCTGCCACTCAAAACACTCAGTCCAGAGCATTGGGTGGTCTGCATCACCAACCCATTTCAAACATCCTAGTCCAGAGTCACTTCCTCCCAGACCTGGTGCCATAAGGTCTCTGTATGTCACTTCTGCAAGTCCACGAGTACTGGGCTAGCCCCAGAGGGCAGCCAGAGAGTTCCTGATGCTGGGGTGTAGGACTGATGGGAAGCTGCCTCCATGCTCACAAGGATTCCAAGTTTAAACATCCCCAAGCAGTAATTAAAATGACAATATGTAATCTAGTTATAGCCTGCTAAAAGGTGCATTTCAGCTCTGTTGGAGAAGGGAGCAGCCCAAAACTCCTGTAACAGGATACATGCTGGCACGTCTCTTGCCCACCAAAGTAGTGCGAACACAAAACTGCAGAGAGATTGCTAAATGTAGTCTGAGCTCTTTTGGGCTCAGTTCAAATGGTGCCATCCTACCGTCTTATCACAAATGCCAGGATAAACTCAGGGAAGCGGTGGCCTCACTCAGTTCAATGGCACTACCAGCAAAGTAGTATCACACACACAATGGCTGCAGGTGACAGCATCGAGCTTGAAAAACTCAATTAGCACCCTTATTCAGAACTTGTACTTAGCCATTCTGTGGATGAACATATCTTGTGAAAACTATTTGGTTTTTTGCTTTATTCTGCCTCGAGGCAGGGACTAAATGAGCTAGTTAAAATCTCTGTTCACCTACTAGACTGTTTCTGTGAGTATTTTGGTTTATTCAATCTGTTCCAAACACAGCAAGTCATTCCAGTAAGGTGGCATAAAAAAGCACAGAGACCATGCCAGTGCTGTGTGTAAGACCAGTGAGCAAGGTTCTTCAGTGACTGGACACTGGTTGCAGCAGATGGCAGCTCTGTGAAATGGAAGTTTAATCTTTGAGCTATTAGGGATAGGGATGCCTACTGTTGAACACATGCCTATTCATGCAGCCAAAACATTTGTTGCACAGGCAATGCCAGAAGGCAATTACCACAATTAGGTCATCTTTTTGACCCCTTTTAAATGGACTAATAGCAGGGATTATTATCAGCTTGTATTTTGTTCCAGCACTGAGGATTCAGCACACGCTGTGCAAGCAGAGGGATAATTTTTGTCCGATTTGGCATGGTGCTGAGCTAAGGGAAAGAAATAGGGGACCGCAGGTAAGGAAGAAAGGCACAATCCCTGGCCCATGGGTGACTAAGACTCACAAACTAATAGCACAGCTATTTGCAAGGGCTCTCTGTTTTCATGACTGTATAGGTAACAGTAATATCAGCAGTTCACGGTTGCTGCCTCATCTCCTTGCACAATTTCTTAGGGCATGTGAAATAAGGCAAGGGAATATAGCAGTGTATAATTATCCTTCTTGATTCAAATACTGGCCTCCTAGGCAGGAGCTGAATCTCAGTGCTGGGACATAGACTTTGTCATTAGTAGTGGTTACCATGGAAGTAGAGACACCCAGAAGGAAAAAACTCAGCTCATTTGAACCAAGACAGAAAATGAGCTGCTGCAGTTCAAACCTGTCAAAATGCGTAAAAGAGGTCTCTTCCACATTACTTAACACCAAGAGGAAATAAGATTTACATTTGGAGAATGGCACAGCAAAACAAATACCAATGCCAAGGAAAGCAAGTATAGAAGGATCGTGGGAAGACACCAGAAAGAAAGTGACCCTCTGACAGAGTGTGGGTTCCTCTCTCACCACCTGCAGATCTGAAGCAAGTACAGGACCTGTATTGTGCCTCACTCAAATCTCTTGTAATTTTGGCACCAAAATCACTAACCATGCTGGGGAAAAGAGCAAATACTTTTCATTTTATATATTGGATTCTCTCTCAGTAGCTCTGGTGCTTGGCTTCCCAAAACACAGAATATCCAAGTACTTCTCACCAGCAATCTTACTCAGAGGGACATCCAGCATTTCAAGAAGCTTCCTTTTCTGTGTGTGTGTGAAGCACTTTGGCTCCTTGGCTTCAACTGAAGGATCCCTCTCTGTTCCTCAGCAGAAATATCAGGTTATGCTCAATTTAATGAAGATTTAACAGCAAGCCATTGAGGTGCAAGGTGTCAATCAGCCAGTTGCAGTAGTGGACATGAAAGGATGTTTCAAATATAGAAAAGGCAGTCATGGCTAGGTCACCCTCCTGGGAGGTGAGAGGCCAAGAGTCCCGGCATTGCTCAGCTCTCTGCTCACCATCCAGAGGCTTGTACTAATGCCATCAGGCATTTCAGGGCCCAGTGAGAGCACCCAACAGGAGGAAGCATCAGGAAGACACACACCAGAACAGCTGATGGACTGTTGGAGTGGTTACACTGGAAAACGGATCAAAGTATGCAGGGAATCAGCAAAGCTTGGGCTCTTCAAAGTACTTTCCATGCATTCCTTGTGTCCTTCTCAATTAAATATTTGATCAAAACTAGTTCACTACAACAAAGAGCCTGCATTATAGATACCATATAACTAATTGTGCAACCAGAAAAACACAGATCTACAAGTGAAATCTCTTCTGCCCTTCTGCATGAGCAGCATTTCTGTCACCATATTTACAGGCACTAACAGTCTTCAAGGAGAAAAGCAGAAAGCTGGTCCATTGGTCTAAGTAGTAATCTGACAGCAGGGAATCCTTTTCAGCATTGAGACAATGGCTCCAGTTATGCCAAAAGGGTGTTGTAAGCCCCAAAAGGCCAGGCTAAATGTCCCTATCCAACAACACAGGAAAATAATGAGAACACCAGAGGCCACATCAGCAGAAATACCATATGTGTAACATTTTCTGAGGGAACTAGGAGAATGGATTAGAAGTGAAATGCTCATAACTGTTGGCTCTGCAATGCCAGCATGCCAAAGTAACCACTGGAGGTTTGCCAACATGATCTACGCCCTTGTCCTGTTGTCACTGCTTCCAGCTGTCTCTCCTGCACACTGCAGCTCCTGAATATCACCACAGGCTGCTCCAGGAAGGGTTAATGCTTTGTGAACCCTCAAGACACAAAGTTCATTGCTCCTCTCCAGAAAGCTCCTTCACCATTGCTGCACTCAGGCCTGTTAGTGGGCACTTTCTTTAGGCTGATACTGCAATGGAATTTGCTTTATTCATTGACTGTCATTAAATCAGGCTGAACAGGGGATCAGCCAGTCTATCAGGAGGATCATCTTGGGAGTGCCTAAGTATGGTCTTTGCTTTTTTTTTTTTTTTAGATTATGCAACTCTACTTTATGAATACACAAATTGCAGAGTGTGAATCATTAATACCCAATTTGTGGAAGTTACTGGAATGTAACTGCTGTGTAGGCACATGAAAATATAAAGCCATCAGCAACATACTAATTTTGTAGTGCTCCACACAGAATGAGGAGCAGTAGTTTATAGACACAAAACTTCCTTGCCTAGGGGGCCAGCCTTTCTTTTACCTAGATTAGTCCTTAGGAGAAGTCTAATACTATCTGGCACTTTTCAGATCAAAGTAATTTGCTTATTTAGAAGACCAAAGACAGTTTCCTAGTAGCAACAAAACAAAAGACAGCCTAAGGAACTGAGGTACCAAATGCAACTGCTCCACACATCACTTTGCATTTCTCTTGAGAGCACTGTCACTTAAATCCCACTGTTCACTATCTCATATACCATTCATATTGTGCAAGGTACAGAAAAGACGTAACAGGACACATGGAAAAAAGTCCTTCTCTTACTTTATGATCCATTTTCCTGAATACTATTTGCCTTCTTCCAGAGCAAGTGTGGAAAAGATGTTTTGACTGAGATTGATCCAATATGAACCAGTATCCCCAGCATAATGAGAAAAAAACTACAGATGCCAAGAGAAGCCTTGCTTTGATTACATTTCATGGATCCGTAAAAGGGATGGGTCAGGCAATGTCTAACTGAACAGTAAAATTAAAGATTCTCCAAGGAAACGTGAACTGAAATGCAACCAGGCTTTCTGCTTTTAATATCCTAGTGTTTGCAGTCTGTTATTTGATGTTCTGAATTCTTATTTAAACCCTGTTTGACAAAGAGAACTTGATAGAAGAAAAATTAGATGTTCAAAATGAGTACATAAGCTCTTATGGAAGTCTTACCTGTACACCTTCATCTACACAGATCTTACCTTGTGGAGCACAAACCTGAGATTACCATAAAAAAACACCAGGTGTGGTGTCCCACCTGAAGGGAGGCTTTTGCTTACAAATATTTTCCTGACATTTCAGGACAAATCATTATCCTATTTTAGTTCTCATCTAAAAGCATTGCAGAAGGCAGCTGTTTCCTTCTAAATCTTCACCATGCTGCACTTCAAGGATATTTCAGGAGCACTTTGTGTGAGTTTAAAAGCATCTTCTAAATATTTTGCTCAGTCTCCAAAGGAGATGTATGGCTTTAACATCCTTTCATTCACCTGAAGAAACAGTTCCCCTCAATATCTCACACAAATAAGCCTGACATTTTCATATTAAGCTTTCTCTGGGCCACAGTTATTTCTTTCAGTATCTTTTGAGTAAAGTTAATTTTTTTATGCAAAAGGCATCTGGAAAGTCTGATGCAATATTGCACAAGCTTTGGAGCCAACCTCCACGCACAGCATCACCCAGTCAAGAGAAGCTCAAACTGGGATGGGAACAATTTTTTTTAACATTAGTCATTATTCCCTCACTGACTACTACAAGGTTGTGGCATTTTAAGTTTCTCACTTTCTCACATGACACTAGGACAGGTAAGAAGGAAGAGGATCTCTCTCCCTTCCTTTCTATATGTGTCCAGCTCTCATCACAGATGAGAATCTGTGGCTATTGTTCCATTCACCTCCATTGGAGGCTGTTCTTCCTGTCCTATATGAATGGACTTAAAAAGTTCAACTTGCAGCAAATTTTTAGAGGACAGCTATGCAGTAGATAACAGAAATCCTTTCCTACTACTTTTTCTCGGTTCTATTTGGACAGAAATACAAGTTCTTCATGTGCATGCAGTTTACAATGCTTAGATAGCTAGTGACATTGTTAATCTCTAGATAGCCAATGCATCCTAGCATAAATTTTCTCTTTAGCTAACTGTCCCACATGTTACTGAGGCAGTGGAATCCTATGGTATACCTGACTTATGGATAACTTCCAAGAATGGAAAAGACTAAAAAAGACCCAAATGTCAAGTAGGTCAGAACCTACTTGCTTCTAGGTTCTTGTTTCAGGAAAACTCAGATTAATTTGAAATTAACACTTTGGTACTTCATACTCCACTAAAAACTACTAGGTTCTTCAAGAGATCTGCCACAGGATGATTTTCCCTTGAAATGGGTACATTTAAGCAGAACTGGGCAGCCATCCCAAAGACTACTTTTCATGCATGTTTTCATGAAACATCACACAGTAAGACATAAAGAATCCTACTCTGGCGTATAAGAATTTCAATTTGGAAATTAAAAAGCCCCAGTAACAGCTATTTAGCAATGGTATTAATGCTCCCCCCTTAAAATACATATCAGTACTGAACTGTGGAACTGGAAGCCCATTAGAAGTCACCAATCTTGTATCACGAGATTAAGGTTCCTTCTGAAAGGAACTGTGCACTTTTCTTGCTTCATCTCTATTGTCTGTCTTTTACATTGGCTTAAAAATAATAAAAAAGCCCACACACTACTTTGAGGCAAAGTAAAGCTGCAAAGAAATAGGAAAACCAGCTATTACCCTTTTTGTGTGAGTGAAATTGAATCTAACTTACAAAACCATGTGCAGGAGATGACCTTGTTTGTGTACTTGTTTCTCCAACTTTGTTTCACTTAAGGAGTATGAAAATTAAATTCTTTTTGCCTGCTAACAAATAACCAACCCAAGAAACCGTATGCAGGGTGTGAATGTCAGGGGAAATTGATAATGAACTGAATGAATTTCCCTAGCAGAACAGCACATCAATGACTCATTCAAATTGTCACCTGAGACCCTTAAAATTCAGACCAGTGGCAAACACTCTCACTCCCTCTCCCCAAGTAAAACTGTTTATCATGAGGTCCTTATTGCCCTATCATTAACTTCAGGCTGACAGCCCACCAGACATAATCCAGTTAGTAACAATAGGAGGTCCATCAATACCTCAGACATCACTCTCGTTTGGGTAGGCACTTCTCATGCCCCTAAATAAAAGTCCTGGATTTTATAGAGGGAAATGATATTTTTATGTCTTTTCATCCTTATCACTAATATGAGTCTGATTTGTGCAAGGTTATATGTAAAAAGAAAAGAAAAAGAGAGAAAGTAAAAGGGTTTATAATTCACTGCATTTGGCCAAGAGATTTACAAATGCAACTGAACAAATCAGCCCCAGTGCAGACCAGACTGTTTGCAGATTTAAATCCTGTTGCACTCCACGAAACCAGATACCAATTTCAGCAGTATCCTTGTCAGTGAGCTTCACAGGTTCAAATGAGATCACAAATGAGATCTGTGTTTCCCCAGAACTGCCAGGGTTTGAGTTAGCAATGAACAAACTCCAGCCTCAGGGATTTGCATATATAATGAAGGAGAGAAAGAGCCTGTGCTCCAGGCTGAGCCCTTGTGCGTCCCTCAAGCCCAGTTTTGCCTTGAGAAGGAAATCAAGGAACGCGGAAGCAGGCAGAATATGAGGCCCAGGAGCTGTGTGAGTTACGCACACGGAGCTGTGCTGAGAGGAAGCTCTGTGGTCACATTTCAGGCAGTCTCCATGAGCCACATCTTTTCCCCAGCGACTGGACTTCTCCCTTCTTCATGGTTTGCCATACTCAAGAGATCAGAGTTTCTGCTCCCTGACTGAGGACACAGATGTGCCTCTGTGATCATGTCAGTCAGTAAGCAGGTAGAACAGGCTACATTCAATTCTCAGATGACTATGTGCCTTCAATAACACAATCAGGACCATAACTTTCATAAAAAGCAGCAGAACTCAGCCCAGACAAGGAAGACAATTTTAAGATAAAGCTAAATTTTCTTTTAGGAATAATCCCAATATTGAGTAATTGCTCAAATCCCTAGAAAACCTCATCCTACTGCCCTCATTTCATATCTGCTTACTGTGGTGCATGCCTGCCACAGCCAAAGAAACCAGAGTCACTACTTAATCTATTCCTTGAAGTTCAGGATCAAGAGCTCTGTTTTCCGTCTACCTGGTTTTGTACTCAAGCAGCTTTTCATTTTTTGTCAGTTATTCCCATGCACTAGGAACGTGGGGACACTTTCAGCCATGCTCCTGGGCCAAAATAAACCTGTAGATTATGGAAAGACATTAGCATGCTTTGAAATCCAGACTCAGAGTCATACATCAACCACAATAAGGGTTCTTTTCAGTTTCCTGCCACAATTACTTTAATACTCTTTTGATACTCTGACAGAACAGATATTTGCCAGAGTATTAGCACCAGGGATGGATACAACATCCAGTGTAAATTAAGAGGACGAAAAGGCTGTATAGGCAGATGCAGGCTACAAAGCATGCCAACCAATGTTGGACCAATGTACCTGCTAGTAGAGGTCTAAAATCTCCTTCATCCCCTTTCTGCTCTTCTAGCATTTTAAGATATATCCTTCTGATGAGCTCTGAGGGTAGTGTTACAGAGCTCTGCAAATCTGTGCTATTTCTGCAGTCTTTGTAATGAATCATGAATTAACAGATAGCCTGGGAAGAGCCATTACAATGGCATTCTTAGCTATAGCTGCTGAATCCTAAATTCGGTTTTACATTTGCTTTCACCTGTAAAGGCAGATGCACTGTGAAGGCTTCTAGTAAACTTTGGATACCTTCATCTTGCTTACTGCGAGATCCCAGTGCTGCACCCCAAGAAGAGCATAATGCAATATGTATGTACCGTACACATGCACAGCATCTAATTATAGTAGCACTTTTCTCGTTAATACTTTCTGACCCTGTAGGTTATTTTCCCTGGAATGATGCTTACAAATTCCCTTCCTCCTTGCCACTGTCCTCTTATGCTGACAAGAGCTGAGAAAAGCTCCCACTGTGTGCAGAATGCTAATAATTGCCTGAGTTATCAATCAAAACAGATGCAGACAAAAGAAATCAGCATCATCAGAATATCTCTATGATGCAGCAAGGAGGTATTCTGAGCTCTGCCTGAATGAATGGGCCAAGCTAAGAGCTAGCTAGTGCCTGAGAATTACACTAATGTGATGTGACATTTGCTTAAAGCCAGGTCCTTCTCTTAATGAGTTTCTGAGTTCTCACAGCAAAGTCACAGCTACTGTTCAAGGTTCAGAAAATCTGCAGATGGCAGGTCAGAATAATAGCAAAAGTGAAAAAGAACAGTGACATGCCAGGGAAAAGGAAATCGGAGCAAGTGAAGTATAACTTTGCAGAGGTTTTGCTTTCAAAGGAGACTATAGGAGTGTGTCTCTGCAGACACATCTCAAGGAAGCTGACTTAGTCATCTGGACCACCACTTCACTTCAAACACGTCATCAGTCCCCATGTTTTACTGCTTAGCTGGATCAGGGAGCATCCATTTCTGTGTGCAGTAAGGGGAGACTGATATCCTCCAACATTAGTCATTTAACCAAGCAATCTTTTAACAGGAGCTATCAGATATTTAGAGAGCATCACATCAATATGGACAGTGCAGAGATTTTCAGGAGTCAGATATCCAAGGAATCAAGCAAAATGAAAATATTTACCTATTCATTGCCTTTCTTAAACATTCTGTGTTTTGTCGTCTCAGATTATACACATTACACTGCACTAGTCTCATCATTTTTCTCAGTCTTGCTCCAGACATAGCTGCATTCATGTTTATGGATTTTAAAATAAAATAGTTAATTCAGATCTCTGTTAGCTGGGTTGATTCAGAAGAAATGGCTGCCAAAACCACATCATTCCTATGTTGGTTGTTAAAAACTCTAGCAACCCCTGAACTCTGCTGTTGTCTCTCCCCAGTGGCCACACTGGCCATAGCTGGCTGGGCCACTGTCCCCCAGTCTGCAGGGCCTCTCAGGAGTGAGGGAGGGAAGACCAGAAATAGTCCTTGCTGATCTCAGCCCCACTATCGTTATCATCAAGTTCTTTGTCCTGCCCCAGTTTAAACTGATAGTAGTTTGACAGCTCTTCACTTCTTACATGAGTAGAACGGCTTTATAAAGCCATTTTCAGGATTAAAACCCCTCCCCACCCCCTCCCCCCCCATTAATTGAAGCATATAACTAAGAGAAGGATTTTTGCACATTTGGGTGTTGCATCTCTAGACAGCTTTAGGATTTAGCTAGACACTGTCAAGGTATCTGAAATCCTCTTCCCCTCACATATCACCAATTGCTGAAGAGATTGTTACTGTATTTTAATGTTCTTTCACCTCTTTGGATTACTTCTGCACTTCTCTTAGTCCAAGATCACTCCCTCTGATATGATACCATGGGGGGAGGGGGAGAAGAAAAAAGTGATTGTGTTTGCACTTGCAAGTGTACAATACTCACCAATAAAAGTAAAGAAATACTGCCAAAAGTAGACACAGAATTGAGACATAGATTCAGAGATTAAGAGTGAAAAAAATTTACACTGGACTTGCTAACCCTACATGACCCAGTTTACCCATGATGTGTAACCATCAGGCCCCTGATTGCAAATAAATTAAAGCGAAGCAAGTTCATACATTTTATAAAAGCTATGTGCAGCTCTCCCTACAGTCACCTGAAATTGTACATTTGCATTTTCCCATTTGCAGATATCCTCACTTTTGCACTCATTTATTGGATACCAATAAGCATACAGCTTGTCCAGACTGCAACAAGCTGGTCTACAGAGTTTCCTGAGCTTCTGCAGAAACTTGGAACCATGTAGCACTTAAAGAACCCAAGAAACCAATGCAAGGCTAAGCAAGCTGTTTAATTTGTGGTTTCCAATTCTCCGCTCTGACTACTGGAAGGGGTCCAGCAGACATACCCCCCACCAAGCATTTCAGACTTGGCTGCCTTGCAGGAACATGACAGATGACTCCATTTTCCAAGGCAATGTTAAAGAAATGTCTTTATAGGCTCTGAAGCATCTTTAACACCAGGGCTTGCCTTCAGCCAAGCAAAGGTCCTTTTAATTACACATCTCTACATTCATTCTTTTCCTCTCCTGTAACAACAGAGGGACTAGGAAATGGTCTATCACTTTAAAGGAAAATCTGATTTTCATATTAGTTGGACTAATTAATTTGTTATTCACACAGCACTTTGAAAACAGATATAAGAGCTTAAGGGGGTTTGTAATTAAAAAATGCAATATAAAGGTGATGCCACTTACATTCAGTTTAGCACTTGCCAAATACTTCTGCCTAAAATACATGCTAGAGAGACACACGCTGTCCTACCTGTCTCATCAAAATAAGGGCTGACTTATAGTAATGCTAATGCACATCTTCATGGCAATCATTCAATTTAAAATCATCTGGCCTGACAAGGGAGGGTGCAACAGGTCCAAAAGGAATTGTGGCCCTGTGTTGTGTGTCTGAGGACATAAACTACCCTGCACATGAGAGGCCTGAAGATCACCCTAAATCCTACTTGACAGTAAAAAAACCTGTCATTGCTTTCAACATACAGCATCTCCGGCAGCTCAAGGATTTGTGATGGTCACCAATTGCACTTATGGAAAATGGATACAATAGTCCTCTTCTGAGCCATGTTAACTGAATAAACCAAAATATGCAAAAGTCCCAAGGAACCCTAACCCAATCTCTTAAAATATTACAGTTCACTTTTAGGAATAAAACAGATTTTGGTTTTGAAATAATTCAAAGTGAGATAGTAAAGAAGCATCATTTTATGTCTTAGTATCTCAAGCTGTGCTTCAGACATTTAATCCTTTTTAGTACCCAAACCATGAATTTTAATATATTCAAATCAGTGTGTCATTTCAAGTCTAAACTATTTGACTTATATTAAACTATACGTCTCAGATCTTGACTATTCAGTACAATCTTCAGACAAAGTGCTGTTCACATATCTCATTCAGTGGATAACTTTAAAAAGAACTTGCAGTAGCTTCCAAGAGCTTCAAATTATTTGGGCAATTTCTGGACCATAGGAAAAAGCGAAATTTGCCAAATTAATGATAATTGTGAATAATTGCCCTTGTTCAGCCAGAAATACAGTGGCAAAAATTGCCCAAACCCACAAGCAAGATGTAAAAAGTTTATGTGCTGCCCAGGTTGTGCTCTGATGTGTGACACTGTTTATCTGAAAGTTTTCACAGACAATAAGTTTAGAATTGGGAAGTTAAAAAAAAAAATTTAAAAAGGGAGGTAACTGCTGACAAGTTTTGTAAGTTAAAAAAAAAAAAAAAAAAAAAGGGAAGAAAAGAGAGGAAAAACAGCTCTCCAGTGCATGTGTTAAACAATACCTGTGTTACTTCAAAATTAACAAGAGATTAAAAGTCAGCTTTAGAGGGCCTAAGGTGTATCTTTTCCTAGTTGATACCTCACATGACTGAGCTGTAGCTCAAGTCTTTATACAAGCAGTAGGCAAAACCTACAGAAACTAAACTTGCTCTGATGCCAGAGCATATTTAAGTTGGGAAATAGTGAAAAAAACACAGCGTATAGCACCTTCTTTATTCAGTGCCATGTTGTCAGACCATCACACTGCGTAGCTCCCCGATGCAACAATGGAATTACACTGTATTTTCACAGGTGCTTCTGAAAGCCCCATCTAGCCAGAGATGAGCTCCTCTCACCACCTCTGCCCCTCAGAAGGGAAACTACACAAGCATGTCCTTTTCAATTACTTTACAGGGGAAGATTCTCCTGCAAGAGCACAAAGCCCCTTCTAGCCACTGGCAAGCTTACACATCAGCACTCTCTAGCTTTTCAGGGACCACCTATCCTAAATAACAGGATTTTCCCATTTTTCCTGTCTTGATAAAACCCTCCATGTGCTGAAATTTATGAATGTACGCATTCATCTGATTTTCCTTCATATATTTAATTGCCCAACGAAGTTAGAAAAGCAGATCATGCTGAACGAGATTGTGTTCATTGAAGTGGTTTACAGCACAAGCTACATGCTTTATTCATTCTCACAGGTTTTGCTTCCAAGAAACTGATGTTTGCCCATTTACACACAGAGTGTGAGTTCCAAGGTCACACCAAACATGCCAGTAATTGACATTCCAGTAGGTATAAACTATTATTAACATTCATACCTCAGCCTAACAGAAAATGGTAAGCATGACATAACTATTAAAAGTGCAGGCACCACAAAACAACATTAAACTAGTACAAGCATTACATACCCTAATTTTCTGCTGTTTTTGTTATGACATTACTTTCTTCAAAGTTGAAAAGTGTCATAGCTCTTTGAAGTCCTGACAGTCACTATTCTTTAAAATTTTTCTGCTCCCTTTTCTAATTGCTTTTTTGTTCATGAAAAGTCAATTAAAAATCCCACAGATCACATTACCAGCATTTCTAGCTTATCTAGCCAGTCCAGGGAAACTGGATTTTGTGTCACTCTCTTTTATTGTTTGCCTGCCATTCATTGTTTGAAACGAGGTCTAGTAAACCCAGCAATTCAAAGGAGAAACAACTGTGACTATCAATTTTTCTGTCCTTATCGTTCCACCTCAGCTTTTACATATCATTACACCTTCTGCACCTTTAATGTCCAGGCACACTTCTACAAACCAACTACATTGTAAAAGTAATGCTCCTGAAATAAAAGCATTACAACAGCTATTTCCTCCAAATAATTTTTTTATAATGTAAAGCTGAGAATTCTTGAGGAGAAGAGATTTTTCACCTGAGTACTTTCTGAGAGTCAAAATAGTATGATTTTTAAAAAAATTTCTGTATGTTATAGTTTTAAACCTCAGAATTCCTTCCAACAAGTTTAGAGCCAACACCTGGGTATGGATAGACAGGTTTAACAAAGGATGCCATGAATATGCATGTTCTGTTGTTAATAGCTGTAAGCAGAGCCTTTGTCAGAATCTCTCTTTGAGCCTAAGGGAAGGGTGAGCCGGGCAGGTCGGGGGTGGGGGGAGGGGTCTGGGCTTTCTCTGTGCAGGTCAGGAACCTCACTCGCTCGGGACGGAGGAGTGGAGCAGACACACGCACAGCCAGGATCCGACCTCGCCGGGACGGGAGCTGTATCCTCTGATCTCTGGCTTCTCGCCAGTCATCCACAGACCCGGAGAGGCATCTATGAAAGAGGGGACTTGTCCAGCCTCCTGCCTTGCATAGGCTGCTGCTGCTGTTTCCTGTGTCGTTGGGACCCACGAGGGCAGATTGCGGCTGCTTGCTGTCCGCAGAGAGGGAGAGAGAGGAGAGCCGGCCGGGCACGACATCGCCACCATCTGTCTGCAAATATAACTGCCACTCCTGGGAGCAGGAGCAGCCAGCGCTTGAGGTGCA
>JAWWEW010000166.1:8906131-8925341 GCA_035583185.1 Anabacerthia variegaticeps
CTAAATTTAAGGAGAGGGATTATTTTATTTCTTGGCCAATAAGATATCTTAGTTTTCCCTTCAAACTAAGACACTGTATGAAACACCAGCATTTCCATGAAGACATGATGGAAGAATTCAAACCTGGATGTTTATATAATCCTATCTTTTTTTTATTCCTGATTTTTTTTTTTCTGGACGTGTGCAGTCATGAAAAAGCCAAAAAAAATAAAACATTAGTTTTGTGGATAGATAGAGCTGTTGATTGCTAAAAAAAATTTTAAGAAGAAATTCAAATAGCGCCAAAGAACAGGTTTTTGGTGAGGCTGCTCTTTCCAGGTCCTCGTGAGAACATGAAAAAAAAGCTTATAAAAGCATTCTTGCATTTTGCTTCCCATTTTAGTTGGAACAACCAACACAATCTAAATGCAAAAATGAAATTAATCTCTGTCCAAAGGAGTTAGTGATCTATTGATCTGTCTACTAAGAAACATTACCTACAAACTCCAAAAAGCTTTAAGAAACAAGGCCTAATAAAATAGTTCCTCTGAACATTTAATTGGTGAATAAAATATATTCAACATCAAGAGCAAATGTAGTGAACATAAAAATATTTTCAAAATGAAACCTACTGACTTTCTGATTCTGACTTCTTTAAAAATTTTTCAATTTTATTTGAAATTAAATTCACACCATTAAAGTACATCATATAAAGAAATACTGTGTTTCATGATGAATGAAGTTCGTTTGTTTTTATGAGGTATATTAAACACTTTTCATGTGGAAAATATTTGAAAACATTCCTTAATTCTTCTGAAAAAATATCAGTTATTCAGAAAGATATACAGTGAATTTTCTCAGATTTTGTTAGGCCTCAAGTGAACTTGAGCACTGCCAGAGTACAAGTTAATAAATAAAGAAAACACAACTGAAAAAGGAAGTTTATTTTAAAAGCTTTTTAGGACGTAGGAAGAAAATGGGGTCTGTCTCCACTTTCAGGTGCAATTGTGTTGTTATGGAAGATGGGGAGAAGAACTTTCCTTTGCATACTTAAGACCAGTTATTTCTTTGAAAAGTAGAGTTCACATGTCCTTTTCAATTCTAAAAGTGATCTGTTTCAAGAAAAGATAAAAAACCCAAACCAACCAACCACTACCAACAAAAACCAATAAACCAAAACTATATACATACCACTTTTCACCCTTTCCATAGTACTGAAAACATCTCATACCTTTTGGGAAGGCAGAGGTTTCTCACAACAAAGGTGTTACATGAAGCAAAGGAGAACTCCCACTGCCAGCCCTTTCAGTCCTACAAATGAGAGTCGGGGTTTTGCTGCAGGTGGAACCTCTTATAGAATGACAGGCTTCCCAGGGTGCCCTCTGACCAACTCCTTTTAGCACAGGTGAGTATCTGTAATTAAAACAAGGACAATTAAAATGCCCATTTAGGATATGGCCTAATTCCTTCTCTGCCGAGATCTGATGCAAGGGCCTGGGCATCTGCTGCCTCTCAGCAGTTCTGCAACGCTAATGTCAAAACCAGGATGCTGGTGTGAAGAGGCAAGAATGTGATAATCAATTTGAATTACTGCCTAAAACTTGTAATTTCTACCCCTGATCTTGCAGAGAAATGAACTCCATGCCATTGGGGTTCATATTGCAGGAGAGGCAAACTAATTCCTGCCAGTTTCTCTTCTCTAAACATCACTGACATCTTTCCTTTCATTCATATCTCTAGAAACATTCTTTTTTTTTTTTTTTTTTTTGTCAGCTCTCTTCAACAACACATTTTAAGACATCCAAACAAACATCCATGCTTTCTTCCCACCCCACTTACGGCCGATGCTCTTATTAAGGGAGGTGTTTGTGAGCATCTCCTCTTCTGCTGTAGGGCTGCAGCCTCTCAGCACAGCCCTACACTGCCTGCCCGGGAGTGCCCGGTTTCCAGAGCAGCACGCAGCAGAAACAGAGACTCATCTTCCTACTCAGTAGGGGCTTCGATATTGCACTGGCAAGCTGTATTTGCAAGTCAGACTATGCTCTCTGACTTGTACATTTTATTACCTTTTTGTTGTTGTTGTTTTACTCCCACAGACAATCTGGAAAATAACGGGGGAATTTCCACCAGCCTCTGCTATACTTAGGGCTCATGTGTGCTGGAGACATCAGCTGGTAGTTAAGGCCTCCTAATTTTATGCTGCATAATGACCTTACAGCAGATGAATGGGATCCACTCAGAATTCCTTGTAGTGCTCTTACAAATTTCATTTGCTTGTAAATTTAGGGAAGCAGTGGATGTACTAGATGCCAAAGTGCTCTGTGCCACTGTGTATCTGTGCTACAATCAATAGCAGAGGTGTCCCTTTCTGCCTGCCCAGGCTCAGTAGAAAAAGAGAAATGAAATGTGGTTTTGCCATTATCTCCCCCAGCTCTCCCCCCAGTCATTAAACAAATGTGATTTCTAACCACAAGATAGAGACAAAACACAGGTGTAGCAGTTTTGCAGTTTCTAAAAAAGCAGTTTGCAGCCATCCCTTGGAATAGCCTCCCTTGCTTATGAGCATGGCAGAGTAAATAAGCCAGCTGTTTTGATGATGAGTTTTAGTTCCCTACAAAACCCAGTCTGCTGGGCTGGCAAAATCTGCTTGTCACCTATCTCTAGTGTGTTTTTCCTTTCCTCCATGGCTTCTCCATTTGCAATTACTTCCTCTAGGTTTTCAAGGTGTGGATTCACACAAAAAATACACAAGTAGTTAGTGCAATGCCCTTATTCAGCTGTGTGAGGGCCCTGGAAGCTCTCTCACCCTCACCTGGGTTTTCACCAACACCTGTGACATCAACCCCTCCCTAGAGTCTGAAGAACAAAGGAGGAGTTTTCTGCTACTGCCATACTAAGGGATGGGCAGAAGAAGGCAGAAGTTTAGCCCTAAGGTGCTACACTTTGGCACTGGGTTAGCAGCCACTGCAGGGAGCACACCCTGCATCTCTGTGTTGCAAATACACTGCTTACACCACCCAGAGCAGGCAGAGGAGATGGGTGCCCACAAGCTCCTGAAAAAGAGGGCCCCCTTTTTAGGCCAGCAAAATGAATGCCTTCCAGCTCATCTCATCTCTTGTGGAACATAGCACTAATGCAGGCACCTGTGTACACACCAGCATGGAGCAAATGCAGCTGGGGCAGGATGTGGGTTTGATGCTTTCACAGAGCTGGGATCTCCTCTTCTGTCCCTCTACAAGCCTTGGGGCACTGTGCAAAGCAATCTGCTGTTGCTGAAAGCATGAAGCAAAGGCAGTGATTTGCTGCGCTAAGAGATACAACATCCCAGCTCCCACTTAGACCAGACCTCAGCAACAACTAGAAGCTTCAACAGCTGTCTCTGGGGGAGATAAGACACTGCACATTGCTTTTGCATATCAGTCACCAAGAGATAGGAGAAGCTGGAAGGCAGAATTTTTCTCCTACCCATACAATCATAGCATTTTGCTTCCAGTGTCCATTGCCCATGGATCCACAGCCCTCACACTTTGATTTCATAGGGGTCTTCAGAAACCAGTCCTATTAATGTCTTAGGGACAAATCCTATGCATTTCTGCTACACTAAGACCTTCAGAGAAGCAACTGTACTTGCTAGTGTTGGCTGTGCCTTCAACTTCCCTATTATCAAACAAGAGATCAATTAGCACAGATTTTTGTCACTCTCCAAAATACAAAAGTTTCATAGATCACAGCAGTTTATTCTGTTAGATACTAGTACTTCAACATTTCCATTACTGCCTGAAGGACAGGCTTTATGAAGCCACAATAAAGCTATACTTGTTATTGTAGTTGAGATTTGGAGAAAAGAGAGCTTTGTTCATTCCAAAATGGCATCCACAGAACTGCAGTAGACCAGACATATTCTTGAAGACAGATGCAGGGATAGATAATGATATATTCATATAAAAGAATCAAGTAGATCAAATAGTCAATAAAGATGGTATCTGTTGGAGAAGAACTTGTGCTTTCATGCTGAAGAGATGAGAAAGGAATTCATAGATCAGGCACATGAGGAACAAATAACAATGAATGCAGTTTGGAGCTGTAAAGAGCAGTTGTTATGGAAATGGTCTCCTCATGGGTGCCCAGTAAAAGTCCAAAGAACATATGCTTTATGTCTCCTGAACTTAAGAAACACATCAGTGACTGCTCCCTTGCAGGTAGGAGCAGCTACAAACCTAAAGTCAAGGGAGTGGGAGGAAAGCAAAGAAGCAGCAGGAGTGCGACTGGTTCAGAAATGCTTCCACAGTAGGACGCCCTAAGCAGAGAGGCCCAGGTGGTATGTGCTGTCCTTGGAAAAGATCAGATGTCCAACTGAGAAAAGTGTTTTGGGGTGGGCTGTGCAGTCACATCACTGTCTCATACTCTGTAGGATGTGCTAGCCCAGCCTTCCTGGAGAAGGAAAACTGCTTCTTTCTCCAGAGAGAATAAAAACTTCCATGCAATTTTCAATTCTTAAAACTCTGACCCTGTCCTAGACATGTCCAGAAAGTTCAAGCCTTTCTAGACCTTAGGTGTTCTATAGAAACAATGATCTGTCCTATGGGTGCCAGAAACAACTGTGGCTTGTGTGATACAACATTTTGTCCAGCAGAAGCTGGAGGATATAAATCATTTCAGCCATGAATACCTGCCAAGTTACATCTGGTGTGGTGTTGGCACTAATCTGAGGCATCTTTTTAACTGGTGACCTACAGGTGAAAATCTCTGCATTCCCCTACCCAGAGCTATCCATTTGTTCAGATTCAATATTTTATGTTCCCTGTGGTGTTGGTGTTCATACAATATTTAATGGGTGTGTACAGTGCTTTTTGGATCACAGCATATCACGCATTTCTGCAGAAATAATGTAAACCATGACCACATGAAAGATCTAATATCATGCTTGTAAAATGCATTTTTTTGTTGCATTTTAACACAAACACTATGTAATTAGTTCTAAAACAACATACCTTACTGCACACAGGTTAAGACAGAGAGTGCTGCAACACTAGTTTGCATTTAATGCTGTTTAAGTCTATGTAAGTCTATGTGGAGTCACCAACTCCAAACTGGTAGGTCATTGCTTGACATTTTGTTTTAACTTTACATACCAAGAAAGGACTTGTAATAGGTCATGGCAAAGTCCATTGCTGGGTCACAGCAAAGTCCATTTCTAGCTCACAAGAAAGGGAGTAACAACTACAGTTATATTATGGTTACTTTTTTTATGTCAAATCAAGAAGGCTGTGGTTCCCATTCAAGTTAGTAGGAATACAACCACTGACCTCAAGTAGAAGCAGAATCAAGAAATATAGATTTTTAGGAGGAAGCAAAAATCTCTGCAAAAGCAATTTTATGATGCTGTGATTATTCTTTCATGTTCTTATTCCCTTTGTGATTATGATCATCACTAGCTCCGGGCAGCTGAAAAAGGATTTGTTCAACATCATCTATTGGAACCACTTTAGGAGGAAAGGCAAGACTTTGATTACCTTTTTTTATTTTACTGTACTGAAAAGCATGTGCTTCTATGAAAAGTTTGGATTTTCAGTGAAGCTTTTTTCCCAATTCAATTTATTTTTCAGCCAGACCTTTCAAAATTTTGAGTCTGACCAAACTAAGGTAGTAGATTTATCCAGTGAAATTAAAGTACAAAAGGCTGTCAAAAAGATAGTTTGAAAAATCCTAACTTCTTTTTTTTTAACTATTGAGACAAAAAAAAACCCCTCATATACATCCTGGATACATTTAATTCCTTTTTGTGGGGCTCTGTGTCAGAAGATAGTCCTGTTGCTGATGTGTCTTTCCCTGTATCTGTGTTTGTGCTTGTTTTTGTGTTTCCCTGTTTTTAATTTGCCATAAAATTATGTGTGTTTTTGCACTTAGAAGAATTTGGTTTTGGCTTTAGAAAAAGACATCTTATGATTATCATCATGAGACAAAAAAAAAACCCCAAATTTTTTTTATTTTCTTATAAATAATTCAAGGGCTGGATATTGCGAGTGTACAGCTCCACATACAAGGCCATTGCTGGGCATCACAGCGATGGGATCCAGAGTTTGTGTGAATCACCACAGATCAGTCACTCGTGGCGGATGTGTTGGTAATGCTGACAAGAGGCTGCCAACAAATGCTGCTTGTACCATGTGGCCGTGCGGGGATGAAGTCCGGGGGATAAGTAAGAAAAGGAGCAGAAGGGAAAAGCAACAGCTGGTTTGCTGTTGGTCCCTGTAAAATCCAGCCTTCGTAATATCCCCAAACCAAGACAGTAGCTGAAATTGTGATTATTTTTAATTTGTCATCTTAGTTCTATTACACCAAAACATTATTCTCAGCCTTAAGTACTGACAGGTGCTTGCTACAGTGAAATAGCACATTGAAGGCAAGAGGGCAACCAGGGCAGAATGAATTGCACTGCTTCTCTGATTTGAAGGGACAAAATCCTTTCTTCCAGCATGTTTTAACCCTCTATGGGTAACATTTTGCTTGCTGTGCTCTATGTCAAGAAAATTTGATGCAATAGTAATTTTCCCTGCTGCTTTATCCATGGGCAGACTCAATTTTCCAACTGCAAAGCAGCAAACAAAAGAAAAAGCAGTGAACATCTAAACCCTTGTATTTAGTAAAGAATATGGTGGCAGAAAGAAAGGAAGGAATCAAAATCTTCACTTAATCCCCAAAACCTTACCACTACTGTCTGGGAAAAAACCTCACCAACCAAAAAACTCGACTGTCTTGGTGCAGTCACAGAAAGAAATGGCCACAGCACAAGTGCTATAACAAACCCAGGGTTTACCCAGTACAGGAACAGTAATAGCACACAATGAAATTGTATACATTGCATTTGGCCACAGTATTTGCTGCTGCACATGACAAGGGACTAATCTAACCCTTGTAATGGTGAGTGCTAAACACGGAAGGAGATTTTGTCACCCAAAGCAACTGTGGTAGCTAATAAGACAGCAGAAGTGTGAATGCTGATGCAAATCTTAACTGTAAAAAGCTATCTGCAATCTACAACAGAGACTGAAGTACAGAAGAGCTAATGAGGGCCATTAATGGGATGTCATGCCAACCTTCTTCCAATCTTCTCACAAGCCTTTCTCAGCCAGACTTTCCATTAGACAGCTGTTCCATCTGGCAGCCTAAACCAGAATTCAGCTCCTGCTTTTGGTGTGGTGATATCAGATTTTGGTTTCCTGTATGAAAAAATCTTTCTGGGGATTTGTCTGAGGCAAGTAAGCACATAATCTCCCAGGACCTTCCCACAGCCCTCCCCTGGCCAGCCCTTC
This sequence comes from Anabacerthia variegaticeps, assembly GCA_035583185.1. NCBI lineage: Eukaryota > Metazoa > Chordata > Aves > Passeriformes > Furnariidae > Anabacerthia > Anabacerthia variegaticeps. Next base: position 8,913,424 of record JAWWEW010000166.1, read on the forward strand.
CAGCAGTCTGGGCAAGATGATGGGGTGTGTGTAAGGGATGAGACAGCAGCTCTCTCTGTTAGAGCATAAACATCTGCCAGGTTTGCTGCCAGGGATCCCAGCAGCTCCTGTGTTTGGACTGGCAGTAGGGAGGACAAAACTGTCTTGACAGACTTTAGGAGTGTGTCAGCTCCCATCCACTGGAGGCCAGTCGAGTGAAATAAACCTCTAATAATTTCTTAGAGATGCTATGTCCTCAGACAGCAAGGACCCACAGAAGCATACCCATAGGATGATGGCTATTTGATGAGTATTAGCAATGATGCCATTTGATGCTAAATAAAACTTAGGTCTCTGAGGACAAACCATGGTCACTGAACTGTGGAAACTGAGATCTCTTTCTCTTTGCAGTGAAAGATCATGTAATTAAGGCAAGCACTAATTAAAATTTAAATAATTGATAATATTATTACTAAGGAGCTATATATAGCAATGTCAAGAGGTCTAGAAAATCTGGCACTAATTGAATTAACCATGTCTAAGGAGCAGCACTAAGCAATTTTCTCACACATGTGGCCAACACAAACAATGCCTGGCCCAGCGACATCCACAGCACAGGAAATGGTGGGGGAGAGAGCAGAATAATGTTAAATAAGGAATAGGGCCACATGGCCTGAAACTGTTCATCAGAAGAGTCACAAGCAACTCAGCTGCATGAAAGAAACGTAGTGATTTGTGCTATGCAAAGCAGTGGAACAGATGAGGACTGTAAGGAGAGTGAAGAATATTTTACAGCATTTGAAGCAGAATGGGAACTTTAGCTCTGGATTTGAAATGAGCATAAGAGAACCCTGTCCATTACTTTATGTTTTTAATATGTGAATAATATAAGTTGTGTAAGACAACCAGCCTACACCAGCAACAAGGTGACATTAATGACTAAATAATTTGGAGGAAGGGAAAGCATAGCAGTGGTCAGAGATAGATAATCAACAGGATGTTGGCTTGGTTTGTCTGCTGATAGAGGGAAAGCAGCAGCTGCCAAAGCAGAAAAATTCAACATGCCTCCTGTTGTTTCAAAACCACAGTGGTACTGGCCCAAAGCTAAGAGCACTCACTGACCTCCAAAGCTCTTGTGTCTCTTGGGACACTCCTCCCCTGTTCAAGAATTCCTTCGCCTGCTTTGTATCCAACAGCTTCTTTCTTGTTTTCTAGCATCAGAAATCTGACAGTGAAACCTCTTTCCCTTGATGCAAGGCTCTTCCACGATCTGGCATTCATAAGTTATTATATATGGAAGGAAAGCTCTTGGGAGTGGGGAGAGTACAAAAAATTCTCTTATTGGTGATCATCATGAACAATTTACATGGGAACTTGGAGCAGTGCTGCTCAAACCCAAGTTCCTGTCACTATTAAAAAGAATTACTATTTAATGAGCTTCTGTTTTCATTAATGATGTGAGATTAAAGCTGCTTGCCGCCAGGTGAATACTAACAGACAATTTTTAAGCAAATGAGGCCCTAATTCCCTTAATTTTAATAAAACATGCTTTCTTATTTTCCACTTTGTTAAGCAGAAGCTTCACTGCAGACTTCTTGCATCAGCAATTAAAAGCATTTGGGCTTACTTTGTACCCTTTCACTTTAAGGTTTTATTTGGAGAAAAAAGTTTTATGACAAAAAAAGAGAAATAAAAGAAACACCATGGAGAAACAATTAACTGCACAGAAAGTTCATTTCAGTTTAAATATTCCACTGCAGTGTGTGAACTGAGTGAGAAGCGGGGAAATCAGCCTAGCTCCAAGCAAATGTGAGGCTGACAGGTGAAGCTGATGGTGTGCCTTATGAACAAGTTACTGTAAGAAAAGCTGGAGGGCAGATTTCCAGCACATTAACTGAACCATGGGAGCTGCCTATGCACTTGCCTCCTCCAGAGGTAAATGTGTAGCTTGCCCCCAGGTGAAAATGGATCTTGCCATTTCCAACATACTGAGAGTCATTGGGTTGAAAGAGACACCTGAAGGCAAATAATGAGGTAAATCAGCAGAAGCTTATGAGGGATTCCTCCCACGGTGTGTTGATGGCAGAAGGTATGTATATACTTGTTTGAAAATCTGATATGTGGACTGAGTCACTTGTGATTATTCTGAAGCAGGAACTGGACTTTTAAATGCTGAGTGGGTGCAGAGAGGATCTCTGAAAGCCACATATGAATTACAGGGTAGGGAAGATGAAATCAGGATGCAAAGAGGAACAGAACATAGTCAGCTGATAGACTGGACAAAAAACTGCAGCAGCAGTTTGGGAAAATATATATTGGCTGAGAACAAAGACAATAGTGTTGTAGCAATCAAAAATACAAAGAGAATGGCAGAACTTAGAAGAAAGCATGTCAGTTGTTAAGAGGCAAATAGTAGTCCATACCTTAAAGATCTTAGAAAATAAATACCTGCAGGTTCAAGGATTATCCAACATAAAATTATGTAAAATTAAAATTTACATAACAGGCAGGACATTGGTATTTTCCGTAATAAAACAAGAGTAGTAAGGAAGGCTTAAAAGGAGGCGATCAAGAGCTCTCTGTTAGCCATCACCAGCTAGAGCTGATGGATAAGAGACTGCAAGGGGTGGTAGATTTTAATTTTGACTGAGTGAATCATATATATCACAGTGGTGAGTCTCAGTCATCTGCATAGGTAGTGTAACTGCATTTATATTTGTAGAGGGGGAAAAAGAGTGAACGAAAGTCAGAACCTGCTGAAATATTTGTGAAAATTTGGATGGCTCTAGCAGCACTTCTGTATTGTGCAAAACTCTAAGCAAAACTGCATTCAACTCTTAACCATCCTGAGCCTAAATGCCATCTTAAAAGGCAGAATTTGTACAACTTCAGCAAAATTAATTGGGATAACAGAAAACATGATGAGGGCTTTTTTTCTTCAATTTTGAGTGTAATTACAATCCCCTTTAACCCATCCCTTCCTCATAGCTGTGGTACGTAATTGTATTATTCCGAAGTCAAAACATAATAATAATTTAAAATCAATTAAAAAAACTAGAGGTTTTTTTTTTCTTCAAATGCATGTATTCCAGAAACAATTACATTTTTCTTTAAAAGAAGAACACTCAGTGCTCTGCTTATTATTGGTGCTCAGAGTACAACAATCATATATTATTCAGGGTACTTAGTGTCCGAATAGGTGCCTGGAAAATTGCTCTGAATATTTTCTTGTGCAATTATTGACAGATTGCTTAAATGTTGAGTCCAATAAATGGAATGGCATTGTGACATGGTTTGTACTATTTATAAGAAAATATAAACAGCTTCATATCCCCTCCATCTAATGGTGTACAAAGTCCTTAGACTATGTGGTTATTATCAAGAGGTAGCCATATTTTTCATTTTATAATAAAGGTAAAAGGAACAAGTCATGAATGAGTGACTAGAGGACAATTACAATTACTGACATTTTTAATTATACACCACTGGTTGGTAACTTACAGCCTTTTTAATTACAGGTGTTGTTTTTCTTGTTTAATTCTTCTCAGTATTAATTCTTTGATCTAGCTGACTGCTAAACTGCATCTACAGCCAGAAGAGGCTGTACAGAGTAGGAAATACCAGGGGGAATGAAAACATAGATTTTTTTTTTATTTTTTTTTTTTTAGGACTGCAAGCTTCAAACCTTAAAAATACTTCCAATAAAATTCAGAAGCTTTTTCTCCTCCTTGCAGATTACAGAAACCAATAGATCCAACAGCGGAACAGGAGATGAATTTAGCTAGTTTATTTGAACTTGGCTTGCATCCATGTGCTTTCCTTCTCCTTCTATATTGCATAGGGACAGCCACGACCATTTAAAAGAATTATCATAATGAGCTGCAATGGATGCTTTTCATTCTAATTTTTGGAGAGGAGCCTATTGATTCAGTAGCAGCTCCAATCGAAGATGTAATAAACCTGCATGATTTTTCTAGTAAGGAGATTTTTTTTGTGCACTCTGGATCCATTAGTATTTACAAATAAGTCAAAGCCATGTAACTGTGCAGAAGGAAGTTTCTCCTCAAATTCCATATGTGCTCTGAATACAGAAGACTGCTTGGATCATGGTCTGAATGTCTGGCTTAGGTTTTCAAAGGAAATACCCTTGTACAGACATAATTTGACATATTCTTGTCCTATTCCCTTGAAGTTTAACTGGAAATTACAGTAGCTGCCTTTACATAAACACAAAAATTGGCCGAGTGGAATGTTCATTCAGTTTTACTGTACCACAGGTAGCAACCAATCAGTTCAAGAGGAAGAAGCACAGAAGAACGTAACTCTGCTCATTTTACATTAATGAACTAGTGTAGAGCAGTGACACTCCAGCCTTACTTTTATTTACAGGGTCCTCCATAACTGAACCCAGACCCACATAACCTGAGAGACAGGGACACAGCATTAATTTGATACTTGACTTTTTTTCTCCTACAGTTTTGCATTTTGTCCAAAGGTTCAGAGCTTCTTCTACCAACTTTGCTTTTTGTTTCAAAAATCCTTCAGAATATCTGCAAGCAAAACTTCACAGCAGCTTTTGAAGTTTTCCTTAATTTCCAGAGCTGATTAGGAGGGAAGCTGACCCTGCAGGTATTAACCGGCAATTTGAATTAAAATGCCTCATTTGAAGAAATTACCCCATGGATGAATGGTTACCTTGCAGGAAGACAAAAATAAACTAAAGGACTATTGAGCTGGCATATGTTTGGGACGTGCAACAGAAGATGCCTGGGAATAATTGCAAAAAATAGCAAAAATAAACTTACTTTGCAAAGCAGCAGGATGAAAAACAGACATATCCATGTTTTAATTCCAGGTACATTGGGACAAGAATCTTTCCTTCTTACTGGAGAGAGCTGTGTGAACCTTTGCCTATTTTAAATTCACAGACTTCAAGATGAAGGCTTGAGACCATTTTAACATGAAGATTAAAAGTGAAGCAAAAAAAGAATAATAGCCACATGGTTTGATTTTCCTAATTCTAATAGTTTCCCCTTTTCACTACAACAGTGAGGTACACAGTGAGGAAGGGACAATAGCCAGACTGTTTTTCAACAAATTTAGAACTTAAGTACACAAGGCACACAAAGTGGAAAAGGAAATAGTTAATTTCCATTTTGAAGGATGGTTAATTCAGGGACTAAAGAGACTAAGTGATTTGTTCAGAAGGAGCCTGTGCTATGGAGTGGGAAAATACTCCAGAAATCTCATTCTCATCCTATCTTTCTCCATGATTAATAATACTATCCTGTTTAAAATTTAAAAATTAGTTTTCAAGAGCACCTGCCCAATATCTTGGCTTCCATCTATTTTTAACACACATGTAAAAGAAAGCAGTTTCAACACTGAAATGGGAATGAAATCCTACACCAAGAAGGGTTGCTGGGAAACAATTACAGAGCTATGTTGTGGGTACCTTTTGCTAAGCTTGTCAGATCCCCATTTGTGGGGATCATGGATCAAGGAAAGCCCTATAATGTCATTTCAGATCTGTATCTTAATTGACCTCTGCTCCTCAAAAGTAGCTTCTAAGTGAGGTAGTTGCTCAGAGCGCTGATTCATGGAGGATACTTTGGGATAACATAACCCATGGGTGCGCCCTTAAAAAATAGTGCATAGTCTAACTCTGCTGCAAAGAGTATTAAAGGAAGTTCTGCAGCTTTTACAACAAATGCTTCTCAAAGCCATGACTTGGTCGTAGTCACACAACTCTTTGCCCTCATTAAAAAAAAAAAAAAAGAGAGAGAGACAGAGAAAAAAAAACTACCTTGTTTCTAACACAAAAGGCACCTACCAGGTCATTTGGAAGGGGCAACCAGGTGCAGAAAATTGAAAAATTTTCCCAGGTTTTCCGACTAATAAATTCCTAGTGAATCTTCCTGATAAGCTTATTTTTGTCGGGTAATTAGGACCTTTAGCAAATTTCTCACGTGCTCAGGTTATAAATGTCATTTATTTCATAAGCCCTTTTTCAAATAATTCTAAAGAGATGCCATGGAGAGGGTGGATGGTGAGGAGACAGTAGAATACAAAAGGCTGACAGCTTCTGAAGGGGAAGGGCAGGGAGTTGAGTGCTACAGACAGGAAACCAAGGAGAGAGGAGGGAGGGAGGGCCAGGGAAAGAAAAACTGCAGAGCAGGATGTATATAGTGGAGGGAAATAGAGAATAGAGAAAACATGACATGGAAATGGAGTAAATAGTAAGACAGCAAGTTTATGCCCAGTAGCCCTTTCCATATTAGCCATCAAAAGGAGTTGCTTCAAGTTCTACAGCTTCACATTAGCCTTGCCTATAACCATCATGCCCATTTTTAAACACAAAACACTATTTCCCTTTCCCGTCCCCTCCTTATTTTGACTTTTCCACTCCAAGTGATTGTTGTCCAGGTTAGGACTGCCTCTTTATAGTGCTCACAGTGGCCTCAGTCTCAGTGCCTCTAAATACTACTGGGAGACAAACTGTAGTAAATAGGAGAGAAAGACAAGAGAGAATTCATAGGCCCAGGTTATTTTCCCATCCATGCATATCATCTGTCTTTTTTCTAATAATGCATTAATCCATTAAATAGGGATTTAAGAAAAAGAAATGCTCCTGTTCTTTTTAAAGCAGTTTACACAATTTACTTTTTTTTTTCTCTGAACATTTCATTGCTCTTTTTATGGTTCTTTGACCACCTATAAAACTCAAACTTTTTTAATAAAACACTTGAGTTCCAGCAAACAGGTTTTTATCTCCTTAATGAATAAAAATGTGTCTAATCCACTTTACAAAAGTTAAAATAAAGCCTATAAATGTACTGTGGGTGTTTGATGATGTTTGTCTGCTTTATTAGTCATGTAATACAGCACTGCAATGCTTTTTCACCTTGGGTTTTAAAGTACACTCCCTGGACCTTAACTGCTTGATGACAGGTTTGGGATTGCAGTGCTTCCCCCCCTCCTTCCTGCCTGGTAGACCTTCACCAACGTGGATGCTTTGGCAATAGTTTGAGCCCAATATTTTTGGAAGGGAGGCATCATCAAAATCAGAAGTGTATATCTCTGAGCATTACTCTCATGCCCAACAGCATCATGAATGTACCAATCCTACAAAAGATCCTAAAGCAGGCGTGTCCTGAGCTGCAGCCTGAGCTGCTTACAGCCAACTTTGCACTTCACCAACTCCTGAGCTTATCAGTGACTACATGCCATAAAATCTAAGTCAATGCTGGTCGCCTGAGGTCCCTCAGGGTTCACCTAGCCGCCACACTCTGGTGTCCCAAGCTTGGCCCCTGGTGGTGGCAGTGAGGAACTTGCTGCGGAATGTCTGCCCTTCCCAAGGGTTCCTACACCTCTGCAGGATGAACTGACACACTCCTCTTAACAGGCACGATCTTGGGTACTGGGTATGATGCTTCTTACATGTTCAGTCTTAAGCTCTCCCCTCTGTAAATCAGAGCCACTATTTTGAAATATTTTTCTTTGAAAAAAGTAAACAACAACCACAAAAAAAACCCCATGACCTCTTGTATAGGTTGGAAAGAAAGACTGAACCCCCACCAACCTTATGTATTGCCCTTTTTTCCCCTCAGAAAACAGATCAAAGCTTTTCTACAAAATATGAAAGTCTAAGGCAGCAGAGTAGAAATATTGTGCCAAAATCAGCTCGCTTTGCATTGATGGGAACGCTGTGGTTCAGCAGTTGTGCACCAATGCTCTGCATATGCCCACACCTCACCCTCTGGGCAGCCAGCTCACAGTGTGCTCCAGAAATGACTTATGTGGGCATTGCTCAGCTCATATCCCACTCAGCGAGAAAAACATCCTGTGTGCCCTTGGAGCCAGGACCTAAGTAATAGGGCTCCATTATCATTGTAGCATGTATTTTGAAAGACAGCCTGAAGCCTTAAAGAAATGTTGACTTCTATCTTGAGGGCAGAAGGAACACACAGTAAGTACCACCTAATGAATTATTAACTGCTTAGGTAAAGAATGAGGCCAATTTCATCTTGAACTCTACCAGGATCGCTCAGGACTCTCCATAACATATTCGTAAGTCAGACATCTGATTTTGGAGCCCTAATACACTTGCAGAGTTAACAAAGTGAAATTTAACTCTAAAGATATTCTTACAAGGAAAAATTTGACTGTGTGAGATGCAAACATTGCTATTCATTTTACTGCCTACATGGAAACACTGCTTCTGTGATACAAAATAAGCAGAGCAACATTTTGATCAAGCAGAAATGAGGGAACTATCAGGAAAACCTAAAGTAAAGGAAATGGAGAAAGAAGTTACATTTTGCCACTGCCCATGAAACAAGTGGGGGCAGTGATATAGTTTTAAGTTTAGTTTTAGTCTTAACATGCATTTCATCAAGCTGCCATAGAAATATTGAGGTTTATTTCTCTCTCTTTGATTTTCTCCTCTCTACAGAATCTCTGTGTAAATCTCCAGTTTTAGCTGCCGTGGAGACAAAGTCACATGACTGAGGAATGGTATATTGCCTAAGAAAGGTAGTGCATCACAAAAGCACACGTATCTAACACCCTGTTGAGTGCTTGATTACAGGTTACAAATGTGCAACGATGCTAGGCCACAGTTTACTGATGGGTCCTGCCCATGGCGAGTTCTCGCCTATTTCCCTCAAGCTTATGCACAGCTTTAGCAGGGCAGTACTAGCCACGAAGTTGAAGAGGGGACCATGATCCTTCCCTCATTCCCCTCCTCACAAACTAAATGTCTCAAAACTTGCTACACTCAATTTTAGTATATTTTTCATGTTTGTTGACAACAATTTCCACCTGCAGGAAACCCAAGACAAAAAGACAGTTCTACTGAGTGTGATAGCTGATTGTACTCAGGCCATCTGCATGCTCTTCCTACCAATTTTACTCCCTTCTTGCTGGCTTTGAGCTTGCTAAAGCTTCTCCAGTTTGAGGTTGACATCTGGTAAGTGCTATGCAAGCATAAAAATGATTTTTATGTGATACAGAAAAGAAGCAAACACATATTCTGCAAGTCAGTGGTAGTTCTCCCTGCTTTGTGGAGTGATAGAACACTTCAGGATCTTCTAGCACATACCAGGTGCAAAGAAAAATGCCAGCAAAGAAAAACTAACCAATCCAAATGGAAAAGATGGAACATTTTTACTCAAGTCTGCCACCAGTGGCAAGTGGACTACAAAGAAATACATGTTGCAGCAAGATTCCTTGTTCAGTGTTGAGAAGACAAAAATCTTTCCCCATTTGTGGCCACAGAGCTGAGGCCTATTTGGCTATGAGTGCATTAGCATGCTATCAAAGCAGCTGTCACCTTCCAACATTAACAGTTTTTCATTGCACCAACACAAAATAAAGCCAAAAGCAACAACTGTTGGCCATCAGCCAGAACTGACCAGAAGACTGAATATGTCTCATGATCCATTCCTGGTAATTAGCTGTTTAGCCACCCCAATCACCTCAAGATCCTCCACAGCAATTCAGCATGAAACTGTGCCTGAGGGGGTTCATGGTCTCATTTTGTGAACAGAGGTTACTGCTCTGTGTATTGCCAGCCCAGTATCTTTCAGTAGCATTAAATTCATTTGGAAAGAAAATATTTCCCACTGTACCTAAGTACCTGATAGGAACAGCTCTGTGGAAGGAAGGGAAGATTAAGAAAAATCAAGAGACTTTATATATAAATGATCAAGAGAAAACATACCGCACAACATGAGAGATTTTGCCTCTAGAGCCAAAAGAGACTAGGTCAAACACCACGGAAGCATTCCCAAGAGGTTAAAAGGAACTGAAGCAGGCCGTTGTATTGTAAATAACCTCACTCCTATTTATAGAAGGGAGGTGGGATTCAGTTCCCAGTCACACACACAGAAAACACAAGCCCACAGACCTCTCCAGGTCTGTTCCACAATCCAGAGAGACGAGGCATAAACAGGACCAATGAGGAAGAAAAGAAAAGAGGGGGACTTCACAAGAAAAAAATTTGCTCTGTGTCTGAAGAGGCTCTATACTGATCAGAGCAGAACAAACAGATTCACATCTCATGACAGCAGAAGTAAAAGTGAAAAGATTTTGCCACAAAGCAAAAATGAGGAGGCCTATCTATCATCCCTGGCCCAGTGGGAGAAGGCAAATGTTTCAACTAGCAGTAAAAATCAACTCAATTAAAGAAGGATCCTAGGCAGTGGCAATGCATTTTGGAAGTTATCATCAGGGACTTAGCGGGTTTTCAGGTTCACCTCTAGTACTCTTTGCTTATTGTGGAGAATTATTTGCATGCTCTTCAGTGTACCTATAGCATTTACTAAGCAATTATTACCACTGACTTCACCTAATTGCTTCAGATCTCCAGTTGCTTAGAGAACTCACAAAGGATTTTCCCCCTACCCATGAACTGCCTTAGAGCAGACCAATATTCCAAGATGACACACCAGACACTTGGTCTGACTGCTATATCTTATCGAAATTACTTAAGGTACGCAGTTTGCTAACCTGAGAAAAGGAAAATAACTTCTCACCTAATAAAATCATTGGCTATTTCTCTGCAGCATGAGCATCTCACTGTTGATAACTCTTGTCTTGCAAGAATTCTGGTCTCTGGCTCTCATTGACATCTCCTGTGCACAGACACTGAGGCAACTACTGAAATGTGTTAAATGTTAACAAATAGCGAAGGTTTCCAGAAAACCATCAGTGTTTTTTAGAGATTTAGAAAAGAAGAACTGCCACCGTATCAGTAACAAACTTTTGAAAACATGCAGATGTTCCTCAGTTTAAAAAAAAAAAAATCTCGTAAGAGCTCATGGTTGGTTTGGTTTTCTTTTGTCTTACAAAGAGTACGTTTGTCAATAGGACCCCTAACATTGTAACACAACCCTAAACAACATGTGCTACAGGTGAGGACTCTCTCACATGCCAGAGTGGTATATTCAACCTTTAATGAGACTATTCTAGAAGTCGTCTGGCCATTTTGACCATATGGCTTTGCAGTCTGCAAAGAAAGCTTCTATCAAAGAGTCCATTTGAATAATCCTGAAACACTTATCTACATCTTTACAAGTATAGCAAGGAAAAAAGGTATAATTTACAGTAAAATGGTAGTTGTAAAGAATAAACAGTTGGTTTATCACTCTTACAATGGGAGTGATAAACCAACTGTTATTGCTTGATGCTTCTTAGCAGTAAAAAAAATATAACTTTTCCTCACATTAACTTGAGCACTTCTTTTAATAAAACAAATAACCAGAAGTAGATTCATCTGCTTTTATAGTTGCCAAACTCCCCACATATAAATCATGAATCTTTCCTAATACAGCAAGGATACACACAAGTTTATAATGACCTAATATAACAGGATAATAATAATAACAATCCAATAACAATAATAAAATAATATTAAGAGCCATCCTATGCTTTTCATTATTGTTTGCCTGATCTCAGTCCTCTATTCATCAGTGGAAATTTTGGCCAAATGGAAATTTGTTTTGGTAATACTAGAAAAGCATTCATCATTGGGTTGATGAGGAAGAGCAGAATAGATTTGAGACTGTATTTTTAAAGAATTAATATAAGTAATACTATCTTGTAATAACAAATGTTGGGTTTAGACTACCATAGATTCAGTAATTTACCTCCTCATCGATTGGGGTTTTTTAAGGTTATTTAACCTGGAAAGACTCAAGCAAGCATTCAAACTACTATCCTCATTCTGTTCCCAAAGACTCATATTTCAGACTTTGAATTAATTCCAAAATAGCCTCCTTGGTGTTGGTGGGGTAAAAAAATCACTTTAGTCTGTGAGATGCAGCACTGCTGTGAAGAAAACAAAAGAAACCAAAATCCACTCTGTCTTAGTTTGAAGGGAAACTAAGATATTTTATTGGCCAAGAAATAAAATAATCGCTCTTCTTAAATTTAGA
>JAWWEW010000166.1:8943345-8973569 GCA_035583185.1 Anabacerthia variegaticeps
TCCTGTGTATTCATTTCCCCTTCTGGGACAGGAACAGTTGAGTGGCTTTCAGTGTTAAACACAGGGTGTCTGGGTCCTTGCAGGGGTTCGATACTTGAGCAGCAGTGTTTGGATCCTCTGGGGAGGTTGCAGGCTTTCTGAGTGTCTGCAGGGCCGGGAGTGCAGGGATGAAATGTTGGCGGAGGTGCTTGGGAGCTGGCGGAGACTTCCCGGGGCTGCGCGGGCCAGGCACTTCGAGGGTGTGGCAGACAGCAGTGCTTTCGGGTGTCGGGCTGCTTTAAGCTCTCACAGGATGGCGGGACTTGTTGCGATTGCTACGGCGATTGCGGGCACGCGAGCTGCAAAAAGCAGTGAACACGCCCTGGGGCACCGGCGGCATGTCCCCTTACAGTTCTTGGCAGCACGGCAGGCTGCGGCCCTCTCATTGTCCTGTCTCGGGGGGGGCCTCCCCCCAACGGCGGTGGCAGGGGAAGGGGGGCGCAGGCTGCTCGGACCCTGGCTGCAACCGGACTGGAGCCGGGCAGTGCGGGTTCAGTCCCGGGGCCGTGGGCTCGGGAATGCAGCATGTTCCCTCAGGCGGCACAACAGAACCTATTCTGTGTGGGTGGTAGCTTTAGACAGAATTTGCCTGCTGTGCTTGTTTTCGGGCTGGTCAAGGGAAAAGCCCGAAACACAGAAGGGAGCACTGGGGACCCCGGTCAAGATGGGGCCAGGGCCACCACCCCAGGATAAACCCCTCTGAGACCTGGGAGCCTCGGGTTGGTGGTAAATCGAATACAGCAAAATTATAAGAATGAAATAAAGAAACAAAAATATTAATACAAAACTTTTACACGGTTTTAGACTTAGGGGGTAGAGAAATCCCTTTCCCCCCCTTTGTAATGAGGGGGGTGTAAAACACAAAGGGATCTGTGTACTCTTCATCTGTTAAGAATTGTTCTGTCTTTTCTCACCCCTTCTCTTCCTGGCCAGGAGACAAGCTCAGTGTATTTTCTTTTGATAACCTTTAGTTCACACAGGGTTGTAAAACCATCCCACTGATATAAAATCCTTCCTCCCCTTGTGCTAAGAGGAATCTGCGTTGTAAATAACAAGTGTTTATCTTTCAAATGTCACTATAGAATTACTACTACATTCTTAAGAACATTCCTAAGGTTTAAAGTAAAAAAACTTTTACATTCAAAGGAATAAAAGATACTTATATGATTAATATTTTGGCAAATTAAAATATACTTATAACAGAGAGTGTTCGGCATCTTAGAGACCTTGGCCACAGGCATGATGGGAGACACAGACACATCCCCAGTGTGAAAGAGGTGGTGCTCCCCAACCAGGCGAGCAGAGGCACTTGTCTCAACCTGCTCTGGTTGCTCCTCAACCCACATATTTTGAAGGGACAACGAGGCTGGAAGTAAGACAGGCACCTCCAGGAAGGAGATCAGGGGAAGAAGCCCCTGGGACCTTGTGAGTTCTAGTAGAAGTGGTGCTGAGGATATTCCTCTCTCAGGTGACTGACTTTTTTATTTTATGCCATTAACAGTTGTTTAACCCTTCCTAGGCTTTGCACAGGCCACACAGGTGGCTGTCTGCCAGGCATTCACTTTGGCTGCAGTCTCTGTCGCCATTCACTAGCACAGCTCCTGGCCTTTGTTATTTTGTTATCCTGGACAATATAAAAACAAGTTGCTTGTAAGAGAAAGGTAAAGTCTAGCCATCCATAATGCTAATGTCTTCATGGAGCGTTATGGAAGTTTTGCCTCTCATCCTGCAATCAGACCCTTTCTAGAAGGATGAAGAGGGCTTTACCCTCTGGCTTCCTCTACCGTGGTACACACTGTCATGGTTCAACCCAGTGCTTTTAGCATGGAGAACCAAAGGTAAAAATTCATGAATCACTGAGCACTGGGCTTTACCCCAAGGGGGGCATCTCGCCCATGTGCCATGGCAAGGGCAGTGCTCTAGCCACACACTTCATTCTGCCCCTCTCCTACCATGGCATGGATGCTTCCCTGGCCTTAGCTCACCACAGGATGACAGTTTTGGGCTCTCTGTTTTGTAGCAAGTCCTAAAGGCATAGAAACTTTTAGCTGCCTATCATTACCAGAAAGCTTAAGTGTCCCTAGAGTGTTTGGAGCAGGAAGGAAGGAATCACACAAAAAAACACAAAACCCAGTAATCTGAGCCACTGAAGCCAGTTTTTGTTTGAGATTTTTGCCTGGCCTATTTCAATTTGTAAACTTTCAATTTCTAAAAAAAAGTACCAATAACACCACATTCCCTTTTTACCATGCCTGACAGATGTTAAACATTATTTGCTTTATGGCTTTCTACTTTGCCTAGTTTATTCCAACCTATGAAACCTCAAGGACATAAAGCATTATAAAAATAAACAGCACAACGAACAAAACTGTCACTCTCAAGAGGAATATTCACCTCATTAAACTGCAAAATTTCCAAAATCAAAGAAATGCATTTTAACAGAGTGCAAGGACTTCTCCATTAATGAAAAGGGATGTGGAGAACCTGCTGTCCTCGATCATTAATACCAGTCAATCTGCCAAGAATTTACATCAGAGAGATTGAGGAAAGACAAGATCTCTTCTGAGGAAAATCTGATCAGTGCAAGAACACAGTCCTGGAACACTCACACCTCCTGCAGCAAATCAGGTTATGTACTGTTGGAATTTGCAACCAGCATGGCCACAGCAAGGGTGACAGGGCTTTGCAGCACTGATCACAGGAACAGAGGCACATTAAATTTTCCATATTTTGGACCATTATTTGCTCTTTGTTACAGAAAATGGGGGTGGAGGAGTAATGGGAACAAGGCAACTAGATAAAAATAGTAGAAGAAAAGCTGTGCTTGCCTTCTCTTTCTCCTGTTAAACTGTACAGTTGTTAATTGATAATGAAGTCTTTAAAATTAAAGAGCAGCTGGAACAATCCCCACACCCAGCAGTACTCTATCACCTTGCCTGTAAGTAGGAGGTAGATAAAAAAAACCCAGACAAATCTTGGGATCAAATGCAAGGGGGAAGAGGAAAGAGCTGGCTGGCTTGCATCAACGGATGGAGAGCCATCTGAGGGAACAGCTTCTTTTCCTTGGATTTCAGTGTGGTTTTACAATCTGTTAGTGTGCCTGCATGTGCCAAAATGCTCTGCTAATGTTACTCCAAACAGGATACACATTGCCTGAGACATTAAGCCTTGTGCAAGATCACCGTCTTACGTGCTTATGCTTGAGTAAAGAGAGGAAGAGAACAATACTCTTCAGGTGGCAGCATCCAAAATGTACTTGTCAGGCTCACTATAACACGCATCATGCCTTCTGAAGATTGGCTCCCGCCATTAAAGTTGCAGGCATGCTCTGGGTTCACCCTTAACTGCTTATTGCTTCCTGATGATTTCTTGTGCGAGGCAAGCACAAATCTGTGTTGCAGCATGAATCACCATTCACTGTGCAGTTTATCCTCTGAGGCCTGTTTTTTTAATTCCACACATTCTCTACATGCTTTTACCCTTGTCTAGATGTTTAAGGGCTTTTCATTCCTTAGGGTTAAAAATGATGGTTTGAACACCCAAACTCATTGCAGATATGATTACTTCAAGAGCAAGAAATGAAATATAATTTATTTTACCTATTCAGAGTTTTAAATTCATTCTGCTTTCTTAATAAGGTTAACTGACCAAAGAGCTGAGCAACAGCCATTGAAAAATAACCTATTTTTTGATAACGTGAAAAATATAATGAACTGTAGAAGCTGTGTCTGAAAGTTCCCTGGGAATAGGAACATATGGCATTTTGTCCCTCCCAAAATGCTGAATAGTGATGTCTACCTAAAGCAGGCTGAGGAACCATGCGTTTTCCCCTACACACAACAGATCACCTTCTCAGTCCTTGTGGAATCAGAAAGCAACTTGAGAAACCACTGTCAATTAACAGTTAGAGTGTCAGACCCTTGACCTGGAGTAGCAAATAACATAAAGAAGACACTTCCATGTCAAGATTTCCCCATAATCACACATGGACAACCTGTATGCATTTTATTTATCTTTCTCTTGAAGAGGGGGGAACCAGCTTCTGCTGAAGTAGCCAATATTCCTACATGCTGCAGACTCACCCAAGAATACTTTTCAGCTCCTACTTCTGAACAGTCTGTTCTGTCCCTGCTCACTCTGTTTCCAGCTCCTCTCTTGCTCTAACTGCACCCTCTTGCACTCTGACACCATACACTCAGCTTTCTTACCCACCACTGTATTTTCATATTCCTTTTTCCAGAAATCAGGAAGATGATGTTGAACCATACTGCCCTTCGGCTCTGAAGCAAGAATTACCCCATTTAATGGTTTGCAATGACTCTCTGGCTTTGTTTGGGACTGGTATTCTGACTCCCACATGAAGTTTCACTTGTTATCTTCTGCATCTTTCCTGTCCCCTCCATGTGCTGTGTGTTAAACCTGGAAGAGTTACTTCCACCTGCAGGTAAACATAGCTTTCTGGGCAAGACTGAGGACACCACAAGTCAATGGAAAGTTGTGAGGTAAGTGAAGCCCGCTGAGCCAAACAGCCATTTCCTGCTGCCACAACCACACGTGTCCCTTCTTGAGTCACAGATGAGTGAAAAGAGGACAATGAAAGAGGACAATGAACCCAAATCTTTCTTAGGCCTCCTGACTGCAATATAGGATTTGCTTGAGGTTCAGAAGGACCTTCAATCTTTGTGACAGGTTTTTGCAAGGCAACTGATGGGTTTGTGAGAAATGACTCTAGTACCATTCAGTGAGGTAAAAATGCAGAGAAAAAATAGCAAAGAAATCAGCTTTACTCTGGACTTCCATGTTGTGCACTCATGACTGTACTTAAAAGCAGCAGCTGATGCCTTTTGCCCACTCATCTTCTAACAGCATCTCTCATCAAAACCACGTGCAGCCCTGCAGCCTCAGAGCAGGGCTTGCAGCCCAGACAGCTGCTCTGTGCCAAACCCATATCTGACTCAGCCCTGTCAATCTACACTGAACATCTCCAAAGAGGAACATGGTTAAGGGGGGAAAAAGAGACAGGGCCAAAAAACAACCAAGAGTGCAAGTGAGAACAAGCACAAAACATGGGAAGCAAAGTTAAAACAGGACAGACAGAAATGGATAGGAAGGAGCTAACAGCCAATACACCTGAACAGAGTGCCAACAGGCAAGGGAAGGATGGCATCTGCTAACTGGGTAACAGCAGCATTTCCAGTTCCCATTAAGTGGAATAGGGTAGCTGAAATACATGTCTAGGGGCTAGTTGAGGAACCCACCTGCACAGCTTTCTTCCTCTGCAGTTCTCTTCCAATTTTCAAGTGAATGCAGAGCTCTTTGTTACCAGTACACTGGTAATATCACCACATATCCTTCCTTGCCCAGCGTCTGCGTAGCCTCCCCACCTCTATGCCACAATCTGTTTCACTTGATGCAGGGTCAGGTCTTACAGCTCTCTGCAATTGATGAGCTGCATTCAGCTGCACAAATTGAGCTTAGAATTTGGCCTTTATATTTGTACATATTCCAGCTAACCAATATCCTGTTAGAGTGTGAGGATTCGAGTTCATATGGTCAGCATCTGGGACTACATGGAGCAGAAATAAGCCCACCATCACCTGCAAGAAATAGTGAGAAAGAGTGCTAAACTATTACTAAGGATATGAAAGAAGAGCAGAATATGCCTGCTAATACAGGAACAGTTACACAAAACATTGGGCTCCTGCTCTGGCCATTTTATATTTTGCATAGTTGGTGAAAATCCTGCCTTTCAAGGAACAACAATTTTTTTCCTGAGTTTTCTCAAGTTTGGCCATTATTGTACATTACTCTGAGATGTGTATGTGAAAAAACTTCCTATCTATGACAAGAAAACACAGAATTTATCATTAAGTATTACAGTGAAGTGAGTAGAAGGGAGGCAATAAATATGATACACGTGTGGGACATAAAAGTCAAAACCAGGAAAAGTAATGTAAGGAAAAACATAGCTCCAAAAACTTCAGTTTTGAAAGCATCCTTGCTCCCTGGCTGCCTCTGAGACTCTGGGATTTGTTTGGATACTACTCTGTGTTGTGCCAAGCTCAGCTAAAATAGATCTCATTCATTTCTGTCCATACCTTACTCCTGATGTCTAGTAGTTTTTCAGCAAGACACACATTCACTAACAAACTTGATGCTGCCAGGTCATTTGCAAACCTATCTACAGCTGTATAACAAATAGCTGCTCTGCTTCCAGAAAGGCCAAACAAGCCTGTTATTGCAATTGTTATGCAATTACTGTGATTGCAGCTTTGCTGGACATTTTGCTGAAATGTCTTTCATAATCAGTGAGGAACAGAACTGACTTTTCACAAGTGCCAATATCATTCATTTAGGACTTACAGTCTGTCTTTATCAACAAGGCAGGTAATGCTCTGTGCTCATATTCTGCCACCTGTGGTATTTTTTCATTCACAGTCTGAACCAGAGAGACAAATCTGTTCCAACAATGCTGTAGAACAACAAAATCTTTAAGGAAGAAATAGCCTGGCTGTAGGCCAGACTCCTCTAATTAGCCTATACAGACACACCAAAAAAGTCACCTAATTAGACACATGGCCAAACTAAAGCTCACACTGCTCAACACCACACAAAACCTTCATCTTTTTCTGCTTACAGTCAGCACATTCATTTAAGATGCAAAATACATTCAATTCCAAAATATAAGTGGAAAATCTCTGTGAAGGAAAATAGATGTGAAAGACGTGTGTAAAGGAAGGAGAGCAAGCAATAGATTTGTCACATCCTTGGGAGGCTCTCTTCAGCAAGTGCTTTGCAAAATACCTGTGCGTGTTTGGCGACTATTGTCCTCAGGGAGTAGGGAGAAAACACATCAGTCCCTGGTGGTCCACCTGCTACCTACCATTTAGGTACTACTGCTAGGGCTCTGGCATTGGTAATTACTTTACTCAGAGCCAGTTGTTGCCTGTTTCATGGTTTTCTCCTTCATGACTGGTGATTTGTACCTGTCAACATAATGGCATCAGCAGGTGCAGCCACGGTGGGTGCCAAACTGAACCTGGAACTGTGACAATGATTCCAGCAGCTCATTTCAGGGACTCAGTGGTCTCATTTTTTCTCACTGCTCTGAAAACTCTCCCTGTTCCCATCTGAACTAATCTGCTCTTGTGGAAGTTTTTATGCACTGAATATGAGACATACATTTCCTCCTTTAAGATCAATAACCTTACTATGGGTTCCATGGTCCTCAACAAGGAAGAGCTACACAATACATCAACTATTGTGATGGATACTTTCATCCAAGGGCATCAGTGAAAACTTAAAGTATTTACTTATTTTCATTTGAAATTCATGCCAAGATTGGATTTGAGTTTTCAAATTATTAAAGGATAGTGGTCAAATGAACCACTCTCTAGTGCTTCTTCCCATCACAATACACAATTCAATTCTTTAACAAGTGAAAAGTTTCACTGCACTTCAGTCATTCACCTGGTCTTACAGATATGATGTAGGAAAGGAGAAATATAGTAACATTCATGCGTAGTTCTAAAACATCTATTGAAATGAATTGTTAAAAGTCCACAACAACAACAAAAAAATGTAGTGAGTTTTCTCATTTTCACAAAAGCTAATGATTTTTCTCCTATTTTATTCTAGTTGGAGCCTTTGAAAATAATTTTTTAATACTTTTGTTACCATCCTGTCATTAGAACCTTGCAAAAAATACCAGAAAAAAAAAAGCAAGCTGAAATGACAAACTAGTAACTGGACTGCAGGAAGTAGGTCTTCAAGTGAACACTATATTGCAACTTGCAACAGAATTTACGAAGAATGTGAAAACACCATGCTAAACAGTGTAATTGCCCAAGAATTTATGGTTACATAGTGAAGAGAATTCCCATGAGAAATTGTCGTAAAGATAGTAGCCATTCATCAGCTCCATTCAGTCAGTCTGCTAACTGTCCTTCCTCTTCCAGATATCACAGTGTAAGTATGATGGCAGTCATCCTCTACATTGTTCTTCTCTCTGCCCCCTAATTTTTCTAATATGCAAGGGGAGAAAGGAACTGTCTGTCCCTGCCTCATCAACAGGGACATTAGACTGAGAAAGGACTCCCTGTACTGGGAACTCTGAGCACTACAGGCAGTCTTAAACAGTCAGAAGGACACTGGTCAGGGTTAACAGTAGTGCTCTCTCTCCTGCTTGTCAACTTCCCCTCCTTTGATATTTTGACACGTCTCAAGCCCAGATTGCTAATTGGCCAGAGATGTTCCTTTCCACAAAATTCACCCCTTGACAGAACAGGAATGTGCCACTGCACAAAACCCTTTATGTCTCATGCAAAGTACTCTGCTACCTCTTTCTAGTCTGTTCTTCAGTGCCATTACTCTCCACAGAACTGAAAATCTGGCATCTAAAAGTGATGCAAATGCCTTTTGAACAGGGATGAATTTTACCCAAGATAAGGAAAAACTGTGTGCAGGAACTACTTGAATTATGGTTTTCAAAAGCTTTGAGATATCAGAAGAGGCAATGCAAACCAGAAGCCTTGAGGTCTGACATTTCTCCAGCACCTACAGTATGCCATGGTGATACAAAAAAGTCCACAATGCTAAAGAAAGTTCCAGCTACAAAAAAGCCTCTACCTTTATTAATTTTTTAAGCTCCCCAAATTTGTCTACTCCTATTCCTTTATTATTGCACTTTAAAATTCGCCTCTGTTCGCACTCTAAAGCCTTTTGAAAACAGAGAGTCTACTTATTTATTTATTTTAATCCATTGTCTATCTCCAAGGTAGCTGTGAAGAAGTAAATTTGACTATACCAAACACAGATGGAACTGTCTCAAAATCTGAGGGTTGTGTATTTTTTCTCTTGAAAGACTTAACAGTATAGCTGATAGTGACATTCAGGATAACAAGCTAAGAAATTTAACAACAGCAGCCTCATTTTTTAGGTTAGAGGATTTGAGACAAGCATTTCAGAGCACTAAGAGATTACTGCTAACAGAGATGAAGACCTGTCCTGCACTCTGCTCCATTTTAGCTGATTCCTTCTCACCTGAAGTATTCCAAGATGGGGGATCTTGTAGGGCACCAGCTCTTTGACCGCATAAATTACTACCAAAAATTTCTTTGCAATAGATGTTCTGCTTTGACCAAACTCAATCTTAGCCATAAAACTTAGTATTAGACATTGTTTAATATTAGCCATTATAATATTAAATTTAGTATTAGACATTGTTTGCATATTTAAACAGCTGGATAGTTTATTTTCTAAACCACTTTGCAACTTCATGTATAGACTTCCAGTTTGGCAGTCCCAGCTATAGTAACATCACTAGATTAACTCATACTGTGAGAAAAACTGTGGCAGAGATACCAGCCTGCAACTGGCTTCACTTAATGACTCATAAACACATTAGCACTGTGACTATTTTTCAAGCACCACCAAATGGAATCTCATGAAACCCTTGCCCTTCATTCTCAGTGTTTCTGAAGCACAGTGCTACAAGAAATTTCCACTGTCTCAGAGACTTGCTCAGCCCAGACAAATTATTTACCTATTGGCAGGCTTGGGAAGACAGCTATTTTCTTAGACAGGACATAGACATATGACAGCTTTTTGAAAGAACATGCCATCAGAATACAATTAGGATTACTTTTCTTTCAGTAGCATGTATTTTTAGCTAGTGTAAAGCAACAGGGTATCTTCAGGAGTCATCAAAGACCTTTTTAGAAAGCATTTTCACTGAACTTTGATTCTTTTTCAAGAGGCTCCCCTATGACTGCTGCATGAAACCTAAAAGAGAAAGACAAGACTGATACAGCTTCTTCCCTTTTTCTCTGCCTAGCACAGAATCTCTAATCTCAGCTTTTAAACATCTGTAGCTGAATTTAGTGTTACTGAACAGGCAATGGTAATGAAAAAAAGCGATAAGCCAAAGTGTGTGGGAATATGTCTGTGTAAGGTCCTGTTGCACTCAAAATTATCTGATTTACTGATTACAATTCTTGATTTCTGCTGCCCAGTCAGAATTCAATGGCTTACCTTTCCAAAGCTCTTGAGACAATCATGGTAAAGGATATTGTCTTCCTGTTGATTATGCTCTGGAGGATGGTATACAACTGCTCTATGTTAACTTTGAGAATTTGCTGTTTGAAATCACATCAAGGGTATTTATTTTGGGCTTTGGGTTTCTTATTCTTACTTTCTGCATTTGCTCAGCTTCTGGTTTGGGTGTGTTCTAGTCCTTGATAGATGCTCTGTGGTACAATCACTGTAATCAGTAGATATGAAAAACTTCTCATGTCCTTGAGCCACTCCCAGTCTGAAGACAGACTGTAGTAGAGAAATTCAAGGGTCTTGCCCCATGTCCTAATTAATGTTGTTAAAATGTAAATGCTTCTGACACCTATAGTTTAGCATTCCAACCTCTGCTCAGGAGAGATTGTTGATTAAATCTATTTGTGTAAGAGCTTCTTAATTTCAAATTAGCTTAATTCAGCTGCACTCTCAACTTTATCTGTTTCATTTAGACACCTTTCCAGTGAAATGTTTCTTTACATGGCACTCTGAAACAGCCCTAGCAGAAAATAAGTGACAGAAAGTATACCACTAACAGTGACAGAATAAAAAGGGAAAAGAAATATCAAACATGAAACCTCAAAATGCATTAGAACTTTCTAATTCGTTGCTCTTTTGCAACTGAGAAAACAAACTGGTAGGAGAATAGATCTGCTTTACTTCCATTTACTTGAGAAACCATAAGCCCGTGATGGTTGCCATGGCTTTTTAAAGTTAATAACAGTAACTATAATTGCTTCAGTTAAGGAGGCTACACAACGTTGTATAAAAACTTACTTTTTAAAACAAAAAATTTCTTTGTGTGACTGATTTGCAAATATTGTAGCAGTAGATCTTAAAGTTGAAACTTCAATAAAGGGCCGACAGGGTGTCAAGTGTTGCACTTTCTTCCCGCCAAAACATTGAGCTGTCAACAGAAAGGCTGATCTGAGTTTTAGAAAAGATCCTCAGTGGCACTGCTTTCTCTGCAAATGAGTTCTCTCAAGGATAGTGTAAGAGCCACTCTGGCTTGTGAGGTTTTCTCTACATTACATTTTGAGTTGTTGTAAATCATTATATATTTCCATAGTTGCTAGGCAGAGGCAGTTAAGTTATAAAATGTCTATGTTGCCAGGAAATCCAGGTTTGGTAATTTAAAAAGAAAACCATTTAGAGCAAAGACAGTGGGATGCAAAGAGAAAAGAGAAATATCTAAAATACACTTAACACTATGTCTTGCTCAAAAAAAATAATTATGTCTAGTGAATTTTTTAGGATCTTTTTAATATCACATATGGTACACACTTAATTGGAGGCAGCTGAACTGACAAAAATAATAATATTCCAGAGTTGCTGGGTATTCTGGTGTGAAATCAGTATTTTTTTTCTCATTTAATAGATCATTCTTATTTTTTTCCCGTCATATTTTTGCAAACAATTTATCCTAAATTTTATTTTTCAATCTAATGATGATCCTGGCAATTTGAGTGAGAAGCTGCCCTACCTCTAGGGAAGAAAAGCCAGTTTCCCTGGATGTTTGCTTCAAGTCTTTGCTTCTCATTTCTGAGATACACAAACTATTGTTTGGCAAATTCCATCTGGTTTATTTACCTCCAGCCTTGCTTCTATTATTGTGAAAGACGCAATGTGCAGCCAAAATTAAACTTCAGAACTCAGAAATTAAATGTCTCACTCAATATACCATCTTTTCACACTACACCATTACAATTGCATGCTTGACAGCTTTTTCATATTCATTTCATTTTACTGGATGTGTTCTTAAAAGAAAAATAATTATTTTATGTCAAATATAATTGAAAGGAAGGTCTCCAACAATACCCTTCACCCCACTAAGTACGCAGAAAAGTTTTTTATAAATATGCCTACAATTACTTTTCCCAGAGAAAATATTATTCTTTAATGACTGATGACAAAGTTTTCTATAGCCCTTTCCCTGTGACTTTTATCTGACTACAGGAACAGATGGTTAGATCTGTACTACCCTTCAATGGAGACACATGCAGGCCTTTGTGAATGGCACCAGCCAGTGTTATTTTAACCTCATTTTTCAGAAATGGCCTTTCAGTTCCCTGAGATGAGATGATTTTAAGGCATCAACATTCTGGAGGATTTCTTGTGACTCCTATGGTGGCAGCAGTAACTGGCAAATAGAAGTAGCTTAAAATAGTTTAAAAATAATTAAAATATTGTTTAATTTATATTAAGGTCAGTGCCAATTCACTCAGTGCAGATTTTAGATGTCAACACCTCTCCTATGAACTAACAAACAGACGAATATAACTGGAATAGAAATACAGAAAGACTTCAAATATGTTGATCTGTTGATCTCATATGTTACTGCATCACCAGTCCGATGCTTGGATCAGCTTCATATCTGCTTTACACTTTTCACTTGTAGCCTTTGTAGACCTGAAATCAGCCTATTGAAAAAATGCTTTTTCTGGACAAACTTATAGGTATAAAAAGGTTTAGATTGAAATCTGAAATACTTTGGCCCAGAAGCAAAATATTGTGGTTTGAAAATGCTGCACCTGAGATACTGCACACCTGCCAGAGACTTGCTATCCACTGGTCTCCCTTCTTGCATCACACGCTTGCAGTGCACAGGCATCACCATTTCTCATGGAATTAAATGACATGCTGTGACAATCCCCACCCATGGCACATAGTGAAAGCTAGATGCAGGTCAAAGGAGACCAGTTCTTGACATGGAGAGCTGTTCCTTCCACCTCCCACTACTCTTTCTCCTTTAAAAAAAAATTTCTATATATAAAATGTTAACAGAGTATTTTCCTGTGGAAGGCAAGAAAATACATGGGAAAAAAATGTTTCATTGCAAAACTTTCCCCATTGTCCTGCCTCCACCCCAGTGCTGACTAAAATTAACACATATAAAGTAGCACTCTTTATATTATTGGGTATTTTCTATGAGCCATTTTTATATCTTTCATCTTCTTACTTTTCCTCAGGAACACAGATTGTTGAACTGCTACTATTTCTGGCTGGTAAATGGGAAGAAAGGTTGATTTTTATCACAGCTGGGAAAAATCTTTTAATTTACAGAACCTCCCAAGCCACTCTAATCAATTAGAGAATACATTTATATTTTGTTTTGATCATCAACTAATTTTGATTCTTCCAGTTTGTTGATTAGCTTTGATTAAGTATCTACCTGTGACAACATTCAGCTTTTAAGTGGTGTCCTATTGTGAAGAATCCATTCAAAATACTTACTTTTCTAACTTTACATGACACTGATTTTGAAAACAATAGCATAAAGAACAGTAAAGAAAGAGAGTGATCAACAGCTAGCAAACAAATCCTATTCACAAGCCAAAGCTTATTTATATGTATTGTGAATATTTCTATTTGACATGGTAAATCTAGGGGTTCAGCTGAGGGATTAGTGAATGGAGAAATAAGCAACTGCCTAGCATACTAATAGGGAAAAGCTCCACAGGGCACTCCACCTTTTCTGTACTACAGACCAAAACATATTTTTTTGAACAATGGCACTGTTAAGAAAATGCTCACTGAACTAGCACTTCAGCCAGATATATTTTCATCAAAGAATATTCTGATTAAGCAAGCTTATCTCTATAAAAAGGCTGTATTTTAAAGGAAGACAATTCAGTTTGGATAACACAAGGACTTATCCCTGCTTTCCCTATAGTATGAATGAAACAAGCACTCTAGTTTCTTAGTCCCCCGCCTCCCCTTACTTTAATCACATCCTCATTTAGTTGCATCCCTGATTTGTGACCTCCTTTTTGCCTCTGCATTTCCTTTTTTTCTCACCAGAAAAGAGATAGGAAGATGTCTGATGGATAAATCCAGAAGAACTGATATGAAGCTCTGAATTCAGCAGGGCCCTGACTGGCATCCTGCTGCCCATGATGTGTTGAAGACCAGCAGGACCAGACCCAGGATCCCATAGCAAGTATTTTCTTCTCCTCACTGCTCTTTTCTGAGCTGGAAGTGAGCACTTAAATTCTGTGAGATGTGAGAACAAGAAATGTGACACCAGAGACGCAAGCTATGGGGAATGGATCTGGTCTTTTAGCAAGGTGGAATAGATACCAGAGGGCAGTGAGAGCAGATTAGGTCCTAGTTTGGAATATGGTCACACACAGGAAGACAGAGCTGAGTTTTCTAAAGGATTTCTTGATAGGGTCAAAAGGACTAGGCAGACACGCAGTGGTGTCATGGGACAGGAATGTGCTGCTACCAGGGTGTTAAGTCACAGCTGTACTGAATTTCTAGATGATGGGGTGGGGGGGCACAAGGTAGAGAAAGAGTCTCAGAAAATGCAAACATACCCTAGATTTACAGGCACTCTGCTCTCAAATGGCAGGGCCACACTAGAATGGAAATACCTCAAGAAGAAGAGTAGATGATTGTTAAAATCATCAGACTGCAGCGAGTTCTTGGTACACTCTTTGATCATACACACCCAGTCCCCAACACAACCCAACAGATTCTTCTTTCCTGCCTCTTTGGCAGTGTTCAGTTTTCCCTATCAATTCACTCAGATTCAAAGACAGGTCAGACCTACAACTGCATGGAACATCATCATGCTGCTGAGTGGCAGAAATTTTGCCTTTTTGTCTTTCCTTAACGCTTTCCAGCAAGTAAGAAAAATTACTTACTAACAACTAAAAAACCCAACAGTCTTCATGTAAAAATCATGATGACAAGAAAATCTTCTAGGCCTTATCTAACTAATGGACATCCTTATTTCTTTAAATGTTAACAAGGGGGAATAGCTTCAAACTGAAAGAAGTCAGGTTTAGATTATATATTAGGAAGAAATTCTTTACTGTGAGGGTGGTGAGGCACTGGAACAGGTTGCCCAGAGAAGCTGTAGATGTCCCATCCCTGGGAGTGCTCAAGACCACGTTTTATGGGGCTTTGAGCAACCTGGTCTGGTGGAAGGTGTCCCTGCCCATGGCTGGGGTTTGGATCCATGATGATCTTTAAGGTCCCTTTCAACCCAAGTTGTTCTATGATTCTATGATACTTAAAAATACTTATTGGATTGGATACTTATGGATGACAGATCATTCTGTGAATCCTTCTGTTGAAACCATTCATCAAAATTAGATGCTGACAGAGCAAAACCTTCAGCTTTAACACACCACCACAACTTCCTCAATGCCAGAATAGGGTTAGACCCCCAAAACTAACAGTGACTGTGTGATTTGCATCTGTTTTTATTTTATGCAATACAGGATAGAATTAATCACATAACTGGAAAGAGCACTGGGTTCCATATATTAGTCCCTCTATTTGCTAAAATTGAAAGAAATTCTACCTTTCACTAAAGGAAAGAAGTGATCATTCAATGAATTGTTTTGCAATTTATAGCTCAACAGTGTTCTAGAGCCATGTCTTTTTCTAAACCTACACAACACATCCAAATTTTGGATAAGGAAATTTTCATTCATTTCCATTCTTTCATGCTTGAAGGTAACACCCCATGCTGCAGTGATGGCTTACTCCTCAGTGACTAGGCCCTAATCCTAATCAGTATGGCAAATTGGATCACTGACCAAAAGTACTGTCCACTAAAGGAAGCACAGACTTTTTTAAACCAGAGAAAGCTATAGAAAGCTGATGTTAAGGGAAGACAGGTATTTTTTGCGTAGGGTTCAGGGTAAGATACTTATTCTTTGTTGAGATATAATAGGTTTTGCAAACAAAGATCACATAAAGTCATAGGAGTAGTTTGACACACCCAATGTATACATATCTTCCCCCCAGAATAGCAAATTCCTAAGGTCCATCTCTTTGGTCTTTTATTTTCTCCCAAATCCATCATTCTGAATAAACTTAAGCCCAACACATATTTAAAGCATTCACTGCTTTGAGCTGGTAATAGAACCCTTGAATTTACCTCTCTCTTTTTCTATGCTCTGATTACTAACAATCTGAGTTGCTTCACAATTAACAGGTACTGCAGGTGATTTGTTGGGAAGCATAAAAATATGAAAAATTATTAGCTTTATAAATAGCAATAAGTTATGATTTTGTCATATTAACAGAAAGTGAAAAAAAAATTCTCAAGTTTTTTGTGATTCTTTTTTTCCTAAAAAAATCTTACAGATATTTACATTTATCCCTACCAATAGTTTGCTAATAGAAAACCATATGTTTTTATCTGGTTCTATAGTCTGGAGAAGAGGTCTGGTCTATTAAACAAGTGATCTTGTTTGAAATACCACCAGTGATATATTGACCCAGGCAAGCTTTAACAAATCTGCCCATATTACATGCAACCAAAATTCCCATCTACTCAGTCAGTGAGCAAAAAACCACATGCATGGTCTCAGAGACGATGTCTCCTTAGTGTCTAGGATGCCATCTTGATGTCAATATACATTACTCATTGTATGTTCTAAATGCCAGCATGAGTTCAGTCATTTCCACCTAAGAGGGCTCTACATGCACATGTTTCTTACTGGTGTTAACATTGCAGATACTATAAACATTCCCAGAGTCCGATGACTCTCATATCGCTCATATCCAAGCCCTCAAATCCTTAGTATGGATCTGTAAGCATTATACCTATCGCCAGACTATTTCAAAGGTAGGGCATCCTAGTTGTGACTACAACTCACTCCTACTTCAGAACTATGACTGACAAATAACAAATTCAAGACAGATTGAATGAAAAATATGAAAACTAAGAGCTGTAAACAGTTTCTCATTCAAGAACTGTTGCTTAAATGTAAACTTACTTAGCAATCCAAAAGAGGTTGGATTCTATTTTCCACCACTGCTTGGACTGCCCAGTCTTTTACATTAAAAAACTTGGCTTTCAGGAAACTAAGCCTTCTGCAACTAAACCATTGTGTTCTAAAGGCTGTCTAGAGACTATTACACATGCTCAGGTAACAATGACAGATTTCAGAGTACTGCGGTTAAAATGTTTCATTTCAAACATGTTTTTAGACAGAATGCCAATATCTGTCATAATCAACTTCAAGCTCATGCTGAGTGGCCTTCTTGTCTCTGCTAGTCCTCCTGAGGGCTACGTCAGACAGTTCTCACATGAAAGATTTTCCATTTAAATTTATCAACCCTTCAAATTTTAAGCAGTAGATACTCTGTTAGAGAATAGAGACAATAAGCAAGTTCTGTGGGTATATTCACACTACTGAGGGCACTCTGGGCTTGCTTGTCTGTTAGTTTGAAGCCATATATTTGCAAAACAGAAAAGCCTAAATTATCAGTCCAATTAAAGTTCATGGGCAACATCCAGGGCAAACAAGACACACCACACTGAATATTGACTTCTATTTGGCAGTCTTGATGGTGGCAACTTTTGTGTTTCCATTAAAACATTTTCTTATATTCTGCTATATTCCATATTTTATGTTACATTATGTATTTTACATTCCAAGTAAGGAATATAGTGAAATTACATAATATTGATCTCACTGCAAAAGACCAAGTATCTTGTCATTGTAAGTATTTTACCTATAAAAAGACATTATAACTTGAATAGGGTAGAGCTGGGAATATTTTCATGTCTTCACAAGTAGAATAATAGAAGTTTATAGTATCATCTGGAAACATCTTTTATCCTGAGGCCATTTATAGGGGGAACATCCAAAAGAACAATCAGGTAAGCCTTCACTTCAGAAAGACAAAGCTTTGAGGGAAACACTGGATCCCTTTATAGATACTGGCATGACAGCTTTAATAATGGGAGGGTGTCTAGCTGATCTCAAGTTATACTGTGGTGACTCTCCTCTCTTTTACAGCTATCCAGGGGAACGAGTCATAAAGTGCCTCCACAGATCTAATTCTATGATGTGGATTTTGACAGAGATGCTGTTCATAGTCATGAAAGTAAAAGCTCCACAAAATCTGAAGGAAGCAGAGTGTAAATTGAATCTAAATGAGCTACAGTGCAGTAAAAACAAAAGCATTTCTTAAAATAAAGTTTTCTTTTCAATCCCCTCAATAGTTTGTACTTGGATTTTACTATTCAATTTTGCTGATTAAGCACTCTTGAAATAAGCCAGTTGAACAGAGCAGGTTCTGATCTTCTAAAGATGAAACAGAACAGAAATTGGAGGTGACTATCAGTTGCTCATCTTTGCTGTAATTATGGTATTTGACCAGTAGCTCTTTTTGAGGTAGGTTAGACATTATTACTCATAGCTGCCTCTTACATGAACTTTCTGAGGTTGCATTGGCCGTCTCAAAGGCATAGTAAATTAACACATCCATATAGAGAGCATTACGGTTTCCCAGGTGCCCATTTAAGAACATAAAGACATCAAAAACTGGGCAATTCGTAGAACTGTATATATGAAACCCATGCTTTTAACCCAGTGTAAAATAGTATACTGGTTCTACCTTAAATGGTGCAAAAACAAGCTTGTCCACAATTTCATCAGTGATGTCCTTTCAAAAGTTGTCAAGAAAAAATAAACAAATAGATTAAAGAAGAAAAGGTCAGAGTCTCACTGTGACACTCTCAAGACAGAAATATGTTATTATTATTCAGAAAAGGTGATAATTTGAAGCATTATGTAAGGAGAACAAAACTGGACTATCAACCAGTGGAAAACCAGAAAATTAACATCTTAATTCACCAGCACACTTTGCATAATTTCAATGAACCACGCTTACTGTTTCAGCAGATGCCAAGTTTGTTAGTTGAAAGATTGTGGTTCCATGGATTTTAAAGGAGTCATTGATGACAGGGTACTTCCACAGAACTTTATGAGAAGGTACACAAGACCCAGTGAAAGTCATACCGTCTCATCCTTAAATCAATCTGAACCCACTAGAAATATGCAGAAGGGTTTCAAAAGCAAAACCTAGTCATTTTCAAAGTACAAACAGAAGGCAAACTTTAAAAGGTAAAAACAACCAATAAGGATAAGAGCCTTTATAAATTAAGATCTTACCATGGTTTTGGTGAATAAATCTTCTTAGTCTTGGTGTAAATCCAGCATTTTATTTTGGGTTTCAGCAGACTCTACAGTCCCCTCTATGAACCAGGAGAATTCTCTCCAGTACATTGCACTTTTAGCAGGTTGTCTGTCCCTGTTTCTTCTCAGCAGTCTCCACTGTGCCACAGACACTGCTGTTGCTGGCCTCCCCTGCCTGTCTGCCCTCATGCTCTGGAAGCTGCTCTCCCAATTGTATGTTCAATAGCTCTATGGGCACAAGAGTGTTGCTTCCTCTCCAAGGAGTCTCTTGTCCCACAGTCATTTTCTTTCTGAGGAAAATAACATATAAATAAATAAAATACATATTGAGCACCATGATATGGAAGAAACTTTTCAATATAAATACATTTTTCCATATCTTTCTACACATTTTCTTTTATGTCAGAGATTCTTTAAATTTCTAAATAATTTACTTTTTTTTGTGACAATTTTAATTAATTAAGTCAATAAAACTTGTCCTACATATAAAGTACAGAAATACCCACCAAAGTACAGAAGTACCCAGCAAAATCTGAAAGGAAATGGGCTTTAAGTTTGTTTCTGCTGCTGTGTAACAAGAGTATACATTGCTATTACTGAATAAGGCTGTTAAACATGAAAATAATTGTTACAGTGCAAGGTTTAAAACTCTTTCTTTGAAGGAGAAGGGCCATAACACAACTGTTCTTGGAACCCAGAGAAGCCACTGCTTGTGGGACAGGGCACTATATGATTAGAGCAACTGGTTTAGCTGGAAAGAATTAGTCCATTTTCTTTGTATCTTATTATTTCTGAGGTGGAATAACATCCTTAATCCTGTTCTTTCTCATTCTTTTTGTCTTTTCTTATTTCCAGATTTTAGGCTGTCATTCTTATGTACTTTTCCTGCCTCTCCCTGAAAACAGAGCTCCTGGCCTGAAATCTCCAAACTATTGTCTTATACTCATATAACAATTGAGGACACCAATCCTATCTGAGTTCAAGAAGCATTTGAACAATGCTCTCAGGCACATGGTATGATTGTGGAGTGTCCTGGACAGTGCCAGGAGTTTAATTTGATGATCCTGATGAGTCCCTTCCAACCTGGAAAATTCTATGATTCAAGAAATAAACTACCAGACATAGAACTATATTACTGTAACCTATGACTTTTAGAACATCTATAAGACTTGGACGATTACGTCCAGAGATCACTTCCAACCTCAACTATTTTATGATTCTATGGTTGGAACTTACAATCTTAAAAATTCACAAATCAAGACATTCTGTCTGTTGAGGAAAGAGAGAATACTATCAGATCTAAACATTCGTTGGTTTTGCCATTTCTCTTTAGGGCTCTCAACACTACTGTTAAGGGAATTCCCCAGAGCTGGAAGGAGCAGAAGCCTGGCAATCAGAAAGATTTCAGTTAATCATCTTGGTTTTACACTCATTACTTAAATTTTCCAATTTTTTTCTCCCTTCAAAACTGATGGATCTCAAAGAAATACATTTTTAGAGGAGTGGCCGGCAGAAAGGATGGTTCAGTTAAATTAAGCTGATAAATCATGCACTGGATTTCAGTGCAAACAAATTCAGCCCTTTATTGATGGAAACTTATTTGGGGATCACTACATACTTAATGACCAGAAGCAGAGTATTTTGGACCATGGCCATCTTGTTCCCTCTTGTTGTTGCTGAATGACTGCTGCTCACAGCAAACACTGGAAAACAACTTCTCAGCTTTACCTTTAACATGCTCAGGAAGCTCATAACCTCCAGCACAGGGCAAGCAGTGAGAATTGGTTTTTATTGGCAGGGTTTTGGTGAGGGGAAAATGCAGTGCCTCTTCTCTTTTTTTCTGGGTTTAACTTTAGAAACAGAGGGTTTCCACTGTTTCTTTTTCTCTTAGAGGAGTCATTAAAACTGATTGCTCTGGCTGAATTACAAGAACTCAGGTTAAAACAATAAAGAACTAAAATGCTTACTGAGAGGATAATACAATTTGCTTTGCTAGTTATATCATTGCAGGTGGGCACAGCTCTAAGGCTGAGCATTCCCATAGAAAATATCCTCAAAGCATCATGTTAATAGACAATAGAAAACAGTCAGATCAGTTTTCACAGAAAGGATAATTCCTGGAGGCAGAATATTTCCTAGAGAAAGGAACTAAATTAACTTTTTAAATTAACACTGTGTGACTTATGCAGATATTACAGACTACCTAACCCCTTCACCTTCAGTTAAAACTGCTGCTTACAGGAAGAACAAACTAGAATAACCGTCTACACCATCAGGTAATTTTATTGCACAAAAGTCATCAAATGTAACACAAAAGAAACTGTGTGATCTGAGAGGAGAACTTCTATCCCATCCCTCAACTTAATACAAATGTACAGAACTCCGTTCCTTTTAAAAGTGGCAACACTAGTGTAAATCAGAATTATGCACAACTGTACAACAAATACTCTAAAAAAAACCCTTATACTTTAAAACTAATGGTCTAGCAATCAGTATAGCTCCACTGCAAATGTCTGATGGGAAGGTGGCACAGAATACTTGACCTGTTTGACTAGAGCTGTGCAGTGTGGGAGGACGTTTTTGATTACAGCTGCATTTTCAGCACTTGAATACCCTCTTTACATACTCCTCATTGTGTTCAAAGACAACAATCCTATCTTGCCCTTTGGAATTAGCTAGCCCCATGGAAATGAAGAGGCTGGTCGTACAGAGGCCTCCTTTCCTTAATGCCTTGTACCAACCACTTTGCCAAGGTCTGTTATGTAGGAAGAAAGGATGTGTATATTTTGATATCTTGAGTTCAGGTCCCCTGGAATCCAGACTTGGTTAGTGCTGTACAGGTTTTCTTTACCTTTAGCACAGGACTGAAACGGCTGGAAGGATGCACACACATCACTTACACTAAGTACTTTTGAAGCCCTCTATTGCTGCCGTGATATGGGAGCTAGAATTGCATAAGTGAACCAGTCTGTCTCAAACTGGAATATGAAAGTCATCCTGCTGTGGATGCTTGGTAGTCTTTTCCCTTTCTTTAGGTAATTATTGCTAAATCCTAGAAAGGGGTAAAAAAGACTCAAATGGATCATCTGGTGCATCCACACACCTCAAATCAACTGAAGCATTTCTGACAGATAGTCCTGTAACCACTCCTAAACCCTCCAGTGAGTAAGCTTCCACAGCCTTTATATACAAACTATTCCAATCCTTAATTATCTTTGTCACTGGAGCATTCTTTCTACAATGCTCTTCCTAAATCTGCTTTTGTTCCAGTTTAAGAATACTGCTTTTTGTCTCACAACTTGAATGGAACAGTTTGTTCCTTTTCCTCCTTGCAGAAACTTTTAAAATATTTAAAGCCTGCTGTATGGCTCAGCTGTCTTTCCTTTGGGCTAAGATCCAGTTCCATTTTTCCTCATGGGGTAGTAGAGTGTCAGACAAAGCGGGTAAGAGGACGAGACAAAAAATATGAAGGTGCATTCTGTACCACTATCTGGAATTTCAGTCCAAAGAAATTAAAGCAGAGTTAAAGGAGAGTTAAAGGAGAGTTTCCATATAAAAATTGAATTCTACTCGCATGTGAAAGCTTATTCTACTCTGGCACTTTCAGGAGTCTTATCAAAAAAACAAACCAGCTACCCCTCAGCAATGTGGCAAAGACAGAGTTCAGAAAGGCTACACACAGCTAAAAGTAGCTCTGAAACAAACTGTGAAAGAGCACAGCAAAAAGTTTTTCTTCAAGTCTTCTATCAGCCCAAAGATTCACATTTACATAGTAGCAAACCTTTGTATTTGGAGAGTTTCTTTTTCCAACATGACAAATACTTCCCAAGTCACCCGGCCTGCTGGGGTGACAATCTCAGCAATCAGTGGGTCCAGCTGAGGTCTTTTCTTTCTCAGAGCACAGGAGAGTGTTAACACTTTCTCTGCCATTTGCTGAAAGATGCTCCAGGTTCGTACCAGCACACTAAGTGCTATTAAAATCATCCTTGTATCCCAGATTGCTTTAAAATTTATGCTGAGCATTCCTGACTGAGAAGGCAGCATAGCAATACTGAGTATTTGCAAATAAACAGATTAATATGGAAGATCCGATTTCAAAACAGGAGAGATATTTTACATCCCCTTTAATGCGAACGCTAACTGCATTACCAGATCTTTGTTAACTTACTCTGTACATGTTAGAACTTTTACTGACAAATTCAGTACTTTCTACAAGATCTGTGTCTCAGAAAGGAAAGTGCAAACAGAAGCAGAGCTATACCTCTGACAGTGAAGTTACACAGAGACAGTTTGTTCAGCAATATGAGGCATCATACAGAATATGGGCTGCATTCTTGCTCACAGAGAGCTCTATATGTAAGGTCCCTTACAAACAAAGAATGCAATTCCTCCCTAAGTTAAGAAAGCAATCTCAAAATCAAATTTGCAGTTGGACGTATGTGGGAAGCCCCTTTTGTTTCCCTGCTAAGGGCCCTGAGGAAGGAGACCATTACCATGATGTGTTCAACACTGTCTAGAGCAAAAAAGCACAGATCCACAACGTTTGATAAGACTAGAAATATTTGGCTGCATTTACAGATCAAGCAAGTTAGAAAACCTGTAGCTAATTAGTTAAGTACTGAATTAGAAAAAAAAATCAAATACAAATTTTTTTTTCCCTCTATAAATTGACAATTGGTTACTTTATCTAAATTTTCTGAAAATTTACTCTACAAGGTAAAGTTAGAAGGCAATTTTTAATGCATGTAAAAGAGTGAATACAGCCTCATAAGAACCCTTCTGATAATTGGCTTGCTTAAATTACATAGATGAGAAGTCAGCAAATAGTGTTTCACACACAGTGTTTGAGAATAAAAATGCAGTGCACCGTTATAAACAACAGAATGCTAGTATCAAGGCACACTTATTAATCCTTCCAACCCCAGTCTGCTTACTCTGATTTTTAAATGTATGACTGAAAAAATACTGATTTTACTGACTGATGATAGTCAGTACACCCAGCTTTTAAACCACAGTCCTCCAAATTGTGTGTTGGATCTCTGCTGCAGTTGTCCAGCTAGGGGTACACTGGATCTCTCTCCAGCTAGGGGAGAGAGATCTGCTCTGCTCTGAAGCAGAGAGCAAACAAAGAATTTACCTAAGGTCACCCAGAGGCAGAGACACAGCCATGATGCCTGAGTTTCAAGGCTGTGCTCCTTTGACTACTACTATCAGTAACACTTACATCAATGCAGTCTGCTGTTGTGCCAGGAAACACCCACTCTAGAGTCAGTACAGACAGTTCACATGATCGAAAGAGAGCAAGAAGATTAATTTATATCATCAGTATGCCTAAATAAAGTAGCTGTAAAATAAACACAAAGCAACACCTTACATTCCACACTGGTGTTAAGTGTCTTGCCTTATAACCAGTGCTTAATTCAGTGTTACAAAGTTTGAGGTAATTACCTGCAGGGCACAGATGTCTGTCAGAGTGAGTCCTTGTTCGACCCTTGATGGATGACACTGACAGACAGCTGGCATTTCAGGACAGTCCATGCAGCTCTTTCACGCTGTACAAGTGGGGGGAAAAAAAAAGAGGAAAAAAGAAAGCAAATTTGATTGCCAAAGACACAAAGCTCCTGCCTTCATCCACATTCCATGAGCATTCCCCCTTCACCCCTCAACTTCCACATTATTAACCACGTATTTAACAACAGAATAAAAGCTAGCACAGAAGCCACTCATCTAAGGCAGTTGGAAAATATCAGGTTGAAATCACAAGTTGCAGTGTGAAAATATAGACGAACTCATGGCCTTTACAATTTTTTTGGACTGATTTGCGAATGAATTGTGGATACCCGTGGGAAACATTCATTCTCCAAATGGCGTTGGGTTGCATAACTCTAACTAAATACATAAGCAAGACCTTTTTTTCTTAAAAATTTGGTAGTTGCATTCACATTATAATTGCTAAGTGATATTTGTCTTCAAAACAACACATT
This sequence comes from Anabacerthia variegaticeps, assembly GCA_035583185.1. Classification (NCBI taxonomy): domain Eukaryota; kingdom Metazoa; phylum Chordata; class Aves; order Passeriformes; family Furnariidae; genus Anabacerthia; species Anabacerthia variegaticeps. The sequence goes on from JAWWEW010000166.1 coordinate 8,968,388, forward strand.
AATCATAAGAGACATGACCTTTAGAAAGATAACATTCTTGCTCTTTTTATTTTGTTTGGTTTTACTCTGAGACAAGACACTGCATAAGTTAAGGTAGGTCACACAATACAAATGGAAGAAAGGAGAGAGTAATTTAAATCTTGCCAACTATAATTTTATGTAAGAAAAATCTACTTATATGAAATTGTTTCTACAAGGTTCAGCAGCGCACTGGTGATCTCTAGGCCAAGTAGAGCTTAGTCCAGCTACTGCTATAAGAGACAATAAAAAATGTTTCTGTAAATATATTAGCAACAAAATGAGGGTTAAGGAGAATCTTCGTCCTATACTGGATGCGGGGGGTACTTAATGCCTTCTTTGCCTCAGTTTGTAATAGTCAGACCAGTTGTTGTCCAGGTACCCAGCACCCTAAACTGAAAGACAGGGATGAGGAGCAGAAGCTCCCATAAATTCAAGGGCAAATGGTCAATGACCTTCTATAAGTAACAGGATTAGAGGAAATGGCCTCAAGTTGTGCCAGGGGAAGGTTTGGTTAGATATTAGAAATAACCTCTTCACCAAAAGGATTATTAAGCACTGGAATAGGCAGTCCAGGGAAGCAGTTGGGAGGTATTTAAAAGATATGTAGATGTGGTACTTAGTGATGTGGTTTAGTGCTGATTTTGATAGTTCCAGGTTAGTGGTTGGAGTCGATGATCTTAGAGGTCTTTTTCAACCTAAACAATTCTATGATTCTAATTGCTAACATTTTCACATTCTAATTTCACATCTATCCAATATCAATTTTTGAGTAAATAAAACTGATGTCAGAAGGAAGGCAGAAACTCCAACTGAGGTCAGAATATCTGAGACAAAAAAAAAATGGTATAAAAATAAAAACAATAACTTTCAGTACAGGTTCTTTTTTTAATTTGATTTTTGAAGTATTGACCTGGACAAAAGAGACACAGATGAAGCTGTGAAGGCCACATTGTTGTAATATATCTACAGAAAAAATTGTTCTGTTTTACTCCCTTCAAGAATCTATATTGTAGAGGTCATTTCAATGAAAGCCATAATGAAAATGACTGAAGAAAGTATGAACTCTTTTATACTTGGACACGTGCACGAACATATTCATAATTCATTAAAACTTTTGAGGAAATGGATTGGAAAGGAATAAAAAAAATCAAAATTTATCCTTGTCAATCATCCAAGCTTTTTGATAGGAAGGGGCTTGAATCAGTACCCTGCATTTGCAAATCCCATCCCCTGTAATATAATTACGTGACCTGTTGGAAATGAAATTGCATGCCATGAAATACTGCACAACTCCATAAATAATTACTCTTTTCATTTTCCAAAGCAAATTAATAAAACTGGTATTTGGCTTAGTTCTTTCAGTTCAAGGAGCTCTGTTAAACTTGTGTTGTTAATTCAATCTTTCACAGCTGGACCCATAAGAGCTGAGATTTTCAAACTGAACCACTTGGCCAGCATGAAGGGCAGGTTAGATTTAGAGGAGGTTCAGAGTCAACACAAACGTCTTCTAGAATATGACAAATAGTATGAGGACATTTTTTTTTCCAGAACCTATTCAAAGTAGCAACTCTTCTGTTTAATTCACCGAAAAGAAAGACACCTTCTGGGTGTGGAATATGGGATGGAAGTTTCTGCCCATATATTTTTGTTGTCCTGAATCAGGTCTCATTTGCAACAGAGGCATTCTGTACTTTTGAGATACCGATATATCCTTCCAGAGAAACCCCAATGGAGTACAGACCTCAGTGATCAATTGATTCCGAAAGCAGATCTTGTCCTTGCATTTGAAAACTGTAATTCTATGACAGATATCGTTGAATCTAAGTCCCTCATCAACCTAGCTTATGGTCAGATATTTCTAAAAAGTGTGAATTCACTTAATGGGAATTAAAAATAGAAGTAAACCACAGGCAGGGACACTTCCACTAGACCAGGATTCTTAAGTGACTCTTCCGATCCTTAAGTTTTGAGATTCTGGCCAGACTGATGATTATGTCAGATGAGCAAGACTAGCTGCTTGCTAGAAACATGACAGTTTAAAACCAAGGCAATTGTCAATTTTGGCCTAGCCTTTGTTTTTGGAGAATGGCATATAAATTAGGAATAGAACTGCTCAGAAATCAAAACCATCCTGCAGGGAGCATCATATTCATTCAGATGAAAGAAATGAGTTTTGGCTTATTTCTGTTTTGTTTGCTAGGAAAGCAATTCAAAAATCACCCAAATTAGACCTTTATCAATTTCAGCTGTCTACATTTCTATTAGTACCCTGCATTGTTTTGGGACACAGGCTAATAAGAAGGATATGACAGCTATAATTTGATTTGGATTTTGTACATTGGCAAAATTTGTAGGTGCTTCCAAAGAATTTTGAGGACAACTATAATAGGATGTGGAGGATTTGTACACTAAGAGACTTGCTGTTTAGTCACAGTCACACATCTGGGCTGGAATAAGAGACCCAAAGTGGATAGATAAGAGTCCTCAGCTGCAGAAAGACTAATTCTGAGGCAACAAAGTACAGTCTGGATTGTCTTGTTATGATGATAAAGATTGTCTGGTGATATAATAAAGAGAAAAAAAAAAGACCTTTTAAAAATCCACTATAAAATCCAAACATATGGTCATTTATAGCTGTACAGATAGGGATTTTCCTACACTAGCAGGTCAGGCAGTTTCATCCAGTACCCAAAATATACCACACAGTACTACAGAAGAAAGAAAAAGTGTAAAGGGAATATATGGTGCAGAGTAGAGACAAGAGGAGTTTTATTCTGCTCCTGATGTTTCGTGTATTGTCAGTATTAGTGGAGGCTGAGAAGGTGCAGCAGGGTGCAATTCACATTGTATGTAAAGGAGGAAGTACCTTCAGATGTTTTGGACTCTGCAGCTGTTAACATAGCAACGTATGGGCTAACGTCTCCATTTAACAAGTCACTCAGGCCCCAAGACAGAGCTGCATCCCAACTCCCTTCACGGTTTAAACTCGTGATAGAAATCTCTGAGAGACTCTTTTTGGAGTAACTTTCATTAACTGTTACCTTGCACCATTTGCTTTATTTTGGAACTAACTAGAAACAATATTTAAAAGTAATGTTCAAACATGCCAACAAAATTTAAGCAAAAAAATCTTTGCGAGTTTAATCACAAAGCCTCTCTAGCTTGAAGGTGTATTTATAAGACTCCACAAGAGAGATTTACTCATGATCATAATAAACTTCTGTAATAAGTTTTTAACATTTATTTGTCATTTACTAATTCCACAATTACTTTTTGCAAATGGTCCCCTAATAGAAATTGTTATTTACATCTTAATTAACAATTTGATTTCTTTCCTTAATCACTCCACAAAGAAACAGGCCATTAAATGGTGTGTTTCTCAAAATTAATCTGAGTGAAATATATTGCATATATCTGCTAAAGTAACTAAAGCGGTATCTCTCCTCCTACTCCTGAAAGTTTTGCAGCAGAGTGCCACGTTGTCTCTGGACAGCAAAGCAGAACTTTGTGTCATGACAGCCATTATAGGAAAAGCTACATGATTAATCTCTCCTTTAGATGGTAGTTTTCCTCCTAGTCCAACTGTTAAGATGAATACTGCAGAGCTCTCTAGGATCTACTTCTCCCAAGGGCCTCACCGGCCCAAGCCCGCAGCTTTAGCTCCTTCAGTGGCATGGGCTCAGCAGACCTAAAGCTCTTCCACAGCTCCAAGACACATCATAGCCCTCCAGGGATAAGTATTACAGGTAATAATACATTTCTTCTCCAGATATTCATTTGCATGGGAGTCAGAGCTTTCCTGGGAGCACTTCAGGAAATGGGATTAAAGGTGAAAGAAATCCAAAACTTCATTACAAACCTTATCATCTTTAATGCTCAGGAAAAGAGGATTTTAATGCTACTTTTCTAATAGAATGTATGCTTAAACAAAGAGGAAACCCTGAAATATGCTAAAACAAAGCTGACCTCATCTCCCTGCATGCAGAAAATGGAAGTGAATAAAGCAGAAATAGCACATATTAGTGTCTGTACAAGGTGTTCTTCAGGAAGAAGTACTGTGGTGTTGACTACAGTATTTACATGCCTATGTAGGTTACACTGGTCTAAAATAGAAATGCTCACGTAAGTAGGAGAATTCATATCCTGAGAAAGGTGACACAGAAATGTCTGCCTGTGATTTATTGATTTGTAATGCCAAGTAAGGTCAGCCTAGCAGCAAACAGATACCTCATAGTAATTATACATTTCTGTTAGGAATACACAAAGAAATTTCTGGTTACCATATAAAAAGCATAAATTTTTAGGTTCACAAAAACTGTGGATGAATATGGTCGATACAGAACCATATTTCATGGTTAAAAACAACTCTTCAAAGACTTCTTCAAGCTATAGAGATCACCTGAATATGCATGAATTGGGAACAGAGCCAGCATTGCCTTCAGTCTAACTTGTATGCTTGATTAGCCCAGAAAAGTTTGCAAATATGTCCCATTGTTACTACTCCCTCTTTGTCCTAGCAACTAGCTTTTTTAAAAAAATAGACTGGGGGGGGGGACCCACAAAACCAAACACCCAACAGACAGGAAATACCCTGACTATCCTTTTCTAAAGCCTATGCCCCTACTATCTGCTAACAGCACAACACAGACCAGATTTTCTTTCCATATCTGAGCCTTGGCTCACTTTCTTGTGAGTTGACCACCAGGAATGCCAGGCAGGGTACCAGAAGGTTGTTTGTGATGGAGCTCCTTCCATCTGGAAGATGGGCAAGAAGCCAAGAAAGTTGCGTGGCAGCCACACAAGCTTTCCATTTCACAGCTCTTCTACCTTTTCAGACTTGGAATGACTTCGAAGAGCATCAGAAGTAGGGTGGGAGGCTCAAAAGCAGTTCAGATGTAGTGGCAATGATCTACATTCATCATGACACATAACTCATCCTCTAAGTGCTGTTATTAGTTTTCAAAAAGAGCACTGAAACATGCCTGGTTCCAAACACTAAAAAAGAATATAAAACTCAGTGTGCCATAAGAAGCACTGTCTATGGGAACAGCAGATGTAAAGGAGATTTTAGGAAGTATTGACTGATCTGATGCCTAAGGATTTGGTGTATTTTTATGTATTTTTGGTGTGTATTTTATGGATCTTTATAGCTTTAGAAGTA
>JAWWEW010000166.1:8973669-8986390 GCA_035583185.1 Anabacerthia variegaticeps
CCACAATAAAGGTATTTTCTATCTTATCTCCATTAACCTTGTCCAGAGTTTCTATTTTACAGGATTTCAGGCATCAGATCTTTCCCATTAACTAACTCACATGTCACAGCAGACAATGGAGCCTCCATAGTGCACTAGCAATGGGTTAAGTGGACAAACGCATCCTTTGGAAAGAATTAATAGTCCCTATTTACAAATACAATTGCTTTCCAGAAAGACAATTTTCAACAATGTTCTTGAAGTCTTATGTGGAAAAAATAAAACCATTGGCCTTAAGTAGTACTGGACAGAATTACCACACAGATGAGGCACTAGCCTGTGGCTGAGGGGTTGTTTCCATCAAAGATATTTATAGCTTTTTTAAGAGGTTCCAACAGTAACCAGTGCCTCTGGAGACTGGAGTTCACTCTCCTGCTTTGTAGCGCAGAAGCACCGAGGTCTGATGAGCTGTGCCTAAACTTCCAGCCTGTAAAATGGGAGTATTGTTCCTTATGTCTCAGGATGAAATCAACATAAATACATTAGGCAATTCATTACATATCCAGTAGGACAAATAAAGCCTCTGTGTGTATACATTTTCTATTGCAGAGAGGGTAGACAAGACACCAATCAATGTGACTGATAAGCAAGTCTCCAACTTTATTGAGCTAATAACAAGCTTTTATATGTTTCTTACAACGCTTATTATAATGCTTATTACTCATTGGTCTACCTTAATTTAGGTAATGTTTGGTACTTCTACAAATTTACTCAATACACAGCTTTCAGCTTTGTTAAATATCTTTTGCTACTTTATATTACATGTCTTGCTTCTCATCCTGGGATTGTTCTTGCATGGTGTACTGTTCAGAGGACGTCAACATCTCAAAAGTACATCTCACTCTTGCTAATGTTAAAACTTTGTATCAATATTTAAACTTTGCTACTTTGCAGTAAATTCTCTAGAGATCTGTGGGGTCTGTGACCTTGCATTTCCAGGGGTCTGTGCTGTGGCTCAGCTCTGTTGTCAGGGCCTGCTCTGTTACCAGGGAGCTGTGACCCTGCTCTGTTAACCATTTCTCAACAATTTTCCCCTTTCCCTCACCTGCTGCACGGAATTAATCTTTTTTTTGTGCATCTCCATGACATCTCTGCCAGGAAAAAAACAGGATGTGTAATACCTACTTCAAGTAACAGTTGGCCAGCCAATGCCTTCTTCCTGACTGGCACATCAGCTGCTTCCAGGCAGCACCTACAACAGCTCAGTTCTGCCAACCTGACCTTAGTAAACAATGATTTCTATGTTTCTACTCTATCCATCCTTCATTTTACACAAAAACTGTAAGAATGTAACTTTGTCTACAACTTCTACCCTTTTCCAACCATCTCAAGAATTCAAAAGGTTCTGTTAAGTAATCATGTATTGTTCACTTTAAAAAAAAAATCAGCTTCAAGATGAATGGGAATTGCTTTAGGAGGGTGTAATTACATTAACACAAGACATACACTTTTTAATTACAAGGCTTTTTCATCCTATGTAATGGCAAGGGGATTTTCTCAGGTATATTATCCACAATCTGTTCAAATTCTTGTCAATTAAATAATTACAATGCACACTGATTTTACTATGAAGCTATGGAAGTAATACATATTGGAAATCCTAGGGCAGAAATTGTATTCAATAATGCTGCAGTAGTTTACCTCATGCAAGATAAAGAAAAAAAGAAGTTTAGGAAATAGAAAAGACACAGCAACATGAAGATGATTTGAATTTAAAAACCATAGATCAATCTCACCCAATCTGAGGCCTTTATAACATAAGTATCAATTTGCTGGAGTCAAACTATAGATTAACATCTCTTCTGATTTATTAAATTTCACTGTAATTGCAAACAGAACAGTCTCTGATGTCCTCATGGTCTAATCCATTCCAGCAAAAATAAAAAACTCAGCATTTTTCAAGCATAAAGGTTTGAAATATCAGGTCAAAATGTAAATTGCACTAAGATTCCAACATGCATATTCAACTTGGCAGTAAACATTTGAAAAATAATTTTTAATTATAGAACTAAATTTCCAACTTTATCATTAAGATTGGAAAAATATCTTTAAGATTCAACCATTAGCCCAATGCTGCAAGATCCGACACCAAACCATATCCATAAGCACTATGCCTACACATGCTTTTAACAAGTTTAAGATTGAATAAGTTAATATAGTAAAGATTTTAGTTAACCACAGTACAAGATTCCCACTCTGACATTATTATCCTTTGAAGCCAATATTACCTCAAAATACTGTCCCTTACATCATCAGCAGCAGAATTAATCTGATACCTTCAGGATCTGAAGAGTGGGAAGGTTAGTTACAAACAGATAAAAGTACCAGAATACAAAAAGAAAATTAAAGAGAAGGATGCATTGCTTATGGGTGCATACTTTCAAATGGTAGAGCATTATCTGTCTAAGCATCTGATCATTCTGGCCTGAGAACACATTCAAAGAAATTTTAATTAGTCAGGCAAAGTATTTCCCTCATGGACTTAGTCTGATGTGCCCCATTCACTTGTACATTTTGTGATTTTGGTTCTTTTGTGGCCATAAGGGAGGCCATGTCTAAAATTTGCAAGGACTCTAAGGGTCTTATGAACTTATACAACTGTGAAATGCACAAGGACTTTTCTTCTCTTCTAAGAAAACAGAATTCCAGGCAGTTTATTTGTGAAAATTGGCACCTCGGGCTGACTCTTTGGAAATCTCCTTCATCCATCAAAACAGAGGGCATGTGGGTCATATCAAAAGGATTTCTTTGTGAAGGTTTGTGGGCATGGGAAATTGCCTGAAGAGGACTGGGAAAGAAACCATTTGGATCCTGCATGAAGACTGCAGTGGGAACTCAGTTTAAGCATGTGCTGTTAAGCAAGCAATAGTGTTCCTAGTATTGCCATTCTGCATCTTTTCAAGTCCACTGCAAGAAAGAAAATGAATCTGAAACTGGTTTTAATTGCATTACATAAAATACATGCATTATTACTTAATTCTTTTAAATACAAATGCCAGCTCTCCTGTTCTTACTCTTTATGTGATCCTCAAAGGCACAAGAAAGCCTGTAACACACTGAAATACAGGTCAGCACATTATTATTTCACTTTGTCTTTGTACTGCTCCTTCATCCAAAATATCCCTTAAGGATGTTTTTGACTAATGTTTATCTGCTACCCGGTTAATAACAAGAAGAGTCTGTTTATATAGCATGATCATCTGACCATTGCTTAGCTGCTACTAGTAATCTAAAGTGAATACAGAAATTCACCATTTTCAACACAAAGCCAGATGATATAGAAAGTACAATACCACAACTACCAGAACAGAATATGTGCTTGTGAAAAACATTTGGCTTCTTCAAGGAATCACAGAGTAACTCAGGTTGGCAGGGAACTGTGGAAATCATACAGGCCAACCTCCCCCACTCAAAGCAAGGTCTGCTACTGCAAGTTGCTTAGGACTGCGTCCACTCAGGTTTTGAGCAACTCTGAAGATGGAGACTCTACAATCTCTCTGAGCAAGCTGTTCCAGTGTCTGATCATGCCCACATCAGAAAGATTTTTTAATGTTTAAACAGAATTGCCTGTAGTTGACTGTCTGCATTCTGAGATCAGAAAAATGTCAGTATGAATCTTGTCATTTTGCATTGTAAAAAGTCTTTTAAACTAATTAAGACACAGGCAACATGTACAACACAAGGATAGAAGACAACTGACATCTTGGGATCACTAGCATTAGAGTAACAGTTTTCTGAGATATGTTTTGGTGAATGATTTTAGTGGGTTGACACAAGAACCACAGAAGACAAGTTGATTTGGTTTGTAGCGTGTAGGGAGACAGTTTTTATTTAGCAGGATAAAAAGAAATAGCTGGCAGAAGCAAATTGTTTGATTACTGTCTACATTTGTTTAGCACATACCAAAAGCCAAAAGACCTTCAAGCCATATACAACTGTTCTCAGGCAATTCTGTGAAGAGTCTTGGAAGAGTCAAAACCAGTATGACCTACATGCACTAGAAAATGCACTAGAAAACTAGAAAAAAAAAGATGCTTGACTTAGGATTCTTCACTTTAGATTTTAAATCAATTGCATGCTGAAAAATACATCAGGAATCAATTGCTCTTTTTAAAACAGACGTGGATTTCCTATAGGCAAGAAAAGAAAATTCATTGACTTTAATAAGAAGAGACCTTGAATCTCATCTGAAAAACAATTCCCTACTAAAGAAATAATTGTGCTGATCCTACCAAACAATTACACAAGTTCTTCACTTTATTTATAGCAAGTCCATAGATGACAACCTCTTTCCTGACCTCACTATACAGGACTGTTTACAGGTTGCCATGACCCGACATCACAAGTGTGTCTACACTCATTAGAACAGACACTGATTTTGTCATCCTTGCATGGCATGAACTCACCATTTAAATAACTTCAGTGTATATATCTCATAGAACACTACAATCAAGAATTTAAAATGATCCAGACAACTCTCCTTTCCCTAATATGCATTTTTCCATAGAATGATAGGAGAGGCACATGAGTATTAGAAACCGAAGAACTCAACACTTTTGAAATGGCCTGGGAGAAGGCCAGATACCATGAAACTAATTTAAAGCTCTGTGGTCTATTTAGACTCACTAGTGATCTCAGAAACCTTTGCTATTTCAGGTCCATTTCTGAAACATCTTTTTATGTTCTTGGAAAACACATAGCACCATGGATGTTACAAAAATTTAAGTAATTGATCATCATCATGTTGTCATTAAGAATTTTATATAGAAGCTACAATTATTTTTGCTTAACACTTCCCTCATTTCTCCTGCTCTTCACTGAGATACTCAGAATGTTTTAAGCCATATCATTTCACCCAATTCTCCCTTGTCTGCTCCTCTTCCTTCTTTTTTTGTAAGACAGGTGCAGTTTAATAAATCTTGCAATTTTTATGCATAACTTTATAGCTGTGTTCTTTGTCATAATAGTTTACTGTTCCTAAAGTCCTTCTATTTTGGTCTTCATAGCTTTCTGATATAACAATACCCTGGAGAAAATGCAGTTTTCCAGACACAGCCATACTGGAACCAAGTCAACGTAAATGATTAATTCCTATTCCATAATAAATGTCTCCACAGTACTACTCAAAATCTTTCAGGCCATTTGTGCTGCTTTGTTTCAACTTTCAATTCCCCCTCCCCACATCTAATAATTCTCCATCTGCACAACTGGTTTACAGATTTCTCCAGTGTCATTGTTGATTATTTAGATTAATTTTCCTAAAACTGTTTTTCTTCATTTTTCTGATTTGAAAATCACTTTCTTGCATTCTAACCTTTCTATCACCTCTCTAAGATCTTTAACCATACTGAAAATCAACAGGGATCTTCAGGCACTGGGTCTGATTTAATTCCATTTGCACCCATTCCTCAGGCAACCATGCATGATCAATACCACCAGATAATTGTATGATCACAAATTACATCTAGTGTGGAACTATAATGTGGGTAATTGTTCTCCAGCACAGTACTCTCTCAAGTGTTTTTGATTTGACACTGCTCTCAGTAAACATTTTTGACTATACACCCCATAAATATATTTATGAGCAATATATACTTACTACTTTACTAACATATTTATATTATAAAAACATATATAGAAAAGGAAGAGGAAAGTGAATGTGATAAAGATGAAATAAGCACTATTTTAACAAATATTGTACTAATGGTATGTAAAATATTTTCTTCCACCCCAAAATGGATAGTCATACATGCACTCCACTCTGGAGTCCACTGCTCTAGCCCTTGTCCAAGACATATTTCCATATAACTCTCTGGACAAGTGAGAAAACAATGCTCAATATCTCCCGTGTAAGAAATACTAAGAGTTTCTAACAAACTGAGGAAAAAAAGGCCATTGCTCAACTGAACCTGATTTACCCAGCAATACTGAAGGTTTGTTATTTCTTTTTTATCCTTACATTCTTTCTCTTCTACAGCTGAAAAGATGTTTTTTATTTCATCATGTTGAATTGAATGAATTCAATACGCCAAACTTGAAATTTTCCTTGTTCTTTTCAGCACAAGAGAACACTGACTGTTTATAAAAGAAAATTTGTTTAGGTGAAGATGAATAATTATTCCTAATAGAGAAAATAGGGTGTTCAGGATGATTCTCTTTTAATTATGTTTTCTTTCAATAAGTCCACAATAACTCAAATTACAATGTATGAGACAATTTGGTATATTTCATTATTTAGTGTAGCTCCCATTTTGGAGAAGCTCTTTTTAAAAACTATTAATTTTGGAGTGGGGTTTTTTTTCTGGTTTTGTGCTTTCTTTGTTTGTTTGGGGGGGTTTGTTTCTTTTTTGTTTTTTTGTTTTTGTTGTTTTTTTATCTGACATAGGCCAGGACTGTTAAAGAAGGATGATAGCAAAATACTTCTCTGCAGAAAACATGATCAACACTGTATCTAAAAATATTATGAACTGCGTTAGCACTGATTCCAGGCTTTCCACCACCTTAAGCATTAACATTTTTGGATTATGGACTGTATTTTATTTCCAGTCAGTCCACATTTTAAATGAAATGTTGTTCGTGGATCATCACTGATAACACACCAGAACTTAGAGCTAAGTCAGTGATGCTTTCTACTTTATCCCTAACACTCTATAGCATTTTGTAGGAAATGTACATTATAGCTACCAGATATAGTCGAATTCCAAAGAAAGAATAGCTTTCCTGTTGAGTGTATTTATTGAGTAACGTTATGCATTTATATCCCATTTTGATTTATCTATTGATTTCTGATTGTTACAATTCATGTACAGCTAAACTCATATACAGCTTGCTTCTGTAGGGTAAAAAAACCCCACCAAACTCACAACCACTAAACCAAAAAAGGTATGATGGAAACTCAAGCAAAAGACAAATACAGTCCAAATAATAAAATAAAGATGATCAGCAGTGCTTTAATTAAACCAGTATTAAAGTATTTTGTGGTGCATTTAATTATACAGAAAATACCTGCCAGGCATCCATAAATCTTCCCTGCTTTTCAGTATGAAAGGAAAAAGAGACATAAAATATGTTTTGTTCACCTGCTGTTCATGAGACTTCAGTGTTTTTCTTTTGATAGATCAAAAGCCTTAGTTGGATTGTCTTTCTGTTTTGCTGCCATTGCAAGTGCCCTTTTGTGCTCCTGATAGCCTTCAACACATTTCCCTGGGTTAAATAAAAATTACACTTGCAGCTGTGTCATGGAGCTGTACACCTTTCCATGTGTTTCCCTGTAAATACCTTTTATTGCCTGTTGTGCCTATCACACTAAGGACTTGTTCCTGTGGGCTAACTCCCAGATATAAATCCAGAGAAGACCACGGAATTACATTTGGGGCTATTGTCTGTACACTCAGGTCTACTTCCAGGACAGAAGCCTTTTTCTAAAAAATTGAGGAGTGATCCAGGTCAAGGCTTTATTGATGTAAATCAACATCAATAAAAACGGCCCCTGTAAAGCTAAAGTGTCGGTAAACTCACCGACCTTCAACCCTTTGTTGAGACACTCTACTCTCCAATATCAGCACGGAGCCACAGAGCTGAAATTCAATTCCTTTTCAACTTAGACATGTTTTGAATCTATTTTGTAAGTGGGTGAAGCAAACTGCATGTCTCTAAGTGGTGTTGATAGTGGTGGTGAACAAATCTTGAGCCTATTTTAGTTTGAACCTCAATGGAAACAGAATGCTAGCACAGACAGACCCCAAAATCTTTACAGGTGTTACTGCCCAAGTCAGTACAGGTCCCTTGACCTGGCAAAGTCTTGAATGACTTTGCAGGACCTGTAGTATACAAGCTGATCTGACTTGGTATTTTTTGAGAGACTATAAATACAGAATGCCATTTTTAGGTAGTAATTTTTCAGAGCAACCTCACTGTCTAAGCAGTAGAAGAAAACAGGGAGAAAAAAAAACATATCACAGTAAAGCATTGTGACAGGTTTTGTCAAATTCTGCCTCTTCCATGCCACGTTTCAGCCAGGCTTCTGCTATGTCAACATCATATTAACACATAACAAAAGCTTTATTCCATTAACAGTGACACTAGCCTAAACAACAACTTGGCCAGCACACTTGAATGCTCACCAAAGGCACCTTACTTGACTGATCTATAGTAAACAGTGATATGTTACCATGGAAAATTCACACCCTAAGGAAGATTCTATGTTGCACAGCAATTTCCATTTATTTTTTTTTTCTGAAACATACACTGTTTTATTTGGATCCTTAACTCCATTCTAGACAGCGGAAGGTAAGTTCTTTCTGTTACACCTGAGTCCATTACAATTCTGCTTATAATCACCTACAGGGTATTTCATTATATTTGAATGTGTTTCTCTAGTCAAAATGAATAATAATGCCCAGGGACATTTTCGAAGCAATCAAGACTTAACTGTAGCATAGTTTCTACATCATACTGGAAAACACACTTTCACATCGAAATTCATTTAAACCCTTAAAAAAGTGATTCTAGGACTGTGTTTTTAAACATCAGGTATCACTTGAGTGAGACATTTGCAGGAAAAAGTGATAAACTATTTTCCATGTACACGTGAGAAAGCTCTCAGTTTATTTTATTTTGGTATATGATTTCATAATTACAAGACTATACAATTTAACAAAGTAGGTCTCAAGCATCTTTTGCAGAGAATTTAATATGCATGCTGGAGAAGATTTTTAGAGATCATGGACATGCAAAATGCCAGATCAGTGGGTTATTAAGGGCTGATATGAAGATCAAAATCCCGCAGTGATCTTTGGGTCAAGAAACCATGAGAGGTTTTCCTCCCCTGCAAGCTAACCTACTTTGGGTCCTTGGTCAAATTTCCTTAGGTCAAGTGTTAGAACAAAACTCAAAACCACAATTGTTTAATGCTTCCCCCTATCTTTTCAATCTCTAAATAGCTACTGTAGCCGAAATGAGCATGTGCACAAGGAAAACACTAGGATAACCTAAGACAGTATATTGGCTGGCTCTATGAAACAAGGTTGCTGCTTTCCAGAGAAATCAATGGGAATTTTGCCACTGACTTCAGCAGGAGCAGGATTTCATCCAAAGCACGTAATTACATGCCTATCAGTGTGTAACCTCGTGATGGCTTTTCACTGAGAGAGCTCGGAGCTCTGGCAGCATGCTGGGTGGAGCTGCGCTGCTGCTTTCAGTGCTGGTGCCTGCAATGACGTGAGCTGGCTACTTCACTAAGCATATGCAAAATTGTTGCGTTGTGTGCCTCGCACGTGATTTGTTTATTTTTAGCTGGAGGCACGCTTCTCTCATAACATTTTTAAAAAACTACTCAAAGGGAGAATAAAAGGTGTTGATAAGATGAGTAATAATCTGTAGCCAATTTCTCTAATAAATCTGCTAGCAGGTCACTGTGTGCTTAGGAACACACCTCATAACACCTCAAGCTCTGCAGTAACAAACACAAACATAAAACCGATGACAGAGAAATAGCATTGGCAAATCTACAAACTGATCTGTCTACATCCATGTATCAGTCATAACTGTGGTATAAATATTCTGAGCATGAATCTGTCACCACAATTTCTAGATTATTTGTCCCTTTTTGATGGGCTGAACCACAATTCTGGAATTGAATATCGCTGAATTTTAGGATATTAAAAATTCACATCAATATTTTTGTCATATGAGACACTAATTTTTCTTGAGCTGTAAATCTATGCTTTGGGGCATTAGATATATTCTGACTACTTGCCAATGTCTAATTTCCTTTCTTTTTTTCCTATGAATGAATATTTAGCTTGTCCTAAGGCAGCCTTTGGACTCTGGCATGCTGCTTTTTTACCTGTTAAAAGGAAAGCTCCTAACTATGGAGAAGAGTGGAGGAAAAGGTTTTTTTTCAGGGAGAAAGATGAACTTCTGCCAGTAAGAGATACCTGCTTATAAGGCTTACAAGGTAAAATACTTAATTTTTCATAAGTCACCAATTACTTGTATGATAATAAGCAGAGGTGGATGGAAGCTGGTTCTAAATGCAAATGAAAATTTCATATACAAAAGCATTATTCAAATAATTCCACATTCTGAAAGTGGCCTTAGCTTGTGTACTAATTCTCTCTCCCTTTTTCTGCTAATAGCAGTTTTCAGATGGAAAAGTCTCTACCTGCATAAGCTACAAAAAACTTGGAGTGTTCTTATCACCATACTCAGGAAAACAAATACATACATGTTTTACTCAAAAAGTAGATATTAATCCAAATATTTCATCCTTGCCTGAGTGGTGAGTGAGAATCATGAGTTTCTCTGAAACATTTCTTGAAATGTACAGTCTCCCACCAAAAAGCAATTATGCTTTTTGGAAAATAAAATATTTTGGAAAATAAAAATACCATCAGAGGATAAGAACTGTAAATGAAGAGGTGAAAAAGAGTCAGGGGGGCTCCAAGACTTGTTCAGATTCTCTGGCAGTGTAAACTGCAATGAAGGATATGGCTTCCAGTGAAACTATGCTCTATACATTTTCTGCAAATGTGGATAAACATATTTCATTACTCTTTTTGCTTTCAATTCATTTGGCTGTAGGAACTCATTCACCTCCAGTTTTCTTGGCAGAAAAAAGCTCTTATTATCGCTGTTTTAAAAATTGTTCCAGCTAGTAAGAGCCTTTCCCTCTTATTACGATGTCTTCTTTTCTTAAGTAACTAGGCTCTCAGGTGCAGGTTAAAGGAGAGTGTACAGCTAACGTTGTAAGCATCAGCTACAGAAGTTTGAAGGGATGAAACATTAATGACCTCTTTCCAGATGGCTGAATTCCAGCTATCCTGCTTCGTATTTCAACTCCAGACATTATCAGACCCAAGGAGCTGTGTACAGTTAAAAAACTCAGGCTTCCTTGCTGAGGAAGATCCCAGCCTTTCCACCATAGAATGTAAGTTGCAGTGAATCTAGCTGGGACTCTGCTTCATTTATAAGGCTCACATAACACTGACACCAAAGAATCTCCACCATTCTCCAGAGTATTAACAATGCTTTGTGCACCTGACATGAACCATTGTTTCATGTTCTTGTAAACGTCCTGGTTTACCCAGATTATCCTTCAGAATGAGTTTGTCTTCTCTAGGTTAGATTCCATATGCATCTGAGAAAAACTGTGGTTTGAATGATGATACAGACCTCATTGCCTAAATCCTTAATCTCAATAGTTCTGTTAATTCAAAGTAATAAATGCTTCCTTGTATTTTCCCAATTTACACATGAATTTTGTAATTACCTCCATTTTTTAAAAAAATGCTTCTTGCCACAGTGAGTATTAAAAGCTGAATCCTCAAAAAAGTATATGGGAGGAAAGGTATGCTGAAGCATTAAAAGAGGCAGAAGTAGGAAGTAGGACTGCTCATTAAATTTGCTACCTTATCAACCTGCCCAAGAAGCAAAGTCCAATGCTCGCAGGAGATATGCAGGCACTTAAGCACATCAGAATTACATCTTCCATCTAATGAACATTTACCTCCTTCTAAATGTCACTTTTGGAAGGAGTAACCAGAAAAAGTGTCACAGAAGATAACATCCCTAGTGGACAGGAGGCAATAAAACCATCACTAGGTCTGGGTGGCAAATCATTATTCAGAACATCAAAGAAGCCCTTCGCATACTACTTTGTCTGCAAAAGAGTTGCCAAGAGTCCCCAAAGTCAGCAACTGTTCAGTGTGCAATGACAGATTATTTTTTTCATTATTTTTAATAATTCTGGGGTTTTAATCCCTGGTTTGAGAGAACATTTAATTTGTTTTCTTCTATTTCCTTACATTTCAAAGAGTTAATTACTCCAAAAGGGTGGGTTTGGAGTTATGATAAAGATTAGACAGATCGATATTCACTAAAAATGTGAAGAATTACATGAATTCTCAGCAACATCCCTAATATTAGCCGCAGATGAGCTGTACGTTATCCTTGGTGGCCCTGGAAAGCTGTTAGAAATACATATTTACCCTTCCAAAGCAGTTACAGTTCAAGCCAGTTTCACCAAGTTTTCAGACAGAAGTCTCTGAATTGAAAAGTTCTGCACATCTCACAATGAGAAATGAAACTACATTTTTGTGTCTGCTTCAAACCTAGTGGTATCCCAATGGGAGGCTTGTCAGAAAAGCTGATAAGGACAAATGCCCATAAATCATGACTAACCTTGTTGAATTAGCTCTTCCCTGCAGGCTTGTAAAAAGACTGAATTTTATCTCCTTCTCAGAGAGCTATCCTAGGAGGCATATGATATCAGCTTAATAAATCTGTGCTGAAGCAGGAGACAGAATAATGATAGTAGGATAATTATCACTATAAAATTAGAAACGCAAACTTCCCTCTCTCCTAGCTGTAAGAGAAATAGTTGGATTTTTCTGTTATGTTTGTCAAAGATTTTAAACTGTACATCTGGTAAAATACCACTCAGCAATAGAGCTCAATAGATGAGCAGATCGAGGTAACTATGTCTTTAGGGGAAAAGATCCTGGTGAAATAGTTGTTGCCATTTTGATACAGCTGTGAGTGATTTCAGCATTTAATGCGTTTATTGATATTAAAAAGATTTATTAAAAAATTTTTATTAAAATAAAAAACAAGGAGTAAACTTTATTAGAAGAAACAGTGAGTGATTTCAGCTCTAGTGATTTCAGCGTCAGGTGTGGCT
>JAWWEW010000166.1:9001721-9064847 GCA_035583185.1 Anabacerthia variegaticeps
TTTCTAAATTTAAGGAGAGGGATTATTTTATTTCTTGGCCAATAAGATATCTTAGTTTTCCCTTCAAACTAAGACAGTCAGCAAGATGAACCTGACATTTTTCAACTGGATTTGGTCATGTTAACAAAAATATATCTAGAAATACAATTTGTTTCTCTTTATTAAAGGGTTACTTCAATCCATGTTAAGTTTGCCACAGGTTCTGCTTACTAAACACTAGATCCTATAATGGCAATTCAAGAAATGGAAATTGAAACACCTGTATTGTAACTTCTTCCAGAGTCCTGAATGACTTTGAGCAAGTTTTTGTACTTTTTAGGGTCTCAGATTCCCCATCTGCAAAAGACAAGGGTTCTATCTATTCTCTTTTCCAAGCACTTCCAGATCACTTAGCTATTCAGATGACATTTCATTAAGTATTATTACCACTACTCTCAGTTTCCAATACAGCTAAGCCAAAAGCAAGGCTGAGCTGACATTTCAGTAGCAAACCCATTTCATAACAAATTCTGCTACAACATTTAATCTAAGTACATGACTTAGATGAGAGCATGTGGTGGAAAAAACTGATAGCAAATATACAGGGTAGAAATTATATTTGGACTAATCGGTATCCATTTTTATATTTACTTTGCAAACTTTTCAATAAATGCATTTTACTTGTTCAAACACGCATGAATTTAAAATTCATACATGCGAGTATTCAGTCAAAGTATCAAACTGTATAATGGACTGAGGAAAAAAAATCCCATTTTGGAAAACACGTAAAACAACCACAGGTAAGAAACTTCCGATGATGAGATACAGGTAAATAATTCCATAAGAAAAAAAAAGAAAAAGGTGAATATTAAGGCATTGGTTTGGGAAAGAAAGGAGGCCATTAATTATTTAAACCATTTCAATGTAAATAGAGTAATATAGAAAAATGATCATAGGAAATCCACACATAGGAAATCCAATGACTTACAAAGAGACAGAAATTAATCATAAATTATTCACTGAAAAGCTATAGCTGAACTGTTCTATGACACTGATCTTTTACTGGTCTGAAAGATTGCAGCTTAATATTCTATGAAGAAACAGATAATTTCCCACAACTGTGTTCTTTACTTGTATATCATAATTGATGTGAAATAAATTACATTCCTTTTGAATAAACCATCCAAGACAACAGTTACAAATCATTTTAGAAGACTATCCATTTCCTTCTACTTACAGTATAATTACTATTATTTAATTTATAAATTATATATTGTTCGCAGAACTATTGCAATTTTTATTAAATACATCATTACAGGGAAAAAATGAAGTTGTTCTAAATTCTATTCTCCATTTACTATTTGAAGTTAGAAATAAAAGCAGTAGTCAGTTCATTAATATCTGGGTTTTGATTTGCTGGACAGTGAGGAAAGAGTGAAGGAAGTAAAGGACTGCTGGGAGGAGACAATCTGTTGATCATCATGTCAATGTTATTTACATTTTGGGAGTCTAGGTTGCCTGTATTGGGGGAAATAATTTGTGCATTGTGTCCAGAAATGTGTGAGGTGTAGATGTTTCCACATTACTGGTAATGTACAAGTGTCTGTGATTGCAAAGAAAAGGTCAGATAGAACACCTTGGGATCATGGAGCTTATACTCTTGTCTTATGGAGAACAGTGGTGTGTGTTGGCTGGGTTTCTATCAGAGATTGGGAGTAGGATAGGAAAGGAGACATTTGTTAACATTAGCAATTTGAATAGTTTTGTAGTGAAATCAGTGTCCATTACAGCCTGTGGTGGGACAGCAAGAAAGGTGATCTCACTCCACCCTCCATAGTACAGCTCTCCACTCCACCTCTTCTTTGGCCTTCACTGATCACTTGTCCTACAGGTTCTCCTTCCTTCCATCCTCCAGTGCCGTGCTGCTCAGTTACAGCTCTAAGACAGGTACTCTCCCCAGAAGAGTGAGGGCCATTAATTACCAGATCATGTTGTATAAACCCACACAAGAATCTTGAAGACACATTTCATGTTTGTATTTTAATAACTGGCATCTCTCTGCTGCACTGCTGCAGTAGAGCCTTAAGGCAGCTCCAAGCAAGTTGAAAACAAAAACTCCTGTGCCGGACTGTACCCAGGCTCATTAACCTTGCCTCTGAGCAGGGTTAATTAGATCAGATCAGGCCTCAAATTAACACATTTACTATTTTGCACTGTGCCATTTCCACATGCCCTTGTGATTCAGCTGCATCAGAAAGAATGCAATTTCATACGCTTCCAAATTTGACTAATTTTGCCTCATAGGATCCTTCTTCCTACTGACAGGAAGCCACTATCTGAAAAATAAATCTTTCTATTTAAGATAATTTTTTTTTAAAAATCGTCAGTTTTCTCAACGGTCCTGTTGTTCACTTAATATATACTGCCCTTTTCTATTGAGTAGCCAAGCTCTGTCAGGTTGCTCACAGTAGGGGTGAAAACACCTTTATCTCCTGAGAGGAAAGGAAGAGACAGCTGTACAGAAATTATTAGGAAGCCAAGCATATTAAATTTTACAAGTATCCATGTGGCAGCTGCAGGGGCTACAGAAACCTTGGGAATAAGAAAGTGGTTTTGTTATATTCAAGCCAAGAGAATTATTTAATAGGACAGAGTTAATTACAAGTAGCTACATTGATAGACAATTTCTACCTCAGAGAGTAAATGAAATGTATTCATTGACTGTGTGCATGTCCATTTGTAGATATTTGCTACTGTTATCTGAAGAAGATAAAATAAATTTGCAGGGTTTTTTCTCCACCCTAATCAAAGGACAGAATTTTGCTTTATTTTTTTTTTTATCCACAGGGATCTCTGGGGCTTGGAAAAAGTTTTAATTGTTGCACTTTGATAGACAGCATTCAGATCTTTTTAATCTCTATTCTGTGAGTAAATTTTCCTGCAGCAAATTTCCTCATAATTACAGTTCTGATTAAAGTGAACATTTCCATAGTTTTGATCGCTTTGTAAATCACAGTTACTGGCTGCTTCTCTTAAGTTGAACAGGAACTCACTTTGTAATGAAGTTTCACTATGCAAATTGACTAAGCAATTATGTAATTAATATTTGTCTTAATTTATCTCTCATGCTTCACTAGATATACAAACAGTCTCTCTTTGTATGCCCAGGTATCAAGCAACAGTCATTACAAAGTCCCACATGAAAAGGAACTGAGTAGTACCTTCCCCTTTGTTTTAACACTGAAACATGGAACATGTGAAATTTGAAGTTTCTATGTAACATAGTGATAAAGATAAGAGCAAAGAACATCAAAACCAATGAGAAGTTTTGGGTTTTGAAGGGATAGAGAGAGGACAAATACCTTACTTTTATTTCACTCTCATGTAAACCTTCTCACATATGCTTATTTGTAAGCATGTGACCTTAATCATAATATCTATATAATAACTATCATCAGTTTGGAACTGAGAAATCCTCTTTTAAATTGTTGCATAGATACAATTTACAGAAATAACACAAAATCATATGAAATTGAGGGGAGAATGCAGCAGAATTTATAAGCAATTTTTGCAGATTTAAGTGAAAAAACACTAAGTAAGCTATTAGCAAAATTCTCTAGGATTCTTTGGAAGTTCATTTCCACAGACACAACAGAGTAACCCAAGTGAGATTGTTCTGATTTTTTCCTGACTAAAATTCTATAGAGCCTATAGAAGTAAAACAAATAACCAGTTCAATAAATAAAAAGCCATGAATTGCCCATATATTGACATCTGAAGTGGAGAAGAGTAATCTTCAAGAAAGTGACTTGGCTCATTATATTAGATGGGCAATATTCTAAAGATGGAGGTCAAACTATATAATCTAAACTTTTCCTTTTGATTTAAACAAAAAAAAGTAAAAAAGATCTGCCAGTGTAATAATCCATTTGCAGGTCTGAAAACCAAGAAAACTGGTGTTAAATACTGTGCAAAGAGAATTTATTAGGAATATAAACTGCTACATTTTTTTTATCAGATCTGGAAAAAAATGAAGATCCAAATATGTGCCTCAAGACACAGAGAAAAAATGTTGCTCTGAATCAAAGGCAAAAACAGACCTCAAATGGCAGCAGGGCACTATGGGGAAGACATATAATATTCCTTTCTAACAGATCTGGACATGTCAACACCACTCCACCCCAAAAAAAAAACCAAAAACCAAAAACCAACAACCACATTTAGAAGGCAACTCATCATCAAGTTTATCACAGAAACAACGAAAATAAATTATTTTGGCACTTGAATGTGGATTTAAAATTCCAGTTGCATATACAGGTTATCTACAATTATTAAATCTTGTCAGTGACTGCTAACCTGATATCAGATAGTTATCCTGATAAATGGAACCTGATATAAGATTATACCAAAAAAAGCAAATTTAGAAAACTTCTCCAGTGATGATCAAAATCAATGTATTGTATGTCACAACAATCAAACCACAACTCTCACAAGACATGCCAAAAAACTATGTTCTACCATTCTGCAATTGAAATGTTTGGCTGGGAAGGAAATCAAACAATTGTCTGACACTAAACCATGTTTAGCACATAATTTTCCTACTCAAGTCTTTAAAAACAATAGCAGTGGAAATTACCAACCTCCTTAGCCATTGGGGCACTTAAAGAGTTTTTTCAATTCAAGTTGATTGTTATTGTCTTATTTCCAGAAAGTCCTTGGCCTTTGGAGGCAACATTTTAGGCCTTTGAAAACTGTTGTTATGGCAATGCCCAGTGTTTTCTTCAGTTAACTAATTATATCTAACTATTGAAAAGTTTTTCTTAGAGCTCCCATACTGTACTAACTGCTCTCTTCTGGTTCCACCATAGTGGGTCCAGAATTTTCTATGTATTGTGCTCAAAATCAGACACAGTAGATGAGTAGAAATGTTATTAGGACAGAAAGACACGCAAATGGTTTCTTTTCATATCTGAGATTTATTTTTAATAGGGCACACTTCTTATATTCCACAATGATATTTGGGGTCACTGCATTTGGTAACAATAAACAATAAAATGCTCCCTGTCCTGTGTTTGGGCATATGGGGCCTCTTATTGAAGTACTGCATTTTGCATTCAGCCTTTTTCAATCCTTTTTATTTCAGGTGATTCCACCAATTGGCCAAGATTATCTTGTATGATTTCAGAGTGCTCAGGGCCTTTTTCTAGAGCTTATAACCATTTGAAGATATATTAAGTGCACTCCTTATTTCATTATCCATTATATTAGCAAAAACCCCTCACAAAATAGTACCAGACTCAGTGTGCAGAAGGAAATACAAAACATTTCTATTCCTACCTGTATATGTTGATGCTGTAAGCTAACATCAGTCACAGAGTTAGAAAGCAATGAAAACATGGTATAATGTAAAACTAATTTTATATTTCAGAAGGCAAAACCCGACAACAGCTGCTAAAAAGCACAAATGGCTCACTCTTCCAAATACAAGGCCATTGCTTTTAAATAATTATTAATCCTGCCTCAATTACACAGCATAAAGTTACTGTTAACTCCACATAGAGAAGTCTTTTTTACACAAAAACATAGGATTTACAGTACCAAATCATTCCATTGGAATCATTTGGAAAGTGCTCCTTGACCACTAATGATGTTCTTGTTCTGACTGACAAATGTTAGAGGTTGATGTCACCCAGAAGATCATCCAGAGTACAACTGCACTCTTTTTAAAAGCTGAACAATTAAGAGGTCGGAACACAGAATTTGTCTTTAAATATATCAGTTTTGGGGAAATGGCAAGCAAGAAGAGCAAACTTCCTTTCAGAAGGGAAGTCACCAGGAATAAACAATGAGAAAGCTTCTGCCTGGTTTTGTGACACAAGATCAGTGCACATGTGTATATTGATTTAATTTTCAAGGCAGGCACCTTTCATATGCAGCAAATCTTTTGTAATTAAATCAAAGGGGAAAAAAGTAAAATAAGATGGAAATTAAATCTCAAAATGCTTATAATTTTCTAGGCATTTGAGGACAGAAATATCTCTCTATTCTCCTTAACATAATCTGTTGCTTGTGTACTGTGAATATATAAAAAATTCAGCTTAAGTAAATCACCCTCAGTCTGTAGGGACCTTTAAGCGTGTTAGACTATTAGAGCAGAGATTCATCAAACAGACCAGGGATTAACATCCCTCCTGGAGATTTAACACTTATGAAAACTTTTTTACCTGTATAAATTGCAAAATCTATGATTCATATGGAATGGAATTAAATGATAAACACAGGTATCATTAATTTTCTGGTGGCATTAAGAAATGCCTTGCACTGTTTGCAGGCTAATGCTACATAATGGACTGCTTCTGTTTTTCCCCTGTGAAGAAATATGATAGAATCATAGAATTTTAAAATAACTCAAGTTGAAAGGAAACCATAAGGATCATCAATTTCAGCTCTGTGATCCTCAGAGGACTACCTAACACTAAACCATATGACTAAAGAGTATGGTCCAGGCACTTCTAGAACTCTGATGAGAGTGGTGCCATGACCACTTCCTTGGGGAGCCCATTCCAGTGACCAATCACCCTCTCAATGAAGAACCTTTTCCCAATGTGTAACCTGAACTTCACTCCATTTCCTTGTGTCCTATTGTCCTGTTTAGTGAGAGGTAATTATTTTGGATATGCAATTCCTTTTTTTATTAAGTTCTGACAATACATAATCTTCAATTCTCAGCTAATGAGTAAGTGCTAGAATTAAGCCAGACACCAGGAAATTTTAAGTAGCTGGCAGAGGTCTCCTCACTGCCTGTAAAAGGTCAGTGCATACTGACTTTTATTGGTATCTGAATTCAAGACAGATCCATTCTGATTAGACCTTTTCTAATAGTCACTAAACACTTGTGACGTGCTCCACTATGTTCAAGGAAATGCCTGAGTAACATTAAAATGGGAAAACATCCCTAAAATACAGCAAGTTCCAGTGTTGGTGATAAACAGATTGAGAGCACCTTTGCCGTGAAGGACATGGTGGATGAGAGGCTGGATGTGACCCAGAAACGTGCACTTACAGCTCAGAAACCAATTTTGTACAGGGCTGCATCTAAGGCAGCACAGGCAGCTGGTCAAGGGAGGGGATTTCACCCTTCTGCTTTGCTCTTGTGAGACTTCACCTGCAATTCTGTGCGCAGCTCTGGGGCCCCCAGCATGGGATGGACATGGACCTGTTGGAATGAGTCCAGAGAAGGGGCACCTAGACAAGTAGCAGAAAGGAGCACCCCTCCTAAGAGGAAAGTCTGTGAGAATTTGGATTGTTACAATCCAGGCAAGATGCCTGCCTGGAAAAGAGAATTAGAGTGACCTAATTTTGGCCTTCCAGTACCTGAAAGAAGCCTACAACAGAGATGGAGAGAAATGTTTTTACAAGGGCATGAAGTGACAAGACAAGGAAAGAATGACTTCAGACTGAAATAGGGCAGATTTAGATTAAATGTTAGGAAGAAATTCTTCACTATAAGAGTCGTGAGGCACTGGAACAGTTTGCCCAGAGAAGTGGGTGCCCCATCTCTGGCAATGTTCAAGGCCATGTTGGATGGAGCTCTGAGCAATCTGGTCTAGTGGAAGGCTCCCTGCCCATGGCTGCAGCGTTGGAAGTATTTGATCTTTATGGTCACTTCCAACCTAAGCCAGTCTAATAATTCTATAAATATAAGGAAGAACTTCTGTGCTGGGAGGGTGGAACAGGTCACCCAAAGAGGTTGTTGAGTCTCCTTCTCTGGAGATATTCAAAAGCCACCTGGACAACCTGGAGTAATATGCTCTAGGATGACCCTGCTTGAGCAGCGAGTTGGACAAGATGTCCCCCTATGGTCTCTTCCAAACACATTCTGTGATTCTGTGAAATTTTAATAGCACTGCATGTTCCGGAAACTTTCTATTGCCTTTAAAAACAAGTGCACGACTTTAAAGTTCATTCTGGGGGCTCTGAGACCTTTGTGCCAAGAAAAGCCATGTCACATGCATCCAGATGACAAACTTGACACTGGTGCCAGAAACACTGAGGGCTGTGTTGTCATCACTGGTGTCACTGCTGGTACTGTGTGCAGGGCATGGGCTATGGGGCTGAGAGGGGATTGATGTCATATCAGCCTCGTGGCTGTGGACCCCAGGGGACAAATTGTACAGCTTAGCAGGGAAAGAACAGCGAGAGAGAAATAAGCAGAGATAAATGCACATTAAAAGAGACAGTAAATGCAGAGCCAAAATAGAGAGCAGCAATTGCTATAGCCTAAAATGCCATCATTAGTCCCAGCCAGGAGGCTCTATCAGCTAAAAGGATAGATTCAGAAAAAAAGATAAATCAACTGCTAGGAAGAATCAACCAAAAGGCTCCACCAAAAACTACTGAGCAATATAAGACCACTTGGGAGCCTATTGATGTCATTTTCTGGTAGGCATTTTTTAAAAACAATAAAGAAAGAAGAGGTGCAGTATTTCTGGAGCACAGATGTAGCTCACCCTGTCTAAGCCTCCAATCCCGTGGTGCCACAAAGATGCCCCATACAGGCTGCTGCAGAACCCTAACATTTGTGTCCTGAGTCAAACAAACTTTGCTCAAGTAGATGGAACAATATCAGCACCTCAGTTACGGTATTAAGAAGAAAAATTCTGCATCAAAAAGCTCCTGTAAGTCACAAGAGCAATAAACCATGCAAGTTGCTGTAAAAATTCCCCAAAATCTAGTTCAAAGCAAAATCTCAAGTAATTCAGCTATGAACGGAAAGTATCAGTCATTTGACTTATTGGTGTCAAACTAGGCCAAATTAAGCATTCAGAGAAATTCCTTTAGTTTCAGACAACAATTATTCCAGAAGTAGAATTTTTAATGTAGACTGTAATGTCCTTGATTTTTATCAGGAATTTTAGGAACTTAAATGCAACAGTTTGCTATAAGACGACTTTGAGCAGCACTAGGGAAAACCATCTCACAGCCTTAGAAGGGCACTTAGCCTTTCCCTTAAAAGGTCCTTTAAAATGAAAAACTACTGCCTGAAGATTGATTATATGACCATTTAATTAGATAGGGGAGACCTACTTAGAGTATCTGACAGCACTGGGGAAAAAAATGTATGCCTTTAAGGAATTTGAAAAAACGAAATCTCTTGTGCTTCTGAGATCCAACAGACAACACATACATAGCAGGAAATGGTGCAATTGCAGGCTTGAATTACTTCTTATTCTTCGGACAGTTTTAGAGAATAGCATGTTTCAGTCTACAATGAAATTCACAATGCAGTCTACCTTCTATCTGTCATAATTAAATGAAAATTAACCTCCAAATACATACATTTTCATATTAGTCTATATTTCTACTATAAAAAATAATAAAAAAAATAAAAGTAAAAAAGTACTATTGCATTCAAATTTCATACCCTGTTTTCATTGAAATTCAAGGGCCAGGATGCACTCTTCTCGTTTAACATGCAGAAGGGATAGGCTCTCTTATACAGTAAAAGCTCTACAAATCTTCTCAGGCTGAGATTCAGAATTTAAGTCTGAAATTCTATTCTTATCAGGATAAAATAGAAAGAAGAGTACAATCCTTTTCAAAAAGTATAATTTGATAAGGAAAAAACCTAGTATTTTTTAATAGGATAGTAGTTAAAAAAACCCCAAAAAAATTCCAATCACATAACAATTCCTGCAGTCTCCTACTCACAAATTATATAATACATATGCTGTAGAATTACTGATATGCATGACCTTTGAAACAGAAGCCAAAACACTTCTTAAAGTATCAAAGGTTTCTTGATATCAACTAGATGGCAAATTTCCAGGAGAAAAGGAATCAGCACTCGTGAAGGTGTATGTTACAATGCATTTGGAGAGCAAGAAAAGGTGTAGTTAGGAAATGCCAGCTTCATCTGCTGACTATTGAGCTGCCAGTTCGGAGTCCTCCGGCAGCAGGGATGCATTAGATGGGACAGGCAAGTATCCCATTACAAATCACCTTGCAGGGCATCACAGGTGCATCAGTAATGTGGATCTTTCTAAAACACATATATCATAAATTTTTAGGGCACACGGAGGGGCATGGGCAACTGCTTTGCAACCCCAGTGTTTTCAGCTATCCAGGAGGACAGCACGTCCCAATAGAACAAGCTCAGAAGCCTCTAGGATGTGGCATTATGAACTGTCAATAAGCTCCTTGAATAAATCTTCTTACTCTTTCCTTGAGTGGTTTTGCAAAATCAGTTACTGGCCTTGATGGTTCAGAGAAGGATGAATGTCCCAAACTGAGACACAATCAGCTACA
This sequence comes from Anabacerthia variegaticeps, assembly GCA_035583185.1. Lineage (NCBI taxonomy): Eukaryota > Metazoa > Chordata > Aves > Passeriformes > Furnariidae > Anabacerthia > Anabacerthia variegaticeps. The sequence continues at coordinate 9,012,009 of JAWWEW010000166.1, forward strand.
GAGTAGTTTTTTAATTTGAACCAGGCTGTTTGGAGCTGTACATCTTACTTGAGTGTCTCTTCTAACAAAGTAGTAGAAATCCAATGCATGCTACACTGGAAATTAATGTGAAAAAAAAATGAAGTAAAATAAACTCCAAAAACCTATATGAAAATAAGTTTCATAATTTCTTGTGTTTCTGTTTTTTTTAAGAGGTTTGCATCATCTCCTTTAAAAAAGCCTCGTGCCATGTTCATTTCTATTTGGCACAATGGAAGTGCAGAAGAAAAGAGAGCTTAATACATGCGCCCCTGGATTTAGGTAGATGGGAGTGTGCTCAGTAGCATTTCAGATCTGATCTCGCTTTTTCCTGCAGAACAGATGCAATATGCAATTTATGATAGATGACGATATTTGAGATAATTCAAAAATCACTAATAAGATGAAATTATATCAAGGTAGATACAGTCAGCTGCCATGATTTCAAGGATTCACCTGATAGGCATTTTCCTGATTTGAGCTTCAGGGTACAGAGGATTTACTACACATACATTTGAGAGAGTGGTATATAAAACTGTATCTCCCAGGGATTCACAATTGTGTTTTGTTCTGTTGTTGGAGGAGACCTACAGCCATTTTACAAGTCTAAACACTCAGAAAGACTGAAAGTCTGTGGTAAGGGAGATCTACCAGGTTATTTTTAGCTCATATTAGAATAAAGAGAGAGAGATTAATGTTTGAGAAGTTCCTGGAGATTTGTCTCCTGTGGGAGGGACCCCACCCTGAAGCAGAGGAAGAGCGTGGGGAGTACTCCCCTTGAAGAAGAAGAAGAGACAACGTGTGATGAAATAATTCCGCTCCCTGTCCCCCTGCAATGTGTAGAGAAAAAAGGAGAGAATTCAGGAGTGAAGGTCATGTTGGGAAGAGGGAGAGATGGGAAGAAACTGTTTTCAAATTTGGTTTCATTTAACATCCTACTCTGATTGTATTGGTAATAAATTAAATATCCCTAATATTAACAATATCCTTAAATCAAGTCTATTTTATGCATGACAGTAGCTGGTAAGTGATATCTTCCTGCCTTTATCTCAACCCAGGAGACTGTCATCTTAATTCCTCTCCCTGTTCAGCTGAGGAGAGCATGGACAGAGTGGGCACCTGACATCCAGGGTGGGTCAACCTGCCAAGGAGACGCAGACATTCAGAGTTCCTTGGCCATCATTACAAAGCAAACCTATTACAGAACACAGACCTGACACCAGCCTCCCTGGTCCAGCAGGCCTTTTGCTTTAGCAAGGAGTATGAAAGCCTAGCTAGTTAGCAGGTTCTGAATAAGGGTATCTGTATCCTTTTTCATTGTTATGCTTCATTTTCAGTGGGCAAAGCAAGGAGAACCGCTACACAGTATCAAATGCCACTATTCAGAGCTTCCGAAACGGTATTTCACATGAAAGTCCAACAGAATACTAATTCTATACACAGTGCCCAGCATTCACCTTCTTGGCCCATGCAAGCTCTTCACTCATAAGACAGTCCTGACCAGGAAGGGGCTCCTGATAAGAATTGCCTCAGACAAAAAAATTTCAAAAACAAATATTCAACAAGAGCAAAATAGTAGAGAAAATATGGATCTGCTGGCTGACAGACCTGCAAAAAAAATCTCTTTCCCTCACTACATCTTCCTTTCATCTCAGCAACTTCCAGTGCAGAGCATTTGCCGGACTGCCAGTGTTGCAGCAAAGCCTACACAGCCCATTCTGAGTTCTACCAATCCAACTTCCAATACAGGTATACAGAATGCACTTAAAAAGGATATATTACTAGTACTAAATGACCATATTCAGTTTTCTGTACTTACACCTCTGAAAAGTAGTTGAAAAATTGAGCTTTACAAAAGAGGGCATAGCTACAAATTGTTTTTCCTGAGAGTTTTGTCTTTTTTCCTTATCAAAAGGCACTATATGATAAATTTCCACGTTTTCTAGTTACTTGTATGTGAAGAAGGTATCTTACTCTAGGAGCTAGGAGACAGAAAAGGATAACAAGATGCAATGGCTGGAAAGTGGTGCTAGGAACAGTCAGATACACTAAGAGGATTTTTGTTTTTTTGCCCATGAGGTAATGGAATTTCCAACAGCATCTACTCACCAAAAGGCGTAGAGGATTCCCAATGAACTGCAGTCTTTTAAACTGAGAATTTACATTTCTCTAAAATCATTTGGTGTGTTTATTTGCGTCAGTGAGTAACTGGATGAAAAAAAAGAAAAAAAATCCACCTGTCAGTTGCAGGGCTTGCTCCATGTAGGTCATCAGAAACTTACTTTTATGTTATCTGGAACACTCAGTTATGAAACCATAAATAGAGATTATTAAATTGCTAAGGTGATCTGCCTGAAGTGTACTTATACTGTCAACAAAAATAAAGGCTGAAATATATAATTTTATCCCTCTGCTAAATTCCTTAGTTAACTTCATAGAAAGCAGAGCTTTTCTTGCTGTGCAGCCATTCTGCACACACTCTCAGACTGGGGGATATAAAAAAATGACACCAAGAGCAGCTAGCAGAAGCACTCCAGCCCATTTGTTCCTTCAGAAATGAAACAAATAATATTTTTAAAACAGTGCTTTAACATCATCATATCTAATGAATATTTACCTTGCTCAATTTGAGTTTTGCATCATATTAAAGCCACTACAATCACAGACTGAAAATTCAAAGTCATCATTATGTAAAATATCCATAGCAGTATCTCAACACTGACTTCCATTATAGCGAAAAATCAAACTCTGGATTTCATTAATTCCTTTACATGGGGTCTCATTTTCAAACCTGGTAACAATTAGAAACTTGTGCACACCTGATCAGTTTTGCCCAATGCACTTTTAGATGTCAAAATGACTGTCATAACAAAGATGATCCAGCCTCAAAGTGAATCAGTATGAAAAGCTTGCTTGTATTTGTGTTTGAAATTATTCTGAAGCACAACCCGGATACCACAACACTCTAGACCTCTATTAGTTTTTTCTTCCTTATTTGCACTTGTCTTTTGTATGGGGAAAAAAAGAAAAAAATTAAAATAGAGTCTTTTTCAAATAAAGAGATAACTAATCTAAGGAAGACTAAAAGATGCCTTCTGCTGAAGGTACTGTCCTCAACAACTTTTAACATCCAGAACAATAAAGGTATAAAGCATGATATTCAGTAAATTTATCTTCATTTAAACAGTTGCTGTAATCTTTAGTGAGAAGAACAGAATGTTAGCCAGGAAATGCATGTTTTGATGAAAGGTAGTAGAACTGGGAATATCATTGACTGAGACATTACAGAAACTCTACTAGTGATACAAGAATTCCAGTGTTGCCTCCACGATTCCTGCTCTCTGACAAGGGCAGCATGTCAGAGCACAAAGCTAAGCTCCCAAATTTCACCTACAATCAGGTCGTCTGAAGGCACTCTGTTCTATCCAGCTAGTCCTTGGCTAAACTGCCATCACAAACTGGAGAGGACGTAAACTCCAGTACAGCGAGGCACACACTGCTATCTTGTATTCTTGGTCAGTGTGCCCTCTTTTGGACCTCCTTGTACTCAGATAGGCTCAGATATAACCCACATAGCTTGGTTTAAATGCTATTATTGCATAAGCCACAGAGATTCTGTTAAGTGCTATCTTGATTTTTCATAAGCCTAAAATGTTTATTTTGTGGAAAAAAGCAAATATTCAAAGATTTTTTTCCCTATAAAATACATCTGATTATTGAGGCAGCAATTTTTTCTTGAAATATCAGGTACTTAGAACGTTGATATTCATTTTTACATTTTGAAAAGCAATCTTTTTATGGATTCAGTGGTCTTTGATTTTTACAGATAGTAATCAAGTACTAAGTAGATACCATAATACTAGATGCTTCAAGACCTTCAAATGCTTCATTAAAAGACCAGGAAAACAAGAAAGAACAAAAGCAAGTAAAACAAGAAAGTAAAATCTTCTCTTACAGCTGCAATCCTGTACTATCATTTATTACTATAATGCTACAGGAAGAAAACATCAGCCCACCTCTGGCTGTTTTTGAACAAGTGGGGCAATGTACCTCAGTGCTTTCTCAAGTCTATAATGAAAAATGTCTTAACATCATGCAAAAGATCATTGCAATTTCATACCTTGCTTTCATACTATAAGAGTATCAAATACTATCACTATTTTATTACTTTTTGAATAAATCCTCTAAAAACTCATAAATGAGCACTTGAAGAATTCATGTACTCATCTGCCCATTTCATTATACCTCTAAGCTAAAAGGCTGCTTATGTAGGCATACATTTTGCAATGCTCTTACACAAATGTTTAAACAGCTGCTGAAGTTCAAAGATGCTTGCAACAATTTCGGCTTAAGAGATGAAGAGTAGCAAACAGCGGCTTCACACATTTTAGAATATTCTGGATAGTAAAGAGGATCCTTCACCTACAGTTTGTGTATGCAACTTGTATTTTGGTCTTCACTGAGTACCAGAAGCATTTTAAGATGTCAGATTCTCATTAAAAATTAAAAGGTACCTTCCTGTACATTCAGTTCCTGGCAGATGTCACAAGACTAAGTGGACTAGCATAGTAGTAAAGTTTCAAAAAATTGCAACATTTTTCCTTACCTTAGTTGTTTTCCTATACAACTGCTATCCAGCCTAGGGTAAGGGAAAACACTTAAGGCAATGTCACAGTATCAGCAAACTCAACACCAAAACGTGGGACAAACTGCCAAATTCAAACATCTCTAGAAGTGGATTTAGTTCAGGGTTTCTCTTGGACAATCTTAAAATATAAATTAGAGTCTTCAAATGTTTACCTAGGGCAGTATGCTGAAAGTTGCCTACATATGACCACTTTTTTAAAATTTAAAAGAACAGTATTAATTAAAAGTGTTAAGGAGTTGATGACAAAAGGTCTCAGTATCATCAACACTGACTAGTCCTGGAGACAGTTGTCATATGCTGTTTAATTAGAGTTGAAATAACTTCTGGAAGGTATTTTTCATTATGTAACTCACGTTATACAAACCATTTTTCAAAACCTCTACTTTTTTACATTGGGAGCCTAATACTGAGTACTATAGCCACATATACTTTATCCTTTGCACATTATCTTCATCACGAGGATTGCTACTTAAACACAGAAAATTGGTCAACAATTTCCCATCAATAAAGAGCAGAAAAAGGCGGAGTGCCTTTTTATTTTACACCATTCTTTCCATTCCTCTAAGAATTTTATGACATATAGCACAGTGTGTATGAGATATTACTTTCTCTCATTTACTCAGACCTTTTTTTGCAGGCTTCTCTCTCAGCTGGTGCTGATCATATTTCAGTGAAGGTTATCGTATTTCATACTGGTCAAAGGTCTGATTTTCAGCTGCTTTTCTAAATCTTTCATGAATTGTTTTTCCCCCACTGGTGGTATACTCCTGCTCAAAATACATTCTTTTAAACATTTTTTGTCTTTTTATGTAATTTTTATATGTTGTACCTACGCAGTCATCTATGCAATCCCAGTCCCCCATGATTGCTTAGTCCAAGGCAACACAGAAGCCTGAACAATAAACACTTCTGCGTGATGTGCCAAGCCACAGGCAGAGCCAGAACAAACAGCCTTTACCTCCACTTTTGAAGGAGAGTAGCAAAGGACATGAGAAAAGAATTGCTAAGTGCAAAATAACTCTTCCAAACCAATAACTTCCACCCCACCATGTCCCAGCGTGGTTGCGGAGTCAAGCTTAAAGCTCCACAGTACAGGAAAGCCAGAGCTGACTCGAGCTCAACTGCAGCTTCTTGGCCCTAACATGGAATAAAGCAGAAACCCCAAGAACTCACCCTTCTCATGCACTGGCAATCACTAGTTAATACACGTAAGCAGTAGGGAAGGCATATTTAAGCACTAAAATCAGCTAATGTGATTCTGACTACCTGCTGGGAACTGGTCTAACAAAGGACATGACACTTGAACATCATCGTTTTTCACAGAACTAATGGCTGGCGTCCAGATCTTGCATCTGTAGTACAGCTTGTTCTCAGCTGCCTTGCTTTTCTACAGATGTTTCCACAAAAGCATGCTGGAATTAGAATGAAATGTTAGTGACATTTCTTCCTACTGCTCTCACCATTGTTACCTGTCAGTTAATCTGCTTTCATGTCCAGCCTTCTTAGACACCTCTTCCTAACATCAGACACTATAAACTGTGGTACCTGCACAAACTGTTGAATACAAAACTGGTATTTTGTATTCATTTCTGTCTGAGGGCTTTAGTGTCGTAAGTTCAGCACAAGGTAATGGGAAAATAAGTTTCCATGAGAGTAATCATCCCTTTCCTAACTGAAAAGAAATAAAGGCACTCTGATTTAATTTTCTTTACATCTTTTAATCAAATCAGTTGACTTCTGAAATGTTCTCATGTACGGAAATTAACGTCACGTTACCTGGATATGCAGGGTAGTGTTATGTGTTTCTGCTGTCTGTTCTTACTAATACACTAGATAAGCCTCAAACAACTTGAAATATGTTAGCTTGAAACTAAGTAGAATTCCACTAAAAAGCACCCTGGCTTATTCTGACCCCAAGACTTCCAATAGTAATGGAAAGTTTCAAACTAATATCAATTTATTATAGTTATTGAAGAACAAAACCATTGCTGCAACTTCTTGCAAGTACAAAAGATAAACTTGTAGCAGAACTGTCCTTCTATTGTGCCAGACAGAGAAGTTATGGGATCAATAGATGACGCAGGGAAGAAGAGACTCACTGCTGGGAACTTATTTGACATGGCCTCCAGCTATTGCATTTCATGGAGTACACTAAGCCCCGCAACTTTGATTGCTCTATTTGTGTAATACATCAAATTTATATCATTGCGTTTTTTACTCCCCCACTGGAGCCTGACTCCGTGTTTCGACTAGGATAACAGCCAAAGAAATCCTCTTTTCTGAACGAGTCTCTACATTTAAATGAACGAATTGCAGGCAAAATTTCCCAATCACAATATTTCTCAAAGACAGAGCATCAAAACTTTATTATACTCTTTTGCTGGTGATGTTCTTCCAATTTTGAGGAACAAGGACAGTTAGTCCGCCCAAAAGAGATGCTGCTCAACATGATGTAGGACATTTTTAATTCTCTAGAATATAAGTGGAAGTTACAATGGAGTATTTCAGCAAAGCACATAGTATTAAACAATCACAAGAGAAATCACATCTGGCACCTTCCCTATCCATTTATCAAAGCACATGCAATTCCCACTTAATGACAAATAAAGCATTAAATATTGAGGTAAAAAATTCATCTGTATCCAGGATATTTTAATAAATAACATGCACCAAAATATCAAAAAGACAGGGTGAGTACAGGGACCATCCTGCAAACTTCAGGGACAAGCAGAGAGACCAATACTAGAGAAGTATTCAGTTACTAACATTGAAGCGAAAAATTTTCTAGCACAACATAAAAATTCAGGAGTCACAAAAATTATCTCTCATAAGGTGATGATCAGCAAAAATAAATGTGTTAGTGCTGTAAAAAGCTCTTAAAAAAAACCAAAACCAAAAACTAAAGTCCCACCAGTCAAGAAAATGAGAGCCATGCAAAGAGGAATAGGCAGTAGAATCAGAGAAAAATGGTTTGCCTTAAGGCTTTCAAGATTTGCCTTTGTTCTCTGACATCATGGACACTTTCAACCTTTGCACTACTACAAGGAAATAGTTTTTCCAGGGTTAACACTGCATGCAAAAGACTTATTTTTTCTGTATGTATTACACCTTAAACTAAAGTTATGGACTATAGAGAAGACAGAGATAATAGAGATGAGCTACTTGAGTGTTGTCATAGAAGCATGTTTGACTTGCTTCTCTGAGATAATGTAGATTTAGACCAACCTCATTAATAGCAGAGGTGAGTGTGTGTGTAGTTTCTTAGTGATAATTGGAGCAAAAGGGCCACTAATTGCAGTGAACCTGGTGGGATATATAGAGTAACAGAAACATAGCATGAAATTAATGCTTTTTCCATTCAGCTGGAAAATATTTAATCCACCATCCAGCTGCAGGTTAGAGAGGGAACTATACTGCATTGGAAGATATGGTGGAGATTCCTTAGAGGAAGCTCCCAAGCCAATATGACAAAAAAATTCACATTTGGTTAGTTTTCTCATATCTAGCATATTCTCATTAAGTCCTTACCTACAAATAGGCATTTTTTTAAGATATAAGAAAAAAAGAAATTAGAAAAGTAATTTTTCCTTCTTTTGTTGTTTGCACTTTGGGCAGCCATGATGCTGCATTTCATTCAAAATTCAATCACATCTTCAGTGTTGTTGAGCAGCCAGTATTTGCTGGTATTTTTCTTGCTATTGGTAGTAAATATAACATGCCTATATCAATTTCACTGAACGGAAAATATTAAAAAATGTAGAAAAGTAATCAACATTTGCGTTATGGAGTAAGATAGATTACTTTTCCCCTGTAGATCCTGCAGTGATGCTGTTCAGATCTTTGGGATTTCATATTCTTCTGTGGGACCTCACTTATTCAGGGAACTTTTTTCCAATCCCACTGGAAGTCGTACACCTCAGGTACTGGTCTTGACACCTTTTAATTTGAGCAATCTCTACCAACACAATCTGTTTCTGTTTTATGAAGAGCTATTTTGCAATATTGGTCTCTGCTGCTGTTTCACAATAAGGGGTGAAGATTTTGGATCTCTCTCATGTAAACTCTTCTGTGAGAAAAGAACAATAGAAATTAAATTATTGGCTGCTCTAAAATTAAGAGAGTGTTTTTTGACAGCCCTTCACTGATGCTGTCTGCAGTCAATAAGCATTGAAGACCTCACTCTTGCAAATTTATCACCTAAACTATAAAATTTTGAAAACTTATTCTTGGTCAGTGCTTTTGGGTGTATGCCTCAATGTGTCACACGTACACCTGGGAAAATAACTAAAATAGAGTACAAAATATCATTTATGATTCTACTTCGGGATATTATTAGAATGTGAAGACCAAGTGTGGGGTAACATTTATCCACTACACCAGGAGGAGCTTATTATTTCAGCTGTATGTAAAAGGGCTTTGAAAGGAAGAAATGGCTTTAGAGATATAGATTTATTTATTGTGACCAAGGCATATCTAAGAATTGGCTTTTGTTGATTTAACAGCGTGAGACTCCACACTAACTATCTAAGCAAAAATGAAATGTTAATAATGATACAGCTTTCTTCTTCTGCATGTGGGTCATTTGTCTTAATGTGAGTGAACCTGGTTTTATTGCTATGTGGTTATTTTTATTTTGAGCAGCACATACGAAATATATTTATGCAACAAAATTCACTCTGTGCTAATCCCTTTTGTCTTTGTAAGTTATATTTTCGACTTGCAAGTGACTGGTACCACCTTTATTTCAAGCCAACAGAAGCAAAAATGTCAAAGTCATGCCTTTTCAGTTTGCTGAAACAATCTAATATTGTGACTATCTAGGCCAGCTGTCTGTGGAACTGGACTTTTAAATATCTTATAAAAGCATCACTGCATATCTAGTTTAATTCTACCCTGGAATTTAAAAGTCTAATGCAGGCAAGTACATGAAAGATTTTCTCATTCAATCAACCTCACCTTGTTCATATACAGAAAAGCATAACATTGCTTTAAAACGATAAGAAAAAAAAAGCCAATGACAAAGGATTTTTATGCCTTTTGAAAAGGGGAAAATGGAGCAATAATGGAACTTGAATGGCGTGGTTGATACATGTCACAGTTGAAAGAGTAAGCAAGAGAGAAAGAATCTCCTGGCAAGGAGTCTTTCTGTCCGAAGTATTAAACCTGACATGCAAAAGGTAAGTGAGCATTTTTGCCTTTTTCATGTCTGAAGATGATACAGGACGATACAGAAGAAAGAATCAAAGAACAAACAAATTAGAAAAATCTATTTAGGAAATGTACTGCTTTAAACATCACCACCAATGGCAATAAGACTTTCAATAGACTGGGCTTTATATACCTGCTGGGTACCGAATTAATTTTGGGACATTCCATATTTCAGTTGAAGAGCTTTACTAAACTACAACAAAACAAGAGGATGGAGAACAAAAAGACCCTCATTTAGTCCATTACCACCTTCTTTCATTTAGATTGCTCTCACAGCTTAAATTAATCACATTGCCTACAGTCATTGTGAAATGAACAAATAGATTATGAAAATAAACAGTCAAGTGAAGGCTTAGCTCGATCAGTCTTTAGTTCTCCCAGACACACTACCACTTATGGTTACAAATTTTTGGGTGTCGCTTTCATTCTAGGAGGTCACTTTCACTGAAGAATTTCATGGCATTAAAATGCATTTTAAAAACTGTTACAGTCTTTGTGTTCCAATATAACTTACGGGAAAAAAACTTAAAATATAAATCCAATTTCCATTGGAAAAATATAGACGTTAAAACAGATAGAAGATCCACATCTTTGATTGTTTCAGCAAAGGAACCCAAACTCTTTACTATAGCATTGTATGCATTTTCCTTAAGTAGTAAGGAACTGAAAGAGCAAAGCCTGCCCTATCACTCCACATCTTAAGTACAAGCATGAAAGACCAAAACAATGGTGTGGGATAATGGCATTTTAGACTGACTGTTTAATGGACAGAGTTCATACCAGATGAACATTAAGTGAAAGAAAAAATTAAAAAAATATTATTCAAGCTTAATCAAACAATATTAAAAATGGAAAATCAGTTCGGTAGGGGGAATTCGGCTCTAAAGATAATCAGCAGAATACACATATATTTGTATTAGTGGTTTAAAATTCTTCCCACAATTATCAGTGTTTGAACAAAACGTTTATATTATTCAAAATATGTTGTAACACATTTTCTCATAAAGCCTCTTATTTGATAGCTCAAAGGTTGAAAGCTCAAAAGTATGAGTATTCAAAGAGGAAAGTACTATTTCTACATTTCAAGATCCAGAAAAAGGACACTTGACCTTGATTTAGAAAGTCTTGTCGTTGTTCAGCTTGACATCACATTGCTTGTTTGCTATGAATTTTGAGACTACTGAAGGCACTTAAAAAGGCTCTTTGTTTTCTGGACCTGAGCAACACACTATAAAAACATCCCTTTAGATATTGTGGAGTAGGCTTGAAATCATGTCTCCTATCTGTAATAAGATGTGATCACATGTTAGTGCCACTCAAGCATCGTTCTTTTATAAAAAGCCCTTCATTTGCCATGCTTTTCAGACAAAAAACACTACACTTAAATTAAGATCCTAAAAGATGAAAGATCAATGAAACTCTATTTTGAAAAAATGCTTCTGTGAAGGTTTTATTTTAAAAAATCTGCCATTTTTGGTGTCAGGAATTATTTATGTGATTAATTATTTTCTTGTCAAATTACATAATTGCATAGCTTTTGGATTTTGTGGAGATAAGTATAAACTAACAGAGGAAGAGAAAAGAATTACAGTTATCTGTACCTTTTTCCTGACTGTCATATATTTTGATGGTTATATAAAAACTGAATATATCAGAAATCAAAACACAGCAGAATATAAGGATGTGTCTGTTCATGCATCACTTGCCACTCCAGGCTTTGTTTTTTCTTACAGTAAGATGTCTTTTCAACCACCAAAGGAAGAGGGCAGAACTCGTGCACGGGATGGAAAGACTCTCACCTGCAAAATCCCAAGCTGCGTTTTAGGAAAAACAAAATGCATTACACTGGATCGTAACAGAGCAAAAACACGCAGAAGAAAACTCAGTCTTTGCTATTTTGGGGAATTTCATTCCCTACTTAGTGGGATCACTCATCGCTACCAAGGACAGCAGGGGTGCTAAAAGTCTAGGCTGACACTCTTTTGAGAAATGCTTTTTTTAATATCTTCCATCTAGAGCCACAGAATATACAGCTCGAATTGTGGATTATCATACAGGTACCTATTTCAAGAGCTGTCCTGCATACATGCATACAGAGAAATCAAAGGTACACTGAAGAGTTTGACTGATCACACAGTGGAAAATGTCAACAGCATTGGAAAAAATAGGTTTGCCCTGTTGAGGCAAATGACATATCACAGCCCACAAATTCAACCTAAGTGCTTGGCCTTCATACCTCCACAAGAAATGAATAATATAGAATACCTCTATGTTAAGATTAAATTATCTCAGTTTTAACTGAATATCATTCTTATTCCAGTGTCATTTTTTCCCTTTGTATCATCAACAATGAAGAAAACAATCAAGAGGTAAATTTTTTGTATGCTATTAAATGGATTATCAGCCGTTGCAATCACACCTGGGCAAGTAAGAGAGAAAAGCAGAGAAAATGAATAAAAGAGGAAGAGCAGACCCAGCTAGTAGAGCTTATCAGGTCCTCCAAAGTCTCCTCCAGATGCATTTGATCTGAAGGTGAAAGTACTAATGCTGATTTAATTGATAGTCCCTATCTTAATGGATGACAAGAACTGCTGTTTTCAAGTCATGGAGGAATAGCAAGAAATAAGTGCTGCAGAAAAAGCCACCAGAACTGAAAAACTGTCTCATCTGAATAGTATGCTAATGGAAATTTCTCAAATTATCTGTGAACTTAGGAACATATAAGCATATTTCTTTTCTCTATAAGAAAATGAAAAAATAACACCAAACTCAAAAATACTGAAGCAATTCGTCGTGGTGAACTGGAACTGTGTCTCCAGCACAGTGTTTGGAATAAGTAAGCCACAGCAGCCAATGCTGTTTTTCCACTGGAGATTCTTTCTGATCAAACTCTGAATGAAATATCCTAATCTCTGGAATAGTTTACCCTTTTCTTTCAAATCCACTGCTTCAGTGAGGCTGTATCTGAATGGATAAAACAAATAGGATACTCACAATTTTGGCAACAGAAAGCCAGATAGTCTGACAATTTCTCCCAGAAATAGTTGTAATAATGAACACCCAAATAATAATTGTGCAGATTTGATTAGAAAACTCTTACTTGCATGTCATCAGGTTCGTATTGTTGTTGCATTACCGTAGGCAAGCAACATGAAACTACTGATATTTTATTGCAACTTTTTCACCTTCCCTTTAAAATTAAAAAAAAAACCTGCTTCCATTTTCAGTTCATAGCATTGTGATTTTGTGAGTGTAATTCCAGCCCAAAGCAAAATGATACAGCTGCAATAAAACCAGTAGACTCTCATGAAAAACTTACTAGAAAATCATAAAAGTAAAAGTGGCTTCACATAAGCCGAAAAGAGCTTAATTTTCTTTGGGGTTTTTCGTTATCTAAATGGAAAAAAGACCAATTTAATCAGATGAAACTATGGTCAGATACACATTGGTTATCTCCAAGAGGATGCTTTTAGATCAAGACCATATGTATTTAGGTAATGGGGCAGTCTATATGAGGGAGATGAGTGTATTCTTCATGTTGGACGAAAGTAAAGATGAAGATAGAAGAAAAGTGCATTTTTCTCTTATATTTGTAACTTTTCCAGCTATTCTCTCTCATTGCCCATCCCCAGTATAAATGCAGCAGTTATTTTGCTCTTCCAGTGCCCAGAGGGCTGTCCCACCCCATATATCCTGCCCGCCATCTGGCTGCAGAAGGCACAGCTACGATCACTAACTCTCTATTCCATTGCCTTGCCCTGGAACAGCCCTGGCTGGAAGGATCAGAATTTCCAGGGATATTCAAAGAGCCACAGCAGCTCCACATGAAAGAATATGTCCTTGGAGACTCCAACAAATTCTGAGAAGCCTCTCTTTGTTATGTAGAAGTCGATGTTCTTCAAATTTAGCCTCAGGCCAGGTGCAGGCACAGTCACAACAGTAAATCAGCGTCCTGCCATTTTCAAGTCTCTATTTCAAAACACTGGGGATTGTCAATTAAACAGTTGTAATAAACTATATAACACAACAATGTTTCTCACTCTATTTTATTTAAGCAATATGGTTGAATAATCATTATTGAGCTGGAAATTTAGGCTGAGGAACATGTCTAAGAGAAATGGTCAACCTGTACACTCAAAGTCTACAACCCAACTAAATTAGTTAATTAGCCTATTCTGCTTTTGCATGTATTAATTTAAATAACTAAATCCAGAGTCTTAAAGTCTACCGTGCTCCATCATATAAATGAGTCTATCAATTCTGTAATTCCATTCTCTTCCTAAATCTCTGCTTACTATCGGGCATATGTCTCATTTTAGTCCATCTCCTAGTACCTGAAAACATTTATTTGCCCCGTGCACATGGAGCTCTTAGTCAGACAGTGTTTTTAAGGAAATACTTCATGTTGATACACCATGTTAGATTTTGGCTAACATTGCTATTGATGGCACAGTAATTTTGTAATCAAGGGAATCACAATTTATTTCACAAAAGTAAAACAGCCTCTGGGTGGCTATTCCATGCCACCTTCTATATGAACAGGTGAATTAAGAGGCAAGTTTCATATCTCATATTTCATTGTTTGTGCAGGAAAGTTCTTTGAATCCCAAGACTGGAACATGAATCTTTTAAGATGCAAGTCAGGAATGTATTAAACTGAGTTATCGAAATAAGAAAAATGACTTCGTACCAATATTAGGCAGACTTCATGTGTTCTGGATTGAATTTTTTTAGTATAAATTCCTTGAATAATATTGAGTTTGCCTCAAAAGCTGATAGTTCCAGAAATAAATTTGTAAAAATTTTATAATAATTAGGTATTTTTTCGTTTTCATAAGTTGCTCTGTGAAGCTAAAGAGGTTTTTTTTCCTTATCAGGTCACAAGGAATAGAAGAACCCACTTTTTACGTCCGAAAAATTGCCAGCATAATCTACACTTTTCACTAACCTTTGTATCTCCATTGAACTACACAAAATATCTGGATTTCTGTTTACTCTATTAGTAAATGTAAACATAAGAACTTCTACTTACAGCATTTTTCACTGAGGGAAACTTTATTAAGCTTACAAGGGCTATTTAATGGCATTCACATATTTGCATAAAGACTACTTGATAGAACCCACGAGTAAATTGGTGTCTTACCACATATATAAAGAAAGGTAAGTTGCTGACTATGCCCCTTGAAGTGCTTTGTCCATAAATTTGTACAGTTGCCCTTTATTTTGGTCATCATAAATAAATAAAATCATGAGAAATTTGGATTTTTGAAGAAGTTTATGAATATATTGCTAACTAATACCTCCCACCGGTGAAATAAGTCAAGGAGGCAGGTTAGCTGGCACCTGCATGAAGAATTTAAGGAGCTGTTGTCACATTTTTATGTATTGCACATAAAAACTGAAGCAAACTACATTGCAGTCTTTACTGCTGGGTAATGCTAATGAGGTTATTCCAGGTGGAAATATTGCATTCAACCGGTGATCAGTACTATAGCATCACTGTCCCAAGAGTCTTTGCGTATCCAAAAAAGAAGTCCTGTCTTCCCTTACTAATAGCCCATTTAGTTACAAATGACCAGCACAGCAATCCCAGTACTGACTAGAGAAGAGAAGTATAACCTTTGACTTGTAATGATTGATTTAAGCCAATATTAATCAGACCCATCATAGAAATTACTGTGTTCAAACATGTAAACTGCTATTCCTTCTGTGTCTGACAGAAGCATATATGGATTTTCCTTTTTCGTAGAACAAACCATAATAACCTGGAAAAGTATAGTAATATGGTATATTATCTTGTCCTGTTTTGCTACAACACATCACAATTTTATCGCTCTTCTGTTGCTACTAGCTCTAGTGAGTGAGACTTACCTGGGAAGAGTGGGAAACAAAAGAGAAAATAAGTTTGCCTGCTTTTATTTATCTAACTGAGTAAATATATCAAAAGTGAGAAGATTTCAGCATGTGCTTTCCCCAAATTCTTTTTATTTTATTACCTTTATAACCTTTATAACCTTTGACACAGCAACAAAAGAGCTACCACAAAACCAAGATATTTTTAGCTACTGGTTTCCCTACTGTGTGACTTAAGCTTTCAATAACTGAGGTGGATGGATGATTTACTTTCCAAAATAGAGATTAATAATAATTTTTATGGCAAATTTTTAACAGCTGCAGTGGCACAGAGAAGAGCCTTCACTGGTCACTTCAATGCCAATGCCCTGCAACTCACATCCATTGGGACAGAAGGGTACAGCCACAATAAAGGACAGGGACCAAGTAGTAAATAGGCAAGTTTAAGAAGCAAAGATTAAGTGCCTTCCACTAGTTGTAACAATTTGCCATAGAAATGAGTCTAGCAACTGTTCATGTTTACAGGTAAGTAAAATTACTCTTTAGAGACTTAATTCTTATTAAGGTGCTCATGGAAAGCACCATCTCATTGGATACCATATGTTTAAATTTTTATGTGTTCACAGATACAGAGAAAAAAGACGCATATAAAGTTTGATACTAAGAAATATCTGATCGCTCTTTAATTTTAAATCAGGAGATGAATGAAAACTAGGGCTGAAAGAAAATTTTTTTTTCCAGTTTTTGGTGTCCCTCCAACTAAGCAATAAATTCAGGTTAACAAATTGAGTGATTTGGTTTAGAGATGGATCTCGTGCAGCTTGTATACAAGTCAGATGGCAGGTTCTAGATTTGAGTCATTATAATGCAGGCTTTGGTGAATAAATTTCAGGCACACGTTAGCCCAAAGCTCTTTGGTGTTTTCCTTGAAGAAATTTGAAGGAATTGAATTTCCAGATGCATGGTGTCACTGAACATATGATCTTACAAGACAAACTTTCTAGAAATGAAGGATGATCAAGAGACTCCCTTTGCTTTCCAGAGCCAAGGATCATATCTGCTATTTTGCAGACTAAGGAAATAATTTCGCTTTTCTATACCTTAGGACACTCTCTGTAGTATTCAAAAGCAAGAGCAACAAAATGACAACTAGACTTGAAGACAGACAAGTTCAAATTATTTAGGTATCTGAGTAGACTTTTAAAAAACTCCTATACCTCACAGCCTGGTGCTATAAGAGAATGAATATGGGACTCTGCATTTTGACCTGTGTCAAGGAAATTTTTGTTGACTTTAGACACACTGTACTTGTAAAATTTAAGATCCGTTTAATCATACAGTCAAAGACGTTTCTTACATTCCATGTTTAAGTTACATTAATCATATACGTTGAAGTAAAATCCTTCATAGTGTCAAGAATGTATTGAACTGCTGAAGAGCTAGAAGGCAAAAATAATCTCAGAAGAACATTTATTTTGCACAAAGTAATTTGTTAGTATATTGAGGGTGCTTTTCAGCAACATAGAACTGTGCCTTTTGGAGACCACATTTTACTGCAAGAAAATGCCAGAAGAAAATTCTAAGAGTTACCATAAATAACTCTTGTAATATCGCCCAAATATGGAGAGGTCTTTCTACTTTGTTATGCTCCGGTAATGGGCATAATGGTTTTATTTGCATAAAACTCAGATACTATCATATTGTAGCTACTTATTCTTAAGCTCTTAAAGTTACCATGACTTCCTGAACTATCATGTTTGGGACTGTTTAAAAAAAAACCCCAAACTACACAAATATTTGTTATCTTTTTATAAAGTGAATTATTTGCATAATGGGTTTAGACTGGGAACAAAAAGATGTTTAGAGTGAAAGACATATCTGCCTGCAAAATCAAACTCAGTGGAATGTCTAACCAAGGGAAAAAATGCATTTCTGCTTCTGCTTAATGGACACTCCAACAGGCAGCACAGATGCCATTGTTCTCTAAATGACAGAAAATTTCAAATGATCCACCTTCATAAAGTTATTGTTTGGAAAGAAGAATCTTTTTTTTTCTTTCTTTCCTGAGGGAGATTTTCATGCAATTTTATTATTAGGAGAAGAAAAGAAGAAATATATTTTCTATTTCCTTAATTCATCTACTTACAGTACACTCTAGCCAAACAGCACTGTGGAACCAAGATGAGAAAAAACAGGAGCTGAGGCTGTTGTAATATATTCCATGAGGCCTATATCACTACATTTGAAGAATGTAAGAAGTATGCTATTTACTGGATTTCCCAAAGCACATATTATGTTCATTTAACATAGAGAATTAGCGGTTTAATATCTTACTTCATTCAAATTAAGGTACTTTGAGAAATACACCTCCATCCTGTGTCAAGAGATGCATCTGATACAGTAAGTGGCCTATGAAATTAATGTCATCCTTTTAAACTCTCATATATATTTGCAGTAATTTTTTCCAAAGGTACTCTCTTCCTAATTTTTTCAAATTACTTGTAGTTGTTCCCACTTTGAACTGTGTAGCTTCTCAGCTACTTGTAGAATAGTCTTTCACAGAGCAAAGAAATACCTAATGAGAGTGAGAGACTGCTGATTGTGCACAGTTGACATCCTAGACTAGTGGAGTGGCTATCTGATAAAAGATTTCTCATTCCCTTGTGATCCAGTGCTGCAGAAAGGAAGAAAGCCCACTGGAATTACTGAAATCTGGTGAAACTTCACAATGCTAGGTTTTGGTATCACACTCTCGTAGGAGTAAAATGGAAGAAGAAGAAAGCATAATAATGAATATACATACTACATGTGTCAGGAGAGAAATCTGGTAACCTATCCTCTGCACAGCACAGAATGCCTTTCTGCCCTCTGCAGCTCTTCAGCAGCTTGCTCAGCAAAGAGCTTCTGCTAAAACCTACTATTTTTTTTGTATGTTTTTATAAGAATTCAAAAAAGGCAGATACACCATGCTTTTTATATCATGCCATTGAACTTCCTGGGCATTTATTGTTGACTGTCACAGACAGATCTAAGCCTTTATCTGCCCTGTGAAACATTGAAAGAAACCAGAAACACAGCTGAGCAGTTGCAGTGGTGCAAGGGCACCACAGCTTGAATTGACTACAGGTAATTGAAGGAAGGCCATATTTCAAAGCCAGTGAATTTTACTGATTTTTCTTTATATTTCAAGGCTCTCTCAGAATCTCTGTGGAGTTATTTCAACAAGCTCAGGGCTCTTTTCCGAATAAGGCGTTCAAATGATAAAAAAAGGCTAAGAACTGCTATTGCAGCAGGCACCGATGTCTTGTCCAGAGCTTTCAGTAGTCAGAAGAGGAACAGAGAATGAATTGCTTTCTCTTTTCCCTGCAC
Source organism: Anabacerthia variegaticeps (assembly GCA_035583185.1). Lineage (NCBI taxonomy): Eukaryota > Metazoa > Chordata > Aves > Passeriformes > Furnariidae > Anabacerthia > Anabacerthia variegaticeps. The sequence continues at coordinate 9,031,105 of JAWWEW010000166.1, forward strand.
ACAGATTGTGGCAGAGTGAGGGAAAGGCTGTCGAGGAGAAGACTTTCTTCTGTGAGAGTTTTGAGGGTCAGAGTCATTATCACAGCTGCTATGGTAGGGATACACAGAACAGAAAAAGGAAAAGAATAGGAACTCTTTTCCTGTGTTCAAAAAAACACCCAAATCCCAAGAGGAAAATGAAATACCACCACAAAACAAAAAAACAAAACCTAAACAAATGATGAACAAAATAAATACCTGCTTCGTGCCTTGCCTGTTTTTCGTTATAAAAAAGCCAAGGTATAGTTCTACAGGGTGAGCTTTCGGGAGCAGTGTGGTAGAATTATACACCCCTTTCTGGATAAGCAGATGAATTTCTCACCAGGAATCCAGTAGAAGTCACTATCTTACACAACTGCGACAGCACCTTCTTCATCATAAGAGCATCTCAAAAAAACCCCACCTTATCCCTGAGCATCCACAATCACATTTATCTCCAGTTGATCATCCTCCCTTTACCTTCCTCTTCAGATAGATTACATGAGATCAAATTTGTTGTTTCGTTTCCTGTATTTTCATATATTTTGAAATACTAAGGAAGGAATATTCTGTTAGCATTAGAACTTTTATTGTGATTCATTATTTAGATGGCCCAATTTTCTTATAACCAAAAACAATTACTGCTCCAGGCCAAAGAACATCGCAGGCTCACATCCTGATGGCACTGTGTTTGGAAGCAAGACACCGCTAGATTTCACAAAGGAGGGTGACTGCATAGTTCAGTTCGCAGGACTGACACAGACAAAAAAGTGTTTTAATTAAACTAAGTACAGCCTTTTAAGTTTTTCTTTTTTTTTCCTTTTTTTTTCTAAATAAATCACATTTTCACAATACTTTTGTGATTCAGTAGCCCAATATCTGAAACATATGCAGGCTCATGAAATATTAACAACTTACAAACAAAAGTAAAACATTAGTTGTTATGTAAAGAGATAGTTGTATTCTTTTAATTATCCAAACCATATAAAATAAACACACTACTCTTTACACTTCCAAGATCCATAATAGTAAGCCCTTAATCATTTCCAAATTCTGAATTCAAATTCTTGGGATTTCAGTCTACACTTTTGCTAGTCTTCGTAATGCAGGCTATCAGAGTTACATTGCATACTTGTAGACTGTGACGCATATTCTAGTGCAGTTCTGCTTTACATATTTGCTATGTGATAATGGAAATAGGATTTACTGGTTTAGTGAGTCTTTTGATTTTAGCAGTTAAGAATCACAGAATCGGTTAGGTTGGAATAAACTGTGAGATCAGTGAGTCCAACCTATGACCAAACACCACCATGTCAACCAGACCCATAGCACTAAAAGCCATGCATCCAGTATTCCTTAAATATCTTCAGGGAAAGTGACACCACCACTTCCCAGGACAACCCATTCCAGTATCTAACCATCCATTCTGCGAAGATTTTTATACTTAAGTACTGGAAACTTACTGGTTTCCTACAGAGCTCTTAATTTTAAATGTTTCCTTTTTAAATTTTTAAAACTTTGATGTGAAAGCATTTAATAAAATGCTTGCTCAATAGCATTAAATGTATTCAAATAACTAAATAAATTAAATACAAAATCATTTCCTTTGTTATTTTGAGAAAAAGATTGAAGTTTTATGCAAAATCACTACAACACACATACCCTTGAAAAAATTTCATGTGCTAACTTTGATTTATAATGGTAATATGTTCCAGGTTTCTTTATATTTGCAAGGCAGTGAGGTTTTTTAGTTTGGTAATATTGTTTATTCTCATTGAAGCCATTATCCTAATACATATTTGATCCCCAAGTCCAGTTCGTCAGTCTGCAAAAGAGCATTGCTGTCTGAGCCTGGGTTCAAGTTAGCCTACAACCAGGTATGTGTTCAGCTCAGAAACAGCAACACAGAGCAGAAAACAGCAGGGAATAACTTAAAATGCCTTCCAGCTTGTGTGATAGCAAGTGCTTCTCCTGTATGCCAGAGCAAAGAGAGATAGTGGCAGTCAAACCAAAGAGTGACAGCTAGGAAAGTTTGCAAGAAGGGTACTGAACACCAAAATCTTTGCTGTGAGATGGAAATGAAAAAGCCTCACTCCATGCCGAACGCTAAGGCAGGAATATAAAGGCAAGTTGTTGACGGGAATAGTCTGGCTGTGCTAGCAAAAAATTCTTGCTGGTGTATCACAAAAGAGTCATCTAAATAGTAGCCCTCCTCTTGATTTGACTACAGCTTTTTCTCTAGGATAAATTCTGACCTTCCTTCTAGTTTCACTTTGGAGTCAGGCTGGACAAACCTGTTTTGAAATGGTGCAAGACGGCTATACCTTTATTAATCATTTTCCAAAATACATCTGGTACTGTTGAAAACAAGTGCTGTGCACAACAATCACAGACTTTTATTAAGAGTATAGAAATCACCTCCAGGCAAGAGTTCTGAATGAATTTCTAACTGATTATTATTACATCTTACTTGCCTAGGGACACAGAAGAGCAGAGTAAATCTGTTTCCATTCTTTTTATACATAGGCTGTCGTATAACCCTTGAAAATTCCTCAGAAAAAAAGTTTTTCCTACAGTAGTACCTGAATCACGAAAAAAATCTACAGCACTCACAGCCAGCTGCTGTGAATGGACCCTCCAAAGCCAGATTTATCTAACCTGTTAGGGCTGAAACACTGCAGGACACAGTTAGATGTAACAAATATCCAGAAGAGACGGATGCCTGCTCAGTGTGGAGATATCCTGGAAACAGAAAGATTTCCAAATGGTAGAAATGTATCTTGACTAATTTAAATCAAATGTATTTAAGGATAAAATCAAAAGCCAAAAATTCATACTGCTCATTTGCAACCGAGTCCAGATATCAATTAATAATGGTCAGGTTCAAAACCTGTTCCAGCTGGGCTTTGTTGTGGAGGTGCCAGTGACTATTTAAGTGTGGCAGGACACAGAATGCTTATGGTCATGCATTAGGTGATCCCTGACAAAGAGGGAAGGGAATATAACTTGCTGTCACCGAGGGAAGCATTAAAACTCGATGCTACATTAGTTAGAGTAAAACAAATCATTCACGTCTGAGTCAGAAATGTCCATTTTAGTTTGCAAAAAGCTTTCTCCTGGGAAAGGCTCTCTATATATTCTCTGGTTTAGGGTATTTTTTTACTGTCATGCAAAAATATAGGTAATTAAGAAGATACACTGTGCATTGTGATAACCTTATTTTCTGCAGTTTTAGCTTTTTAAAAAATAAGTAGCCTCCAACATTCAGAGTGAGAACCTCTTTGTGGTTGTTTTGATTTTGTTCTACATATCTAGGCCCAAAAATGTCCATTCATTTTGGCCTAGAAAACTTCCTTTTCTATCCCGAAGTGGCACTGAAAGGCACTGAATTCTTCTTCAATAAATTAGAGACCCTCGTCATAGCTGAGAAGCACTTAATACTCTGTGCATTCATCTCTATATCATTGCACAGACAGAAAGTGTTTTGCCTACTAAAATCTTTATGTTTGCATCAATTGATGCCAACAAAAGCTGTGGAGCACAATTAGGAGCATCACGCAAGTCACCCATCCAGGAAGGAATATAATCATGGAGCAGCAATATGAGACTTATTCACAGTCCATGTGTTCCTAAAAATATTGATTTTTTTTAGGGCAGACAAAACCTCTATGATCACTAAGTCCAAAATATTCAGTTTTTCCATGCTAATTTACTGCCAAGCAATAAAGAGATGGAGATTTAGAGAAATGGATAGTAAGAATAAGACATTTCTAATTCTGATGACATTGACCATTGTTGTGGAAGTTCCCGTCTAGAAAAAGGGGATGAACTAAATGTCACTTTTTTCTTTAGTATTCCTTTATTCCAGGGACTGCATGAAAAACTTTCTGAGGTATTTGCTTAGCTTTTTGCTTTGCCTGCAAAAGCCATTGCCCCAGCGTGACAGGAGAGCTGCTCTGTAACGATGGTGCAGTGTATTCCACACCATACCACTAACCCATCCTTCCACCTTATGGGTGGAGCCAAACTGTTCTTCCTGGGACATATTATGCAGCTTGGTAATGATCAATATAGGTGGTGATTGCACAGAAAGTGTCAAAGCCAGTATCATTTTAAAAGATATGTTGAAACAAGGTGTGTTTCTAAGAAGAAATCAAACCAGAGATCTTGTGATCTTTTCAGTCACCTTACAGAGGACTAGGCGTTCTGATTATTATGAAGAGATTGTTGTGTCATTCAACATTCTCACTGGGCAAGCTTGAAGATCTAATAGCCTTTTTTTCCCTCCATAGTGATGGACAAAATGAACATCTATAAATACCCTCTTAAAATGTCTAGACTTGCACTATTCGTAGGCAAAAATATTAGAGACTAAATATTTTCCCCTACATTATGTGAAATTTAATTTACTTTTCCCTGAAAATGTCCTGATGACCAATCACAGCACAGCTGACTCTACTAAGCATTCTCCCTAAAATCAGGTGTGAAGAGACTATCAGCTTCCTATCACTACGGATAAAGATATGTAAAAATTATAAGCCTCCATAATTAAAAATACACTTGATTTTTCCAAAAATATAGGTGAATCTTAGTGTCAATGCTCTCAATGAAAGCCATCCCAGTGTAAGCTGACAAGTCCACCATTGATTTTATTCCATTCTTATCCAAAACAAAAGAATTACCCTTGAAATATCGCAGGTCATATCCTTATTAAGACAAGAAAAAAAATGCAAATATATCTGAGCAGAACCAGACTTCCAGGATGCTACCACGATGCTCACCAGGCAGATGCTCTTGTTGCACAGCATTTGGGAAATATGGGCTGCAACAATTTTCGGACCAGCAAAGGAACATACTTAACCTTCCCTACAACTGTTTCGCAGAGGGCCTTTACTTACCTGCTGCAACTCATTCTACCATATGTGTTACTAAAGCTGGTACTCAGTCACCACAGTTATAGGGACACACATATAAACTGGGATATCAGGTAAAAACCTACAGGCATACAGGGCTCTAGGAAATCAGCAAAAGCTTAAGATGATGCTGGTATAAAAATAAAAATACCGAGTTTTTTTAAACAAGCTACCCTGCTCCTTTCAAATTTGGTTTTTGGTGATTTTTCTTCCTTGTTCACTGCTGAGACCATCTGCTTATATAGGCAATCCTTTTTTTTTGTCCCCTATTTAAAAGCTCCTCTCTTCCTGCTGCAATCATTTCCATGGCAACTAATTTTCATGTCACAAATAGAAAGAAACGCGGGTTCAAGAAGAGAAAATCAGAGGCAGACTGAAATAAACTTTTAAAAAACTAGAATTATGAACCAGCAGAATTTGGAAAAAAGGCACGATATGCCAGTTAAATCAATAATTTTTTATGTCACCAATTAATTTTGCTGTGTTATAGTGTTGCTTTTTGTCAGCCAAAATGTGCAATCTGTGGTGTGACTACAGCGTAAGATGTAAAAGTGGTAATACCCAAAAAACCCTGCAGCAAGTCTTTCACACAGGTGTTCAAAAGTGACCCAGCAGAACTCTTGTCAACCGCGCTGCTGTCGCAAGATGCAGTGGTGACAGTGCTTCTGCTGGCACATTAGCAAATATGTACTCCTTTTCTCTGGCCACCAAAAAAGAATCCAGGCTGAACTTTGGGTGCCAGGAATTAAAATATTTTAGTAATAGCAGCCTCATTCCCCGGGGGAAAATTATTTTTTTGGTTTACATTGGATCAGACTTGGTACAGGACACAGATTGTAGAGTTCTCCTATTGCAGTTTTTTTCAGAGACATTATCTCTAAAAATGTACAATGCTGGATAACCTACCAAAAAAATCCCTGGAATAGTCAAAACTTCAGTAGAAAAAGGCATAAAGCAATCAAAATATGGACCCATGCTTAGCAGGGTGTTGGATTGTAGCCCACTGGGGATCTCTCCCAAAACTCACACTTTTTGTATTCTATGAATGTCTATGTGTTGTTTCCTCATTAAGCATAAATCCTATTTGCACACTGAGATGCAGGGCCAATACATGAGATACAAAGCTGAAACTTATTCCCACAGTGCTGTATCAGTACAGCAACTATACAACCAGAATTTAGTAGCACCTTCTACTTTAGAAACCGACATATGGTTCTCTCATGTGTTCTGTACTGGCATTCTCCTACTTTAAATAAATCACATTATTTCAATTCTGGTCTATATTAGATCAAGGCCGCTTTATTATGCATTAGGCATTTGCCTTTTTTTTCTCTCTTTAATGAGAGAAGGCCAGCAAGGTCTGTGTGATCACAACGCCGAGTTTTACCACATTTATAGGAAATATACTACATTCAGATTATGCGTCCTCTGTCTTATAACGAGAATGAATTGGCAGAAACAGATAATCAGCTAACCTGATACTGGCAACTGGAACAAAAATTCTCATTGTTGTTGACCTCAAGGGTTGCTGATGTAGAAAGCAGGAATATGTTTGGTGAAAAAACAAGGATTTTCAAATTTAAATATTTTATTGTAAATTAGAAAGAGCAATCAGGAAGAATTTTAATGTTTGAAAAGAAAGGTTTTTTTTCATTCCTTTCATGCGCAGTAGGCAAATGAAATGACTTCGTGGTGGCTTAATATATTTAAGTCACACTTACTTTATTAAGTTGACATATTTAATTTTCAATGGAATGCTATTTTGTCATTTCATCTAATTAGGCATCTAATTAGGAACTTGTGGGCCTCTTACCACAAGATTATTATTTTAAATCACAGAATCAGTTGGGAAAAACTTAGAGAGATAAGAAATTATGACTGGCCACAATCTATGAGAGAGAGAACTAAATTCTGAATTAGTCATATTAAGCTAATTCCTAAGATTCAACACTTCCTAAATATATTACGTGACAAGTATTCACTTATCACAAATTAGAAGAGTAAATCTTTGAGGAAACATCAGAGCTGCAGAGGAAAGAAAGCTGTAAAACACGAGCTATTGCAATAGTGTTTCTCCTCATTCCTGATTGTCCACATAAAGCAGAGGTAGATAGTTACCTGGAAGCGCAGACATTTTGAGCTATGTCTGCACAAGGAATAAAAGAGGAAGAAGTGGTCATGAAGTCCATTGTGAGGTCTTAGGAGCATATGGTCCCTGCTCATAGGAGCATAAAATCCCTGTAAGGACTGCGCTTCAGACCTTTTTAAAATAAAAAAAATAATCCCTTAAAAAAAAGAAAAAACCTCCTGAGGCACAAAAACACCAAAAGCTGAACCAAAAAAACTAGATTTTTTCATTCCACTCTTTTAAGGCAATCTCCTGCAAGTATGTGAGAAGCCAGCATAATAATCCATATCTGAACATAATATTTAATTTCTTGAGAACTCGTGGTGGATTTCATACGACGAGTTGTGGCTTGACGATAAAGTCACAGAAACTGTGAGACTGCAATATGGTTCAAGATGGAGTCATTTCTTTGTTGAAACTGTCAAAATAGTGTTTTCCTCTATACACATCGCATCACAAATTCAAGCTGCTAGTCCACAATGCCATTAAGACAGAGCATTTGAGTGAACATGTCACCTGAGTCCATTTAACTCCAAATTTAACATCTCTATTTAAAGGCAAGAAGGCAAAACTAACAAAGGCCTGAAAGAAATTCTGTCCCTCTGATTTGAAAAAGCATAGAGGAAGATATTAGCTTTCTATTTTTTGTCAAAGGAGACTAATCTTCACTGTGGCATACAGAAGATTATGTTGGCAAAAAATGAATCCATGTAAACTTATAGACACATCACGTGTATTTAAAGCACAACTACATGCAAAGTCTGGAATAAAGTGGAAGTGACACCATAGGAAGTGCAGTCACTGCACGCCTTTTGTTAGAGTACCAATTAAACTCTGGGAAGAAAAGAAAAAATCTCACAGCAAACTGATTCAATCAGTACTGAGAAAGTGTATGGAACGTCTATCCTCAAAGAGCTGTGACCAAAAATCATGCGATAACAACAATCCTTAGTAAAGGAAGAGAAAATCTGATATTACTAGAGAATTTTTCAGGTCACAGAGAGGATCAATACAGCATCTTGCAATGGCTCTGACTCCCAAAGTTTGAGCAGAAATAAATCGGTAAAGCAGTTAAAAGAACTACTTCTAAAAGTTATTTTGATTTCAAGACCACTGAACCTAAGCATTTTCTTTAAATTAACTAAAAGCAAAATAGCACATTAAAACCAAAAATCATTTAAACTTAAATTGCTGAAATATTGCTGAATATACCTGATTCATCTGCATGAAAATAATCTGCAAAAATCTGTTGTAAGCAGTAAAAATGAAAGCAAGAATATAGGTCACTCCACAAATCTGGCACCCAGTATCACCTGAAAATTGAAGGTTTTTGTTTTTCAAAAAAATTGTGTGGTTTTTGGGGTTGTGTCCGTTTGTTTGCTTGTTTTTTGATATTCTTCCCTTTTGTTCTGATTTTCGTTGAAGAACAATTAGAGAAGGCAAAAGAATTGTTTGCATTCAACTGCCAGACCTAGTAATGGATAATAGCTTTATATCTGCTGGAAAGGCCAATGCTGTGGACCACTGTAGTTTTATCGTGGAAAAAACTGACTACAGAGTCTACTTTACTGGTGATTGTCTTGTTATCCTTGAGCATCTAATCTGGGGCTATATTACTTAAATAAATAAATGAATCATTATGAATTCATAACTCTCTGTTGTGGAAAACACCAAGTACAATTAAGTACCAATAATAATTTGAATATTTACCCAGCACTGAGTTTCAGGAAACCAGAAAACAAGACAGATTTCTCCAGAACCTTGAACATGAGCTTTTCCTACTGATCCTACTTCAGGAGAGGTTCAAGGCCCAGTTTTTACTGCCTGAGTGACTATATTTTCATTCATTAACTCCATACACTAAAGAACATGTCAAAAGCTGATGCTGAAAGTAAAATTGTGGGCATATTCTTGCCCTACCTTTTTGTTTATTCATCCTCCTTTGCTTTACAGGAAGCAATTCAAGTGTCTTCTGGCAATTGGAGTGAGGTTCCATCAAAGGCAGAGTGAAAGGATGGAAATAAAATGTTTCCTTTAGTGTCCAGGAAGGAGCATTAATTAATCCGGCTGCTTGTACATTAGCTTCTTCTGTTCACCCTATGCCAGCTTAAAGAAATGGTTGCCAAATCTATGCTCCATTTTAACCACTGATCAAAAAAAAATTCAATATATAACAAGTCTTCTCCCATCAGTAGAAGTGTCAGAAATGCTTAAAATTTATGTCAACCTTTAAAAGAGTTTTGAAACCAAAACCCCAAATCGAATTATTGACTTAGAACAGTTTGTGTATTACAATATCTAAATGTCATTTAGATTTTACTTGCTAGCTGACAGAAAAGAAAAATGAGAATAGTTTAAGAAGCCACATTCAAATATTCTTTCCTTGACCATGAAACTGAAAACACCACTTTTTTATCAGTCACCTACAATGCAAAAAGTATTTAAATATTGCGTTGTTGTTTGTTTTGTTGCTGTTGTTTTTAGTTGCGGCTTTTTTAAAGTCATACTTAATTCTCTGTTCAATTTGAGAAAACTTGTTCTAATGAGCCTGTCCCTCAGGAAGATATACAGTCCCTTTCCTGCCTTCTCGTCACATTGTGTTACTGGCAAAAATATTTGGCTGAAGAATTCTTCACAGTATCCTTCCCTTTCAGCATATTCCTTAATAAAAGCAAGAATGTATATTGTCCCACACATCCATATATGCCCTCTGAAGTGCATGCTGTCACACGTTAAGTAAGACCCTCTCCTTTCAACTAGATTATGCCCATACCCTTACTTTTCTCAGTATTTTCTACAGGGTTGAATTCTAGTTCAGGATAACCTCGCTAAGTAATTCTCCTTTCTTTTGAGACAAATTAAACAATGGTGACCTTATGTCTACAGCTATTTTTTGTTTGAATTAGTAAATTTTTAGTTGGGAAGTCTATGCCAATCTTATTTCTCCATGTTTCTTCTTTAGTTCACAGTACGTATTCTGTGCAGAGAACCTGAGCACTACAGGTGGTAAGACAGCACACACTGAGTTACTCAGAACACAGACAGAATCACAGGTCTCATTATTATTACTTTGAATCCTGTATATTTTTTTAATGACAGTGACATTTAATGAAGCATGGGAAAGATTTTGGTTAGTGCACAGCCTCTAACTGCATATAATATTCTGCGGGCTGGGAGACCTTGTTTTAACTTCCAACATTTTTTCACCTCCTTGGTCTTTCTAACCCTTACACTGAATCAAGTGAACAAAAACCCTAGAGTCATAAGCATGCTCTGTTTTTTATTTTCGTGTCCATGATCCCAAGATCAGTGAGTATAACCTCAGGTACAAATATCTATTATGTGTATTCTGCATGCTTAAAATAGCATTTTGATCAGTCAATAAATCATCCTTGACACAGAGGAGTAATAATGTGTAAAGGAAATTTATAGAATTATTACATCTTCCTCTTTAGAGGCAGAAAAAGAGCTGGATTCTGTTTGATACTTCCATACAGGGCTATTAATATGTAAAACTAGAGTGGCTTGGTCAAGTAAAAGTTCAAATGTCCTTGGAAAGAGGACGATGGTGAAGGAAGATGAAAAGCAAAAAGAGGAAGCCAGGTGAAAAGCATCAAAATGTCACTGGAAACCAGAGTGCTCTGTATAACAATGTGTAGAAGCATAACACGGAAGGCAGGAACAATGCCACTTAGTACACACGGTAAGGTGTAATACTGGCACTGCAATATGAGGCTTGCTGTGGAAAATTTCAGCATATCAAAAGCAGATTTTCTTTAAGATAAAACCTGTGAGGGAAATGAAAAAGCAGTTCAAGAGCACTACAGTAGCCCAGAGCTGCTGCAGTCCCATAAACTAAGTTAACACAGCCAACAATACAATCTCATGCCCTGTTCTTTAATAAGACTACTGTACACTCTCTTTTGAATGGAGGAGTGAAACAACTGAGACAAAAGACAAAGTCCTTAAATGAAGGTCTTCATTGCATTACAGAATAAATATCATCATGTCAGGATTCAGTAGCCAGTATAATATGGTCAGTCTAGACAACAACATTTATGATAGAATCGTATATTGACAGTTTCTCTGAAAAAGGTGTCAAAAACAGGCAGGTCCATCTTCTTCATGGCTTAGTAACCCAAATACCTGCTGACCCACAGTCTTCAGACTGCGCACAACTTAGATGGGCATTGACACTGGTACTGGAAGAAAGGCGGCATCTCCTCAAAATTACAAGTTGCACTCCTGTGAAATGAGATGGGTATAATAATAGAAAAGCCTTAAGATCAACAGGAAAATAATGGGTTGAGCTAAAGTAGCACAAAGGAGCATAAACTGTCTTCTCAGAAGTTATTAAAGCAAGGCTTGGAAACTTATCAGAAAATTGAGGCATGATATGTGAATGAAGATTAAACCCAGTCAATTGGAAGAAAGAAAAGGGAAAATAGAACTCTTGTGGATAAACAGCTACAAAAAAAGTAGAATTTTTAAACAAGTTATGATACTGATTTTATTCTTTAATGGAAACTGAATCTACAAGAAATCAAAGGTATCTTAAACTCCAAATTTGATGACAATCCAATAAATATATATGCATGTGGTATTTTAGCTCCACGTATATTTAAAATGCATCAAGACAAAAAATATTTCAATTCACGTAAAACATTGGTTACAATATATACAAATAAGCATAAAAATAAACCCTGATTCAATAACATATATCACTGCCAACCTAGACAGAAAAAACCCTGAAATTAAAAAAAAGATACACTATTTATTTTAACTACCTCCATACATTTATAGTCCTGTATATATTTTTATTTATTTGTATGCCTTTTAGCATACTGGCTGCTTTACTCTGTAGATACTGTATCAGGGTACCTTCTCCCATGTTCATTTACTTGTACAGCTGTAGTTGGGATATTTTGTCTTCCCTTAATATAAAGGCCAAAATAAGAGCCTTTAATCTAAACCCAATATATTACTACTCTTTAAAACAAACATTAAGCACATCTTTGTTAATGCAGACTAGCAAGTGGGAATTTTTCTACTAACCCCATCTGTTCTCTTCTCTTAGTTCTTTTTGTTTCATATGACCAATAGTATCCTAATAACTACTTCGTTATGGAACAACACTGACTAAAGCTGAAGACACATGATCTGCAGAATTTTGAAGGCATTCTCTACTCTTCATCCTAGAAAGTCATTCTCAACTTGTTTCTACACACTCATGAATGCATAGTCATAGTAGAGACTTGGTTTTGTTTGAGGTTTGGTTGGTCGGATTTTATTTGGTGTGTTTTTGATTTTTTCTTTTTTTTTTTTGCTGCTGTGTTTTGTTTTGGTGTTTTTGGAGGGGAGTTGTTATTTTTTATTGTTTGGTTTTTTATTGTTTTTTTTTAACTTACATCAAGGTGATTTCTCCATGAACCTGATTACACAGAAGCAAATATATAGCAATTTAAGCTGGCATTAAATATCAAGTAGAGTACTTTGTGCTAATGTGGTTTCTTTCCTGACAAATATGTATGTATGCAGATCACAATATTTGTCATCAGCTGGGTAACTCCAAATCTCCCTCAGTTCATAGCTTGCAAGTTTATCTGGGAGAGGAGGAATTTTTTGGTCCAACACAAGCAAATGAGAAGACTTTTTGCTGTTCTATTTTACTTCATATTCAGGAGCAATAACCAGATTCCAGCACCTTATTGGAGAAAAAGACAAGCTACAATAAGGCCTTGGATGTGAATTATGAATATCTCCCTTAGATTATTAGAGTGACATATGTTCTCGCTGACCATCTGATGCCATTTTTTGCTATCTGTCAGACGTTTCTTGAGTGGTGAAGGAGGAAACTGGTTTATCATTCTATCAACACTGCCTCTTAGTCAAAAAGCCAAGTAATATATCCACCAAAAAAAGTCCAGCCTCCTTAATGGCTCAAATAACATAATTGAAAGAGAATTTAAAAGCAACAGAACAGACATTTTTAGGCACTGTACTGAACCTTATCTAGACTGCTGCAGTAATATTTTTATGCCAAGTCCTAAATAATGGAGTGTTTCAACGCCCTTAAATTAAGGAAACCTCTTCATGCTTGCTGTTGGCATAACTTAGTCACACAAGTGGCTAATCCCAGCAAAGTGATACCACCCCAGCAATAAGCACTGGCCACATAAAACAGTTATTTATCAGCATACTCTATAGAGACATCATTTATCTTGTGTCCACCTTTTTCTGGACCAATTCAGGACCATATTAATGTGATTTCTTGGATTTTTATTCAAGGACATTCGCTGCTTTAGAAATGATCTTCCCCGATACATGGGCCAAAAGCAACAGTCACAAGTAGTTTTCTTTGACAGAACACATTGTTAGTTACAAAATCCTAATTGAAAAAATAACTGCCCTACCCTCTAATTCTCCAGAGTAGTAAAATTTGCTATGTGTTTCCTCTTCACCATTCAAGCTCCTACAAAAGTTTTTACAAGTAAAAATTCCTAGTAAAAACTCTTTTACCCTATGCTTAAGAAACAGAGAATGTGACACGCAAGATCCCTGCAGCGCTGCATCCACCAGTGTTCCCAAGGCAACTGGAAGGATAGAGGTTGCAGCCCAAGCACTTTAACCTGCATTTCTTCCTTTTTCCACCGCATCCCGTCAGTGGGAATAATCTGCAACAGTGACTGCTGCTTCCGATGTGTCATAAGAGCTCAGTTTCCTCCTGAGGTCCTAGACAATATGAGTACACCCAAACTTTCACAAAATAATAGGAGTATAGAGATATGGAGACATATCAAGGGCTCCTGAGAAAAGATCATACAAAAAATAAACCCATGCCTTAGCTGTAGGTACAAAAGAGCCTTTTCATACAAAAGAGACAAACAACACAGAGATTATTTATCAACGAGATGGGTAATGAACAAGGAGAACTAGGACAGAAAAGGACATGTGGTGTCAAATAGTATTGCCACTGAAGTTCCATCTTCTTTCTGACTTTTCTGTCTATTTTTAAATACATATTTTTATTAGCTAGTACTTGGAAACGAGGACACAGTGTCTGCTGTTCACATAAACTGAAGGTTATCTGGGACTGAAGTAAAGCATTGCAACACTTCTTATAAAGAGTTTTGGGTGTTTTGTACTTTCTATTATTAAGTGCACATGCACACCTCACCAAAATTACAGTTACAGCTCTGCAAGTATGAAAAAGAATTTAATTACACTCTTTCCCCTTATTTACCTTTTATGAGCAACTGAGCCCTAGGGAAGGGCCTGCTGAGTGACTTCGAAGACAGAACCGCAAAGCAGAAAACACAGAAAGACAAGAGCAGCCATTGCTATTGACTTCCTACTCCTTCCCCTATGAATTCACAAGGATCAATACCTTGCTGAATTGGGGTTACTTTAAAAAAAAAATTAATCTACATTCAGACATAGAAGACTAGGATATAACATTGGTTAAGGATCAATGGCCTGTATTCCTGATTATGAAAGAAAAGTATTTTGATGTAATTCAACAAGCAAAAGAGCAAAGATATATGCCACAGTAAAGTATGAGGGAAAATAAAGCTCTTTAAGAGGGATGTGTTGTACTTACATTTCACTTTTAGTTCACTCTTTTTTCTCTCTCCTTTCTCCATTGACAAATATTTCATACAAATGACAGAATATATACTTCATTAAGATAATTTTTTCTGTTGGCTTTTTCCATCAGTAACATCTACATTACTCATGCCAAGTTCAGATTTACAGTAACAGAATCCAGGGGAAAATCTTACCCAATTAATCACGTCAAAATATGAAAACAATTTTCCAGAGTGCTTCAGGGAGATTTCTGGTTGGAAATGCACGTTTGCCATTAGACTAATATTAATAGTGTTTGATCAGTTACTCCTCCAGGTTTCTGACTTCCCGCTACCGCAGAAGCCATCCTCAAAACAAAATTTGTGTACTGCTAAAGAAGTTTTAAAATAATACAGTTTTATAATTAATATGTTTCCCCAGAAATCCAGATTAGAATCCAACAATTCTATATTCCTGTCACTTTTGTTACCTTAACTCAGTCTAGCGTAATAACATATGCATTTAAAGTGTTATATTTCAACTCTCATCTCAGAAGTGGAAGAACTTGTTGCTTTGCTGAGGCCTCACTTCTAATCAAGCATACAATGTCCTTCCCAGGGACAGAGTACAGTCATTTTATAACTTCAGCTTGAAGGCTTTCTCATTGCTAATCTCTTTTCTGTGAAACAGAGTGAATGAAAGCTCAGTGAAAGCTGAGCTGGAAATATTTGCAAGGTCTCCTAATACCTGGAAGAAGCTAAAAATCTTTCAGATCACAAATATTATGTCAGTAATACATAAAGTTTGGAGCCTACTGTAGCAGTACTGTGCAAATTTATCAAGATAAGGAAAGACAGTCTTCATCCTGCAAGCCTTAGAATATGAAATGCCAAGGGTGAAATTACTAGCCATAGGATACATAGGCAGTCAATGCTGATACACAGATTAAAATTCAATGCTCTCAGTGCCCATTTAATCGACCTCTTTATCCAAAAGGCACATGAGACCACTAAACTATGCAGTTGGACTCTCTGATTCAACTCAGAAGCCTTTGCTTTGAGGATAATTGCAGAATTGCTTTGTTTTTTTCTTCCTATGTAAATTTGCCATATGGGCCTCAAGCTACAGTAATGACAGAAAAAGTCGAGGATTTTGATATTTCTTGGTTTTAGAAAAAGATTAACGTCTGACAGCTGGCAAGTATGAAGCAGAAAAATTCAGTCTAGCATGCCCAGATGAACTGTGGAAGTAGGATGAGCCAAAACAGACTCTCTGCAGACAGGGGAATCTTGCTGAAGAATTGCTAAAAGTTCTCAGGTAAAGAATGTCACATAAAATTAAGAAAAGTGTGCAGCAAAATTAAAGAAGACTTTTAGAAGGGCAGAAGCATGTTGAGACATGAGAAGCACAATAATGGTTCATGTAAGGAAAATGTGAGTACATAAAAATTACCTTAGTAAGGAAATTGTCTCCTTGAATGACTATGGATAATTATTATCAATTCATTAGGGAGTGAAACAGAATAGAGTCCACAGCTTTTCTGTCTAAATAATCTTCATAATTACACACACTGTACAGTGCTCACAGTGACACAACTCTTTTTGAGTAGTGATCTCCATGAGATTTAGACAGGGAGAGCTCCAGAAAAAAATACATTTTTATCCTCAAAAATACTGCATTTTAAAGGAGAAAACAAAACAAATTAGCAATCTAAAGATGTGAGGCCTAATTGAAGAACGTAAAATCAAGATGGAAAGACGTAAGAGACTTGGGATTATGAACATATAGAGATTATATATTTTTTAAAATTCATATGAAAATACATGTATTTATACGTACTTTATGTATTATCTAATAATGAACAAAGGGATTTCACATATATATACTATTGAAAAATGCAAAAAAGATCCCTTTTCACTGATTTTTTTTCCCAAAAGCATATTCCCTTTAAAAAGGCAATAATTTAAAAATTGCAATATTAATTCATGTATTTGAACTAATTCCTGCTGACAGAATTTGATCCTCTTCTTTTTCTGATAAAAATCATTCCTGAAGGATTATTTCTGCCAGCGTATTTTGCTGAGTAGCTCACACTGAAGTTATTAACTGCAGCTGTTCACCTATAATCCAAACCATGGTTTTAATAACAGAAAACTGGAATTGTAGACTGCAGAAATTTAAGCCAAGGATGCATCCTGATTTCAAGGAATAGTGAAGATATGAAAAATCTATCACAAACTAGAAAAATCAGTCATTGTCTGCATTGCAGGTGCAGGCCCCATGAACTCTTGTGTCTTGCATAACTAAAGTTTCGGCAAAAATTCTTTCTTTTCTTTTTTGTCTTAAATAAAATAAGCTCTACCTCATTCAATATTTCAGTAAAATCCAGGTCCCTTAAAGGATTAGGTAACTTAGTTGAAATAAAGAAATTGCCTGTGCTGCTGCTCCTTTGGAAATGACAAAATTCACTATTGTTTACTGCTTAACAGAGGGATTACAGGCTAACACTTGCCATGAAATGAAGAGAATATTCTTAAATATAGCTCATAATTATAAAGGTAAATACATTTAAAAAAATCCTAAACAAGTAATACATCTGTAAAATTAAACTAACGTGTTTTAAATTTACAGAAAACTCACTAAATTTACAAAATAAGCCGAAAACCTTCTTTGAAGAAATTTTCAGTAACTGGTCTCTCTGCTGCTCTTTGTGGATGAGATTCCCTCTGTTGTAGAGTAATCCATTAAAGTTAGAGGAGGGAAGTGCTGGTTCATTAAACAGCTAAGGAGGTGAAAATACTGAGCTGGAGCTTCCAGATCGCATTTGTGTGCTTGTTAAATTGATCTACAGAATAGACTGTTGTCAGAGCAGAAGAGCAACTATTATAAGGGAGAACAACTAAAAAGAGGATATTTTAAGATATCTAAGAATCTATCAGAAATGCAAGTAAGTGTCTTTAACTCCTAAACACTGACTTAAGAAGGCTCTCCATCTGGGCTTACTTGACATTGGGTTACAATTGCTTTGCTTGTAAATAGTCCCAGATAGAAAAAAAATATTCATTACTGAAGACAGTGTGAAATTTACAAATTGATTTACTCTAATGGACAGCATTTTTCAAGACAAACTAGAGGAGAGAAAAGCCACAGATTGCAACTTTGTAAAACTACTGGAAAAGAGTTTCTCAATTAAGCTTGCTCAATTAGGTCTCCGAGGACTAAGCTGTTTCGTCACAGGAATTGTGTTGTTTTGTGGAAAGCATCCAAGTGGAGGTAAAAAGAACTCAAGAATATTTCTGATTGTAAACTGCAAGTAACTGATTATATTATAATAATTATACTCAATAAATATGCACAATTATCCACTACTTCCCAGATGGAATGATATTAAGGACAGGATTCCCATTACTCAAAGGGTCTTTTCTGGAGAAAATGTATGGAATTTCCTTATTATTTTATGGAAGCTTTAATAGCCACTTCTCTGCAGGTTTGTTTTGTTTTTCTACCAACCATCACGAAGTTCCACTGCATGGGAGTAGTTTGTTAAAATCTGGGATTAGCTCAAATACTTCTCTTCTCTTCATGGTCAGACTAAAAAAAACAACAAGAAAGATATGCGACATTTCTTCTGTTTGCTCTATGGCAGCAGCCTGATGGGCTCTGTATCTCTATTCTTTCTTGTGTGCCATGCTGCAGCACATATGCAGCAAAGAGTGAATTTCCCTACTAGTAAATACTCAGTGTTACACTGGTAAACTGTGTATTTCTCAGTGATAAAATAGCACATACTGCATGACATCTTTATAAGCATAGATTTAAACAAAGACTCAAAAAATTGATTTCGGTTTTAGACAATTTCTTATACCCTTATAGCACTTTAGTCAGTTTTGTCATGAAAGGAATTTTAGAGTCCATGTAATATTACAGCAATCTACTCCCTGCAACTGTAAATGATGCTCTTTGTTGTGGTTTAATCGCTGATAGGAACTAAGACCCACACAGCTTATCTCTCATTCCCTCCACAGTGGGACAGGAGAAGAAATCGGGAGAGTAAAAGTGAGAAATATCATGCGTGGAGATAAAGAAAATTTAACAGTGAAAGCAAAAGCTGTGCACAAAAATAAAATAAAGAATTCATTCTCTACTTCCCACGGGCAGGGAGGTGTTCAGTCATTCCCAGCAAAGCAGGGCTCCATCATGTGGTTATTTGGGAAAACAAAGACCATCACTTTGAATATCATCCCTCTTCCTTCTTGCTTCTTCCCCCTGTATATGCTGAGCATGATGCTATTTAGTACATAATATCCCTTGGATCTGCTGGACTCAGCTGTCCTGGCTGCATCCTCTCCCAAATGCTTGTGCCCTCCCAGCCTTCTTACTGGTGGGGTGAGGAGGAGAAAAGGCCTTTGTTCTCCTTAAGTGTTGCTCAGCAGTTATGAAAACATCACTGTATTTTCAGCACTGAATCACAAATTTAGCCCCATAGCAGCTATTTATATTAAATTAACTCTACCGTAATACCCAATAGAACAGATACTTTCTCCTAAAAAAATTGACAAGCTTATAACATTCTCTGGTACTGTGAAGATTTCAAGAATCCAGTGACTTCATTCAGAAGAGTTATCAAAGACCTGTATTTCCTCTAGAAAACAGTGGGAGCTGGAGAAAAGAAGTTGGTTTTCTGAAGAGAAAACCATCTCTGCACAATACAATAACTGCTTCGCCATTGCCAAGTGACACCAAATGCCAGTGACAGAGGTGCTCAGAGAATCTTCTATATGCAGGGGTATCAGCAAGCACCAAATGAGCCCTGCAGTAGTTTTTGTTCTATCCTTTCTTCTTATTAGTTACAGCTCCTTATACTTTCAGTTTCCGGATTTACAAATCATATTCAAACCCAACATGTAAATGAAGGTATTTGTTTAAACCCTTTTCGACAAAGAAGTAATTAAAAATTCTCCATAAAAAATTACAAACTCTCTAATCCTCACCAGTAACCTAAGGTTAGTAGAAAAGCTTTGGTAAACACATGCAGTAATTTTCTTAATCAGCCAGCACTTTAGAAAGACAGATGCTTCTGTTTATGCTGGTCTATTGTCAAGTACTTTGGGGTCTGAATAATTCTTAAGCCTATCCTAAAACTCCATTAACATAATTTTTTCTGTTTTATTCTGCCTTTCATGACAGATAGTACAAGTATTTTTATTTGGTTGGTTAGCTTATACTTATTGGCCTTGAGAATCAGCATTTTATGCATTTCTTGTGTCTTTTATCCAACAGTAGGGATCAAAAATTAAGAATAATTACAATATGTGTATGAAAATCAAAAGCTGCATAAGAACTAATTCAACAGTCTTGAATCTTGTGCAGGAAACCCACTGCTGCCACAGGCTTTTATTTAGCAAATGCTGTCTGTTAGAGATTTCCATAGGGATTTATGCAAACTGAATGAAAATCACAGACTGGTTGAGGCTGTAGGGAGTCATCTGGTCCAACATTCCACTCAAGAAATGCCAGCTTAAGCTGGGTGTGCAGGACCACATCCAGAATGCTTTTCAATATTTTCAAGCATGAAAACTCCACTCTCCTCTATGGACAGCCTATTTAAGTGTTCAGACACCATCAGAGCGAAGTCTTTCCTGGTATTCAGAGCAAGAGGATGACGAATGCCATCTTTTCTCTCTTTTAGTAAGAATTTTTCTGTAATTCCATAGCGGAAGCATGAATAACGGCAAAAGCTTTATAAAGAAAAAATTTTTAATCTTGAATGGAAGATATTTATTTTTCTTTTCTCCACATCCTCTATTCTTTTTTTATTTTACTTACTGAAAAAACAATCTACAGCCATTCTTCCCATAAGTAAAGCAATAAATCAGGAGAGATGTGCAAAATTTAACTGAGTTTAGAGTTATACAAAATGCTCTATTCTACTTCCAGTTTGAACCCATATGACCCTCTTTTAAGAATATCAACTCACAGTGTATCTATCTACTTTAACAAAAGTCTCAGAAGGTATTAAGAATGCAATCATTTTTTCCTCTTCCAGTGAGTAGCTATTTAAGAAACACAAAAGACAATAGAATGCCAATCCATTGCTGTCTATTCTTGGAAGCATTGGTAAAGCTAAGTAAATACACAACAGAGTGAATAGCCTGCATACAAGCAAGATTACAAAATGCAAGGTTAGTACCAACTTTCCTTGGCCAATATTTCTGAAGTAATTCAAAACAATTAGACCTAGAGAATAGGTTTCTAATCACCCAGAATTCAATCACATTTATGATATCACTTTATCTATTATTTTGATAATATATTATCAAAACAGAAAATGTGGGCTGAAACTCTTCAAATTAGCTACAAGTAATATTAATCTGCAAGCTTTCTTGCACTGACAAGCTTATGTTGCAATTAATAGAGAAAAAACATTTATTAGAGCTATTTCTATCAGGACTCGGTGGGTGTTTTGTGACCAAAACTTAACTGAATCAATGCCATTTTCCCCTTCATCTTCCTGTGCACTCTGGATACAGCCATTACTTGCCTACTTCACAATCCTCACTACACACCGTCCACAAGATAAGAAATGATTCTTGAAATGATTAAGCTTATAGACTCATAAACATGATAAATATGTTAGTTGTATTCTGTTATAGAAACATAGGTTTGTATAAACTTCTATCAAAAACCATTATAACATCATAATATATAACACACATTTTTACCGTCACAATATAGAAAACATTCTAAAATCTTGTTGTTTAAGGGATACTGTAAACATGTAAGGAATTTTAGATGGCTCACCAGCCTTCACATTCTACCAGTGCCTAATACTGCCTTCTGTTTATCTCTACATACAGTAGAGAAAATATAAGAGAAAAAAATTTCTTTCAGCCTCCAGCTTTAAAATCTAATTCACATTAAAATATGGCACTAGTTTGTAGTGGAATAAGCCGGGTGAAACTAACTGCTCTAACCAAACCTTGACAGAGATCTTCCATCAGCCTACTTATCCTCCATGTGGAAGGTGTAATCCAGGCTTCTGCCAGCTGCTTCCCTAAAAGGATCTTCTGCATTCTGTACATTTGTTTTGCTATGGCAACAACTCATTCAGTAGAAGTCCACTGTGAAACATGTTGCTGACAGATAAGGAAAAGGTAAATGCATTTCTTTCTTGTATTTTTACCTTCACACAACCCTGGAAGTGCAGAAGAGTTTATGGCTCAGGCAGAGGCAGCAGAGAGTGACTGGTTTACCAGCAAAATCCTGCCCTATCTTTAAGCAGCTGAAGATGGCACAGACCCACTCTGTCTGGGAACACAGTATCATGCTTGATCAAAGGGACCATACTCAATCACATGTGACTCCTGAGCTACACAGAGCACAAAGAACTCCTTTAGAAAGCTATCAGGAGTGCTATATCTTCATTCCACTGCATGCAAATTCTTAAGGGAATCTGTTTTACTGTTTTGATTTTTTTCTCCATACCCCCTTGTATTTCTTTCAGGCATAGATTTTCACTCCCTGCTTTCATTTATTTGCTGGTTTCACCCTTGACTGAACTATATAATACATAAGTTCAAATGTTTCAACCAAGTCTGAACAACAATTAATATTTTATCAACAGGAATGTGATCAGCATACTTCTAGAGTCAAATCTGAACCGGAGTTAAAGGAAAGAAAGCTACTAAAAGCTTTTATACCTTCTACCATAAGAGTCTCTGTCATTCAGGTGTTCTGGAATTACAAATGGAAGAAAGTGTCAAGACTTTTCCTTTGAAGGAAAAAAACCCAAACAATTTACACACAAAAATATCCAAAGAAATAAAGAATAAGTAAAATCGTAACACCCCCATACATACACTCCCAGCACATAAAATGTATGCTGTGTTATCTGCACTGCTTGTAAATATATGCTGCAGCACAGAGATCAAAAATTAGTAGAGGGAGGTAGAGTTCATGCCAGTGCTCAGGGTTACTTAGAGAAAGCATAGACACTCTAAACTGACACCCTTTCATTTTCATAAGACTACCATAAAAATCTTTATTACTCTCCTTGCAGTCATTCTCTGACATATCTGCAACTGTCTTCCCTTGAACACATGTAAATATGAGACACATATAAAGCTGTTAAAGATTTAAGCACAAGTGAGCCATGACATCCTACTGTGGCTTTCACTGTGACATACTGGGGGGCATCCATCTCACCTATCTCACAGCAGTGTAGATCCTATGGCAAAGCTCATCACTGTAGAACCCCTCTGTGGCTGACGAGGAGAAAGAGGCTTCTCTGTGTGATTCATTAAAGACTTCATAATAATAAGTCACATACCCTAAAATCAACCATTTCTTTCCCCTCAGTATACAAATTGTAAAGTCTCCAGGATAAACAGCATCTCTATTCTCCTTAGAAGTATGACAGGTTAAACATGTGTTTCTGAAAGGATGGTGGTAAATAATAATGATAAACAGCTACAGTAACAAGTAAGCCGAGACCAGCCACACTAAAAGCTTGGATAAAAACACCACTAAGCCAGGACACCACTTCCCTGTGGCAATGAATTAAAACTATCTGGGTGTTCCCTGCTGAACTTTTATGAAGAGATCAAACTGTGCTGAAAGACATGATGTGAGTCAGCCAATAATTCCTCCAAATATACTTTACTTCCTTTGCCTTCACAGGGATGCATGGCTAGTCTAAATTCTTTTTATTAACTGTACTGTTTCCATTTTTGTTTTCAGTGTCAAACTTTTTTTTTAATTTGCTTGAAAAGGTTTTTCTAAGCTGCTACAACATTTGACTTAATTTGCATCAGGCCTGTGAAAGCTGTGTATGCACAGTGCAACGCTGGAGCATTCTTTCTTCTGTAATACCCTCCATAACAGTTCCATCATTTTTTTCCCTTAGCCATAATAATTTTGTTCTCAAAAAAATGTATTCACATTTTTTCCATGAGTAATTTCTGATTGTTTTTATGAATTATTATTCTCTTTCAGAATTTTCTCTCCTTTGAGAAAAAGAAACCTTAAAACCACAGCTCTACTGTATTAATAATATTTTGACTTGTATTCTTCTCTGTTTTCTCCATAGTTTTTCGGGTTTTAGCAAAAGTATCTTTCAAAAAAATTTTTTTCCCCCTAGCATTACAAAGTCCCCACTACTTGCAAATAAGTTGAAGCTTTTAAAGAACTGAGAGTTTTTTTCAAGAAATGTAATAATTCATCCTTATATCATTTATCATGTTCTATTGATGAAATATGTAAGGCCTCTAATATAGAGCATTAGAGACAATAAACTGTAAAACCCTTAGATGGTGTAAAATTGCTTAATGCCTCTGAAATAAATAAACTGTTCCATTTTAGAGGAGTAAAGTCTTGAGACTTAAATTTTTTACATTGAAATTTGCTTTTCAACATTTGTTGAAATCAAAGATTCTGTGCATCAGTCCTTCATTTATCAGAAAATAATTAGCAACTTTAAAGCAACTAAAATTAGAATCTAAAATAATTATCAAGGCATTAACTTCTTGCATATTTCATACCAGTTTCAAAAGGTAGAGTCTGACATAAAAAGTACCTAAGTATTAGCACTGTAAAAATGTGTCTCATGTACCCTCTCTGAGTTCTTTCCTGTTTTTCATGAATGAAATCTCCCAAAATCTTTTAAAATATGTTCAAGGAAATCATAATATAACCAATATTCGGACTAAATCTACTTCGTGACATTCCCAAAAATTATATGTGATTGATCTTCAAGAAAACTCCTTCCTCTCTGACAAAGTCTTAGCATTGAAAAACCAGTGGTTTTTTCCTATTTCAGTTCTGGGTTTTCTTGTTACTTTCAATATTCTTGAAAATAAAAGGCAGCACTATTTTGGTGGGACTTTGATATTTTCTGTATTACAGAGAGGGAAGCATTGGTGTGAAATCAAATTCACCAAGAAGGCAAATCGCCATTCTCCATTCAATGTATCTTTCATTTACAAGTATCTGTATGCTTTAAAACAGTCATTCGACACATGATGTATAGACAGGGCTTTTTTTGCTTTTTTTTGTGCAAGGGTGTTGGGAGGAGTCGAAACGAATATGGATTATGTAGTTTTCTCTGTCATCTGGATTATCAATTGGTTCTACTTTTTGTTCTCTTTGATACGCATAGAGATATGTTTTGTTTCACCTATGGAAATACATACTACTTAGAGTTCTATTGGTATTCACCTCCCTCTTTTCCTCTATTGCAAAGTTTACACGTTTCCTAAATGCGCCACATCCTACAATGTGGAAGAGAAGTTCACTCTGCTCCCTTCATTTTATACCGGGCCATGCAGCTTTTCCTTTTTCTTCCTATTTGTCCTAAGACTTAATAATCACAGCCAGGACATTCTGCTGTCACTTCACTGGATTCCCTCCCAACCCTTAAATTTCTCACCTGGACTTAGAACACATGCAGTAGACTATTACTTCTCTTTTTTGAGTAAATATGTTTTTCCTGACTTCCTGCTATTGTCCATCTTGCCTAAAAACCTACCTCCGTGTTTTGAGGACTACAAAAGCCGTATGTAATGTCACAGAGAAACCTAACATTTGGTTCAGGTTTTCAATGCCAAAAGAGCAAAAAAAAGTATTGGGAAAGAGAAGAATATTCAAGCATTTATTTCTACACTAGGAAATCCTTTACTGTGAGGGTGGTGATGCAACCATCTTTTGCCCAGAAAAGTTGTGAATGTCCCATCTCTAGGAGAGCTCAAAGCCAGGTAGATTTGAACAACGTGGTCTAGTGGAAAGTGTCCCTGCCCATGGTGGGGAGAGGGAGGAAGATACAGAACTAAATGAATTTTAAGGTCCATTTGTAATAAGTATGTATATAATTCGTGCCAGTAGGGAAACAAATGGTTTTATTGCACCCTCATAAAACAATAAAACCAACTGTTGTAAGTTCGTCAGTTTCTCTGAAACTTTATCTAAGAATACCTAAATTATGATAGGTAATCTGTCAAATCATTAAATCCTAAAATTCCCCCACCACTCTTTTATCAAGGAATACCTGAGTTATGGTGAGAAGTTATCAAGACAATAAATTGTAATGTAATAATTAACCAGTTGTAAAAATAATTACTTATTTGTAGCCATATAAAAAGAATTATATAAAATGCATATGTATAGCATGTAATAAATATGTATAACGTGGCTAGAAAAAAACCAGACACGCATTCTACTTGGCGCAGGAGTTGGTGGAGCGAAGACTCTCCATTCGTGTCCAGGCATGCATCGCTCTTACCATATAATAAAACTTTTATGTATAAAAAAATCATTTGGGTGAGGCTCTCTTTCTCACATATTCCAACCCAAACCCTTCTATGACTGTAGTTGCTCTACCTGCTTGCCTTTCCTCTTATAACTGTATTTACATTCATCTTCGGGGCAGTAATCTTTCAGCTAATCTTTCATCTAAAAGTAGAGGGCTGAGTAATTAATCAAATAAAATGCTGTATCTGGCTCATTCATAGCTTGTGACTGAAAGCAGCAGGGAGAGCTTCTTCAGTGATACATTATACCTATCAAGCCTACTGTATCTTCATTCTCTATGCCATTAGAGGTTTATTTATAAACTATGCCCCCAGACACTTTACGAAATGGGGGCACTAAAAAAATATAATCACATAATGACCTGAACATGCTGCACATACTGGGTCCTGCTCACTCCTCTCCTTCCTGACCTAGGGTTAAAACTGACCAGCACACGCCCTTATTATCAATTAAGAGAGGAAGTTTTGCGTATTTTACTATGCTACCAGAAATATGACTTGAAAATATGACACTTGAAAGCCCAGGCAGAGCTTGGCTGGCTGGAATTTAGTTATTCGTCCATGTGCCAAATAGGGGAATTGTAAATTTTAAGGTTCCTTTAAAATTATGGAGGCTCATTTAATGAAACATAGAAAGGTGTCGCTAGTTTCAGGGACTAAATATTTCAGGATATCCTAGTGCTAAAATAAAGCCTGAAGTGGTTTCCTAGTGGATTAGAGCAAAGATTCTCCGAATTCTGCCTAGATTTCCCAAACAGAGGTGAGGACTCTGACTGGCAAGATACAGTATTGCTCCAAGGCTGTAACATCTTTCATGCTGAGCTGCACTGACGAGCAGGTCGAGAAGAAAAAAAAGCAGAACCCTCTGTGTATCTTTCCAAGCACTGCAGAATCTGAAGTCAGTCCAGCTTGCTAAAAAAGGGTATCTAATCCTAAAACACAGAGAAGCAGCAAATTCTTAATCGTAACATTTCGCCAGCATGGAGCTGATTAAACAGTTGTGATCTCTGTATCCATATTTTAATGAAATACATGACCCAATGTTCACACATAAGAGGACTTACTATTCTTATTTCTCAAAACTTAACACAAAAATAATTTTAATACGTATGCAAAATGCCCTCCATAGCCCACTTTCTAGCCAAAATACACTTTAAAAAAATTCAATACGTGTATTTTGGTCAAGTGGTCAAACCTAGATAAAAGAACTGAGGCCAAGAACAGTCTAATTTCGAGATATATGATGTTATTAATGTTTCTGAACTACTGCAGATAATATTTTAAGCAACATTTTAAGCAACAATTCAATTGTAAAAATTTTATCTTAAATATGTACACAGCTTGGTTTTGCATGAGAATTGCTTTGAAATAAGCATGGAATTTTATCCGTAGGAACCTTGTGCATGGAATATCTGCAAGGAGTAAGAGTGTCTTACTCAGAAGACAACATAATATAATGCAACATAATATAATATAATACAACTGAATATCGAACGCTTTTGGAAGGAAAAACTGCCTCCCTTTGCTACGAAGAAAAATTAAAATAATGATACTGACTATTGAGTAAGTTCATAGTCCCATCACATCCTGCTGTTTTTCATCATTACAGGGGAGACCTGATAAAAGGAAATTTTTTTTGCTGCTATGCACAATACTCAAAGTGGCAGAAGGCTGTTAAGGAAACAAAACATTGGCAAAACATAGATGAATAATCAGCTCTGTCCGTACTACTTCAAAAGAGTGGTAAATAAATGAAGCAAAATCAGACTTATTTATGGTGTTTTTTTCTAGCAACTTACGAGAAAAATTACCTGTGATCTTCCTAAATAAATTTTAACTGAAAACAACCCTTTGCCCGTTCTGATGCACAGTTGCTCAGGCAAAACTCAGAAAATTAAAGAGCACATGAGGAAACCACAAAAATACAAACAGGTCTCATTTTTGTCTCAGAGCTGATCTTTGCAGACTAAATAAATGATCAGTATATGCTGAACCACAGTTTCTCAGGTTTCTTATATTTCCATGCTAAATTGCAACACTGTTTTTCTGCACAGGCCAAGCACCATACATGTATCAGGGTATAGTCCCCTGAAAACAATCTGGTGTACATTTACCTTACTTGGAATTTCTTTTCTTTTAATGCTATTTAAAAGATTGAATCCCTCCAAGCTTTCTCATTCAGTAACTTATTACCAAAAGCTTCAGATTCAATCTCTTATATCACAACATTTACGGGATGTATGAAAAGAGGATGAGAACTTGAGTTTCAGAGGATAAAATTCAATTTTCTTTTGGTAAGACTTCTCTAGATTAACTGGCCTTCTTGTGAAGGCAAAGGAGAGAAACGAAGGCAATGTGAGATTCCACATAACTCACAAAAAAATTGAAGAAGCATAATGTCCGTTTTAGTCTCCCCTGAAAATGGTAAATGATGCTGCTCATACTCAGCACTGGGCTACAGATATCTACAGTGACGTTCGAGCCAGCCACATTGTCTGCCAAAGAGAGAAATAAGATATGAAATATGGTCAGAGGACTGATATGTTATCACACTGCACCTTCCTCTGATGGTACTACAGTCAGAAAATATGGTTAGCTATCAGGAGCTTGGTATTATACTTCAACTTGCTAGACCAAACATATTCAGAAAATAACACCATTTCCTTTAGGTAAACAGCACATAAATGAGTGGTTACAAGACCAGAACTGTTCTTGTGAGCAATCTTGTTCAGACCAAACACTTGAATGCTACCCAGCCTTTTTCCCTACATAACTACGAAGTACAAGACTGTTCTGAACTCCTGGCTCAATAAAGGTTCTAGCATCCTCCTGTCCTCAGAAGGAACAATCCTGTTGTTAGCATGTCGGCAGCTGGAGTCCACCAACAGGCTCTGCATGCTCTGAGAGGTTCAGCCACCTCTGCTTCTGCTGCACCAGCCATGTAATCTTGCAACAACAAATTGCTGTGAAACTCACTGAGAAAGAGTAGTGCAAGAAGTAGCTTTGAGAAATCCTGTCTGTGAGAGCCTTTTCCCCTTGACTCATGAGATGCAGTAAGCAAATATTTGCATGGTCACATCACGCAGTCTGCAATGGTAAGGAAGCCCTTTGAGACATACATACCTGGATCCAATTCTTCTGTTACAGGATGATATTAATTATGTGGGACTAGAATAAGGTCTTGTGAGATGCACTTCTATTTTTAGCAAGTTTTTCTTTCTTTTAAAAATTCCATTCACTTCCACTAAGTTGCACACCACATTTTGCCATTCCCCATTTCTTTTTATACAGCAAAAGCACTAAACTTTGAACTAATTTCCTTGCAACCAGAAAGGTCAGCTGAGGCCTGGGCTCCCAAATGCAAGGTCATTTTATTTCTTTAACATGTAACTAGTGTGATTGGAAACTTTTCTTTGTAAATTTAACCTTAACATACCTCCTATAATATATTCCCCATGAATTAATATTAACTCATTATCTAAGCTGCTCTAGACAGGAGAGAAGCAGCTTTCATTCTGTTCTGATTCTAATATAATAGGGAAAGCTGTAATTTACAGTGTTCAGCTGTTCAGCAGCACTGAAATCATTACGCTAAATAATTTATCTATTTATGTTATTACTGCTAATATTTGTACTGCAAAAGTAACAGAAAAAAATATTGTCCTTAGTGTGAGCTTGGATGCTGCTAACTTCTGTCCCTCTCAACTCTGGAATCCACTGACCTCAAACTTGCTTCTGTCATTTTTTAACCTCATTATACTTGCTGAATATGGTGTGAATATCTGCATGAAAAAACCACCACCTAATAGGAGCACCAATAAAAGGTACCAACAACTGCAGTAGGGAACAGAAGTCAAGATACACGGCACCATTCTGGTGCTAGCTTCTCTACAAACATAATCTAGGGAAGGATAAATTTCACAGCCAGATTTATGAAGACTGAATAATTAAATTGGGCTATATTACGGTAAAGGCTTTATGGATATCAAGCAAATTCTTTCATGCACAGCAAGAGAAATTCTCATCACACTTTCTGTTGGGAGAAAAGTATTCATCAAAATTAGGAGCCAATGAAAGATGAACTATGACGTAAAGGGATTTATTGATCTAAGTGAAGTGTGAAAATTTATTAACAATTTCCTCATTCAGTATTTGTGTTTTAAGAGACATAGCTCAATGACAGTTTCCCTTAGATACACAGAATTACATGCATTAAAACTACATAATGTAGGGGTATTGAATTTGCCAAGGTTTTTTATAAGTTTTGCTATTTTGTCAGCCATGCTCTTTTGGTACATTACATCTTAGAGTGTTCATGAAAATAACTTCTCACATGAATTCTCCCGTTGCATCTAGTGTGCATGGATGTTTGTGCTGTAAACAAAAGGAAGAAAAGTACCTCACAACTCCATAATGTTTTGACTATACCTGCAACACTCTTGTTTTGCCATACTGCTTTCTCACGAGATATTTATGCACATATCAGAAACTTTAAAAACTATTTCAGTTATGAATGGCTTCCATAGTATAGTCATGCTTACAAATTTTATGGAGATGTGTGATTTGACTCCAGAATACATTTTTGATTAATCAGACCTAAATTTTCAATAATGAAACAGCAGGTGGGGTAACTATAAAATTAGAACTCTTAACAGCCTCAGAGTAATACAGTCAAATATAAAAGAGTTCAAAATACCTCATTTGCATTTTTGAAAAACATCCTGAAAAACTTACTGTGCATTTCAGTTCTCAGAAAAGGGAAATGATTCTGTCAGCTGACAAATACATTGGGGTCTTCCTGCATTTCACATCTTTCAAGGGAAGGCATATCCGGTCTCACATGACAAAGGTTTAGCCTTTCCCTTTGGAAGTAGCCAGTTCTTTTATGGAAACAATTTCTGGAAGGTGTAGGATGTTGTTCAGAGACTTCACACCCACTTTGATCAGCTGCCAAACATCAGGTATGTCCCATTGGGGGAGACTATCTCTAAGAAAATAGTAAAAGAACCTTGTCAACCTTGCCATTTTAATAATCACCTTTTGTTCCCATTTCTGAGCCAGCTGTGCTCTTTCAATTCACAGCAGTTCAAAAATTGGGATATACAAAGCGTTCTTTTGGTTGGTTGATATTTTTTTTTTGGTTTTGGTTGGGGTTTTGGAGTGTTTTTTTGGTTGGTTTTTTTTGGCAAACCTCTCCATTTTTTTAAAGAATTTAAAAAACAAACAAACACAAAACCCTAAGTTTGCAAATCCATCCTTACTGTAATATATACTACTCAAGCTTAAACTGACATTAGATTAGCTCTGTATGACAGTGACAGAGGCCAATTAAACTGGGAACTCAAAAGCTATGCTACTGAGAGCAGAATCACTTTTATATTTTGCATCAAAATTTAAGATATTTTCAAAACAGTGACCCTTTTTTATATTCCTAATTGAAAGGAACCTTCTGCCTCAATCAAGAGTAGCAGAAGTTTTTCCAGGTCTAAACTGCTGTGTCACATATGAAGGCACTATGACTTATCCCTAATATATCTTCTCTTCTACCTCTTTTTCACTATGTATTTTGTCAACCCTGGGAAAAATGCAAACAGTGTAGAAGGGACTCCGATTAAAAATTTTCATTTTATTTAAAAGTACCTGTTACATATATATGTATATACACACTCACATTATATATAAATAACTGTTTCTCAGATATCTCCTCCTTAGATATCACCTCATGAACTAACTTTTAAGGGAAATTTTCCAAAAGTAAGGTAACCTATTCTATGAACTATTATTGATCACCATAGCAGGGTTGAATTTTACATATATCACGTCTTCTTTGCTTTCTACTTCAACAATTCAAGAAAATAAAGAAAAGCATTTATCAGTAAATTGTTTTAACTCTTATATTCTGTGCTGTAAAAACTAGAACATTAGACAAAGTTTCTTTAAAAAAAAAGACGAAACATAATTTAGCTAGACAAAGCCAAGATGTAAGAGGAAAATGTACTGAAGCAGAGATAGTAAATGGATCACGGAAAAGTCAGACAGGGTGAAGCAAAACCTTAAAGAGTCACGAGATTAAAGGTAGGATAGAGTTCCCACTGCTCTTCATAAAAATTCAGCACTGGGACTGAAGTCCCATGGTTCCATGTAGCATAAGAGCAGAGGAAAGAATCATTTTTTTAGGATTGCTCAATTCTACCCATAATCTGAAAACGGAAAAAAAAAACACAAACACCAAATTAAAAAAAAAAACAAAGATAAACTGAAGAAAACAAAAAAAAGAGTGAGAGTTTTAAAAAAAAGGGCCACAATTTCTGTCAAAAAACACAAGCAATATAACTAAACAACACATTTTCAGAAATCAAAGCTTAATGAGTAACTGAGTTTACATGCCTTGCTGTAATCCCATAAAGCTGGTGATCAATGACTGACAGTTTGTCAAGGGCCTAGACAGCCCCTGGCCTCAGCAATGGAAAAGCATCTCAGCAGCTGTCATGCCAGGATATTCCTTTTATGGTATGAAAGGGCTCAACGTAGTTGGTGGACAAGGAGTTTCTAAGAATTTTCTCTTGGAAGCGAAGAGGTTGCATTCTGTGCAGTTATCATAACATATTCTTTAGGACTGAAGATGTTATATGTGTGACTGACCAGACCAGCATATGAAAAAAAGCTCTCTCTTTTTCCAGGAGAGAGAACCGCAGCAGTGAACCTATGATCCTGCTGTAGGTAGACAATAACACTGTTTAGAAGATATGTGTCTACAATACTCCATCAGCACCCTGGTGTGTCTGCTCTCTGCCATTTCATCCTGTGGCCACAAATTTAATGAGATTAATGAGAATACTTCAACCTGCATCATGCCAGTGCCCTGACAAGCTACACTTGCTCTGCCAAATCAGATCCAACCCAGAGTCTTAGATAAGAAAACACTAGTAAATTCTGGTAAAGTGAAAGGAGAGAAATAGTCAGGGAAGATAAGGATAGTTAATAAAATTTTATCTGCTTTTGTTTAAATCATAGTGTTTCTAGATAGGATAATTGATCTAAGAATCTCTCTAAAGTTGTCTGTGTATGGCTGTAGGAAGGTAGTTATCACCTGTAATATCGTTAGATGCCATTGAAGGGTTTCTATATCTTAGACTTCATTCAAGAGCAGTGTACTATGTATGTATTTTCCATGGCTTCTAAGATACAAATATTTAACTCAGCCTTTGAACATACTGTGATCATAAATATAAAACTAGTTTCCTTCAGCAAATATCATCAGGTGGCACTCAGGCTTGTGAAAGAGCAGTTTGTGGTTTGTTATTAGTGCAGCCATGCAAGAGAAACTGATTAAAGAGATGACAAACAGAAATAAACCCAATTTTTTCTTTTCATTCATTTATAAGAATTGAGAAGTTATATCTGAAGGGTAAAAAAAGCCCTGCATAAAGAGAGGAATAGATTCAAATCACTATCTAAGTAGGAAAGTTCATTTAATTTTGAAGAATTATATTTAGTTCTAATTTCTGGATGTATACATGGGAGAAATGACTACTAGATGGAATTTATTTCACAATGTCTGAGCTCTTTTTCCCAGAGCACCACAGGATTCTGACTACAAGGGGATAGACTATTAGGAAATGGAAAGGGTCTCATCTGTCCAGTGTATTATATAAATTCAGTGTAACTATTCTATTTTACTTTAAGCCAAGAACAGAATTCTGAAGAGTGTTTTGTTAAAAAGTCATTGTAAATTCTACCAGATATATGATTTCTGGGGAAACATTTTCCTTTTGAAAAAAAGATCCATTGTACTTCATACAACTGTGGACCGAA